>CAMZMU010000041.1:166609011-167809011 GCA_947311845.1 Poa pratensis
GGCCGCCCCGAAATAAGTCATCCATGACAAATAGTTTGAATTTTTACAATATTTATGTTTTTTATCTTTTCTCAATAAATGATGAGAAAATGTTTTCCTTTTTCATAACAATTAGGCAGTCCCTACCGTGTCATTTTCATTTTATAGAACTCATGATATGTACAGGTTAGTCAAGATTTCATCTCACAAAGTGTCTACCCACTAAGACATGCCCTCTTAAGACTGAGCTGAGCTCTATGAACAGAGCTAAGCCCAGTCTTAAAGAGGACCGGTTAAAATAATATATGATTTGGATACATTGCATCGAGATATAGTCAAATGATGATGTGGACAAACAGCTGATACGAAGCGGTACGTTATGTACGTACGAACTACTCGCCAAACCTCCACACCGCTCCACCTGCATAGATCAACTTCCCCGGAAAAGGACCACTTGTCGCCAGGCTACGGCATCCGTCGCAACCTTGGTCATCAATCCCGCCGATGAAGGGCTCGCGCCGTCGAAAACAATGTTGTTGCAATGGCACCACAAGGACCAATGCAATCACGGTCCAAAGGTCGCGCTCGCCTCGCCCTGCGATCTTCCGGTGGGTGCTTCACTTTCATAGACCAACATGGAAGTGTGGGTCGCTTGATTTTTAGTATACTTGTGAGATGACCTTGGAACAAATATACTTATTCAGCAACACTTCTTACCACAAACCGCCCTCAATAAGAAGTTTGAATAACCATTGACTAAATAATACAGTGTTTTTAGCCTACAAAACATGAATCCATAATCCACCTTGATCCTTTGACCGATATAAGATGCTTTATTTTTGATAAATGATATCTTGTTTCTTTTGTTGGTCACTTGCCAATTAAAATCTAGATCAGCAATAGTCTATTCTCTGTAAGACACAAGGTAAAACAAAGCGTGCTAAGAGAAATAGCGGCGGCCTCCTCTAGATGCTATACACGCTATAGCGTGCTAATAGCATGCTATAGTTCAATATAGCGTTACCAGATACAGCTGAAAATAAAGAATTTTGACAAGATTAAAGAATATAGTCCAGAAATGACAGAATAATATATGCATAACCACGTACGAAAACATTCTCCGATTGTCTAAAAGCTTAAAATCAACATCTCACGGGGCAACAACATAACGTAAATTATTTATTCAAAATCCTCACCATTAGCGATGACATCTTCAAAAGAGGAACCAGTAGATTGCAATTCATCATCAAGACAAATAGAAAGGAATTTCTGCTTCTTCTTAAGGTGAAAAACTCGGTGCTTTTCACTGATACACTGAAAAAAAGAAAATAGCGCGCTAAAGTTTTGACGTTTTAACGCGATATAGCGTGCTATTTCGTGAATAGCACCGTAGCGCCCAAAGTGACAAAATTTTGCGTGGACCCTCCAGATATGCTATAGCGCGCTATTTTTTCCATGGGTAAGACACCTTTGATAACAGAAGGATGGATACAACATATAACACCATATTTGTAATGGTAGAGTTTATTAATACCAAAGGTGCACTGACATATATTTTTCTTTCCAACTATGGTTGTTTCGTTTGCTGTTTTCTATGGACATTCGACTCCGCCAGGCTTTCCTGTTTCTCTTCTAGTTTTCTGTTTGTGTTATACTCCCTCTGGTCCGAAAAAACTGTCGTACGTTATACAAACGGTTTTACATGATGCACAGTTTTCTCCTGACACATTTTCCAGAGCGGAGTAGTAGTTTTTTCCTTTATTTTTCAGCTTAATTTTAATTCCTAGATGTCGTTTTAGTTTCATGCATATTTTTTGCGTTGAATTTTTTGTATTCTTCATTTTATGATTTAGTCTTGGCAAGAAAATATTCTCCTTGGCTCTAAAAATTCAGGATGGAACCCAAGGAAGAAAGAGTTAAGCATAATAGACAATAAGAGATCGTGCCTTTCTTGATCTCGAAACCACAATGATCTCAGCAAAACTGAAAATGGGAGATCCCGAAGGCAGGGAAGCCGTGAACATCCGCATACTTCTCTGTTTTACACGAGCGTAATCCGAAAACCAACCATGTGTACAAGATTACAACTCAACTAGGAAAAATTCATTGTTTCTTAACGATAAAGTTGGCTAATTATACAACGCAAGATGTTTTCTTGTCTGACGATTTGGGACGGGTAACCTGAACTGCATATATATACTAAAAATGATGTTCTATTGACTTGACACATACAAGTGTAGCTGTATATGAATTGATCTGGCGTAATCTGGGGCGGCGGCTGATGAAAATTACACGCCTCCATGATTTGACTAGCACACGATCAGTCTAGCTGAGCATCGACCGTACTCTATCTACTCAACTCAAGCATCATAGCTTGAAGCTTCTCTTCGGATGGCTTGTAATCTGATGACCGGTTCAGCAGGTCTTCTAAGTCATCAAGGTTTTCTATCATCGTCGGCAACTCCAAATTGCCTCCCTGCATGTGTGCCGGCGACGGCAAGAAGCTTTCTTGCCCGATTTCCGGAACCTCCGTCATCTCGCCTCCTGGTACGTGCGTTGTCGTCGCGTAGAAGTATGCTGCCGCGTCGTAGTGCTCGGAGTCGCCGGATCCTTCCATGAAGTGATTCTCCTGATGATATGTTCGCGCTGCCCTTGGTGCTGGAGCGTCGGGATGGTCGCTTGCCGCCTTCCTCTTCTTGGAATCGCCAGAGTCGGACACTGACGACGACGTGGTGGCGGATGACGACGCGCTGGGTTTCTTGCGCGGCGTCCGGTAAATCTTGCACAGAACGCGATGGCCGCCTCCATTTTGCTCCGAGATGTCGTACTCCTTCATGATCCATCCAAGTCTTTCTTTACCCGACGAGGTCTTCTTCATGTACGTGAATGTCTTGACGAATCCGCCGAGAGTGCTGCCCTTGACGGCCTTGTTGTTCTCCTCGTGCCACGTCCCGCCGATCACCGCACGTGCCTTTCTCCCTCCGCCGGCGGTGCGCACCGGGCTGACGAAGTACCACACCGGCGGCTTGTCTCCTTTGCCGGTACCAGGCGCTGGCGTGCGCTTCTCCACCAGGTGCTCGGGATCCGCTGTGTAGATGTCGACGTGGTGGACGAAGTCCAGCGTGACGGGGACGGGGTGGCCGGCGAGCTCGCGCTGGAGGTAGACGTCCGTGAGCTGGTGCTCGGGCGGGCAAAACGTCAAGCCCCGCGCTGTCGCCATGGACGATCCGAACAAGGAAGATCCGGGTGTGAGCGGCCGGGGGTGTAGTGCTCCTCTGGATCACTAGGGTTAGGATGTAGTTGAAGCGTGGCCCTAGTGCCGCTTTGTACGCCCTTAATTATATGGGGTAGTCCGATATTGAATCGTAATGGGTACATACGGGAAAATTACGATTAGCTCCCAAGAACAATCGCTTAGCTCTTAAGTTTCCCCGTTCACAAATTTCACAAATAGCCTTTCTTAACTTTTCGAGACCATCCAAGTATGCTCACCAATAGTAATCCTATGTTGGCTAGTGTTGCCATCGTTGCCACACTACATGAAACAACAAGTTTCATATGTGTGTGATGATTTGTGCCGTGAGCATTTTGTCAGGACCAAGGCAAAGACTTAATTTGGCAACAGCTAGCCGCCAACAAAACTCACGGCAAAAGGGCAAATCCTAGCTAGCCAGATCCTCGCCCAAGGCTCAAGTGCCGCAATCCTCGGTTGAGGCATGAGTACAACCTTCCTCGCTCAAGTCTCAAGTGTAACAACCCTAGCTGCATGAAAACGAGAAATTTTTAAACATTTAGTCATAATCAACGCCGTGACCCAAAAAAGCCGTGAAAAGTGAATTTTGGCTATTGAGAAATGACCCCATATCCCCCCCCCCCCCCCCCCCCCCCCCCCCCCCCCCCCCCCCCCCCCCCCCCCCCCCCCCCCCCCCCCCCCCCGCCGCCCCCGAAATAAGTCATCCATGACAAATAGTTTGAATTTTTACAATATTTATGTTTTTATCTTTTCTCAATAAATGATGAGAAAAATGTTTTCCTTTTTCATAACAATTAGGCAGTCCCTACCGTGTCATTTTCATTTTATAGAACTCGTGATATGTACAGGTTAGTCAAGATTTCATCTCACAAAGTGTCTACCCACTAAGACATGCCCTCTTAAGACTGAGCTGAGCTCTATGAACAGAGCTAAGCCCAGTCTTAAGGAGGACCGGTTAAAATAATATATGATTTGGATACATTGCATCGAGATATAGTCAAATGATGATGTGGACGAACAGCTGATACGAAGCGTTACGTTATGTACGTACGACTCGGGAGCTCCAGGCGATTAGGTCTCAGCCTCTTGTCATCGCCACCGTTAATCTCCCCCACCTCTGTGGCCTTCGGTGGATCTCGGCCCTCGTCGATGGGAGGGCTCCGTTTTCTAGTTTTCGTGTCAAGGTTTGTGGGGATTATGCTCTGATGGCGGCGGCGGCGTCTCTTTCAATAAGGTCTCCCGGCTTCAGCCTCATCTCGGCGGCAACGTCGAGAAGATTGTGGGAGTGGTGTGTTTTTTAAGGGCTTCTTCTCGCGGTTGACGATCTTCGGATCGTCGTGAAGCTTCATCGGCGGTGCATCCTTCTTCTTCGGCACCGAGACAGATGTGGTCTTCTTGACCCGTTCGGTTACTTCCTGTCCACAACCAACAACGTCAGGTCGGCTCAGGGAGGAGTGGCAGCGGTGGCGCGCCGTCGACACGGTTTGGAGGTTGAAGACAAAGGGCATCTCAAGGATCTTGTTGTAATTTTCGTTTTTGTTGATGTGTTTTGTACGGTTCGGTGTTTCTTTTAATACCAGGATCCTTTTCGCAAAAAATGATGATGTGGACAATTATATGGTTAAAATAATGATGGTAAATTTTTTTATGAGATGAGATGAGATGGACAATTGGATGGTTGGAAGTGTGGATGAGGTAGACAATGGGTGGGTTGAAAGAATGGATGACGTGGATACCTTGCATGTTGATAGAGATCATAAATACATCTTAGCAGGATTTTGTGTTATAAAATATATAGATATATGGGGGAGGGGGGGGGGGGGGCAGAAGGTTGTAGCAAACGACTAGCACATTAAGTTGGACCACGTGTCATATGCATCTTCATCCTCTAGTCTCTCTCTAAGTCAATTTCTCTCTTTATCTTCCTTCCCGACTCCCGTGCATTCCTTCTTCATAAGTGTTACATCAACGACTAGCACATTACACTATCCAGTGGTGTGAATGGTCTCCGTATAAGCCTTGAGTTGAAAGAAATTGAACTTTCGGGTAGACAATACACTTGGGCTAATAGGAGAGAAATACCTACTTATCAAAAATTGGACATGATTTTAGCTACAACTGAGTGGGAGCAGAAATTCCCTTTAGTTTCGGTCCAGGCCTTAACACGGGCAGGTTCTGACCATACCCCCTCTTCGTGGATTCGGGGGTACAAGCTCATTTAGGCAATACGGCACGTTTCTCATTTGAACTTTCATGGCTTAGAATGGAAGGTTTTTATGAGATGGTGCCAGCAGAGTGGAATAATTATGTCAAAGGGGACTCCCCTATTGAAGTATGGCAAAATAAAATTGGACATTTGAGACGGTATTTTAAGGGCTGGGCAAAAAATCAAAGCGGAAAATATAAGAAGGAGAAAGAAAGGCTATTAAGAATCATCGATGAGTTAGACATTAAAGCTGAAAGCACACCTCTTAGTGTGGGTGAGCGAGATGCATTAAGAGAAGCTAATGATAAAATTTGTTGTCTTCGAAGAGACGACGAAACAAAATGGGCACAAAGGGCAAAATTTAAATATATTCATGAAGGTGGAAATAACACTAAGTATTTTCATCTTATTGCAAACAGAAAACATAGGAAAAAGAAAATTTTCCAATTAGAACAAGACGAAGGAACCATAGTGGGGGACACTAATTTAAAAACTTATATTTCAGAATATTATAAGAAACTCTTTGGGGAATCCGACCCAAATGATGTCACGATGGATGAAGAAACGGTTCATGATATTCCGCAACTTACCCAAGAAGAGAATGCCATTCTTACAGCTGATTTCTTAGTGAAAGAAGTGTATGAAGCAATATCTCAAATGGAACTCAATAAGGCGCCGGGGCCTGATGGTTTTCCTGCTGAGTTTTACAAGACATTTTGGGAGATAATTCGAAATGATCTAATGGCTCTCTTTGTACAATTGAAGCAAGGAAATCTGTCCTTGTTTAAATTAAATTTTGGTGTCATCACGCTACTACCAAAAAAAGAGAATGCGGTTCAGATTCAACAATATAGGCCGATTTGTCTGCTTAATGTCAGTTTCAAAATCTTCACAAAAGTAGCTACTAATCGTATTACTGAAATTGCACAAAAGATAATTAGACCGACGCAGTCGGCGTTCATGCCAGGGAGACACATTTTAGAAGGTGTGGTAGTCCTACATGAAACCATTCATGAGCTTCATAGGAAGAAAATGGATGGAGTTATCTTTAAGATTGATTTTGAGAAAGCATACGACAAAGTAAAATGGCCCTTTCTCCAACAAGCATTGCATATGAAAGGTTTTGCACAAGAATTGGTGCAATTGGATTATGCAATTTTGTTCAGGGGGAAGTGTCGGGGTTCAGGTGAATGATGACATAGGTCATTATTTCCAAACCAAAAAAGGCATACGACAGGGAGATCTGTTGTCTCCTATGTTGTTTAATATAGTTGCGGATATGCTCGCCATCTTAGTCGCACGGGCGAAGGAAGATGGACAAATAGACGGGCTCATACCTCATTTGGTTGAGGGAGGGCTATCTATTTTACAATACGCGGATGACACTATTTTATTTTTGGACCATAATCTTGAAAAGGCGGTGAATCTATAACTGAACTTGTGCATTTTTGAACAGCTTTCGGGGCTGAAAATAAATTTCCACAAGAGTGAGATTTTTTGTTTTGGGAAGGCGAAATAGGTGGAAGATCAGAACCGACAAATCTTCGGATGTGAGTTGGGGTCTCTACCTTTTAAATATTTGGGGTTCCTATTCATTATAGGAGACTCCGAAACGATGAATGGCAACCGGTTGAATGTCGTTTCGAAGGCAAACTCGGATGCTGGAAAGGAAAGATGTTGTCCTATGGGGATCGGCTGGTACTTGTGAATTCGGTTCTAACAAGCCTGCCGATGTTCATGCTATCCTTTTTAGAATTACCTAAAGGGGTGAGAAAAATGTTGGATTTCTATAGATCTCGATTTTTCTGGCAAAGTGATGAAAATAAGAGGAAATATAGATTGACAAAATGGAACATTATTTGTAGACCAAAGGATTAGGGAGGGTTAGGCGTGGAAGTGCTTGAATTAAAGAACAAATGTTTGCTTAGCAAATGGCTTTTCAAACTTTTGAATGAGGAGGGTGTGTGGCAGGAGGTGCTACAAAACAAATACCTCCAAAGTAAAACTTTAGCTCAAGTAGAGGCTCAACCTACCGATTCACCCTTTTGGAAGGGATTAATGAGAGTCAAAGATGATTTCTTTAGTAGAGGATCATTTGTAGTTGGTAATGGGGAAACCACAAGGTTTTGGGAGGACAGTTGGTTGGGTAACTCTCCATTGATGAACTAATATCCGTTATTGTATAATATTGTGCAACATCAACATGCTTCGGTCCATGATGTGATGCACAATGCACCCCCGCTGAATATATTATTTCGAAGAGCCTTGGTGGGGAACAAATGGGATATGTGGTCTCATCTGTGCCTTAGATTGATGCAAGTGACGTTGAATAATGTTCCTGACTATTTTAAATGGAATCTGAACCAAAATGGACAATTTACAGTAAAACCAATGTATGAGGACCTGATGAATGGTCATACAATATATTGATGTCTACGCATGCTTCTATTCTTGTAGACAGTGTTGGGCCTCCAAGTGCAGAGGTTTGTAGAACAGCAGCAAGTTTCCCTCAAGTGAATCACCCAAGGTTTATCGAACTCAGGGAGGTAGAGGTCAAAGATATCCCTCTCAAGCAACCCTGCAATTAAGATACAAGAAGTCTCTTGTGTCCCCAACACACCCAATACACTTGTCAGGTGTATAGGTGCACTAGTTCGGCGAAGAGATAGTGAAATACAAGTAATATGGATGATTATAAGTGGTAATTGCAATCTGAAATAAAAATGGCAGCAAGCAAACATGTAGCAGAACTGGTTGTAAACGGTGTTTCAATGCTTAGAAACAAGGCCTAGGGATCATACTTTCACTAGTGGACACTCTCAACAATAATAATATAATTGAATACATAGATATTTCCTCTTCACTATGCTACTCTGAATTATTCTCTCGTTGGATAACGAACACCAATCCACTGCGTAGGGCTATAAAGCACACCTTAAAGTCGCATTCCACATCTAGGGAACCCCACACTGTCAACTTGAGCGCCCTAAATAGTACTAGACAAACACCGCAATTTCATAGAGACATCCAACGCAAATAATAACTCATGATAAGTATTCCTGTTATCTTTAGCCTAAGAGCCACACACGGGCGCACACTGTCAACTTCGCACCGTGGGACAAAGGTGACTCCGGAGATTACATTAATAAAACCACTTGAGTAGCATATAAGATAATGAAGAGTAACATCTATGGATTCAACTAGATTACAAAGCTCATGATCACATAAAGATCACACCATGGGAGAGAGAGATAAACCACATAGCTACCGGTAGAGCCCTCAGCCCGATGAAGAACTACTCCCTCCTCATCATGGGAGGCAGCAACGGCGATGAAGGAGGCGGTGGCGTCGATGGAGATGGCTCCGGGGGCAATTCCCCGTCCGGCAAGGTGCCGAAACAGAGACTTCTGTCCCCCGAATTAGGGTTTTTGGTGGCGGCGGAGCTCGGAACTTTTCTGGAGAAATCGTCGATTCTTCTGTGAGTTTTAGGTCAGGGGCAATATATAGTCCAAAGGGCATCGCGAGGAGGTGCGAGGAGGTGACACCACCCCTGGGGGCGGCCAAGGCCCAACCGCGCCAGGGTGCGTGTGGGGGCTGTGGGCCTCCCCTGGACTTGTCCTTCTGGCTCCCGGAGTCTTCTGGCGAAATAGAATTTCTGTAATTTTTTCAGATTTTTCTGAGCACTTTTTTTGGACCTTTTCTGCAATGCACAGACATAATAAACAGAAACTGGCACTGTGGCATCTTGTTAATAGGTTAGTCCAATAAATGTCATAATATGATATAAAGTGCATATAAAACATGTGGCAATTGATATAAAACATGCATGGAACATCAAAAATTATAGATACGTTTGAGACGTATCAGCATCCCCAAGCTTAGTTCCTACTCGTCCTCGAGTAGGTAAACGATAAAAACAAAATAATTTTTGAGGTGACATGCTACCATCATAATCTTGATCAATAATATTGTAAGGCACATGTAAATGAATGAAGTGATCCAAGTCAATGGTCTATAGTTTGCTACCAAATAGATAATGAGTAAACAATGAATCACACAAGCTAAACGTTTTCATGAATAGTACTTTCGAGACAAGCATCAAACAGTTTTGCATAAGTGTTAACTCATAAAGCAATAGTTCTAATAAAAGGTATTTAATCAACACAAAGGAAGAATTAAGTTTCAGCATTTGCTTCAACTTTCAACATATTTATCTCATGGATATCGTCAACACAAAGTAGTATAACAAGTCCAATACGTGCATATAACGCATGTTGTAACAAAGTTGACACTAGTGTTTGCTTGTGGAAGACAGAAAGAATAGGAAAACTGACTCAACATAAAAGTAAAAGAAAGGCCCTTCGCAGAGGGAAGCAGGGATTAAGTCATGTGCTAGAGCTTTTAGGTTTTTGAAAGCATATAGAGATTGCATAAAATATTTGATACTCCTCCCAACCTTGCTAACACAAGCCATGGCTAACCGAATCCTCGGGTGCCTTCCATCAATCACATACCATGGAGGAGTATCTATTTTTGAGAGGTGTTTGTTAATTGTCAACGAATGGTAGCGGGTGAGAACAGTATTCTACCTGTCAAACGGACTTTTAAGAGCGGCTCCCATGAAGGACGTTATTTCTACCAGCAAGGCAGATCATCCCTCTTTCTCTTTGGTTTACACACATGCAGGTATTTCACTGTTTGTCATTGCTTACTGATGAATCAGGGCAAAAGTGTGAAGAGAATTAATGGTTAAAGTTGTAATTAATTGGGACTGGGCACCCCGTTGCCAGCTCTTTTTGCAAAATTAGAGGATAAGCGGATGTATATGCCGCTAGTCCAGGTGTAAAAGTCCATTTGACAAATAGAATAAAGAATAACCACACTAATTCCTCATGAGCTAGTAAACATTGACACAAAAAGGGAATAATAACATTTTGAATAATTTAAAGGTAGCACATGAAAAATTTACTTGGAGTGGCAAGGAAATACCACATATAGGTAGTTATGGTGGACACAAATGGCATGGATTTTGGCTCAAGGATTTGGATGCACGAGAAGCATTCCCTCTCAGTACAGAGTTTAGGCTAGCAAGGTTTATGTAAGCAAACAAGAATATCAACCCGTACACCAAGTTTTATATGACAAACATATTGCAAACGTTATAAGACTTCATACCGTCTTCCTTGTTAACCAAACCCTGTTATTAGAAAATATCTAGACCTTAGAGATACCACCGATGCAAACCAAATTTTCAACAAGCTTTACGGTAGTTCTTCACTAATAGGCTTAACTCATGTGATGCACAAATTTAATCATGATCTACTTGTTAACTCAAAACAATTGACAAGCATCAAGTTATCCAAATTAGTGATCTACAAGATTAAGCAAGTTTTTCCTTATACCAATTACCACATGCAACATTTTCTGAACCAACCAAACACCAATCAATTTATTTAACAACTCTCCAAACAATATAAGTGAAGCAAGAGAGTACTTTCTAAAAGAAAGCTAATAGCTCTGACAAGAGATACATGAAAACAAGAGCTAAAAGCTGAACAGCGCTAGATATGAATACTCAACAAATATAAGTGAAGAATAGGAGTATTCTCATGAAAAAGCGGAGCGTGTCTCTCTCCCAATCAAGAATGCTAGGGTCCAGTCAAGCTTTATTGAAAATAAAAGTACAATACTGAAAATAAAAGCACACAGACGCTCCAAGAAAAGCACATATGATGTGAAAGAATTAAAATATAGTTTCACTAGAGATGACCTGATAATTTTGCCGATGAAGAAGGGGATGCCTTGGGCATCCCCAAGCTTAGACGCTTGAGTCTTCTTGAAATATGCTGGGGAGATCCATGGGAGCCTCCCCAAGCTTAAGCTCTTCACTCTTCTCCATCCTATTATATCACTCTTCCTCTTGACCCTTGAAAACTTCCGTCACACCAAACTCAAAGTAAATCTCATTAGAGGGTTAGTGCATAATCAAAAATCACATGTTCTATAAAGACGCAATATGACTTGTTACTTTAAACATTAGCTACTGCCACTGATGTTATGTGAAGCTCTTCCACCCAAAAAAGAATTTCACTCAACACTAGTAAAAGAGAGAATGCAAAATAAAAAGGCATAATCTGTCTAAAACAGAACAGTCCGCAAAGACGAATTTTTTCGAGGCACTTACACGCTCAGATCGAAAAACTTTGAACTAACGAAAGATTCAGACATACATAAAGATTACGCACAAAAAATTTCAGATTTAATTAACAACTGGTGATTTTAGGAATTTCGTACAGTGAACAGCAAAAATCTGTTTCTGCGCAGCAATCAAATTAGCATCATCTTCCTATTAGAGGCCTTACTTGGCACAACAATGCAAGAAAATAAAGATACAAAGGAGTTGCTACAGAAGTAAACAACCTTGACTCAAAAAAAAATTGCAGAAATAAAAAAATGGGTTGTCTCCCACAAGCGCTTTTCTTTAAAGCCTTTTAGCTAGGCATGATAATTTTGATGATGCTCTCATATGTATAAGAGTGAATATGAAAGAGCATCAAGAAGCAAATATCAAACACATTTAAGTCTAACCCACTTCCTATGCAAAGGAATCTTGTAAGAAAATAAATCAATAAAGCACAAAGTGACTAGCATAGGAAGGCAAAACAAGTGCAACTTCAAAAATTTCAACATAAAGAGAGGAGACTTAATATTATTGTGATGTATGAACCATGTCTCCCTCTCTCATAAGGACCAGTAGGTCTTAAAGTACCAGCAAATAAAAGCAAATCAAGAGAAAGCTCAAAACCTTCATCATAAAGAGAGAAATTTAGTAACATGAAGATTTCTATAACCATACTTTCCTCTCTCAAAATAATTTTCAGTGGCATCATGAATAAACTCAACAATATAGCTATCACATAAAGCATTCTTATCATGATCCACATGCATAAAAGTATCATTACTCTCCACATAAGCATAAACAGTTTCATTAGTAATAGTGGGAGTAAAAGTATCACATCCATCATTGTAATCATCATAAATTGGAGGCATAGAATAATCATAATGAATTTTATCCTCAATAGTAGATGGACTGAAAATATCATATTCATCATTGTAAACATCATATATAGGAGGCATATCATAATCAACATAAACTATATCCTCAATAGTAGGTGGAGTGAAAATATCACAATCATTATAAACATCATATATTGGAGGCAAAGTATCATCAAAACAAATTTTCTCCTCCAAAACCGGGGAACTAAAAAGATCATTTTCATCAAAACCGACCTCCCCAAGCTTAATTCTTCCATAGCATTAGCAATAATGGTGTTCAAAGAATTTATAGTAATAACATTGCTACCATCATGCAAATAATTTTCCATAGGTTTTTTAATTTTCTCTTCAAAAGCATCATGTCCTAATTCAAGATAAATTTCATAAAGCTCTCTAATTTTTTTGTTGTTTTCCATTAAGCCTAACTAGTGAAATAAAAACAAGAAACAAAAAGATATAATTGCAGAATCTAAAGGAAATACCTTCGAGCACTCACACGTCAGCAACAGTGCTAGAAAATAGCTAAGTAGCTGGAGGATGTGAGTACCTTTTACCTTACCTCCCCGGCAACGGCGCCAGAAAATAGCTTGATGTCTACGCACGCTTCTATTCTTGTAGACAGTGTTGGGCCTCCAAGTGCAGAGGTTTGTAGAACAGCAGCAAGTTTCCCTTAAGTGAATCACCCAAGGTTTATCGAACTCAGGGAGGTAGAGGTCAAAGATATCCCTCTCAAGCAACCCTGCAATTAAGATACAAGAAGTCTCTTGTGTCCCCAACACACCCAATACACTTGTCAGGTGTATAGGTGCACTAGTTCGGCGAAGAGATAGTGAAATACAAGTAATATGGATGATTATAAGTGGTAATTGCAATCTGAAATAAAAATGGCAGCAAGCAAACATGTAGCAGAACTGGTTGTAAACGGTGTTTCAATGCTTAGAAACAAGGCCTAGGGATCATACTTTCACTAGTGGACACTCTCAACAATAATAATATAATTGAATACATAGATATTTCCTCTTCACTATGCTACTCTGAATTATTCTCTCGTTGGATAACGAACACCAATCCACTGCGTAGGGCTATAAAAGCACACCTTAAAGTCGCATTTCACATCTAGGGAACCCCACACTGTCAACTTGAGCGCCCTAAATAGTACTAGACAAACACCGCAATTTCATAGAGACATCCAACGCAAATAATAACTCATGATAAGTATTCCTGTTATCTTTAGCCTAAGAGCCACACACGGGCGCACACTGTCAACTTCGCACCGTGGGACAAAGGTGACTCCGGAGTTTACATTAATAAAACCACTAGTAGCATATAAGATAATGAAGAGTAACATCTATGGATTCAACTAGATTACAAAGCTCATGATCACATAAAGATCACACCATGGGAGAGAGAGATAAACCACATAGCTACCGGTAGAGCCCTCAGCCCCGATGAAGAACTACTCCCTCCTCATCATGGGAGGCAGCAACGGCGATGATGGAGGCGGTGGCGTCGATGGAGATGGCTCCGGGGCAATTCCCCGTCTCGGCAAGGTGCCGAAACAGAGACTTCTGTCCCCCGAATTAGGGTTTTTGGTGGCGGCGGAGCTACGGAACTCTTCTGGAGAAATCGTCAATTCTTCTATGAGTTTTAGGTCAGGGGCAATATATAGTCCAAAGGGCATCGCGAGGAGGTGATCGAGGCGGCGACACCACCCCTGGGGGCGGCCAAGGCCCAACCGCGCCCAGGGTGCGTGTGGGGGCTGTGTGCCTCCCCTGGACTTGTCCTTCTGGCTCCCGGAGTCTTCTGGCGAAATAGAATTTCTGTAATTTTTCTGGATTTTTCCGAGCACTTTGGTTTTCGGGCCTTTTCTGCAATATACAGACATAATAAACAGAAACTGGCACTGTGGCATCTTGTTAATAGGTTAGTCCAATAAATGTCATAATATGATATAAAGTGCATATAAAACATGTGGCAATTGATATAAAACATGCATGGAACATCAAAAATTATAGATACGTTTGAGACGTATCATATATCTACAGAAGTATCTTTGGAAATTAAAAATACCGCAAAAGATTAAAAAATTTATGGGGTTCCTTCATCGCAAAGTCTTGTTAACTAAAGATAATCTAGCTAAGAAGAATTGGAAAGGTAGCTCACATTGTTATTTTTGTGGGAATGATGAGAGTATTGATCACCTTTTTATTGCCTGCCCTTTTGCAAAACTTGTATGGCGTGTTGTTTTTTGTACATATAATATCCCTCCCCCTACTAATGTCACAAATATGTTTGGAAATTGGTTGAGGGGGATAGACAAAAAGACCAAAGATAAGATTCGTATCGGCGTTTCTGCTATTTGTTGGTCTATTTGGAATTGTCGAAATGATATTGTGTTTAACAGAAAAGATAAGTTTCATGTTTTACAGGTTGTTCACAGTGCGGTTCACTGGATACAGTTATGGGCTTTCCTGCTGCCTTCGGACCAGCGGGACCTTATGGTGGCTGGGTGCACGAGACTACTACGCGTGGCACATGATTTTTCTCCCGACATTCGTGGCAGCATATTAGCCGGCTTTCGTAGTCTTTCTTTTAGTATGTCACTGTCGGTTGAGGCATGTCTTGACCTTTACTCTTTGTGAGATGTTACCACAAATAAGATAGTTATAAACTCTGTAATAAACGGCTGTGTGCATCAATCGATGCAGAGCCTGGGATTAATAAAATTCCCTTTTCTAAAAAAAACGTAACTATGGTATTGCACATAATCGAGATCTACGATTCTTTTATTGACGCCCATATCTATTTGCTCCATGAATCCACCCTCATTCACGTCTACCCACGCTCGCAAAAAAAGAAACGTTCCACATAACACTCGCTCTACCATTAAATATTCAACATCAACGTGTTTTGGAGTGAAATTATATTTGGCATTCACCGGTAATATTTGGCGATCTTATATAACAAATCTTACACTAGAAAACTATATTATAATATTTGTTAGATGGTGCATTTTAAAAATCTCTAACCGGATATTAAAGGATAATGAAATATATGTGGACACACGTAGATACACTATAACTCATCGAAGTGTCACAAATAAATCTCAATACAACCTATTTTCACATGTATGTTGTTCGAATTAAAGTTTTGTGAAGAGAAAGTGTCTCAAAAAGGAAAAATCTAATGATTTGTAACAAAGCAATATTTATAACAACAACACTTATATATTTAACGATTGGCATTAGACTGAATAACATTGGGAACATAAGTTATATATTCATAAAAATTAATTATTTTCTTATTGTGCTAACTAGTACAATATGCATATTAATATCACATTATAATAAAAGCAAACTAATTATAAAAGTTTAGTATAAATCAAACAAATGCACCAAAATTTCAAAAAACAAGTTTTCAACTTAGTATTGTTTTTAATTGTTTAGGATGGAGTTGATGCATGGCCGTAGTGGCGCATATACGCCCTTATATGTGGCTAATTTTTTTTAAATAATACATTTTTTTACGGAAAATCGACGAATATTACGCGATCTGAGATTATTTCAAAAATAATACACCCTAATTTGCGGCCACAACGATAGGTACTAATCGTCGGGGGCCAGGACGATTAGTGCCTATCGTCGGGGGCCACAACGATTAGGTCTTGGGTGGGCCAGCCCACGCGGCCGACAAGCCTGTCGTCGACGATGAGTACCTATCGTCCGGGGCCACAACGATAGGTACTAATCGTCCAGGCCCTGGACGATTAGTGCGTGCATGCATGCATGCTTTGCTCACGTTAGCAAAACAATAGCAGACGATCAGCTCGACGTGCGTGCTCGCCGGGCTGCCGTGCATGCTCGCCGTGCGTGCGGGCGCTCGCCGGCTGTCCGTGTGTGGTCGCCGGGCTATCCGTGTGCACTCGCTGGCTCGCCGTTGACGTGTGTGGCACAGCCAGCTCGGGCTCCTGCGTGCAAGCATGCGTGTGTATGCGAGTGCACACACGCACGGCCAGCCGGCGAGCGCCCACACGCACGGCGAGCATGCACGGCAGCCCGGCTAGCACGCACGTCGAGCTGATCGTCTGCTATTGTTTTGCTAACGTGAGCGCAAGCATGCACTAATCGTCCAGGGCCTGGACGATTAGTACCTATCGTTGTGGCCCCGGACGATAGGTACTAATCGTGTTGGCCGCCGACGATAAGGTCCTGCGCCGCATGCAGCCGACAGACGACGACCCTATCGTCTTGGCCCCCGACGATAGGTGCCTATCGTCCTGGCCACAAATTAGGCCGTATTATTTTTGAAAAACTCTCAATCCGTGTAATATTCTTCGATTTTCTGTAATAAAATGTATTATTAAAAAAAAATAGCCCTTATATGTGAGCGGCCGGGGGTGCAATTCTTCTCTGGATCACTAGGGTTAGGATCGATGTACGTAGTTGATGGCTTGATGATTGGCCCTAGTGGCGCTTGTTCGCCTTTATATAGTTATACGAAGATGATGAATCGGAGTCGACATGCTTTCTTTGTACGCATGGATGTAGTTGTTGCGTGGCCCTAGTGGTGCTTGTACGCCCTTGTATGGGGTAGTCCGATATTCAATCGTAATAGGTACATACGGGAAAATTAGGTTTAGGTCTTAAGATTCCCTGTTCACAAATTTCGGAAATAACGTTTCTGAACTTTTCTGAGACCATCTAACTATGCTCAACAACATTAAGCCTATGTTAGCTCGAGTTGCCATCGTTGCAAAACTACATGAAACAAGCCGTTTGCTATGTGTGTGATGATTTGTGCCGTGAGCATTTTGTCAGGGCACATGGCAAAGAATTAATTTGGCAACAGCTAGCGGCCAACAAAACTCACAACCAAAGGGCACGGAAAATCGGAAATCCATATCGGGTGATGCACCCACCGTTTAAAAAACAATTTTCGAAATATTAAAAAAAAAATTGGATATACTTCAAGACATTTATATTAGTACAAAAAGTTTCACGAAGAAAAGATATTTTTGTGACCTGTGCAAAAAAGACAAATCCAGATGCTCCAATGGCTTTGTATGAAACAGTTTTTTTTTGTCTTTTTTGCACATGACACAAAAAAATCTTTTCTCTACGAAACTTTTTGTGATAACACAAAATGTTCTTATGTATATCTGAATTTGTTTTATAACTTTAGTTATTTAAAAAAAATGTTCTACACAACGGATGCATCCGCACCAGTGGCCCGAAATATGCTCCCGTGGCCTGAAACACCGTGTCTTCGGAAAATCCTATATGCTAGCCAGCTCCTCACCCGAGGCTCTAGTGCCACAATCCTAGGCATCAGTACAACCTTCCTCACTCAAGTCTCAAGTGGAACCATGCTCGAAAACGATAAATTTTAACCATTTAATCATTATCATCGACCTGACCCTACAAAAATCGCGAACAAGTGATTTTTGACTATTGAGAAATGACCCCACCATTTAAAAGACTAAGTTCTTTATGAACAGAGTTTTCTGTGCGCACCGATCTAGCTGCTCTGCTTCTGCTCTCTTCCGTGCAGCATAATCTCGGTGTTTCCTAAAAAAATGACGCCGCGGGCTAAGAAGCCCTGAGACTATTAATCAAGAGAATATGGTTTGTACGCACCACGCTGGGAGCACGGGCACTCGAACGGCGGGCGGGCTGAGGAGTATCAGCACTCCCCTGCCCAGTAATGCTACCCCTGCCCAGTAATGCTACACCTAGGGGAATTCTCTTACGGAAAAAGCTTACGTGCTGACGTGGAAGACCAATATGGAAGCGTCCTCTCAAGAAACGACTCAACGACAACCCGTAGTCTTCTCGCTTGCACGCCCCTTCTCTCCGACTACGGGCAAGTTACTCGTACAAATACAGGAGCGCGTGCTGAGAACGTTGGCGAGTCGCCGGCGTCGGCCATCTTGTTCGTCTCGGTCTAGCCCTCGGCTTCTGCGCTGCGGCCGCACTGGCCGTGCCGCCGCGGACGAGGCGTCCTCCCGCCGGCACGAGTGCTAGGTTCATGTTGCGTCGCGTCGAGGATTCTGACGGGCGAGGAAATTTCTTCGGTTTTGCTAATTCTCAGTCGATTGAGAATTAAGCTATTTCTCTTATTTCTCAGTCGAGTTTGTATCCGTTAGATCTTATGCGGAGATTCACGCTGATATTGTCGTTTTGCAACACAAGGAATAGGTAAAAGAAATCCCAGCGGGTTGAGTAGCGCTCGAACTCCCGACCTACACGGCAAACGATCGCTAGTATCTAGTTTTTGTTGCTACACAGCATAGTACGTTATGAAGTCTAGTTATTTTTGTTTCTTTGCTTTTTTCTTTGTGGTACGTAACCAGCCATACAAATTGTATGAAATTTAATATAACAAATATGAAGTGTTTATCCTTGTATTGTTGATTTTTTGTTTTCTCTATTTGGAAGTTGGATTGTAACAGGAATTTTTTTTCCAGTTGCAAGTCGAGTTGCAACCGAGTTTTTCCCTAGTTGCAACTTGTGTTGGAACTGAGTTTTCTCTAGTTGCAAGTCGGATTGTAATTGGTGTTTTTTCGACTTGCAAGTCGAGTTGAAACTGAATTTTTTTATCCAGTTGCAACTCAAGTTGCAATTGAGTTTTCTCGAGTTGAAAATCTCAGTTGCAACTCGACTTGCAACTGACAAAAATCTCAGTTGCAACTCGACTTGCAACTGGCAAAAATCTCAGTTGCAACTTGATTTGCAACTGACAAAATGTTTAGTTGCAACCTCAGTTGTAATCGGAAATGTCAGTTTCAACCCAACCCGCAACTGGAAAAAAGTATCAGTTGCAACCCAGCTGCAACAGAAAAAAGTATCAGTTGTACCCCACCCACAACTAGAAAATAGTCGAGTTTGCAACCTCACCCACACTAGAAGATGACAATTCCCTATTTTCTCACTCGCTACTTTTAAATTTTTCTCTCATTCACTGATACCGTTCGTTGGCTTGTCTTAATTAAAGAAAAAAACAAAAATAACTCACCGAACCCCTACAGGCTACGGCCGTATATGCTCATACCATGCAAGCCAGAAAAGAAAAATAGATGCAGCCGGCAGACCGGAAAAAAGGCAATGGGCCGAGCTGAGACGGTCAAGCCCAGCTCCATCGTTCATCAAACAACGACGTATCTGTCAATCGGTGGATCGCTGGTGCACCGTACAAGACCATTGCTCCATACAGATACATGTGACGTCAGTCGACTGAGAATTTACTTAATTCTCAGTCGACTGAGCACTAGTCACACCCAAATTTCTTTTGCGAGCGGAGGAGACGGTTTCTTTGACTCGCGAGTATTTTCTCTGTTTTTTTCCGTATAAATCGCTCTTTCCATTTTACGCCCAGGGATCAATCGTGGCCTCCACGTCGGACCGCACTTCATCCCGTAAGAGTTTTTCCGTAAGATCTTCCCGTAGGTGTAGCATTATTCCTGTCTCCCCTGCCACTGGGCTAGGCCTCAGTCCACATCTCGGTGTTTCCTCCATTTCCGAGTGGTCCGGTTCATTACAGTTCTGATCAATTGTCTGAGATGAGCTGTCTTTTTATGTTTTTTTTAGAAAAGGAGGGTGCGATTCCCCGGCCTCTGCATCGAGTGATGCACACAGCCATATGCACTTATTAATTCCAACCAGATTTACAGAGTACAATGTTGAACACAAACTGAAATCAACCTGTCGACAACAAGGATCGCTACCACTATGATGGGGGTGACTAACACCAACGCACATCATCTAAAACTGGAGTACCAGTTCAGCTAAACCCTCAACGCACACCGTCATGTACGCTTTAGTTGCTGCCGCCGTCTTCCACGAACCCATCTTCAGAAAGGATCAACACCATGACCTCGCAAAACCGTCTGTCGTCGACATCGCCACGATGCCAGACAGCGCCACCAAGCGTGAGTCCATCGACTCGAAATCGAGACCCCGCAGCGCCACGCCGCCGAGACACACCGACATCGACGTGGAAGATGACAACCGCTCCGCCAGCTGACCCCCTTCAGGTAGCTCGTGTTCCAAAACAACGCCCTCAAGAGGGTACACGACACCGAAGGTGACGCCATCATCCGATCTGGGTATACCAGATCTAGGGTTTCCCCCGAAACACAGTGCAGGAGGTGATTAGCAGCGGCAACTCCTTCAACAAGGTGGCGACACCCACGGGCGCCGCAGTCGCCGGCCAGAGCCCGGCTTTCACCGGCCGCGACCTCACCTCCCAGTCCGAGGCGGATGTGTAGCGGCGGCAGCTCCTTCAACAAGGTGACGACACCCACGGGCGTCGTAGCCGCTGGCCAAAACCCAGCTTTCACCGGCCGCCTTCCCCGCCTCCAAGATCCGAAACCAAGATGGCCGAGATCTGGAAAACGAGATCCACACCATGGCGCCGAACTGCCTGGAGAGGGTCCGAACGCCGTCCGCCGCTTCTCCGAACGCCAGAGAACCGCGTCGCCGAGGTGCCCGGCGCGCACCAAGTCCTGGCCCGAGGATGGCGTCCCGCGCCGCCCTCCATGCGAGCGAGGAGACGAGAGATCCCCCCCCCCCCCCCCCCCGCCGGCAGCCGAGCCCGTGGCGGCGGCGGCGGGGGAGGGAGGCGGGAGGAGATCGGGGGAGGGCTGACGGCGGTGGTAGGTTTCGCCCTCCCCGTTGCCTCACGGGGGGGCAACGCGAGAGGGTACGGCTAGACGTCTGCTGTCTTTTTATGTGCAGACTGCAGAGTACTAGCTAGCAGAAGAAAAAAACAATATTCACACTATTGTTTTTACATACACCACTCGCATATGTGATATACTGATATGTGTTTGCAATATACTCATATTGTACAACGGACGCATAATGCGTGTATTTACACGGAGGACAGTTAACAAGCTGATGGAGCACTTCCACGCCGTGGAGATAGTCCATATCGTAACGTGGTGCTAGCTAGTACGTGCACACTTCGTAGCTCCGGTCAGGCGTTTTCGGTGGCGATCCGGCCGGCAGCGGCGACGTGGAACTGCGGCGTGTAGCTGTGCGCCGTGCCTGGCGCCACCTCCTGCGGCGGCTCGTTTAGGAACGCCCAGTTGCTCCTCGTCCACCTGGCCGTCGATCCAAAAAAAAAAAAAAATCAAGATCGAAGGAATATAAACCGTGCGCGTCAAACTAAATTGCAGCGTCGTCGGCGGCGGTGGGTTGCATTGATTGGAACGGCTACGTACCAGTCCCGGCTCTTGCCGGCGCTCTCCCCGGCGGCGCCGGCGTCGGTGTCACCCGTATCGATGTCTTCGTGCCCTGGAGCCATCGGAGACGAGCTCCTCTGTTTCGAGCTCCCCAGCGGGCTCTTCTCCTACGAAAGCAAACAGAACCAACTGATGTTTAATTGGGTAATATCTTTACTATAGCTGGACGTACTGTTGGAGCAGGGCTAGTGTGTACCATGGTTCGACCAGGAGAGGCAAACGGCGAGGCGACGTAGTCGACGGCCTCGCCGCCGACGTCCACCGGCGCCGGCTTCCCTTGCTGCCTCCAGAAGGCCTCCACCTCCTCCTTTGTCAGCGACCGGTTCCTCATCCTACGAGCTTGTCACACGCACGCGCATCACGCACACTGTTAGTTTATTCACGATTGAAGAATGCGTGCATCCATGGCTAGCTGCAAGAAATAACTGAACTGTGTTCGTGCGTGCGTGCGTACCTTTGGTGTCGTCGCCAAGAAGAGGCGAATCCCAGCCGGCCATCAGAGACCCCATCTAGGATAGATAGCAACTTCTTTCGAACGAGATTGCGGAGTATATGGTGAATTGGTGAGTACTGAAAATTGAGTAGTGAACTAGTGATGATAATCATATATCGATGTGGTCGTTATATATAAATACGCAGAGGGGCTTGCGTGCTTAACTTCGGAAGGGTTAAGGCGGTAGCACAGATATACCGGATCAGCACACAGATTGTGGAGCATATCCGGACTGCATGCAGTGGCACTGGACTAGTACTGCAGTGGTTTCATTTCTAAAACCAGGGCGGAAGTTGTGTCGTTGTGCTTATCTTAACATGCAAGTGGCTGTTGGTGAAAGCTACGTTATCGGTTTGCATTTCCCCTAACGTTAATTTTAGATTCATATAAGCGATCGATCGAACAACGGATTGGTGACCTGGTTCTGTGCTGAGCAGAGTGCTTAGATAAAGAATATGGACATATGCGTATCCTTATCCAGCGGAGTTGTCATCGCCATCCTCTGGCCGAAGTCCAGGATATTAGAAGAGAAACACATTGGTTATACCGGCCATGCTTATCCTATCATCGTCCCCAAGTCTCAGGTGCATGAATCATCTCCCGACATAAATGGAGATGTCCTTGTCATAGACGAGGTATCCAGCGTTACTCTACCCGGTACTGTGTTTTTTTTTCCTTCTCCGTTAAAATTGTTAAATCAACCAAATGACTGAGAAACATAATTTTTTAGTCTTTAATAAACTCTAGAATAATACCGTAAGCATAGCCATATAACTTCGATATCAAACAAAGGTATTGGGGGATTTGTTTTACCTACATACATGGTTTTGCTGGTCTAGACACGAGCAACAATTCCGTTTTTGTTTTGAACATGCATAAGTTATATCCTCGTTTATCCGTCCATCTTTATTGGGGGAGTTGTCATCCCCATCCTCTCGCCGAAGTCCCGGACCACGTACATGGCGCCAAAGCTGCTAGACATATTTGAAGAGAGCAAGAATTACTCCCTCCGTTCGGAAAAGGATGTCACAAAAATGAACTATAGATAGATCATTTTTGTGACATCCTTTTCCAAACGGAGGGAGTAGTTATATAGGTCATGATTATCCTTTCATCGTCCCCGAGTCCTAGCTGCATGAGTCACTTCGCGACCAATGGAGATGTCCTTTTCGTACGAGGTTTCCAGCGCTACTCTACTCGGTACTGTGTTTTTCCTTCTCTGTTAAAATGTATAACTTCGATATCAAACAAAGGAATTGGAGGATTTGTTTTACTTATACATGGTTTTGCCGATGGTCTAAACATGAGCAAAAATTCGATTTTTTTATTTGCATAAGCCATATCTTCTTTTCTCGGTCCTCCTTTACTTTTTATTCAGGGTCTAGGCACAGGATATGCGCAAATAAAATGGTATGTCCAAGAGTGCAAAGAAGAGTTCACCGATCGGATTGGATAACTTCAAAAAAAATAGTAGTATTTTTAGTATCGTCCATATTCAAAATTGTTAAATATCTAAATTCAAAATTAGTAAAAGAGTTAAAAAACGAGTGATCGGAGTAGCTCGTGGATGATCTGCCCTCCACAGTGTACCTTGAAGAGGATAAGAACTATTCGACGAAATATCACATGCCCTATATGTACCTGTACCTACATGCTAAAGAAAATAATCAAACTAATCAACTTTCGTTGGGCTTCAATACTCCAAACAAAAGAAACCACAGGTTCTCTTCTTGCAGTGTGTGTACTCCACCTTGTTTTCCATATGCTTTATGTGTTGTTGATATAGAGACCAATCGATCCCCTAGGTTTTCTTAGAAATGCAAACATATATCTGGTTCCTTTATTTGCACTAAATATCCCTTTTGTTTGCTGTTGTATTCAAACAGGAAAATCATGGTGGCCAAACATTTTGAATTCCAACACAAAAATAACAAAATTTCAGCTATAATTAGTACTGAAAATGTCTTACAATTTCCTTATGATCATCGTGGAGGAGGTCACACGGAACTAAACCGATTCCACTCTAAGAACCATGGAGTCGCGGTTCCAAGCGGAACCTGTTGAGTAACCACTCCTTTTTTCAGTTCAATATTTTTCTTCCAAAACCAACTCCGATTGCCGTAGTCATTTTTGTACTGATGCATTCTTATTTCTATTTAAAAAAAGATAAAACTTACTTCTAACGTGAAGGTAAAGGAAGGGAAGTGGAACTTCTTCTTTCTCCACAACCTACATGACTTGGTCAAGCTTCACGAAATTTAAATTTGAACAAATTTATTATGCATTTTTTTTGTAGAAACAGATCACTTTACTAAAGATTTAAAACATAAATTGATGTATTTCCATGTAGGAAGCTTGTTGGCATGGTGCAGTCAATTTCTCTCCTTTTCTCGGTCAGGGTTTAGGGACCTTTGTTTTCTAGGAACATGGAGGAGGCTGTCTTTTTTTTTGTTTTAGACTATAGTAGAAGGAGAGAGGCGTTTTGGCTCCCAAGCTCATGCTCCTGTTATGTTAAACGAAATTATAAAAATAGTGAAACATCTCGAAAAATTCTGAAAACTATTAGACACAATTATTTGCAACACACGTGCAAAGTTTCGGAATGAAATGACAATTTGTGTGCTCTGTGAAGAAAAAAATCAGTGTCCAAAATGAGATCTAAAAATACATTTTTGAAAATATTGATTTTTTTTTCGCACAGAGCACAAAACATGTCATTTCATTTTGAAACTTTCACGTGTGTTGAATCTATGTATGTGTGTGTCTCCAATTTTTTCAGCATTTTTCGACATGTTTTACTATTTTTATATTTTCGTTAAATAACATGAGCATGTGAATTCGGGAGCCAATTTAAATTTCTGGAGAAGAAGGTGCTATTTGGGGGAGTTGGGGCAAATCCTATACATCGCCCGAGGCGATGCGGGCAATACGAAATGCTACCGTCGCCTGAATGATTTCAAGAGTGGGACGGCCCATTTCACGATTTTTTTTTTTTTTTTCTTTTCTCCTTTATTTTCTTCTCTGTTTTTTTTCTTTTTTCTATTGTTTTCTTTTCTTTTTGTTTTGTTTTCTTTTTCGTTTTTTCTGATTTTCAAAAAATATTTTACATTTTTTTGAAATTTTTTTACATTAGAAATTTGTTCAAATTTGAAAATTGTGCAGATTTTGAACTTTTCAAATTTTAAAAATTTTCCGATTTGAAATTTGTTAAAGTTTAAAAATTGTTCCTTTTTACAATTTGTTCAAATTTAACAATTGTTCATATTTCGAAATTTGTTCGTATTTTAAAAATATTCCGACATTTCAAAAATAAAATAAGAAAAATAACGAAGAACTTTACGAAACCGTATTCTAGTAGGTGATGCGTCCACGATCTGTCGCCTTAAGGCCATGTACAACGGGGAGTGTTAAGAGAGGTGCTTACAAAATAAACCAGATTTTTTGTTAAGCACTAGTGCTTATTTGTATAGGAGAGGTGCCTAGTTAAGCATCTTTCTTCTATAAATAAGCACCAATGCTTAGACAAGAATCGGTTTATTTTCTTAAGCATCTCCATATGCGACTTACAGGAGGTCCCGGGAGCTGGTTTTTTTTTTAGGTGTGGAGCTGGTGGAGAAACAGAGCTATCGCTATTACATGGAGTATATATATATATAAGTGCTCACATATCAAACTTCTTGCACAGAGAATTTGTCTGTGATAGGATGGTTAGGAGGGTGGTTATACCCCCAGCCCACCAGAGGTCAAATACTAGATTTGACATTGATATTTCTTATTTAGGTGGAATATTCTGCAGTGGGAGGCGACGTTCCTGTCGACAGCGAGACGACTGTGGTGACTTCGTTAATCTCAAGACCCGACCATCGACTCAGTCTTTCAAAGATGCTCATAGTGGTAGGATGTGCGTGCGTGCATTCATATAGGTGAGTATGTGCACGTGTATGTGAGCGTCTGCGTTGTACCGTGTTTCGCAAAACAAAAAAACTTCTTACACCCGTATGAGGTAGGACATATACATTTCGTACTTACGAGTATAAAGCAAGTTAGCTAGTTTTACGTGACAGCTAATTCAGAGTCTGGGCTTGTACATGACCCTTGTGGATGGCCAGCCATTCCTCTCCCTAGAGGAAGCTCTGAACAGTGAAATTGCTGGCCTCAGACGCATCGGTGATCACGTGGTAGCCAGGCTACTTCACACGTCCACTCACTTGAGAGCCCAGGCCAGTGTTCTTGTACTCACCGTAGAAGACATCGTTGACCTCTGTGCCAGTTGCGAAGCTTGGGAAAATGGAGCAAAGATAGAGATTTTATAGCCAAAATATGTTGAATTTCAGGGGGTAATATACGAAATTTTCTCAACTTGGGGGGGGGGGGGGGGGGGGGGGGGGGCGGTGCCCCCTTCGGCATACACATAGCTCCGCCCCTAATTTGTGCTGCGTTCCCACTCAAGCCAGCCCTTGGGTGCACCACATAACTCATCCTGTACTCCATGAAAACGACGCATGAGTAGAGCCTCCACTAGTAGGAAAAGGCCTTTTAGTGGCGCACCAAAAAGCCTTTCTGTGGCGCATGGTGGGTGCGCCACTAAATCCTCGCCACAAAAATATTATTTCTGTGGCGCACGGCCCATGCGCCACAGAAAAGTGCAAGATTCTGTGGCACACCCCCAAGTGCATGCGCCACAGAAATATTTCTGTTGCGCACCCCACTACCATACGCCACAAAAGTTTTTTTGAATTTCAAAAAAAAAAAGGCGGCCAGATCTAGATCTGGATCTAGATCTGGCCGCCGAAATTTTGCCGGAATTTCGAAATTTCGCCGGAATTTGGCCGAGCTCGTCGGAGGCCGTGGTACCCGTGGCCATGGCCGTAGATGGCTTGGCCGAAGGTGGGTGGAGGAGTGGGTCGCCGGAGGTGGGTGGGTGGAGGATGGGGGTCACCGGAGATGGTGGAGGAGGAGAAGGATGTCGTCGGAGGAGGTCGCTGGGGTGGAGGAGGAGGTGGAGGTCACCGTCGCCGGAGGTGGAGGTGAAGGTCGCCGTCGTCGTCGCCGGAGGTGGAGGTGGTGGAGGAGGTCATCGTCGCCGGAGGTGGTGGAGGAGGTCACCGTCGCCGGAGGTGGAGGAGGAGGTCGCTGGGGTGGTGGAGAAGGACACCGGAGGTGGAGGTGGAGGAGGAGAGAAGAAGTGGAGGAGAGGAGAGGAGAAGTGGAGGAGAAGTGGAGGAGGGAGGAGAAGGGGAGAGGAGAAGTGGAGGAGAGGAGATGTGGAGAAGTGGAGGAGAGAAGGGGAAAATAGAGGGAGAAGGAGGGCTTGGGCGGGATTCAAAATTCGAATCCCGCCCAACAATTCTGTGGCGCATCCCTAGTCATGCGCCACAGAATTGTCTTTTCCAATTTTTTTATTTTTTGGATTTTGTAGAAAAAAATCTTCTTTTTGAAATAACTTTTTACTCTTTTCGAATTTCTCGAATCTGAGAAAAGTTAACCGGGTAAACCCGGGTGAAATCGAGCTCCTTTTTTCTCACGATTTTTTGGTATATTAAACGTATTTTTTCGACGTCGTATGCAAAAGTTATGGCCGTGTCAATATTTTTTTTTGTTTTTTGCAAAAAAGGTCAAAATTCATATTTCAAAATTTCTATACCAACTAGACACTAAAACGAAACTACATGTAAAGGATTTTATTTTTGAAATTTTTATCATTTTCTTTTCTTGTTTACAAAACTGAAAAGGCGATCCAGGGGGTAGGCATACGTGAGAGGGGAAATTTTTTTGTGGCGCACAAACCTCCATGCGCCACAGAAATGTGACTTTCTGTGGCGCATCGAGCACATGCGCCACAGAAATATCACTTTATGTGGCGCACTAGGCTACATGCGCCACATAAATGTTGTCAATTTATGTGGCGCATGTAGCCTGGTGCGCCACATATGCGCCACAGAAAGTCACATTCTGTGGTGCACATGGCAAGGTGCGCCACAAAAAGTGACATTTCTGTGGCGCATGTGGCCTGGTGCGCCACGGAAATTTTATTTGTGGTGCATGGCTACTTGGTGCGCCACAAAAAGTGATCCACAGAAAGGCAGTTTTCTAGTAGTGCTCCACGGGCGGCCAAGGTACGTCTCCACGGCAGAGCCTGCATGGGCGAGATCCTAGTCGACAGAAATGTCACACAACTGGAAGACGAACCCAGAAGTATAATTGGCGGTGTTCCATGCCTGAGCTGTGATGATGTCCTGTTGTCCATTGAGCGGCAGTCGTGTCACGATGGCGCACTCCTGGAACACGGCGGTGGCATCTCCGAAGATGAAGTCGACGGTGCCTTGTACACGACACTCGTGGTACAACTGCATGTTCCTGTTGGCGCAAAAAGCGTGTCCTAGTACCCCTTGAAAGCGGACTCGTGCAGGAATGCCACCGCTTGGTGCTTACCGAGTCTTGCCATATTCTCAATCGTCGGTTACAAAGGGTTGTCGGTTCATTAGATGAACTAGGTGTGGTTCTTTGCAAAAGAAACAACAAGTTGTGAAAACAATAAAATTGTGTTCTTAGATGAAGTACCAAGGTTTCACCTTGAATGGCCAAAGCTACAAGTGATCATATGAGCAAATAAGGTTATGCAAGAAAAATAATTTTTATTCCTGCATAAGAAGTATAAAGTTCACATAGCTCTGAAAGGACCGATGACAAAAGTCTACACCACACGAGTGATAATGAGAAAGACACCTAACACCACATCGGATGTTAAACTTATGCAAACTAGAAATTGTCAGTTGTGCAAGTGGGAGACTGTTGGATGTATGCCCAAAAGGCAATGTATTTATACATCTGATTCATTAATATGTTTTATGTATTCTATACCATAACTGATGTGGATCCTGAATACGTGATTCATAGGAAAGCTCATACACATGTGTAGATAACATGAATAGTAAAATATATCCTAGTCTTTTCTGCGGGCTAATTTGTTGAGTGCTAGATGACTGTACTTTCCTGGTCATGGACATTGTTAATGTCAGCATCAATGAGTGGCATATTGTTGGAGAACAATATGGAGGGTAGATCCAAGTTTTTGGTATGCTAAGAGATTTTGTTATAGATTCTTTCGTCCTTAGCTTTATCACAGAAATTTTATTATATAGCTTGTCCTTGAACCATGAGGTTAGTGGGGTTGTGCATACTGGAAAAATTACTTTGGTACTGTCAATCGTCACAGCCGTAACAAGGTGACCAAAATGACAGTTACTGGGTTGTTACAAAGGTGTGCATATATCCTAATGTTCTGAGATGTGATATTACTCCTCTGTCAAAAGAGAAATACGCCCTGGGCCCACTCGGTATGAGAGGTATCCAATATCTTCTGCAGACAATGTATGGTGAAGTTACACCGTGTGAGATATCGTAATACGGGAACGAGTAAAGGGAGCTCATACGTCTCAAACGTATCTATAATTTTGATTGTTCCATGCTTGTTTTATACCATTGCTACATGTTTAAACTATAGTTTTATATCATTTTAGAGCATTTATTGGACTAACCTATTAACCTAGTGCCCAGTGCCAGTTTTTGTTTATTTTGTCTGTGCATTGCAGAAAAGGTCCAAAATTGAAAGTGCTCAGAAAACTCCCAAAACATTACACAAATTCTACTTCACCGAAGACCCCGGGAGCGAGAAGAACACGCCTGGGGAGGCCCACAGCCTCCAGAAGGGACCTGGGCGCGGCCCCACCCTTGGCCACGCCAAGGGGTTACCTGGACACCTCGTGCACCGCCTCGCGCCCCTCTTCGCCTATAAAGTATGTTCTGACCTAAAACTCGCGACTCCCTGAAGGATTTTCCCAAATACAACTCCTAGCTCCGCCGCCATCTGAAACCCAAATTCGGGGGACAAAAGTTCATGTTTCGGTACCCTGCCGGGACGGGGAATTGCCCCCGAAGCCATGTTCATCGCCGTTGCTGCTTCCCATCATGCGTCGGGAGTAGTCCTTCATCGGGGCTGAGGGCTCGTGCCTGTAGCTATGTGGTTATCTTTCTCCCATGGTGTGATCTTTATGTGACTAGTTGAATGTCCGTGCGTTGCCACGGTCATTATTTATTTTCACCCTTACAAGGACCTTAAATCCAGCTGAGGGAGGCATCGAGACGCTCCAGGAGAGGACGGCACCAGCGGCAGCCACCGTGCCATATCTTTCCCGACGCTACCGGCGGGTGGTCTTCCGGTTCTCACGGCGGCTTTTCTCTTTTTTTTAGTGGGCTTTTCCCCATTTTCATGTGGTTGGATGAAGTTGGGGGAGAGATAGAAACACAAGGGATTATCTGTAAATGTGTAACGTGGGTGTTCCGATCCGTTAGATATAAATCGAACGATCCTAAATGAAAGATGGCAGGCACACCATCATCACCAACTGTGGTTTTTATAGGAGTAGAGATCATGAGGATTGTTAGTGTAGCTGAATTCATATGATGTTTCCCCTTCATTATGTAACGGATATGTTGCTCCATTGATTTTATCTAGTATAATTTCCGGAGTCACCTTTGTCCCACGGTGCGAAGTTGACAGTGCGCGTGCCATGTGTGACTCTATGGATAATAGATTAGAGGGGTAGTAATCATGAGTTGTTCTTTGGGTTGGATGGCATTATGAAATTGTGGTGTTTGTTTAGTACTATCTTGGGGTGCTCAAAGTGACAGCGTGGGGTGTCCTAGATCAGGAATGACGGATTTTAAGGCGTGCTTTTGCAGCCCTACGCGGTAGTAATGGTGTTTCTTATCCACCAGAAGAATAGTTCCGAGTAGCACTTAAGTTACATGTTGAAGAGGAAGTATCATGCTTGTGTTCAGTTGTGTTAATGTTGTTGATAGTGACCACTAGTGAAAGTATGATTCTTTAGGCCTTGTTTCCAAGCATTTAAACACGGTTTACTTCCAGTTCTGTCACAAGTTTGCTTGCTGCCATTTTATTACACATTATAAAAACCATCTGTTATCATTGTTGCTGTGTTAGGTAAGCAATACTAACCCCCCGGCAACGAAGCTCTTTTCTAGCACCGTTATTACCAGTATTTTATCATCTCTTCGCCGAACTAGTGCACCTATACACCTGACAAGTGTATTAGGTGTGTTAGGGACACAAGAGACTTCTTGTATGTAAATTGCAGGGTTGATTGAGAGGGATACATTCAACCTCTACCTCACTAATTTCGATAAACCTTGGATTACTCACTTAAGAGAAATTTGTTGTTGTCCTACAAAACTCTGCACTTGGAGGCTCAACACTGTCTACAAGAAATAGAAGCGTGTAGTAGACATCAGGAGCTTACAAGTTAACGAGATAAGATAGAGATATAGTGAATCAATGTTTTGATTCATGGGAGCATCAATGAAACTGTGTCTCGGGTAAAGTTCACCTATCGTGAGTAATGGGAATGTTGTATTGATAATCAACAGGTTCAACAGAGTGTCTTCGCATAACGGTAGCAGTTATTCAGGTTGTCTAAGGACCTGACCCTGGCTGGTGATTAGATGAGTAGATCTAATTATAGCTACACGTTACCGTACCTGTAGGGGAAACACGGTTAAACTAGGATTGGTTAGTTGTGTATATTGGTTATTCTGGAACATCGAGAGAGTATCACCGCAATGGTCTGTGTGTGGTAGATATATTAATATCAGAGTGACTGGATCAAACAGACATTAGATGTCTCGGGACGATAGAAGTTTCTATCGTCATCGGATTTAATCCGAGGGTTTATATATAGAAGAAAATATTTATCTGGAGAGTTTGTTCGGTGGACACTAGGCATCCTGGATCATTTAATTATGTTTATATGATAAGTAATTAATTTCAGGAATTTTCTGTAAAAGGAAATATGCCATTAGAAATTAATTAGACAAAATAAATAATTAATGAAATATTATTTTATTTAAATAATAAATAAAATTGAAAATAATTAAAAGCAAAGGCCAATAAAAGTAGGCTTCCACATGGGCTATAGGGGCCCACAAGGCAGCCGCACCACTAACCGCATGAGGGGGGACGCTCCCCCTTGGCCAAACCCTAATGGGCCTAGGGCCCATGAGAGGGAGGAGGCGGCGGCGGCCGACCTAGGACGGGCCCCACCCCCTTAGGTCGGTGCGGCCAGGGCAGGCCCCACCCCACAGGCGGCGGTGACGGTGGTTTGGGGAGGAGTCCTACTCCTTCTCCAAGCAAACCGCTCCCCCCGGACTACTATATAAACCCCCACCCCCTCCTATTGGAGAGACACAAGAACACACAAGTTCAATCCAAGTTAGATCTCTTCTAAAAGGATTGAGGGAACCTCTCTAGATTAGAGGGAACCTCTCCAATTAGATTAGATCTAATCTTTCTCTCCTTCTCATGTGTTGAGATCTTCACCTTCATATATGCCAGTGGTGCTTCAAGCTTAGACGGCGAAGCCTTGCTGAACCTCTTCTGGTGTACGTGTGCGAATTCTCAGAGGGGTGAGGTGTCGAATCCCGAACGGTTGACCCTCACTCTGTCGGATGAAGAAGATCAAGCTAAGGAGGATAAGGCAACGGAATTCTCTCTGCCAGGCTTGGTTCAGAGAATCTGCTTCAGGCTACATCGACTACGTCACCGACACTTCTTCCGCTACTGGGATATGCGCGATAGAAAACAAAATTTTCTCTCACATGCGGAAGCAATCACCCAAAGATCTTATCTAAGGAGATGCAAGTAACGGGGAGGGTAATCAATATACCCTCGAAGAAACCAAGCGTTAGACATTAATCACAACGCAGCTTGGTGCAGTTCTTGATGCGGTCCACTCCGATCAGCACCACAACGAGAGGCACCTCCGAGTTATGCACACGTACGGCTCAGCAATGTCTCCTTCTCCTTGATCCAGAAAGCTTGAAGGAGAAGTAGATGGGATCTAAACCAGCAGCACGATGGTGTGGCGGTTTAGTGAGCTCTCACGTGGCCAGGGCTTCGCTAATCCAAGACCACAAGAGAAAGGAGCAAGAGGAAAGGTGCCACCTTAAGAGTGGATTCCTTATTTAGCCCAAAGAGGCACCCTCCTTATATAGAACATGGGGGGGGGGGTTGAGTCCGTCCCTTAAGACTCCAAGGGAAGAGATCGCACCTCTTAAGCCTCCAAGGGAAGAGGTCGCACCTCTTAAGCCTCCAAGGGAAGAGGTCACACCTTCTAGAACGTCCCTTAAGACTCCACCTTGGACCCATCTGCCACATTGCCTAAGTGGGACGTTCGGGATAGTAGGCCCCACTATGGGACCCCTGGAACATTTCTGAAAAAACCCCGATACATTACCGGTAAATTCCTGAACCTTTCCAGAACCCAAAAACCACTTCTCTATATATGAAACTTTATCTCCGCACTCTTTCGAAGCTCCTTATGATGTCGTGGATTCTATCCAAGACTCCGAACAACCTTCGGTTTCACCATTAAGATTATCCCAAAACTACTCTAGCGTTATCGAACTTTAAGTGTGTGAGCCTATGGGTTCGAGAACGTGTGGACATGATCGAGACACCTCTCCAATTAACAACCATTAGCGGGACCTAGATGCCAATAATCATTCCCACAAATTCAACGAAGATCTTTATCGGCTTGAACCACAATGTCAATGTATTCCATTTCCTTTGTCTCACAATATTTTACTTACCCGAGATCTGATCGGCGGTATCACCATACATAGCTCAATCTCGTTACTAGTAAGTACTCTTTACTTGTTCCGTAATACAACATTCCTTGTGACTAACTCATTAGTCACGTGCTTGCAAGTGATACCCAATGTGCATTACCGAGTGGGCCCAGAGTATATCTCTCCGTCACACGGAGTGACAAATCCTAGTCTTGATACATGCAAATCAACAAGTACTTTCGGAGTCACCTGTAAGACACCTTTATAGTCACCCAGTTACGAAGTGACGGTTGATGCCCCCAAGGCATTCCTCCAGTACCCGGGACAGACATAATCTCATGGTCTAAGAAACAGGATAATTGACAATATAAGACATGGCAATATAACATTGATTCGATCAATATTGCTATGCTTGGTTGGGTCTGTCCATCACATCATTCTCCAATGACATGACCCCGTTAATTAATTGACATGGTTAGGAAACCATAACCATCATTAATCAACGAGCTAGTCCAGTAGAGGCTTACTAGGAACACTGTGTTGTTTACATGACCACACATGCATTATAGGTTTCCGGTTAATACAATTATAGCATGGAGAATAAACATTATCATGAACATGGAAATATTATAATAACACTTTATTATTATATCTAGGGCATATTTCCAACAGGTGTTGGTAACGTATTCTATCTAGATCTTCGGATCTTCGTATTCGCATGTATCTTCATAGTAGATTTTGGACTGTTGCGTAGCATGGTAGTCGAAATCTTAATTACCGTACTCGCAACCCAACAAGTTAATGACGTGACTTTTGGAGCCGGTGTGCCAAAGATGGAAGGGCTGCTACGAGGCGCGGTGACGGTCGGTGATTCCTCCCTTCCATGTGCGTTGATCATGGGGACAATAGGAGACACATTGTTCGAATTGCTCCCCTCGATGTTGATCACGGGGAGAGGCCCTTTTTGGCCTCCTTCGAGCCAAGACGCCATCGACTCCATCATGGTAGGAATCAGGGAGTTGACCGTCTTTACCACTTCGGTTTGGATGGTCGCCTGCATGTTTGTGTTCATGGTCTCTAATTCCCACCTGAGATCCATCTCCTCGAGCTTCTTCCTCTCCTTTCGCTGCTCCTTGGTCTTAGCGCCATAGTAAAATTCATGTTTATAACCAGCGCTGACCACACGGCCACGATGCGGCGCACGTGACACCGGCACATTCTCTACTATGTTAAAAGCCCTATTAAAAGCGTTGTCCCACGGGGCCTTTCGATCACGACCCTTGGGTTGAGGAGCCTTGAGATTGATCAGCATTTCGTGCTTTTTCTTCTTCCTCTAGAATTTTCTCCTAGAGTTTCTTCACCTTCACATTATTTTTTTAGAAATTTATGACAGTAGGAAAGGCTCCTACTGCCTCTATATAAATAAGACCCCCAAAACAGGGGGGGGGGAGATCAGTTACATATGTACAGGAGAAGTCCGAGTATCAAAACGTAAATTACAGGCTAGCAACTATAGATCTAATGAAGGGGTGTTTGTCTTCTTTCGTTCTATGAACCAGAAGAGAGAAATCCTCTTTGAACCTAGCCCTCCAGGAGGTGAATTCAGGTGTATATCATTGAAGTAGAAATTGTTTCTCTCTTTCCAGATGTTCCAGGCCGCCACAGCAAAAATGTCCATAAACATCTTCTTTGACCAGGAGTTGCGTGAGTATGAGATGAGCTGCAATCTGTCATCCGCAGTGTTAGCCGAGATTGTAAAACCTAGGCTATTCCAGCAAGTTTTGCTAAAAGCACAGTGAAAGAAGAGGTGCTCCACAGTCTCCTCAACTTGGGCTGCACACATGGAGCAGTTGAATGTTGTGGTAATATTATACTTTCTTCTCCGCAGCATATTTCTAGTGTTCAGCCTGTCTGAAAGGAGGAGCCATCCAAAGAACTTTATCTTCGGGATGCATTTGGCTTTCCAAAGCCAATTAAAAGCCACATGGTTTAATATCCCTGAAGCAAAATTTGTAGTATTGATTTGAAGAGTATTTCTCTGAACCCCAAACATAGGACCATTGGTCATGTGAATTGCTCTCAAGCAGAATATGGGCAGTAGCAGTTTGCATAGTCCTGACTTCTTGGAGAGCTTGAGGAGAAAGCGGCAATGAGAAATTCACAGCTAGGGAGTTGGCAGACAGGAACTGTCGAATGGAAACGTCTTCGTCCAGAGAGAATGAGTAGGCTCTTGGGAATAAATCTAGAGCTGGGGTGGCACCCCACATATCTTTCCAGAAGAGGATACTGCTGCCATCTCCCACAGAACAGGTCGTAATTCCTCTGAAAATTGGAATCAATTTACATACATCACGCCACCAAAAGGAGCCACAGGAATCCACAGCATGTGGATCTTCCCCCTGTAATGAGAGTGCCAAACCAGTTTCACCCAGGGGTATCAGCATGATTATAGAATTTATCCAGATACTTTATTAGAGGCCTCATTCTGTACTTTAAGGTTTAGAACACCCACACCTCCTTTGTTCTTAGGGCGGCAAACCTTATCCCAAGCAATCAGAGGGTTACAATGGTCACCATCTTCTGCCTTCTTATTCCAGAGACAATGTCTTCTAATCTTATCAATATGCTCCAGGATTTTAGGGTTTATCTTGAGCATACACATGGAGAATGTTGCAATGGAAGTGAGGAGAGAATTAATGACTGAAACTCTCCCACTATACGACATCATCATGAAGTTGGCTGACATGCTCCTCTCAATTCTATCAACCAGAGGCATAAGATCCTGCACAGCTGGTCTGGTGGTTCCAAGGGGCAATCCCAGGTATGTAAATGGCATTTTCCAATAGCACAGCCGAAGAAGGAGGCCAACTCAACAGCTCTGTTCTGATAGATTCATTGGGATCATAATAGATTTATGGTAATTTATGTGTAGCCCAGTAGACTGTGCATAGGTGTCCAGGATGTTCTTCATAACATTATTTGATCTGAATCTGCCGGCATAATAATGATGGTGTCATCAGCATATTGACCACAGGGAAATCCATAGCAAAATCCATAGGGAAAGGAGCTTTCAGAGTGTTTTCAGTAAAAGCTTTGTTGATAGCAGATTGTAGGAGGTCAGCTGCAAGCACAAAAATAAGAGGGGAGAGAGGATCCCCCTGTCTGACTCCCCTTTTGCAGTGGAACTGCCTGCCAGGTACCCCATTCAGTAAAACCGAGGACATTCCTGTGCTAAAAATCATCTCAATCCATTGGAGCCATTTAGCATCAAAACCCATGTGACTCATAATTTTAATCATAGCAGCATGGTCTATGGTGTCAAAGGCTTTGGCAAAATCTAGTTTCAGAGAATGATTTCTCTTTTGGAAGTTTCACATTGGTGTATGAACTCAAAGGCCCATGCAATGCAGTCCTGTATAGTTCTTCCCTTGAGGAACCCATATGGTTCTTATGTACAATCTTCAACACAACTTTCTGCAATCTATTGGCCAACACCTTGGTGATTAATTTAAGGCAGCAATTCAGAAGGGTTATAGGTCTGTAATCATTCACTGACAGAGGGGAGCCAATTTTGGGAACCAAAGTAATATATCCGGTATTAATACTTTCCAAGTTCAAGTTCCCCTCATGGAAATCATTACAAAGTTTGTAGATATCTTCCTTTATAATGTGCCAGCATGATTTCAGAAAATGACCATTGAACCCGTCAGGCCCAGGGGCTTTATCTCCTGGCATTTCTCTAACCACAGAATCAATCTCCTCATTAGTAAAGGGGTAGTTAAACACTCCAGCCCAGGAACAGGAGTAATTAAATTATTCAGATCAAAACCCATTACAGGAGCTTGGTCAGTGCCCAGTCTTTCTTTAAATGAATCAAATATCACTTTTTCTTTATCAGCATGTGTGGTGACCTGGCTGCCATCAGAAGAAGAAGCTGGGAAATTGAGTTCTTCCTGTATCTATCTGTCGCCATGGCATGGAAGAACTTGGTATTCTCATCACCAAATTTTGTCCATCGAACTGTGCATCTTTTCTTCCAGTATTGCCTTTGGTATTCTAGCAAATTCAGCAGGTGTGCTTTAATAATTTTTCTGAAATTTCCCTCAGGTACAGTAAGCCCTCTCCTGTCCTCTAGATTATCCAATTCCAACAGAGCTTTGTTGCAGTTTTCAATGCAAATCTTCAGCTTAGAAATATTCCTGCTCCAGAACTTTAAATCATATCTAAGACGCTTGAGTTTAGCATTAATCACTGCTGCACTGTTATTTTGTACACAGGTTTATGCCAGCTGGCCTGAACTGTTTCATAGAATCCAGAGTGGGCAGTCCAGAAGTTCTCAAATCGAAATAGCTTACAGCCTGGAATAGAAGTCTGGATTGACACCACACAGGTGTATGATCAGATGTTGGCTTGCCCTGGGGATTAACCACAGTATTTGGAAAGGAGGTGGTCCAGTGCAAAGAAGTAAAGAACCAATCTAACTGTTCCAGCAGAGGATCAGCTTGCATGTTGCTCCATGTGAAATTTCTACCTTTGAGTGGTAATTCAGTTAGGTGTTGTGATCGTATAACATCATTAAAGAGCAGCATGTCCTCAACATCTCCCCCAGGTTTATTCCTATTCGTGGGCGATCGTATAAAATTGAAATCTCCCACTATTAGCCAATCTTCATCGTCTGGTATGCGTAGGTTATAAAGCCAGTCAACAAACTCATCTCGTAATTCACCATTGCAAGGGCCATAAATATTCAGAAGAGTCCATGAAACATTATCATGCTTAGATGTGAAGTACACAGACATTGCAAAAGGCTCACAGTGCATGATCATGCCAGAAAAAATAGAGCTTTGCCATATAACCACAAGCCCACCAGAAGCACCATTCGAGGGAACATAAAGAAATTCATCGAAGGAACTCGGACAGCAAGACTTAAGAAAGGCCATATCAAACTGATGTTTTTTAGTTTCTTGCAAACAAACGACCGCACAACCACTTAACTTAATCGCATTCAAAAGAGCTAACTGCTTAGTCTTGGCATTAAGCCCCCTAATGTTCCAGCACAAAACAAACCACTTTCTCAAGTAATTCATTACAATAATAATAAAAGGAGCTAGGTCTCTGGTCTGCACTGCTGGGAGCTAGCCAAGAGCTTCTGTGGGAGATATCTGCAGGAGGCACACCGCAAAGCTGGACACCTATGTGATGGAGCAGAGCAACAGGAGTAGGTGGAGGAATACCATCAGCAGTCGTTGAGTCTTGCTCCTGATCAGCAGCAGTGATCACTGCATCAACAATCCTTGGGACCTTAGCAGGTTTAACCTTTGATTTCTTGGTTTGGTATCTTTAACTGCATGAATCTTGAAGCCATCAAATTTATTTGCTCTGGGGCTTCTCCTAACCTGAGCTGAGACATATGGAGCGGCAGAAGAAGTATGTGGGAGCAGAAAGCTTGTCAGCTTCCAAAAGAGCAAGTTCAAGGCCAGAACCAGTACTGCTGCTACTGTCCATGCTTGAATTCTCCTCAGTATCTGTTATCTCAACAATTCGAGCACATTTCTTTGGCGGCAGGGGCAGATAAGTGACAACACTAGCAGTTCTCTTGCCAGACAGAACTGAGACAAAAGAAAAAACTTATTATGGGCCACAGGAAACTGAATTGGGCTGGTGAAGGAGGCCTTTTAAAATATGCTGCAATCATTGAGACCTTTGCCACAGTATCTGGCTCAAAAGGAATGAGGCCCATGGAGCTGGCAGTAAAAAGTGCAGGCTGTCAATTTCAAATGCAGAGAAGCTCTTGTTAAACAGTTTCCTTGCCTCCAAGCTGGTTAGGGCCAAAGCATTCGATTCTGTCAGCACATCTGGGTGCATAGTCATGGCCTGCACCACAATTTCCTCTCAATCTCTGAATCAGGGCTGCTAATCGAATCTTCCAAGCCTGCATCGGACTATCAGCGAGATTTGAAGCTGGAGTAGGCATTCCCACATGCAAGAGTGCTCCCTGATCACCCAAGATGGCTCTGAAGTTAACAATGGTGGGTCCACCATCATCTCATCACCAGCATTCTGCATCTCTTCCATGGCTGAGCTTCAACCATAGGTACAACCAAAGCTTGCTGCTCTGCTGGTAATGCTGCTACACATCTGGGATCTGCTGATTCATAGGCACATTCGGCCCCAGCTGGTGACCATGTCCATGTCCATGGTTATTGTAGTTTGCATTGTGTGCTTGGTTTAACTGAAACCAGTTAGCTAACTGATTCTGATACTGCTGTTCTGCTGTAGCATCCACACCATAAGGGGGTGTGGGTTGCCATCATCTGGTTCAGGGTCCTCTGGAGGGGCTGGGATGTCATGGACATGGGCGTTCCAGTCTGCGCTTCTTAGCAAGAACACAGGTACAGACCAACTCTGCCGGGCTCCACCAAGCTGAGTGACCACAAAGCTTTTGGCACAAACTTGGGGTGAACCAGCCAAACTTTTGCTAGCACGAGTTAAAATTTCCTCTCGGCTGGTGCCAAACAGAGAGCAGACCGAAATCCTCTACAGCACGCCTGATATAGAAGCTAGTCTGATAGTCTAGAGGAAACCCAAGAAACAGAATCCAAGTTTCCCTACCGAAAGAAGCAAGTCGCATGTTTTTCGCCTGGTCATGTCTGACAAAAGTAACAGTGGTGATCTCATCACTTCTAAGGTGAGCCCGATAACCGTATCAGCAGCTAAAGTGTCAACAACTCTGAAAACCCCCAGCCCAAAAGGATGATCATCCCAATCAAAAGAAGCTATCGCATCTTCCTGCAGCAATGCTCTAACATCCTGCCTCATCTGCTCCCTTAACTGAATCGGGATAATCTATTGGTTTCAGCAATTACCACACGGTCGTGCTGGAGCGGTGGGACGGGGTGGACTACCAGCATCGAGCGTACCTTCCGGTCAGCCGGTCCTTGCTCAATCGTCTCCCATCAGGGATGAACGCCAATGGATTGACCGGGAAATTCGCCATTGTCTCCGCCTCGGCCTCTTCGTCGGCTTCAGGCCGCCACCAAGGGTTTTACTGTAGCAAGGGGAACGGGCGATGAAGGAGAGGAAGGCGAAACGGCCAGGGTCGAACCAGAAGTATCAGGAAGGAGATCCTCTGTTTCCTTTTCTGTTGCGATTTTCCTTTTTTCAACCCAGATTTTGCGAACAGAACTGGTGGGCTGCGGCTGGGCTCTCGCTTGGGCCTCCACTGCATCCGCCGGGAGCAATCAGCTCGTATGTGGCCCAGGTATTACAGGTCCAACAAGTCAGAGCGGAAGCTTTGTTTTTAGAACTGGGACTTTTTGAGCTGGGCTACAATATGACAAGGACGGCCCAAAGCAGAACATCGCGCCATCTAGGGCAACTGGGCCTACAGTGATATTTATTCCACATTCTATGCAACGGCCCGTTAATTCAAAAGCAGATTCTTGGGCGGCAAGAAGGGCAGTTTCAGGGCAACCAAATATCTTTGTCGAGATAATTTGCCTCACGTAAATCAAAGATATGATCAAGGGTTACCTTTGGCAGGTTGGCACAATATTTTTGAATGAAATTCTTCCCAATAAATACATTGTCCACATGATTTGCGGGATCCAAGAAAACCGGATCTTTGAAACTGCTAAAAAAAGTTGCCTTTGATGATGTCGGCGGCGCAGCCATGGATGGAACTGAGAATTCACCGGCAGTGGAGTAAAAGTCCCAAATTTGATCGGAGGATCAGCACCATGAGAATCCAAAGGAGCCAAAAAACCAAACTTTGATAATTCAGCAGCTGATGAAGAAGAAAAATCCTGAGCAGCACTCTCGCTAAGAAATTCAGATTCGGCCTCAACTTCATTGGACTTCTTTGAGCAATAACAAGATCTTGTTCAGTAGAAAACCAAGAATTCACCTGGCCGCTTTAAGATCCAAACTAACCGGTCTCTCACCCCGAAACAACTGAAATGACAAACAAAGTCTGGCCAAACACGATCATGAAGTCCATAGATGAAATGACCCACTTTGCTAGAAGCCAGGGAAAACCGAAATCTCCGATCACTGAGTTTGAAAACATTAAGAGCCAAACGATCTCCACCAATACAACACTGGAGAGCCAAACCACTGAGTCTTCCGAGAGAGGGAAGGAGGCAGACGAGAAGGACACAACGAGGAAGAATTCCGATGCGCCAGGAGAAGGAGTGAAGTGTACCGTAGATCCAAACCTTTTGCGAACCTGAGCCGCCAAAGCCAAGCCTGGCGAGAAGTCCCAGTGGAGGAGGGCGTCCATGGCCGGAGATCCCTAGAAAGCATGGCTAGAGGGGGTGGCGGCGGCGGAGGGAGGAGGTGGTTGAGGGTGGGAGCGTCATCGGTCATTCACCTTCACGTTATTGAGAAGTTCCCCCGAGGTTTGGGATTTTCCTTGTAATGCGCCTGATAAATTTTCTTGCCTTCGGGTCGATGATCTTGTTGTAGACAGAAGGCGCCGACCTTTTTGCATCCTCGATCTCCCAATTTTTTCCTTTCCGGGGTAACCATGGCTTCCGCGCAAGATGGGAGCTCATTTTGGATCTACTCAAGAGTCATGGCTTCCTGCCAAAGTTTAGAGATTGGATCACCATCTTGCTTGGGTCCTCTTCTTCGAGGGTCCTTCTTAATGTGGTGGCCGGACTACCTTTTAAGCATGGCGACGGGCTTCGCCAAGGGGAGTTGGGGACCCCCTCTTGCCTACGCTCTTCGTGATTGCCATAGACCCTCTCTAACAAATCTTCGACCTTGGTACTCAACATGGGCTTCTTCACAAAAGTAGAGGGAGAGAGGTCGCGCTTAGAACCTCTCTTTATGCCGATGATGGGGATGTTTTCATGCCCCCTTCAAAGATGATATCCAGAACCTCTCCACACTCCTCTATTCGTTTGGAAAGGTCACTGGTTTGGAGATCCTCTTTGACAAAAGCTCGGTGGTTCCTATCCAGTGTGTGGAAGTTGACCTCAATGAGATGCATGCGGACTTTCCGGCAACTCGTGCATGTTTCCCTATGAAATATATTGGCCTACCTCTCTCGGTTTGCAACGTAAAAGAGTCGACACCCAACCACTTGAGTATAAGATGGGGGGCAAAAACTTCAATGTGTCTGGCGGGGGTGCTCTTGTAAAATCGGTGCTCACCACCCAAGCCATCCATCACATCACCCCTCTTGTTTTGCCTCCGGGTTGCATCACCACCATGAACAAATTTGAGAGGGCCTTCCTTTGGGCCGGCTCTAGCAAGCTTTCTGGCGGGAAATGCAAGACCAATTGGGAAGCAGTTTGTTGGCCATAAAACCTTGGTGGGCTTGGCATCCTTCACCTTGAAATTTTTGCTCGTGCTCTTCGTTTGAGGCGGCTTGGTTTGAGTGGAGAAACTTTGGGTCGGGTTGGGGAATCCTTATGGTGAAATGGATATGCAACTCTTCTATCGATAGAGCGTGGCATCGCCGCCTTTTGGGACTCGCTGTGGCTCAATGGCAAAAAGCCCAAAAACATTGCTCCTCTCATTTTTTGAGGTGTCTACTAGAAAAAATATGGAGTGTCAAGCAAGCTTTCCATGACGATGCTTGGACCAAAAAATCAAGATGGACGCTGACTTAGCCTTCGAGCACATCAACGAACACATCTCTCAATGGATCGAGCTACGAAACTTTCATCTCCTAGAGGACGTGGATGACAAGATTACTTGGAACCTCACCGGCTGTGGTGAATATTCGGATTACGAGGCCCAATTCTTTGGTTCCTTGTGCTCCAATATGAACAGGGTGGTTTGGAAGGTTTGGTCCCCTCCAAAAGTGAAACTTTTCGCTTGGCTTGCTACTTAAAATACGCTATGGATGGTGGACTAGCTAGAGAAGAGGGGGTGAACAAATTGTGGCCCTTGCCCTCTTTGCAAGCAAACTATGGAGACAATAGCCTACCTCTTTTGCCATTGTCGTTTCTCCAAGCGAGTGTGGATGATGATGAAATCGTGGCTAGGCTTTCCCCACCTTGATCCTCTATGTTGGCATGTCGACCTCAACATCAAGGATTGGTGGTCCCCCATGTCAAGCTCCATTGCGCCAAACCATAAGGCTATGCCTCCCTCGCCATGCTTGTTAGTTGGAGCATTTGGAATGTGCAGAAGCCGAGTGTCTTCCAAATAATTCCGCCCCTACTACGGTCCTCCCCACGGACCTAAAGAACGACGCTAGGATTTGGGTGACGGCGGGTACGAAGCAATTGAGTCTTTTAACGTTGGGAGAGTAATCATTTTATGTCTTTGTTCGGGGCACGTCTTTGCTCCTTATAAAAACTCTAAAACTCTCTTCTTAACTAATGGATGAGACTAAGTTTTTGCCTCACGTTTCAAAAAAACTAACAAGGCCTACAAAGTTTGTTAATGGTAAAATCATATGAACTTTGACTAAAGTTTAAAAGAAATCAACTTTTACAATATGTTTTGTTAGTATATCTTTTTTTAGAAATGGGCACTCCCAGCCTCTGCATCAAAATGATGCATGCGGCTTCTTTATTACATTATTGCATGGTCCAAAAAGTCTGTTACAGTTCAAGGATCACAAAGCGACGATACAAAAATCAACCAACGGAAAAATCCAAAATAAAAATTATTATTCATAGCTCAATTCTCTTCTCAAAACGCCATCCCGCACGGTTGTAGAAGTCCTTGGCGACCAACTCTAGTACATCCACAGTCCATAGTATGGCACTGCTCCTCGGGAAGGAGATATGACCATGACCGGATCCAGTGTGTAATCAAAGGGAAGACCTGCAAGACAGATGTTTTCTTTGGCTTGTTAAAAACAGAATTGTTTCGTACATTCCAAATTGCCCAAAGAACCGCACAAACACCCACACGAATCGGCTTTAGTTCTGTCTTGTCAATACCATGAAGCCAATTACCAAAGAGATTTGTAATATTTTTTGGTGGTGTGATATTAAAGGAAATATATACTATTTGCCAAATGATTTTAGCAAAAGGACATTCAAAGAAAAGCTGCTAAATTGTTTCGTTAGCATCACAAAAGGAACAACACTTGTTGCCACTCCAGTTGCGTTTAGCAAGATTATCTTTGGTTAAAATCACTTTCCGATATAAGAACCACATAAAAATCTTGATTTTTAGTGGCACTTTTATTTTCCAAATATAATTTTTTTTAAATTTAGTGTGACCATTCAAATAATCCAAATACATGGATTTAACTGTAAAAATCCCAGAATTAGTCAATCGCCACACAAACCTATCCGGCTCCATAGTAAGATCAATATCCATTAATCGTTAACTAAGTGCAGCCACTGCTCGTATTTATTCGCTGTTAGATTCCTCCGAAAAGTAATATTTGGAGGGATGAGTTAACACTTGAGCTACCAAAACTTGTTTCTGGTTAGCTATATTATATAACAGCGGATATTGTTGCACTAGAGAGGATTCACCTAGCCAAACCTCTTCCCAGAACCTCGTGTTCAAACCGCTGCCAACCACAAAAGACCCTCTACTTATAAAACATCCTTCACTTTCATCAGTCCTTTCCAAAAAGGAGAGTCAAGAGGTTTAGCAGTAACTTGGGATAGTGTCTTAGAACTCAAGTATTTATTCTAAGTAATTCCTGCCACACCCCTTGTTCATTCATAAGTTTGAAAAGCCATTTGCTTAACAAACATTTATTTTTTAACTCAAGCACCTCAATTCCAAGGCCTCCTTGATCTCTAGGTCTGCATATAATATTCCACTTAGTAAGCCTATATTTCTTCTTATGACCGTCACTTTGCCAAAAGAAACATGATCTATAAAAATCCAGTCTTTTCCGGACCCCCTTTGGAATCTCAAGAAAAGATAACATAAACATTAGTAAACTTGTAAGTATCGAGTTGATGAGGATTAATCTATCCCATAAGATAAAAGTTTACCTATCCAACTACTGAGTTTTCTCTCAAAACGGTCTTCAACCGGCTTCCATTCTCATTTGTTAATTTTCTGAAGTGAATTGGTATTCCCAAATACTTGAATGGAAACGAACCAGATTCACAACCAAAAAGTTGTCTGTACTGCGCTTCTACTGTTTTAGCTTGTCCAAAACAGTATAACTCGCTCTTATGAAAATTAATCTTATGCCCCGATAATTGTTCGAATAATCAAAGTATTAACTTCATGTTCAACGCCTTACTCAAGTCATGTTCCATAAAAATAATTGTATCATCAATATTGTAAAATGGAAACTCCCCCCTCCACTAGGTGAGGTATGAGGCCTCCTATTTGACCATCTTCTTTAGCACGGTTTATCAAAATTGCTAACATATCTGCCACCACATTGAAAAGAATAGGTGAAAGAGGATCACCTTGCCTAAGACCTTTTTAGTTTGAAAATTATGTCCGATGTCATCATTTACTCTTATTCCCACACTTCCCTGGCTAATGAATTCTTGAATCCATTTGCACCAAGTGGGGTGAAAACCTTTCATTCGTAAAGCTTGTGCAAGGAAAGGCCACTTAACTTTGTCATATGCTTTTTCGAAGTCAATTTTAAGAACTCCATCCAATTTCTTCCTATGAAGCTCGTGGATCGTTTCATGCAGAACAACAACTCCCTCTAAAATATGTCTTCCAGGCATAAAAGCAGTTTGCGTTGGTCTTACTACCGTGTGAGCCACCTTAGTGATTCGGTTAGTAGCCACCTTTGTGAAGGTTTTAAAGCTCACATTGAGTAGGCAAATAGGCGGTATTGCTGTATTTGAATGGCATCTTTTTTTTGGCAGCAAGATAATGGTCCCAAATTTAAATGGAAAATTGGTAACTCTCCCTTGTGGAAAGCACAAAACATATCCATTAAATTTTTTTTATAATACTCCAACATTTCTGTAGAATTCTGCCGGGAAGCCATCAGGACCAGGTGCTTTATTTTTTTCCATTTGAAAGACAGCGTCATGAACCTCTTGTTCAGTGAAATCCGCTTTCAAAATATTGTTTTCTTCCTCCGATAATTGTGGAATATTCTCTACTACGGACTCGTCCATAGAGAAAAATTCTCTTCTAGAGCGCCAAACAAGTTTTTATAAAATTGGGTAATATAAACTTTAAGGTTTTCTTGTCCTACTACAATACCCTCTTCTTGTTCCAATTGAAAGATTCGTTTCTTTCGGTGCTTCCCATTTGCAATCATATGAAATATTTTGTATTATTTGCCCCTTCCTGAATATGCTTGACCTTAGCTCTTTGTGCCCATTTAGCTTCCTCATCTCTTCTAAGAGAGGCTATTTGAAAATTTGCATCTTTTAACGTTTCTCTATCGCTTGAACCTAGAGGATTCAAATCTGCCTTGGCTTCTAAATCCTCAATAATAACTAATAACCGATCCCTTTCTTTTTTTGTAAACTCCACTAAGATTTTTAGCCCATCCTCGTAAAAAACTCCTAAGGTGGCGGATCTTGTTCTGCCATTTTTCCATAGAGTTCGACCATGAGAAATCGAATTCCATTCTTTTGCAATCAAGTCAATAAAACCTTCTTGTCGAAACCAGGACAGTTCAAAGGAAAGTGAGATTTATTCCCGAGGTGAGCTTGTTCACCTGAGTCGAGAAGCAATGGCGTGTGATCAGAACCTGCCCGTTCTAGAGGCCTAACCGAAACTAGCAGGAATTTTTGCTCCCAATCAACACTAGACAAGACCCGATCCAGCTTTTCAAACGTAGGAACATCCCTGCGACTCACCCAAGTATATTGCCTCCCGGACATTTGAATTTCTTTTAGCTCTAAGCTTTCAATAATAGCATTAAACAAGAAGGGCCAGCGAGAATTGAAATTGTCATTACTCTTATCTTCTTTTCTACGCAAAATATTGAAATCCCCCCCCCCCCCAATGAGCAGTGGTTTAGTTTCATGTTCGCAGATCCTAACCAGCTCGGCAAAGAAAGCTTGTTTATGCTCATCTTGAGCCGCCCCATAAACAGCCACTAAGGACCAAACAAAACCATCTCTTTTTGAAGTAAGATCAAACTTTACACATCTATCCCCATTATTAACCCCCTTAACCGTAAGAGTTTGCATATTAATACCAAATAAGATACCACCTGACCTCCCTTGTGGTGGTAGACAGTACCAAGCATAATCCAAACCTGCTGCTAAAAATCTAAGAAAAGGAGCAGAGAAATTATCCCTACCCGTTTCCTGAATAGCAAAAAAATCTAACTTGTGTTCTTTTATCGACTCATGAATAAACCAATGTTTTGCCGTATCTCCAAACCCGTCACAATTCCAGAAACATCCTCTCATTTGAAAAACAAATTACTTTTTATTTTTGAATCTAGCACTTCGCCGAACAGCAGAAACCTCACCAACAATTTTTTTGTTCCTCCCTCTAGTGTTCTTAGTTACAATAACCGAAGGATCCTTGTGATCTGTGGCTATTCTAGCCTCCTCATCCAGAAGATCTACAGCTAATTTGTTCGCTTCATTCAACACCAAACTACCAAGATTATCATCCACCGTATCAAGTGTTGCCTCCTTTTTCTTAAGCACTGTTAAAGCTCTATCCAAGTCTTGATCTTTAAAAAATTAACCGAGGTTTCAATTTGACTAGGCGATTTACCCAACGACACCCCAAGTTTAGCAGCCCTAGCAACTACCTCTTTTTTGAAACTTTATGACAGTAGGAAGGGCTCCTACTGCCTCTTTTTTGCAACTACCTCTTCATTAGGAATGGATGCTAAATGAAATCACGAATTAAATCAGTACCTGATAGTAGATGATCCCGTGCTTGAGCCCTGGACTTGGCCCGATCATCTGAGTAGCGTCTGCATTAGGTTGCGCCCTTATACACCCACTAGACCGAACACCCACTGCTGCCTCTCTAGGATGCCACCAAAAGAGATCACCTCCGATCTTGAGTACCGTCCTCCAAGAAAAACTCCCCCCCTCCGGCTGGCCTAGCCTGCCACTTGTTGGTGATGAGATGATAGAATCATTGCAGATTTTCTTGCCCTTCTTCGCAGGACTAGAGTTGAGTTCACGACATCTGTCAACGGATCAACCTCCACTATCGCAGATGGCCCTATCACAGTCCCCTTCGCGCCCATTCATTCCTCCACCACCGTATCCTGCCGCGGCAAAGAAACTGCCGAAAGCTCTGCCGAGAGCTCCGTCGAGGCAAAAAAAAAGATTTCTCTGCCGTGGGCAGCAGCGGCAGAGAAGCCGAGCCTATATCAGCAGCGGCAGTAGTCAGCTGGGATATCTCCCCAGCACATGTAAATTCGCCTCCCCGACAGCTGTCACTTGAACATCTGGCTGAAAGATCTCTCCCAGAGCAACTTGATTCTCCACCCCCTCAAGAATCTGTTCATGGGACACAACAAACTTCTCCACCGGCCCTCAATCTCCTTACCACTCTTGATTGGCGCGGATCGAGCTAATTCCGCCTCTTCCTCCTCTACCATTTGATACCACCTCTTAGATGGTGCAGACTGAGAACCAACCTTCCGAGATGATGAGGGAACAGGTGTACTAATCGAACCAATTTGAATATGTTCATACTCCTCACAGATCTGATCGACCGAGTCAATTTGTTTTTCATCCGTGTCCATGTCCTCATTAGTTCCACGTGGTTTGGTGTGTTTGTCAGCCACGTCTTCCCCTTTTTTTTCTTTCTTTAGGCTCCTTCTCTTTATATTTTCCCCCTGCTCCATCTCGCGAAGCATCTGCATCCTCATCCGGTTCTTGCATAATGAATTCACCTGCAGGAACTAACGAACCATCACCAGCTTCAATCTCGAAGGAGACCCCATAACCTTCCCCATCATAAGCATATTCCACATGCCATGGAATCTCCTGCGGATTGGCACAGTCAATTCGCTGTCTAACAATACCATGTTCCCTCGTAAATCTCATATCCACCTCCTTTGTTTTCCAACAAGAGAACCCACCGCAAAGAGAGCTAAGTAATCCCGACATAAATGTCCGGGCAACCAGAGATACGAATCCAAACGTCATACAAGCCCCACTTGTCAAAAAGTTTGGAAGACCACTCCTCAAAATGCATAAACATCTCTGTCCCCTCAACCTCAATGCACTTGATTTTTTTAACCTCACAAGATCTGCTTTAGTAGGGAAAACCACTCTGAAAGCACTTCTCCTGCCGGCATAATCTCCCACTGATGGTCACCCGGAACTAGCCATTCCAGCTCCTTGAGAACTTGAGGTGCCGACATATTCCCTCTAGAAATTTTTATCCTGCCAACCTTGCCGCTCTCATTTTTTTCCCTCAGCCCTTCTGACTTCTCAACCTCAAACCACATGAGGTGCTCCTTTGCCATCCCATACAAGATCGCTCTAGGCTTCGGCATTTTCAACAAAGGACATCCTCCTCCGGATGCAGCGCTGAATCACAATAAACACATAGTATCGCCTTGCAATCTTCTGCCACATGGCCGGTGAGCTTGCACTTGAAACAAAGTGTTTGTTTCTTGGCCTTGGACTGAGTAACTGCCACCGCTGTCTACTCAACATCCTTGACAGACCCTTGGGTCTATCTTGTGCACTTGTTATCACTCTTGCACTAGCAGCTTGATCCGTCCTGCTATCCACTCGTTGAGTTTCCAAACTAACACTGTTATTAGTAACAGTCGGAACCACATTTGATATGGCCGACCCTCTCCCAACGGACTTGTCCCTTGGACGATAAGCTACACGAGCATTGCCAGCCGAGCTATAATTCACATTGTTATTGCGATACCTCTGATTGCCACCATTACCTCCGAACTCGAAGTTTGTCTACCTCTTTTATACGATCCCTCATTGAAGTGCCCAAAGTTGCCCCCAAACTCTCTTGATCCATCTCCAAAACCCCTCAGCTCGGTTACCAAACGCAGACCCACTCCCTTCACCGCGGACGAACTGATTCTGCCCGGACGCGCGAAAATTCTGATTTGAAAACCCTTGTGCGCTGAGTCCCCCAGATCGCCCCCCTCCCTCCGACTGCTGACCAAAACCTGAGTTTCCACGATCAGACCCATGGTACCCGCTGTTGTTCCTAACCTGCCGGCCATTGCCTTGGAAGTTCGGGCCATTATTGGATGGACCACCATTGAAGTTGGGTCTGCCAGCCATGGCTAGCGACGCAGGTGCTCGGCGATGAAACGAAGGTCTCTGCAGCGGCGCCTCACGAACGAAGTAGGAATAGACTGTGGCTGCGTATGACACAACCCTAAAACATCTACCGATGCAAGCAACCTGGGCCTTGTGCCTTTTGGTCGCGACGGCGACACATGAGAAGAAAAGCCCTTGTGGCTTGTATTTTGCGTGAAGCCCTTGCTTCCAGGTAAGCCTTTGTTTGCGCATGGGCCAAACTGGGCCTTGTGCCCGTTGGAACCCCGAGCTCTTGGAAAATTTGAATTCCCTTGCCGTGAATTACGCGATCCGAGTTTCGCGCTGCATCGCCGCCGGAAGCCGCCGGCGTTCTCGCTGGCCTCGACAACGGATGGGGGAGGTTTTTCAAAGCCTTACCTTTGCGACCAACAACGGTCCACTCCGACACATCGAAAACCTCACCCAGCGTGAAGACCGTTGGAGGGATCACCGGCAGCTTGGGCACCGGTGTAGAACGACGGCGAGGAACGACCGGCGAGAGAACGTAGACCTCCAGTTCCCTCGCCGCCCACGCTTGTAGTTGCCTCCGGTCACCCTTCTTACCCTTTTTCGCCTTCATGTCCCGGCCAGAACACACCTCCGGCGACCTGCATAAATATCTCGACGACCTAGACCTTACCTCGGCAAAGGGAGACTCCGCAACGCTTTCCTCGTCGGAGCTCTCCGGCGAGTTCGCCCAGAAACGGCCCTGCGGCGGCGTTCCCTTGGGGTCGCCGCCCAAGTCGCCTGAGTCGCCCATGGTAGCTAGCTATTATCGGGCATATTTATCGACTTTGCTAGAGAAATACTTGAAATCCGTTTAGGGTTGATTGTTTTTATATAAACATCAACAAACTTTTTTTTTTTTTTGAGAACACAGTACAACACAGACGCTCACAAATACGCACATACACTCACCCCTATGAACGCACGCACGCACACCCTACCCCTATGAGCACCTCTGAAGGACTGAGCCGGCAGATCTTGAGGTTGACGAAGTCACCACAGGCGCCTCGCTGTTGACGGGCACGTCACCTACCACTGAAAGAATAGCGCCGGATAATCCTGGAATAAATCCAGGTAAATGCAAACGCCCATGCCAAGTCTAGGACTTGAACCTGGGTGGGCTGGTTCCACCACAGGGAACCCAACCATCAGAGCCAAGCTCCGTTTGCTAAAAACATCAACAAACTTAACATCGATTGACTTCAAGGCTGGAGGTAGTATAATTTTGTTGCTTCGTGGATAACAGCACGGTATCTGATTCACTAGTATATAAATTAGGCCTGTCCTCCACGGAGAGATTATACCGTGGATAACAGCACGGTATCTGATTCACTAGTATATAAATTAGGCCTGTCCTCCACGGAGAGATTATACCCAAAAAATAATTTCAGGCGGGTTTGCTAATTAATAGTCTGACTTGCGAAATTCTGAATTCGTCCGCGCAAGAATGTACAAATTTCTGAAATCTTAAGAACAAACAGTAAGCATTTCTTCCCTGTCTGCAAATAAATTATTCCATCAAGGCAAACATCATATTTTCATACATGAACAAACTCATGATCGAGACGTCTTAGTTTTTTCAGTAGACTGACCATTCCATATTTACATGGTTATCAAAACCTACTTTAGCATGCGTAGCCTCCGCAACTGACCACCGATATGATCGATCCAGGCACGCGTGCGAAAGGTTGCACGTAAGCTAGTACGTGGCATGCTGATTCGCCGTTGCCGGTGTTGAGGCGCGTGGCACGATCGACCCATACTATCAGAAAGCGGCGTCGCCTTGCCGTCCCGGGCCTCCCGGCGGCGGCTCGTTGAGGAACGCCCAGCTGCTCCTCGACCACCTGCAGCGTCCATATGCAGATCGACGCATGTAAAATATGTATGAACTCAATGGGTGCGTGCTAGCTACGTACCAGTCGCGGCTGGTGCTGGGGCTAGCGGCGGCATCGCAGTCGGCGTCGGTGCGAGCCATCTCCGGCGGCGATGAACGGACGTGAGACAGAACCGACGGACGCACATGCAAGCATGCATGCAGAGGAAGTAATTGGTCTATCCAGAATAACTGACGAGCTCAGATCCGATGCATGTGACCATGTACAAATCGTACGCGTGGAGAGGAGGGAAGCGGCGGCGTGGTGACGACGACGATCTCGCCGGCGTTGTCGTCGTCGACCTCCGTCCCGGGCTTCTTCTGCTGCCGCCAGAAGGCCTCCACGTCCCTGTTGGTCAGCGACCGGTTCCTCATGAAACGAACTGCATAGATAGACAGATAGATATCATCATATCAAGCTAACTACTACTCCGAATATTGTACTATGAACTTGCACCATCGATGGACCAGCACCTTTGTGGTCGTCATCGAGCGCATGCGAGCTCCACCCAGCCATGAGAGAACCCATGTCGCTCAGCAACCGGATTCTTATCTTGGAGCGACAGGAAAAACGTCTGATCGGTAGTGACAAGGCTCAGGCTCGAGACAAAACAGAGCTGTCGGTCGCTCTCTCCTTCCCCGTCTACAGTAGACCGGGAAGGGCGATTTTTGAGCCTCCTCCGTCCGACCACCTCACTCGCCGGCGATCCGCGGGATTCCTCCCCTCCGTCGGCCGCTCCGGCGGCGGGAGGGTGGGGGATCCCGGATCCCAGCCTGCACATAGCGTAGGTCGAGATAGGGACCCGCTGGCGGCGTCGTGGAGGTGGCGATGGTGTCGGTGGCTAGGTGGGGGTCGGCGCGCTTCCTCTCCTGCGGCGGCGCTCCTTGGAGCTCTGCTGCGGCGCGGGCGACTTTTGGTGGCCGTGGATCTTCGGATGCCGCGGCTTTCTCTGGTTCTTCTTCCTCTGTACAGGCCGGCGAGGACGAAGACAGAATCGTGGGAGTTTGAAGACGGGAGGCTCTCCTCCGGTGGGCTTGGCGGGCTCTGCGGAAGAAGGGTGGCGTCCTCGTGCTCGTCTCCGGCGGGAGACGGCGAGGGCGGGTTGGCGACGGCTCGGTGCCGAGATTCGTTTACCGAGCAGATTCCGGCGCCTGCGTCGGATGGTTTATGCGGCTCTTCAACAAGGTTGGCTGGGCCGTTGGCTTCGGTGTGTGGTGACCTCGCCTTCTTCCTCCTCGGCGGCGTGTTGCTGATGATCGGAAGAGGCGTGCGGTGCGGCGGTTCCAGGCTTCGCAGGGCGGTGAGCTTGTTCCTGTCTTTGTACGCGTGTGTGCGTTTGTATTCCTACTGTTGATGTACGCGTACTCCCTTCAAAAAAAAAAAAAGACAAGGCTCAGGCTCTCACCTGGTCATCTTATTTATACTCGCTAGCACGCATGGATAAGCTCGAACTGTCCACGTACGGACACGTCGTCGTTGCCCGGTGCTACGTGTGCGCCATGCAGCACCCACGCGCGCCGATCGACCTGGGAGCCTGCGAGTCAGTGCGGCTTCTCTTGTCGTCCTCCTCTCCATCCAGCGGTAGAGATAGAGTTGCTGGTCATCGTTATCGGAAGCCACACAAACACGACCAAGCGTCCATGAGTTGTTCGTGTACCAACGCAGCAAAACGGAAACAAAGAATCGGAAATGCAGATCGCGCACAACGCATATCCTATCCACTCATTTTGTCTGAAGATCTGTGCTGCATGCTGCATGTTGATTCTGTCATCTGTCAGCTCAGCTAGCTAGCTCTAGCCTTTCCCCCACCATGCGGGACCAGCACATGTCCATGCAGCTGATCGATTAGAGTGCCCAAAAGTTTACTTAGCTCATTTGCATGCAAATATTTGGAGAATCATATTTTCATTAACAATTTGTCAAAATTGTAATTTATTTGCACCATTGTAATGTAGATGGTGAACTCTATAAAATAAGTCCAATATCATATATATATTCTTACGTAAATATTGTGTATCTCTTTGGACCCACATGTCATAAAAAATAACTTTGCTAATTAATAATAAATTTAAACATGGATAAACAGCGATGGATATCCCTAAATTCTTGAAGATATCTAAACTCAGGATCAAGGCCAACCGGTGATACGCAATGAAGATATCCACACGTGGGGTATGTGGATCCGTATTGGTTTACCTTGATCCCATTTTGGATATCTTCAAAAAAATGGCTTACCATCTGGAAATGAGGTTCAGATCCCATGAAGCTATATGTGGATATCTTCATTGCTTATCACCGGTTAGCTTCGATCTTGATTTCAGATATCTTCAAAAATTTAGGGTTAGCCATCACCGGTTATCTATGTTTTAACTTGTTGATGCCTTTGTACAAATCATGGAACCTCTGAAAATACTTTACGGATCCGGATACCCCCCACGTGTGGATATCTTCATTGCGTGTCACCGTTTAGGCTTGATCCTGAGTTTAGATATCTTAAAATTTTTAGGGATATCCATCGCCGTTTATCCATGTTTAAATTTATAATTAATTAGCAAAGTTATTTTATATGACATGTGGGTCCAATGAGATACATGATATTTACGTAAGAATATATATATGATATTGGACTCATTTTATAGAGTTCACCATCTACATCACAATGGTGCAAATAAATTACAATTTCGACAAACTGTTTATGAACTATGATTCTCCAAAGATTTGTATGCAAATGAGCTAGCTAGCAAGTAAACTTTTGAGCACTCTAATCCATCAGGGAGATCAGCTGCATGCATGCACATGTGCAGGTCCCGCATGGTGGAGAAAGGCTAGAGCTAGCTAGCTGATATATGTGGCTAAAAAAAACTAGCTGATATATGACAGAATCAAGAGAGAGAATATGCGCCGTGCGCCATATATGCCGTAAAAAATCCGCATTCAGAAAGAATATGGGAGAGACGACGTGTCATGGCGAGGGCTGAAGCTGGCCTTTTTCCACGCACCAGGCCCATTTTAGGAAGCCCAGGGGATGGTCTCGCGAGTGTTCCTTTTTTTTTCCCAAAAATAAAGCACTCGCCACGTTCGGTTTGAAACGTTTCTTTTCGAGCTTGGAAAACAGTGTACCACTAAAGTTTAGCACATATGAATCTTGCTAGTAGGCTTGCTATGTAAGTTCTACTAATATCGACAGCTTTCTAGGAGACGCATGTTTTTACCACATGCATCCTTAATTCCACAGGTACATGTTATTTCTTCTTAGACGAATCTTAAGATGCTCACTTACCTACTCGGAGGTTTTAGAGAAGAATTCGATAAAATCAGTCGATTGATTCAAAGGTACATTTGGCTATATGGAGAAGCAAGTGCATCAAAATGAAAAGAAATAAGTTTTGACATATTCAATGTTCCATCTGTTTCCAACGTAAAAACTTCCATACATATATTGATCATTCTTAATAAAGAGTACATACCTTTACTTTACTAAAATGATACAAACATGTGGATATTACATTTGTGTTTGGAGGGTTAGGAAGAGGGAGAATATATAATGACAATGTACAACATGGGGGTTATACAAAAACAATAAGTCATTGTGCTTGTGGTGTCCAAAAAAATCAAATCACCTTTATGTCTTCCTTTTTCGTGACAACAACATGGCCGGGCCGGGGACTCAACTAGTAATTAGAATGGGGAATATCCACTAATGTCGTTCGTCTCGTTTTCCATGGTAATTATCACATAATTGTTACAAATATTATAACACAAATTGTCCCTTCGGGACATTGAACAAAATCATAAAGATACATAAAAGATTAACATGGCCTCGGCGAAAAATTACATGCACAAAAAAAACATTACATCACTAGATGATATTACTTTGTTTAGGAGGAGTTCTCTAGACATTCTTAGTACAAATAAACTACACGATGAAGTTTGAACCCAAAGCACCGATGGAACTGCAACTAAACATGGATTGACCATCTTGAAAGATTACAATATGGGCCACATGGATTCACCAAAATATTGCACTTTCCCTCCGATCTAAACTTGCCACAAGCTAAGTGCAAAAAGAATGAATCCAATGGGGTTATGTGTATATTTGAAAATTGGTAGTACATGTTGCAGCTCATATAGTATTGCCTGATCTAAAATTTACTAATGTTCTTTATCCTCTAGCACGATACACGGATTTTCCTTTGATTTGTCCGTTCTATTCCAGGATTGTACCAAAAAAACGATTAAGTACAGACCCCTCTTTCAAAAAAAAAGATTAAGTACGAGGTCTTTTATGTAATTTAGCTCACCAGCAGAGCAGCTTAAAGAAACACGAGACGGTGGGATAGGATAAGGCGAGCCATTAGGCGCGTGAGACGACGAACCCCAGTGACGACGAGCAGCGCAGCGCGCAAGTGAGCCATGCTAGCCTCGCCGGCGCTCGCCGGCGCCACCCACTCCTTCCCAGCCTTCGTGTATGGCAACCTCGGCGTCCACCTCCCGTCCGCCTCCGCTCCCTCGCCGGCGCGGCGGGCCGCCCTCGTCGTCCTCGCCAAGGCCAAGGTGTCCACGCCCCAGGCCGACCGCATCGCCCGCCATGTCCGCCTCCGCAAGAAGGTAATGAACCCTTGCTAGAAATGCTAGCATCAGCTCTCTCTCGTATGTATGGCAATGCGCGGCGATTTGATTGCAAGCGCGCATGCTGTGTCACTGTATGTGGTCTATGCGCTCAGTTAATGGGGGCAATGCAAGGCCGCTCATGTATTTGACGAAATGCCTCTAATTTGTTGTGTTAGTACCTTAAACCCTGGGTGTCTTTCGTTGCTAAACGTCTGCAAGCTGTAAGATTTGGCACTCCATCTCTGGATAATGCAAGTAGTTTTACAGAGAAGTGGCTGTGCCAATAACTGCCATCTGAGACACGCAGATAATGGAGGTTGCAATGTAGTTAGGGCGGTTATAACGTCACTTGTATCTAATTTTATGCCAGCTCAGATTCTTGCTGAGATTGGGGAATGTAGAGGAGAGATGGTTAACTTGTACTCACTCCGTTTTTTAATATAAGATGTTTTAGCATTTGTCCACATTCACATATATCTAGATGTATGTAGACATATTTTAGTGTGTATGTGCACTCATATTAGTATGCATGTAGACAACATGTTGGATAGCTAAAACTTCTTATATTCATGCACGGAGGGAGTATCTTGCACGAGATACGGGCTAGGCAGTGGGCACACAAATCGAGTGTTTTATACACAAAATGGTATACGTTGGAAAAATCAGCACATGGACCTGGAAAAAAAGACAGTTCATTGGGTGATGAATGGTGCGATGTGCATTTACACTGTATAAGCTTGTGTTATTGCTAATGTTTCAGACCTTTATCTCATGGTACATTTTTCTTTACAGGTTAGCGGCACCACAGAGAGGCCAAGACTCAGCATTTTCCGTTCAAACAAGCATTTATATGCTCAGGTGATCGACGATACAAAGTCGTGCACCCTGGCTTCCGCCTCAACAATGCACAAATCTCTTTCGGAAGACCTTGAGTACTCTGCTGGGCCAACAACTGTAAGTTGGTTTTGAGTTACCCATAACTTCTTGTTTCATGTTGGGCTAATATCATTGCCAAATAATACAAATGATTTATCAACTTGCTTTGTCGTTCTATGCTCCCTTTCGTATAAACTGAAACTTCATAGAACTCTATACCATTTTAACTGGCAGCGTCTTTGGAAAACAAACTGGTGTCAATAAGGACTTACTGTCAAACTGGCTATCTATTATACTCTTTTATTAAAAAAATCTGTATAGTTGGATTATCACTATTAGCCTATACCAAAGAATGACCAAACCCAGGTTCAGTTTAACAGGTAGAGATTTTCAGAGGTGGATCAACAATACACCATTCTCTTTGTTTCGCTATTTATATGTGGGTGATGCGACTCATTGTTCATGAATAGACTTTTGCAGTAGATGATTGTACAACTGCTGGCATTGCGATTTTTTTTTATCAATTAAAAAGAATCATGCTCAGTTCAATCCACCATGACGAAGCGTAGACTCAGTGAGATCATTGTAGTCATATTGGCAGCGCAGTAGCTTCTAGATAGACTATTGAAAATTGGATAGTCTGAGGGAATGTTGTACTGATGTATCTCTAAAGAAAACTTAGAGGTCTCTGCTCTGCACACGAAAAAAACAAAAGAAAAATGTTATGACTTGTTGTCACTTTTTGCTGATTTTAAACATCCAGCTTTTCATTGATAGAGCATGCTTCCGTGCTGTACATAACATCAATGCTCTACAAGTTAGTATAGGCTCATCACAAAAATATTGAATTGGTCTATTGCAAGTCAGTTCAAATCAACAAATTGGAGCATGCTTCTGCAGTTCTTTCTTGTTGCTTCTGATGAGAGCTAAATGTTGTATGTTTGGTTTCCAGGAAGTAGCACAAAAGATTGGTGAAGTGATTGCCAAGTCTTGCTTGGAGAAAGGCATTACCAAAGTTGTTTTCGACCGTGGGGGTTTCCTGTACCACGGTCGCATCAAAGCACTAGCTGATGCCGCCAGAGAGAATGGGCTTGAATTCTGAATTTCTGTTGATATTTCCAGGATCGCCTGTAATATTGTCCTTTCCCCCCCGCCTGTTGAACAAAGTTCATTTTGTAGTCATTTGAGTCGCTCTGCAGACATGGCCACTCTTTAATTTTATCTGATCTTTGTATCAGCATTGAATCAAGCCTTGCATATGCAAGATTTCTTAGTTTAGCTCTGCACTTCTGCTATGCATTCTTCTGAAACCAACACTTGCAAATGAAGTATTCATACTAGTGTGGGCAAAATAATGGAGTAGAATCACACACTGAAATAGCTTTAACACTTCAATACTAGTAGCAGAGAGCAGAGTATGTATCTTTAAACCACTTTGTCATTGGCATGTCAAGTTCTGAGTGCAGATTTCAAGCGGTGCATCTGGCAACAGTGCCGCATCGCTGTGAAATGCAACTGTCTTGTGTTTCCTGAAACTAGAGACGAAAATCATTATTCACATGGGAGAAGTCTGTATCCTTCTAGTAGCTGATAAGAGATAAGTATTACACTCTGATTGGTCACCTACACTACACTACCCTGACGACATCACCAAGCATGGGGCAGTAATTATGGTGACCGTGAAGTTTCAGTCTTCAAGAGCAATACACGCACACGCACACGCACTGATAGCTTAGTATAAACGTGCTGATTGCAGGGATGTGTTACAAATAAATGAAAACACCATCAATCTGTTTCTTTCTTTTTGATCTTGCTCGGTATGAATCATAGTAGTATGAGGCGCAGGTCATGCTTGTGGTATCTTTCTATCAGTAATGGCTAGACGCTTGTGGGAAAAGGAGTGCTATAAATTATTTTCGTTAAGCACATTTCCTCAAAATTGGATGCGAAACCACTGCCACGTCATCCACCAAACCGCTTTGGTCAGGGTGAAGGATCAAATCTGTTCGGTTTTGGAAGTCAATCGAGAGTGAGGTATCTATGGTTTTTGAATTTAGGAACCACAACATGATTGGAGCAATGGTCGTGGGACTGAAATTGACTTTTTTACCTTAAAAAACAAGTTTATTTTATTCACTTCCATAGAAAAAACACAATTGTAAGTCAAGTCAATCTGATAGAAAGGGATAGTTCCTGCATCACGTTTATCGCGTGATATGTCAGTTAAGTTTAACTTACTCATTTCCTGGTTGTGTCATTTTCAGTATAATGCATTGCAATTTCTTGTGGTGTTGCTACTGGATTGGATGAACCCAAGAAGGATCCAGGGAACGATCACAGCTACCTGCATTAACTTGATTCGATTCATCCAACTTTCAAAGGTCCCACGAGTGATCGATTAACTTATAGTATTCAAGAAGAATGATGATGATACTGATGCCACGAGACGGGTCTGAGATGACACGACAGAGGTCCAGGTAAAAGGGAAACAGAAGATGTGTCCGAGCAAACCATCCATTCCTAGACAGCTCTGACGGCAAACCCGACACGATCCTTAGCCTGAATAGCTTCGTCGACGTCGGTCATGGCCAATGGCGATGCGTAAATCGAAGAAACTATCGCCCAAGCACCTCACAACCACATCAGCACATATCAATCTCGAAAGAAAAAAATCGAGCTCGAAAATAAATACCATATACATGGAAAATACATAGATGCTATATGTAGTTGTGGCAGCAGAAAGGTTAACATCAAATTGCAGGAGCACGGGTGTCTAGCTTCCATCGCATTTACTGTGGTGCCTTTCAGAGCTCTTTTCAAGGATATCTTTGTAGACGGTGAGGTCGAAAGAGATCAAAGTTGAGGCCATGGGCACTCCTGATTGCGGCTCTGGAGTGGATTCGTGCACAAGAAGCTTGTTTGACTTATTTTACCTCCTGCCCTGCGGGGTGTGTCGACTCGGTCGAGCAAACGTGATAAGATGGTGAAGATGGTTCTCACACAAAGTTAGAAATATGACTGACCATTCGATGGCAAGTGCAGACCTGAAAATGGTTGAACATTGCAGCGGTTGGTAATTAATTTAGAGAAAGCCTTGGTAAAAATGAAAAAGAGATTGGGAGAAGTACTCCGTATTTGGGTGACGAGATGGTGGCGGCCTCGGCTACAAGCCTAACAATCGAGTGGGCTTCACTGGCAGTGGCTTGCCACTCGGCGGTCGTCGTCGGCACCGCGTCCAGCGCTTGCTGCGGCCGTGGCGCTCTACCGTACGCGCGCGCGTCGAGACAAGCCGCCACGGACAACTCCTCTCCCTCTCCGTCGACAGATTCTACTTTCCCTAGCCAGCTAGGTGCATGTGTTGGCGCGGAATCTTGAATGTTCCGGTCGACCAGGTGCCCGCATCTTTATGCATACCAGTCCCAGCCCTGGACTGTGGGTCCCCCAAAACCTCTATGCCTAGCTACACGTATAACACAGGAAAAAACTAAGCTTAGACTTAGTCAAAATGTAATTTATAAATTTTAACCCATGCAAATATATATATGAATAAATAATCAACACCTAAAATTTAAATTTGATATTTATAAGATGTTTTCATATTCGGGATTGCTGGCACCTACCTAGTTATTAGATTTGCATCACGTGATTCTTATGATGTATGTGAATTGTAAGCGTGAGTTGCAACAGGGATCTTTTTGTTACACATACTCCCTCCGTTCCCAAATATAAGATGTTTTAGACTTTGTCCACATACACATGCACACAAATGTATCTAGACATATTTTATGTGTATATTCACTCATGTGTGTATGTATCTAGACAACATATGTAACATCTAAAACATTTTATATTTAAGAACGGAGGGAGTAGGTTACAAAATTCTAGCCATATTAGATCTTCATCATGATTCGTGTAATCTGTGAGTTGTAAATGTGTTGCAGCTGAAATTTTGAGTTGCAACTGGGATGCAGCTATTTGTTTTCAAGTTACATATGGGTTGCAACTCACCAACCATCATTTGATGTTGCAACTGAAATTATGAGATGACGTCAGTCGTCTGAGCATTAGGCAGGCCCCTCGAACTTTTAATATTTTGACTTTGAAAAACCCAGAACACGAAGTAAATAAAACGGAGATTACATACATAGCTATTTTGTGTAAAAAAAAAGGAACTTGCTCTATTAGGTAGGGCACTGTTAAAAGTGAATTTCACTCGGAGGGGTCAGATTAATTACCGCAGACCAGTCACACCATCGACAATGTTGAGCTGAGGTCAGGTACGTCGCAGTTGTACACGTATGGTCTGGCCCTCTGAGGTGTGCGTGTTCTAGGCATCGCTGACGGTCCATACTAATACGCGCGCCGGCCGCGCACAACATCGCGGCGGGACTGCGCGCGTTTGTTTCCTGCGAAGAAGACGTGCGTGTGCAGATCAAAAGGCAAGCGCCGTCGTGCATGCGTAAGCAGCGCCGGAGCTAGCTGACATACAGAGGCTACCGAGCTACGTACGTTCGACGCGCGATCGAGATCGATGAGGCCACGGGAGCCGGCTGCCGCGATCGGCCTCCTCCTTCTTTCCGTGGCCGTCCTCCTCGTCGGCGCGCCGTGGCACGTTGCTGCGAGGGCGAGCGCCCGCGAGGACGACGACGGCATGGTGCGGGTGGACGGCACGCGATTCGTGGTCGGCGACGGCGACCGGACGGTGTACCTGAGCGGGTTCAACGCGTACTGGCTGATGGAGATGGCGTCGGACCCGGCGCAGAGGGGCAAGGTGGTGGCAGCGTTCCGGCAGGCGTCGGCGCACGGCCTCAACCTCGCCCGGACATGGGCCTTCAGCGACGGCGGCGACCGGCCCCTGCAGTCCTCGCCGGGCGTATATCAAGAGGACATGTTCCAGGTGACTACCGGCATCGATATGTCCAGGTTGCGTGCCAGACAGATGCAATGCTACCTCGAGTGCAAAATGACAATTTGTATTGTTGCCTTCGATCGCGTGCAGGGTCTGGACTTCGTCGTCGCCGAGGCGAGGCGGCACGGGATATACCTGCTCCTCTGCCTCACCAACAACTTCGACGACTTTGGCGGCAAGCGACAGTACGTCCAGTGGGCGAGGGAGGATGCCACAGCCGGCGTTGGAGGTGGCCACAACCTGACCTCCGCCGACGACTTCTTCAACTCCACGCTCGTCAAGTCCTACTACAAGAATCACGTCAAGGTACGCAATTAGATTAGTGTGTACTAACTGTCTACATGTTTTTACCTTCATTATTTTCGTAACATTTTCATGTCTAAAACATGTCTCTTTGCTACGTGGCAGACGGTGCTGACGAGGGTGAACACGGTGACCGGCGTGGCGTACAAGGACGACACGACCATCCTCGGTGGGAGCTGATGAACGAGCCCCGGTGCAACGCCGAGCCCACCGGCGCCCTGGTCCAGGCATGGGTGGAAGAGATGTCCCCCTACCTCAAAACCATCGACGCCAGCCACCTGGTCACCGCGGGTCTCGAGGGCTTCTACGGCGACGGCGCGCACGAGAGCAAGGAGCTCAACCCGTGGAGCATCTACTACGGCACCAACTTCATCGCCACGCACCGGGCACCCGGGATCGACTTCGCCACCATCCACCTCTACCCGGACGTCTGGCTCTGGGGCACCACCGCCGACGAGCAGGCGCGCTTCTTCCGCAACTGGACGGCGTCGCACGTCCGCGACACGGAGATGCACCTCGGCATGCCGCTTCTCGTCACCGAGTACGGCAAGTTCCTCTGGGAGGATCAGGAGGGCGCCGAGAACGCGACGGAGAGGAGGGACCGGTTTCTCGGCACCGTGCTCGACACGATCTACGCGTCGGCGTCCCGGGGTGGGCCGCTCGTCGGCGGCGCGTTCTGGCAGCTGCTCCTTGATGGTGATGACATGGACGCGCTCAAGGATGGGTACCAGATCGTGCTCCCGGAGGATGAGCTTGCCGCGAGTATTATCAGCGAGCACTCCGAGAAGATGGCCGAGCTCAGCGAGCAGTACGCGGTCGAGGCCCGTGGTCGCCGGAGGAGGAGTGAGCCGAGGAAGATCCGCAGGTTTGGCAGCTCGCGCAGTAGTACTCGTCCTTACGTCCAGAGATTCTTGGTTCGTTTTGGCTCCTTGTTCAGATCAGTTTCTTCGTTGCTCGGCGCCGTGTAGCTAGGCTGTAGGCATATAGTCTCAAAGGATAAATTAGTTCTTTAGAGTGAATTGGTGATGTGTAACTAGCGGGATAGTCAGGACTCATGAGTTTTTTTTTTTGTTTTTTGAACAAAATCAGGACTCATGAGTTGTAGATGAAAAGTAGAACTCAGGATGCATGTGTAATCAGAGTATGAAATTCAACCTCCATTTCGAAAAAAAGAAGAAAAAATCAGAGTATGAAATTAGAATCAGTAATCAGATCATAATGATATATTGTATACTATTTTTGTGCAATCCGAAATTAATATAGTTTTCATGGGCCATCCGAAACGGTCGTTTCATCGTCTGACGTAATTTCAGTCCACTTCCGCCTGCTTTGGACGGCAACAATGCTGGTTACTCATCAAGCCGCGACAGAACAGCAACATTGACAGTTGGACTTGGACAGTTACAAAATTAAACAAATAAAGACAGCTCTAAGCCAAACTACAGGGTATTTCACTCTTTCTGCAAGCGTTTCATTTTCATCTCTAGTATTTGGAGGACTGGCCGCAAAACAAGCAACAACAAGAGTACATAGATATTGGGCACAAAAACAGGAAGAGTCGACGAACCTGTACGCATCGGATCTTAGTAAGGGCCCATTTGATTCAAAGGAATATGGTAGGATTTTAGAAACGAACAATACTGCTTTTCCTCGATAGTATTTGATTTGGGTTAGGAGTCGTCTGTGAGTGGAAGCCCAAACGAACACGGCCTTCTCTAATAACCAGGCCAGCTAAGTGAGAGTGGGGAGCTCCTATATATTGCTTCAAGCCGGCGTGGCAGCGGTACGCCGCCTGAAGCATTGCTTATTGGCATGTTTTTTCTTTTTGTGTTTTTAAAAACTGAATATTTTTTGTCTCAACATTTTTCAAATCTGGATATTTTTTTAAACATGAAAGTTTTTAAATTTGAATTATTTTAAATTTTAATATTTTTTAAAATATATGAACAATCTTTAAATCTGAACGTTTGTCAAATTTTGTACATTTTTGAAATCTGACCAAATATAGAAACTAATGTTTTACGTAGATAATTTTTATTCTGAATATTTTTTGAATGTTAACAAAATTTAATTTGCAAAATTTTCAAATTTGAACAATTTTAAAATCTGAACTTTTTTCCATTCTAAACATTTTTTAAATTTTGAACATTTTTCAAAATCATTTAAAGTGAAAAAAAGAAATAAAGAGAAAAAAGAAAAGAATGAAAAGGAAAAAAGAAAAGGAAACAGAGAAGCCAAAAAACACAGAAAAAACAAGTCACTGAAATGGGCTGGCCCAACAGTAAATCCTTTCACGAGGCGCGTCTGTTTCGCGCTGCTAACGGGCGATATATAGGATTTGCCGTGACAGTGCAAACACAAGCCATTTGATTTTGAAGAAACTGGGTTATATTTTCTTCTGGGCGGGAGGGTGAAAAGTAAGTAAGCTTTTGGTTCAAGTGAATTTTATAGAATTTTGGAGGATCGAATCCGTAGGATTTTTTCTTTAAAACCTGTTTTAGTTTGTAGGATTAGAAACTACAAAAATATTTCAATGTGATACTTAACATATAATTCCATATGATAATTTCCCTCAGTTACAAATTCATCAAATTTTTCTTTATTTCATTGAAAGTATGACATTCACCTAATTATTCGCACAAGTTATTTGTTTCTCTGGTACATCTAAAGAGCATCCACGATTCATTCATGTGTTTTCACTTCTGGTAGTATCAAACATGCCATGGCATCCCTATTACTTTTATGGAAATAAAAATTGTATTCCTACTTTTTTTGGTAAATACCCGTGAACCAAAGAGGCCTCTAGACCGAGACGCACCCCACACTACACTCCCCTCACACATCTGATCCAAACGTTGGAAACATATCTCTCTAAATACTAAGCTTCCTAAGATTTGTGTCCTCTCCTTCTCCCACATGTCAACATCATGATAGACCCCACTTAACTCACTTTATTTATTAATTTATAGTTCATAGTTGTAAATTGAGTTTGAAAAAAATTCTATTGGATATATATCCTCTCCTTCCCACATGTCCACATCATGGTAGACCCCAATTAGCTCACTTTATTTATTAATTTATAGTTTATAGTTTTAAATTGTGTTTGAAAATATCCTTCTAATAACTAAGCTCTCTAAAAATATAGCTTATTGTTGCTCCATGTGGCAACTTTCTATTGGTTACATCAGATCCAGCTAGAAATAATATTATTTGTCCATTTAACTGAATACAAAATTTATTTTTCTATCTACTGCACACAACAGTGTCGCCCTCTCTTATATTTCAATAGCTGCTCTATTTTACAACATAGATCATTTGGGGCAAAAAATATTGGTCTAATAGCTACTACCCTACATTTTGATGTAAATTTAGCAACAAAAAAATTGTCAAACAAAAAACACCAAGTGCGGCAAATATAAAAAACTTGGGCTGCTGCTATATAGCAGAAAGGCCAAAACACGCACGCTAACTGCCAATCGAAAGTTTCATGTCGCTCTCACGCCTCTTCTCCTGTGACCATTGTCGCCTCTTCTCCCATCGATTTGGCCTCGATCGGGTAATTCCGCCACAACTCTAACCGATTCGGCAACAAATTTAATAACAGTGGTCCACTGCTCAAGGGCACCACATATCGGGAGGGATGTCGGCCGTCGCTTTCCTCCCGCGCGCGGCCATCATCGACTCCCATCCGTATTAAGTCATTTGGGGCAAAAAAAAATGTTGCTCGAACAACTAACCGGTCTTGACGAAAATTCTGTCAATTTTTTTGTCAAAAAGAAAAAGGCAAGTGCTGCAAAAATAAAACACTTGGTCTGTTGCTATAAAACATAAAGGCCAACACCTGCACGATAACTAAAAATCGTAATTTTCATGCCGGCCTCATGCCTCTCCTCCGCTGACCACTGCCGCCTCTTCTCTGATCGATTCAGTTTCGAATCCGGCAGCTCCGGCAAAACTTTAACCGCCGCGAATCTACCATCACATCTCAAGGACACCATGGATCGTGAGGGATTTGGCCTCGAATAATGTCGTCTCTCTCCTCCCGTGCGCGGCCACCAATGACTCCCTTTTGTAGCTCTGGCTGACGAGCCACCCGAAAGGCCCTCCTCGCCTCCCCTTCCTCGGTGCCTCCTCCTTCCTTGCAAGCACGAGAACAAGCGACATACGGCAGCTCTGCGTCTGGCTGCACCTCGACTAGCACCGCATCGCACGGCTCCTTTGCCTACACACATACCAGTTGTCGGGCTCGCCTCGTTAAGAGATTAACAAATTCAAATTTGTTACTTTTGTATTATACAATTTATACCGCAGTTTTTTTTGCAACGAAACTAGGGACTTTATTACTTAATCATAGTTCTCTTACAATCAGCGCGTAAGCTGTCAACTAAAAAATCTGGGCTCTCGGACAGCCAGCTTTCTGTCACATCTAGCTTACAAGCAGTTTGTTAGACCGATACGTGAAATATTTTTCTGAAGATGGTATGAATTTGTACCTAGTGATGTATCAGACACTAATCTTTACTCAGATCATCATGTCATGTATTGATAACCGCAATAATAACCTTGGGCGCAGCAAAGCGCGTCAACCTCTTCTAGTACTTTCCTATTTTGGCAAGGATCCAAATCTTGCTCAACAACATCGATCAATGTCGACGCAAGTAGCACAAACAATACGTGAAAAATGTAGCACACAGAAAATTGGTGCGGAATTTTATGGGTGGGGATGTAGCTAATTTTACTTCACAATAATTACTTATTATTAGTTTTGGTCATCCATCAATACATTTGTATCATTTCATAATTATATGAATCTTAAAGTCAGTTTGGAAGCGATGATTCTTCATGACGACTTACAAATTGTACGAGTACTGAATAAATTATTCAACAGAATCCTCCCCCATCCCCCCCCCCCCCCCCCCCCCCCCCCCAGGAATCCTAGTTTGCATTATTTCATACAAAACTACATTGCATCTCTCCTGGCTCAATCGAATTCCGATCACTTATCGTTTCATGCTTTTGATCTTCTTGCTCATCCTCATTAGATCAGCGGTTGACAACAGTTTGCATCCTACCTTGTGAGATCTCCGATAATTAAAAGGTGTGTTACACTCTCCTGTTGAGTTTGGTGATTTTAGGTTTTTATTTTGAGGTGGCCTTGTTAGCATTTGACGAAATAACATATTTTATAGTTTACATAATGCAGACTCTAGAACAAGGAATTTCTCTATTCCTTTTTTCTTTAAATGTGGTAGGGGAATCCCGTGTAAAGATTATTTTTTGAAATAATAAGAAACCAAATATGCTTCCGTGAGGACTTAAACATTGGTGCATGGGTTGTACATCCATTTTCCTAACCAAGTGAGTTATGGTCACTTCTTAAGCCCTCTATCCTTGATTATGGAAGAAAATTCAAAAGGCTCTTCCTTTAAAGGATAATAATTGATAAATTGAATATGGGAAAATAAGGAAATTGTATGCCTAGATATTTGTAGACACAACAATGGAACGATAGAACAAATGGAAGTAGGCATATACCAAATAACTGCAAAGCCCTCAAAAGTTTATCATGAAAAACCTAAGTTGTGGGTATCAATGAATATTAGAAAAAGAATGGTTCTAGTTTCATTTGATAGTGTGTTTAATTACAACCATACATATTCTAGACATTATTTTCATTAATCACCTTTTGGGAGATTTATTCACATTAATATGTACATGAGCAAAGCCAAAACTCTAGTAATTCTTGGTCAAATTTTTTTAAGAAAAATTCAAACGAACGAAGAACTTGCTGCACTTTAAGTTTCATTTGTGCACCTGGTTTCTTAGACCTTGTTTGGTGCAAGGTGGGACGACAGACACACAGACCATGTAGCCAGGACTAGAACCAATGGAGGAAAGGCAGCGCAGCTTGTGGAAGAACATTCGACTCAACTAGGGTCGGCGCTGACACTCATTGGGATGTGTTGTGCAATTGAGAACATTCAATTTTTCACTAACTGGAACATCAAAAGCATTCCAGTTCATAAATATGAGACATAAATCTGCTATGCACTTTGTTGTATATTTTTGAGTGCCAGGTTGCTGTAAAATACTCCCTCCGTTCTAAATTAATTGACTTCTATTTGTCCACACATGGATGTATCTAGACATGTTACACGTATAGATACATCCGCATGTGGACAAATGAAAGTCAATTAATTTGGAACGGAGGGAGTAGCTATAAAACAAATACACTTTATACTAAGCATTTATACTCTTTTATAATCAATTAAACTACAATATTATCTCATAGTTAACCACATAACAATGTTGCTCAATACTTGTATATGATGTCTATTGATATAGTTCTAGCATATATGAATGAAATACACATGCATTCAACTAAAAACTATTTTGCATATGGCAATTTTTCGCTTTTGTAGATATTTTCCCTATTTTGTAAGACCTTTATCTAAATTCAAGGTGAGATTTTTTTATAAAAAAACATGCCTCCATGGGTTAATATCCGTGTATGCTAAATATATGTAAAACCGAGGGTCTAACAACTATTTTGGTAGAGATTTCTAGTGTATGATTCATCTCGCCCGGTAGCTGTTGGAGAGGCTCCCATTGTTTCATATTTACATGTTAATCATGTGTAGAAGGTGGGTAATGTGTTCCCCACACTAGTAAGTACAAAATTACCCTCTTCCTCCCAAGGTTTATAAGTAGCTTTTGTGGTCTTAACTGATTCTAAAACTAGTGAGAAGTAAATTAGATCTTTGAGAGGTTAAAATGATCTTACAAACTAAAAAGAATCACCCGTCTCGGTAATAGGATTTCTCTACTAACTCATGATGGAACTGGCGTCTATCCAGTCCCCTGCTTCAAGTTGATCATTTCTTGATCTACTCGTCCTCGTTACCAATCACCCCTCTCATCCTCTCATGGTAACCTTGGTCATTCGGACTATGACCATAGGTTTCGATATCATCCCTTATAAATTTTTTCATATCCATCTCATTCTCACCATAAACCCTAGTTTTCAACAGAGGCCTTTCGTGTTGGTGGAACACAATCATAAAATAGGGTTCACGACCATTGCCTTGTTGTGATCTAGATTATAGGTGATATTGTGGGGGTTGAGGGTTTGATGAGGAAATTGAAGTTGTCACATACAGAGAAAAATGGATGAAAATTGGTTATACTGGAAGAGGAATGGTCGTAGGTGAAATGAAATATTTCCCGGAGAAGTCAACACTTGTAGATGCAGTTGCCCACCCGGTGGGTAGTATTTGGTGCCCTTTCAATGGGGTGGATTGTAAGGATGTCCGTAACAATATGTTCTTGTTCACATTTAGGAGTAGTCAACTTTAAATTCTGCCCTAGAAGACAAACAATGGATATCCTCTAAGGATTTGATCATAATGCCGAAGTTTAATGGCACAAAATAGTGCAGGGACTTGAGTTTTGTTTATTGATACGTCCAAAATATACTAGCGACTTTTAGAGTATATTACGTTATTTTCCTCGATATTGGCAATGATTATTGTGTTTTCTTTAATTATTAGGTCCAAAACGTTTAAAACCACATGATTTACCCTCTAGCCTTAAATACAACGGCTGCCCCGAATCACTGCGAATGATTAAAGTTATCGCTGGGGTACGGGTAGAAGAACCAACACATGGCCAAGGAGTCGAAGAACCGTCGATAGTGCTAAAAGAAGATCAAAACTATTTTGTTTTTTAATGCTAGAAGACAGGAAACCCCATTTTTCGTATTTTTACACTTTAGAAACCGTGTGAAATTCCGCTGCCACAGGTGCTCGCCAGATCAGGTGATTGGCATAATCATAGATGAAGCCCATACCTGGAGATCGTTAGGTGTGGTACCTGAAGATTTTCCCTGACGAATTCTTAATTAAGTAATGGTTGAAGCCCATCACTTAAGAATTTCCCTTTACTTTCCTTTTGTTTTTGTTTTCCTCTTATTGTGACTTTGTTATAAACCTTCTCCCTTGTTGATCAATGAAATCAGCAGCTTGCTGTCTTTCGTTTCGTCATAGAAAAAATAATTCGATGAAGTGTCTTATTGTAAGATTAGAAAATATATATTAATTTTGTCCATATAAGATATACAGATTCTAGCCATCATTATGACCTGGCTATAATAAGAAGGGGTGAACCAAGTGAAAGGCTATCACAACCTGTCCTAGCAATTAACTGAGCTCCCTAATCTAATCATCTCTAGAGCCGAGAGCTCCATATCGACCACCTCACCGGCTATATTTGTCCAAGCTCAACTGTATGTGTGTTTCTTACAGAGGAGGAGGAAGACTCGGTTACACAGCCTCATACTTACACACGTGTGGTGTGAGGTTAACACTGGTTTTGCGCTCTCTCCCACTGGTTCCTCCGAGGATCTTGGGTTCAGTTCCTAGCTTCTTTCACTGCATGCACTGGTGATCGATGATTGAACGCATGCTGTCCGGCCAGGAGCTAGCCTGAGGGCGCCACCACCGAGCGTGTCTCCGGTCAGACGTCACAGCCGCGGCGCCACCGTGCGAGTACGTGACAAGATGAGGTTGGCCGGAATGGCGCCGGCCGGTGGCGACGACGATACGGCGACGATGTCGTACTACGTGCCGATGAAGGCGACGTCGGAGGGGGTGTGGCAGGCCGACAACCCGCTGCGATTCTCGCTGCCGCTGGTCATCCTGCAGATCTGCCTCGTCGTCGCCGTGACCCGCGGCCTCGCATTCGCCCTCGCCCGCTCCGCCAGCCGCGCGTCATCGCAGAGATCATCGTAAGTTCATCAATTCCTCGCCGTCACCGCTCGTGCAGACGCCTGCTTCCGCTCGCTCGTTTTCGTTTGTTTGTTGCTCGCAGCCTCGTACGATCTGCATGCTTAATTGAACAATCCATAGTGAAGAAATAGGCTTTCGCCCCGCTTTATAAATAAAGCACAACGGCCGAACCGATACAAAGTGATGAGGGGACCTCTTACAAAGTAGATCACAGATATAAAAAGAAACACAGAGAGAACCAAACTTGCCACCGAAGACATCGGAACGAGCAGGAAGTACTAGGCTCCACGACACCGCCCCCAAGAGGATAACGACGTAGCACGCCGCCGCTGTCGAGACCGGAATGGTCAAGGGTTTTCACCCGGAGCCCTATCGCGACGCAGGTAGCCACAACGACGCCCCCAGGAGGGAAACGATACCCGCAGACATCGCCGTCGTTGGCGCCAAAGCGCTGAGCTTTCGCTCGGAAAAACCTACGCAAACGATTGCACAAACGGACCGCCCACAGTCCCCGAGAAAGGTCTCCAGGCCACAATCTGGGAGAGGCTGCCACCAACGCCAGGAACCCCCACCGTCCACTCCCTGCCAGCCACCTAGTCCAGGAAAGGGACCATCACCATCGCTACGTCGCTCGCCGCAGAACGCCCGTGCGATCCACCTTCCGAGGCCGCCGCCTCGGCATCCAAGACCTCGCACCCGCTAAGAAGCAAGCAAGGAACAGCAGGACTACCAAATCGGACAGGAGATGTCGAGGTCAGCGAATCAGCGCTCGGAAGGCAGGGCGTAGCAGCCACACAGCCCGAAACGGGCCTGCCAGGCGGTCGCCGGATCTAGGCCCGTGGCCTGGATCTAGCACCCCAGCCAAAACATGGCCAGGGGACGGGTTCTTCTGGGAACCCCTGAAACCTAGGTCAGCAGGGCCCGCTGCACCCAGATCGGGCCCACAGGGCCTAGATCCGGGCCGAGGCCCCGCCGTCCATGGCCAGCACCACCCGCCGCCTCAGATTGCCGCGCCGTCCCTGACTTCTCCGTCACCACTGGCCGGCCATGTCGTCCCGCGCCCGCCGCCAAGCAGCCGAGATCTCCGGCCCCGCTCGGCCGCTTGCCGCGTCGCCCTTGACGCCCGCCGTCCAGGAGCGCCGTCCCGGACCGCCGCCGCCAACAGTGCGCCCAACCACCACAAAGCCGCCACGCCCCCACTGGAGTAGGCGCGCCGCCGCGCCCCTCGAGCAGCACGGCGCCCAGGCCGACGCCCTGGCCCGCGCCATGGCCCCGCGCGTGAGGGAAGGAGAAGCCCCGCCGCCGCCCACGCTCGGCCTTCGGCCGGAGGCGCCGTCCGGCGGCGGCGAGGAAGAGGAGAGGACGCGGGAGGGGCTAGAGCAAGGGGATTAGGGTTTCCCCCCGCCGCCGCTCGCGGGAGCGACGAGGAGGGAGGAGGGAGGAGGGGAGGGCCGCTCCTGTCTAAATAAACACAGCAAACAGAAAGTTCCAACAATCCATAGTTTGGATAGCACAAGCAATTTTGGACGAGCATAATGTATTAATGTCATATGGGGTTCGTTTATTTTGTATGCTTAATTAGCAAGTGTAAAACAGAGTGTGCCCATCTATCTGATCGATCTCATTGCAGTACATTGTACGCGTATGTCATTGGAGCAGCAATGAGAGTTTTAAGTCTTTTTTCAAAGACATATCAACGTCGTCAAGCTTTGGAATGCTTCCGGCATTTTTTTTCAAAGACAATTCTTTTTTTTCGAGAGTATTTTCAAAGACAATTCCACTATCCATACTTAGCCAGATTCTACTTTTGTTTTTGCCTACAGTTGACCTCCATTCAAATTATGCAAGACAGAGTTCACTTAACTGTCTCTAGCATACAAACCCCGATTGAACTGAACATATTTAACCCCAAAACCAACTGACATTTTGGTTTCGTTATAATTTTGTCACTCAAATTCTCAACCACCTAATTTACATCTAATTTGCACATTCTTTACAATAAAATTAAAAGTGTAGTCTTCAAATGTGCAGTACGTTTTAATAGTATAATTTTACTGCAATTTCAGTCTTCATCGCATGATCTTTTTGTAAAATTTTACTGTATGTTGTACATAATGAAGTGAGACCGAGGACGATTAGATGTAAAATCCAGGCAGCTTCGAAATTTACAATCAATTTATGTGGTTTATTGTGCGCCCCTTGTTGATTTAACTTGTTTTCTCTGCACTCTGTACCTGCAATACGAATTTACTGCATCTATCATCGATTCTAGCTATGCAAAGCTTATGATAATGTCGTTGCTGCTTCTTTGAGCTGCTCTGAGCTGATCACATTTGCGATTAATGGTGAAATGCAGGGCGGCGTCCTGCTCGGGCCGTCGGTGCTCGGCCGGAGCAAGGTGTTCCTCCACAACTTCTTCCCCAGGGAGAGCCTCACGGTGCTCGACACGCTGGCCAACATCGGCCTGCTCTTCTTCCTCTTCCTCGTCGGCCTCGAGCTGGACCCGGCCTCTCTCCGCCGGACCGGCCGGCGCGCCCTGGCCATCGCCGTGGTCGGCATCTCCCTCCCCTTCTCCCTCGGCGTCGGCTCCTCCCTCATTCTCCGCGACGCCATCGATCCCCACGCCCCGCGCGGCCCGCTCATAGTCTTCACTGGTGTCGCGCTCTCGGTCACGGCATTCCCGGTGCTCGCCCGCATCCTCGCCGAGCTCAAGCTCCTCACCACCGAGCTCGGACGCATGGCCATGTCGGCGGCCGCCGTCAACGACATCACTGCGTGGATCCTGCTCGCGCTCGCCATCGCACTCTCGGGCTCCGGCTCCCCGTTCGTTTCCGTCTACGTCTTCCTCTCGGGGGCCGCGTTCGTCGGCCTCGCCACCCTGCTCGTGCGGCCGCTGCTCATGTACATGGCGCGCCGGTCCCCCGACGGCGAGCCGGTCAAGGAGTCGTTCGTCTGCGGCACCATGGCCATCGTCCTTGGAGCCGGCCTCGCCACTGACACCATCGGCATCCACGCGCTGTTTGGTGCCTTCGTCATTGGCGTCCTGGTCCCCAAGGAGGGTGCCTTCGCCGGCGCACTCACAGACAAGATCGAGGACCTCGTGTCATCGCTGTTCCTACCGCTCTACTTCGTGTCCAGCGGGCTCAAGACTAACGTGGCCACCATTTCCGGCGCCAAGTCGTGGGGGCTCCTCCTGCTTGTCATCACGACTGCGTGCGTCGGCAAGATCGGCGGCACGGTGCTCACGTCTCTGGCGATGCGCGTGCCGGTGCGGGAGGCGGTGGCGCTGGGGCTGATGATGAACACCAAGGGGCTGGTCGAGCTCATCGTGCTCAACATCGGCCGCGACCGCAAGGTTCTCAACGAGGAGTCGTTCGCCATCATGGTGCTCATGGCGCTCGTCACCACTTTCCTCACCACCCCCGCCCTCAGCGCTGTGTACAAGCCGGCGCGGCGGCAGGCGGCGTACACGCACCGCACAGTGGAGCGCGACGACGCCGACGCCGACAGCGAGCTGCGCGTGCTGGCGTGCTTCCATGCCAGCCGGGGCAACCCGACGCTGATCAACCTGGTGGAGGCCTCCCGCGGCACGCGGCGGAGCAAGCTCACCATGTACGCCATGCACCTGGTGGAGCTCTCGGAGCGGTCGTCCGCGATATCGATGGTGCAGCGCGCGCGACGCAACGGAATGCCCTTCTCGAGCCGGCGCGGGCGGGAGGGCGCCGGTGCAGGGGAGGAGGTGCAGGTGGCGTTCGACGCGTTCCAGCGGCTGAGCGCCGTGTGGGTGAAGCCGATGACGGCCATCTCCGACCTGGCCACCATCCACGAGGACATCGTCGCGTCCGCGGTGCACAAGCGCGCCGCCCTCATCGTGCTCCCGTTCCACAAGATGCTCTGCCACGACGGGACGATGGAGGCGTGCGTGGGCCGGGCGTACCACCACGTGAACGTGCGGGTGCTCCGGAAGGCGCCGTGCTCGGTGGCGGTCCTCGTGGACCGGGCGCTGGGCGGCATGGCGCAGGTATCGGCGCCCGAGGTCTCCTACGCCGTTCTACTCCTATTGTTCGGCGGGCCCGACGACCACGAGGCGCTCGCCTACGCCGCGCGCATGGCCGAGCACCCCGGCATCGCGCTCACCGTGGCGTGCTTCACGGCCGCTGCGGCGGCGGCCAAACCACCGGCGCTCCGGACGAGCTCACCGCCGTGGATGAGGAGGCCATACAGAAGAACGTCGTCCCTGGGGGGTCAGTCAAGTACGAGGAGGTGGCGGCGCGGGAGCGGCAGGATGTGGCGTCGGCGATCAAGGCGCTGGGGAAGGGCAAGAACCTGGTGGTGACCGGTCGGTCGGCGTGGGCGACGCCGCTGGTGGAGAAGAGCGACTGCCCGGAGCTGGGCCCCGTGGGGTGCTACCTGGTCACGGCAGAGTTCTCGACGACGGCGTCCGTGCTCGTCGTGCAGCGGTACGACAGGAGGAGCGACCCGTCGTCCGCGCGCGCCGCAGGAGATGAGGATGTGGAAGCCGCCTTGGTGCGCGAGCCGATGCCGTCCCCGGCCTACACGCCCACTGAGGCGTCGCCGGTTGAGCAGATCAGCCCGGACGCCGGCGAAGCCGGTACGTGACGGCCAATTCCGACGAACGTGGCGGGTGCGTAGGTAGCTAGGTTCGTAGTAGTTCTCTAATTGTGGTTAGTGTGTGCGTATTTGTACAAGAAGAAAACGGATGTACGAATAACAGCAGCAGCCCAAGAAATGTAGCTTACGCACACAAGTATATTATTAACCTTCGCTGTAGACAAAATTTGGTGTACTATGTATTTCTAACAGGTACTAGTACTCGCTTGCGCTTGCGCCCCGCTATACTAATATAGCAACCACACCATACAAATATGAAACCACTGCGGGGCAAACAGCACAATCCAGACCAAAAAAAATAAGCGAAAAGGAAAGAAACTAATGCCAATAACGCCAGGTCAATAAAAGCGACGATGACCCGCAACCGCTGCGCCCACCAGAGAATTCCCACCACACCCTGCCTCCGAAATGCCGCGTACCAAGTAACACCTTCAAGAAGGAAAACGACGACGACGACGACGACGACGCTGCCCGGATAGATCGTAGGATTTCTCCCGGTACAAGGATGGAAGTGGTAAGGAGTACACCAGACGCCCTTCACGAAGGACGGCGACGACCGCAGGCGTCACCGCGTCGGTGTCGGCAAGAGACGACAGGGATTTCTCCCAACCCCCAACAACCACAACCCCGAACACACCGTTGGCTCCACCAAGCTCGCCGCCCACCAACATGCGGCACCACGGTCTTGAAATACTCATCGACGTCTCAGTTGCGAGGCCGGCCGGACCGAGGAGAAACATCCGTAGACAAGGGACGGCAGTACCGCAGCCACGTGGGAGGGAACAACCTCCACCACCAATGGCGGTAGCAGAGCGGACGCACCAGCGGGAGCACACTAGGCCACTCTGCCCGGTCGGGCCAAGAACAGGCCCGTGAAACTCCTGCCATCGCGCTGCAGCAGACACGGCACTGTAGCCGCCATCCCCATCACGAGCTTCTTCTCAGTCCAACACGAGGCGTCACGTTGAAGCCTGAACCGACCCGCCCTAACCCAGATCAGGCCCAAAGGGCCCAGATCTGGGCATGAGGGCGCCGCCGGCCAAGCCGCCACCGCCACCAACTGGCAGCGCCGTCGGCCCGCCGCCATCCAAGTTGACACTGGAGCCCCGCCAACCTTGACGCACCGCCGCCAAGACACCCTCCCAAGCCGAGCCCATGCGCATCGGGAAGAAGGGGGCGCCACCGAGGGCCCGCAACGGCACCACGTGGGCAACGCCCGGCGGCGAGAAGGGAGAGGGTGCGGGGGAGCTTTGGAGCGGCGTGGGGACTGGCCGCCCAGTCGCCTCACTCGGGAGGCGACGCGGGGGGCACGGTTCTTTTTTTTTTCTGAATCAATCAGTACAGAGAGATACTACTCGAAGCAAGTATGTTCAGTGAGTATTTGCTTGTGATCCTCATCTGCTGTAATCGTCTCAGTCAGCGATTAAAATGTCAACCAATTTTCTGAAAAAATCGGTGCGTTCTAGAATATATGTTCGATGCAATTTTCGAGTGGATTAACGAAATTAAATGAAATTGAATTTAAACAGGATTCGATGAATTTTGGTCAACATAATTTCTAAAATTTCTAGAATTTGGGTGAATCGATGGATCTCGGAAGAAAATCAATCTGAAATTCAAAACTCCGGTGTAGATTTATTTATTTTAACCTTGCTATGGCCAACAGTTTAACCATCTTCGAGAAGGCCATAATTAACACCACTCCGCGCCTAAGACAATCTCAACTTAAGAACAAAACAAGCTTTTATCTTGTATTCTCGTATTGACTAACAACAAAACACTACGGGAATCAGGCTATATGGCGACGGCCCCAAACTGTTTGCACAACCACTAAATCCATCAGCATAGGTATATTCCGTCGGCATATTCTTCGACAACATAGTTATGGAAGGCCATCGGCATACGAAAGTCGTCAGCATACACGCACGTGCCGACGATTTTTGGTTGTCGAAAAACAAAGCCCTCAGCAAAAAAAGTGATAATACTGTTCTTTTTTTTTACGGCGGGACGTTTGTCGAGGGTCGGGCCATCGGCGTGTACAGCGTCGGCGACCCCCGAGCGGCCAAACCTTATGCCTTGTGACTGGCGTGGTCTACCCCTTTGACTAACGTCAAGAGGGGTTTGACCAATTGAATTTTTTTACTTTGTTGTGTTAGGTTAGGCCATGAGAATACGCAAAACCAAATCAGAGCACATGTTATCACAAGATTCCCTTCGGTGGCGATGACGTGAGAGTTTCCCGCTCTAGGTGCAGAACCTTCATGCGCCGTTATTCCCGCACATGTATGCCAACGGTTCTGACGTGGCTGTCGGCATATACTTGGCGCCGTTAGGAAAAACAAACAGGAACGCCATGTGGCAGGTATATATGCCGACGGTCTTCTCTATGCCGACATTGGCCCTCGGTGTAGCACCGCGTATGCTGACGGTTGCTCGAAGAAAACCGTCGGCATACAACCACATATGCCGACGGCTTCTATTTGGGCCCTCGACATATGGACTTGTATGCCGACGACCCCGATAAAAAGCCGTCCGTATAAAAAATGCCGTCGGCAACTTGGCGTTTTCCTGTAGTGAAATTTTTATGATATTTTGTACATGTTGCAAGATGTTAACGTATTTTATTTAAAGTTTGCAGATTTGCATGTATTGATCCACACTATCCATAAGCGCTTCAAAAATAAATTGTGCTTTTTTAATGTAGGGATGGCCAGCAGGCCTACCGTTGAATCATCATTGTCTTCCCCTTGAGGAAAGCCATTGAACCATAATGGTCTGCATTCGGTGCGGCCCAATAACAAGTACATGTTTATTTATTTTATTTTATTTCCTATTTTTAATCAATCTCAAAAATTATATTAAGTTTCTACTATTTGTTTAAGTTGGTTTACTAATGGAAACATCTTAATGCAGCGTAAGAAAGAAATATGCATGTACGTCAAAATAAATGTTCGTGCATTTGAAGAAAAAAATGTCCGGGTGCTAGGACACCAACTGGCAAATTCAAGAAGAAGGTTGTGTGAAAAGAGACACGAACCTGAATAAGTTAGTCATGAATAAAAAAGAACAACCCTGAAAATAATCAATATCACCAAAAATTCTCTCGTTCTAACTGAACACCTTTCGGCACTTGGAAGAACGATATCATATACGATACCATATAACTAAACCAAGTACCGAATTTATGAGAACTAATATTCCACCAATAGACACAAGTTTTTCTTTCAAGCTAGCCCATCTCCTCTAGAGGCGCTTATCCTCATGTTTCCATTATGTATTTGTCAGTCTCTTATCATGAATCGAAATAATCATATACTTCCTCTGTTCCTAAATATAAGACGTTTTGGGAGTTTAATTTGAACTCCCAAAACTGTTTAGATTTAGAAACAGAGTTAGTACCAAATTGAAACCAACCTTACTCGCAACCAGAGTAGCGTCATGTCATTAGTGAAAGTCGCTAGTTTATTTTCTTTGAAACGGAAAAGTCACTAGTTTATCACTTGAAAACAAAATCACCTCATTTTTTGGTAGCCATCGAGATAATATTGGACCTGTTCAAGCGGAAAGTGTCTTTGGCTCCCGAGCACCAGTGATCTTGGTGATTTAAAAATTTCGAAAACACTATTTATGAGTTCCAAAAAAATCTGAAACAAATCACCGATGTAGCCAATGATATATACCAAAAACTTTCAAAAACTCAACTTTAAATACGTTGTAGTTTGGGCTACACGAAAATGACAAAAGTGTGGATCTAAACATGTGTATTTTCAAATCTACAATTTTATCATTTTCGTGTAGCCCAAAATACAACGTATTTGAAGTTGATTTTTACATGTTTGTGGGATACATAATTGGCTATATACGTGATTTGTTTCAGATTTTTTTAACTCATAAATAGTGTTTTTGAATTTTTTAAACCACCGGGATCACTGGTGCTCGTGAGCACCAAATCTACTCTCCTGTTCAAGTCCTTTCAGTGGAGAATAAGTCTTCACTCTAGTACTGAACAACCAATAAGTGATGGGCAGAAAAAATATTCTGCTATTTATTCAGTAGGAACATTATTTGTTCCACCTTGTTTTTAGTACGTCACTTGAAATACAACCGGGACAGCTGGTCGTGCAATATCTCCACACCGTACCGTCCCTTTCATAGAAGAAAAACACGGTATCTTGACTCGCACTGTACTAATATATGGACCCAGACCGTTGAAGTCTTTGGTGTCGCTCTCCTGCTAATTTTCATGTCTCTGCACCTAGACCATTGGCGCTCACCATGACTTCTTATTTCAAGTTTTCAACCAGAGCCTTAGAATTACCAGACAGGCTACTTGTGTGCCAGGTGACTTGCAATCGGCTATTACACTACTGAGACCACCACTAGAGAAATTTATCATGGCGGAGGTCATCTTCTCAGCGGTTGTGGGAGACCTGGCCGGTAGGGTGATATCTCTTCTTGTTGGCCAGCTCAAAGGGGAAGATCAGCGCACCGAAGCCAAGCTACGAAGAATCTGCCATATGCTCGTCAAGGTCCACAGTGCAATAGAGGAAGCCAGAGGGAGGCAGATCACGAACTACGGCACCCTCGAGTGGCTATCGGAGCTCAACGACGGCTGGTACCAAGGCCGCTACTTGCTCGACACAGTCGGATGCAGAGAGCAGGAGGAGGAAACTGAAGAAGATGAGCACGCTGACAAGGTAGTAACTGCACAACCTTTCTCCTTCTCCTCGTTTAATCCTGCGAAGCGCGTGCGTGTAGCGGCGTGCAGCGTGAGGAGCCTGTTGTCTCGCCATGATGTTGGTGTTCATGAGAGAATAGATAGAGTGGTGCAGATCTTGGAGACCATATCAGGTGATCTCAAGGAGTTCTTGATGATCCTGCAGAGTTGTCAGCCGATCCATCGTCCTTTAGCTACTAATATCTTCATAGAGGGACAGATGTTCGGTCGACATGTCGAGAAACAGAGGATCATCAACTTCTTGCTGCATGACGGCAGAGGAAAACTGGGTGTGCTTCCGATTGTTGGCGGCATGGGAGTCGGAAAGACCACCCTTGCGCAGCATGTCTGCGATGATGAGAGGGTGCGCAGCCACTTCCCGATGATCATGTACTCCAGTTTCTCGTATACCTTAGCCATGGCACAGGGCCAGCAAAAGTTTATCATAGAATCCAAACATACAATTGGAGATGCTCATAATTTCATCGAGTCAGTGCGTGTACTCAAGGACAATTACCTCAACAAGAGGTTCCTGATGGTATTCGAGGACGTGGACATGCGCAAGAAACAAATGCTAGAAGAGTTGCTGCCGATCCTACGACGGCACGGAAAACAGGGAAGCAAGATCATCATCATCACTAGCAACAAGAGTGTCGCGAGCATAGGGACGGTGCAACCGATCAACCTGAAGGTCATGCCGCATCCGGAGTACTGGTTCTTCTTCAAGGCGCACGCGTTTGCCGGCAGAGACGTCGAGGAGGACCCGAGGATGATGGCGGCGGGCAAAGCGATCGCAAGGAAGCTGAACGGGTCCTTCTTCGGCGCCAAGATCGTCGGAGCAGTGCTGAAAGCACGTCCTGATCCCCGGTTCTGGTGCAAGGTCTTGAGAAGCAACATAGGGGGTCTGTCTCTATTGGGCGACGGCATGGGGCACATCGCAGATCTGGCAGAGAACTTGCTTCCGGGTCATGTAGACATGTGCAAGCTGACCGTCTCTAAGAATCCATTCCCCTCTCAGACAGAACTGGCAAGACTGGATGATCTTTGTCAGGCTAGTCCTGGTGCTGATTGCTTGGCAGGTGATGATATCCGATTTGCAAAAGTATTGCTGTGCAGGTCAATTTTGCCGTTCCAATGCTTGTACTACACTGCTCACTGTGATGTGCGTTGGGCGGACGATTTTTCAAAGTTCGTCAGAACTGGTGGGCGCGGTGGACTTGCCCATATACTTCCATCAAGTAAAGGGCTTGCCCGTATAAGTGTGTGAAGACCGGACACGCATTAATGCGTGTTCTCACAAAATCTGATGCAGACAAGGGTGGATAGCTTCCTAATACCAATCCAATCGCTCCCGTGACTGGTTCGCGCAGAGCTGAATGCTCTGTGTTTGAACTTTACTGTCGATTATGTTTTCATGTATGTTCACTTTGTCTTTGTGAATGTAGGAGCTTGCTTGTCTTGTCTTGCTACCCAGTTATACGCATAAAATTGCCTCTGACCCGTTGTCTGTAGTCTAAATTTGACAACTAGTTTTAAATCCAGTGTATTCATATAATCTTCAAACATAAAAGTAGTAAAAAAGAACATATTAAAATTTGCAAGTTTGTAGTATATATCATTGAGAACATGCATGATTGTTTTCAGATTTTCTGAAACTTTTGAATATTTTTTTTTTAAAAAAAACGAGATCCTAAATCTCGGGAGTTATAATGACTTTCCGATACATTGATGCATATCTACGAACTTGACATCGACAAGACAAAGAAGAGTGTGCCCACTTAGCCCACGGCGTCACTGCCCTGTGGACCCGAAAATGGGTCATTTTGAAGTTATTACAAAATGGAAAAACAGCCTCACATGGGAGAAAAAACTTTCTCCAGTATCATTTTAACATATGTGGTCACACGTTCGTCATGTCATTGGACATCAGATACATTGTTACAAACCTACAGACTTGACATCACGAAAGAGAGGAGATTGTGCCTACTTAGTTCTCACTTGCATTGACTCGTAGGACGAAAAACATGGGTTATATTTGTAGTTCTTCCAAAATGGCGATGTGCCGGCTCTAGGATTTCAGGGGCACAAGGCGAACTCCACCAATGTGTCCAATAGAGAGAAAAACCTGGCCATATATGGGCCTTTTTTTGTTTTTCACCTCTGCCCTGTACTAGATATGGCCTCTATTTCGACTGGGGCCAAGGCCGTCGCACCTCTCGCCCTGGGCCAGAGCCGGCCCCGGACGTATTAGGCCAAGAACAACCAACAAATGCGAAATGCAAGAATTTTAGGACAAAACCGTTATATATATATATTGAATATTCTAGGATTTATATGTAGTGCATTGATTATTATCTATTTTACTTACTTACATCTAAAATCGAAAACCATGCATTCTGGAAACGCCTCGTAGCTTCAGACCTCTCTATGTTGATATTTAAGGAAATCAAACTAGACATGCACATGTACTTTTATTTTGCATTCATCTCAGTGAAAAAATAATCTATGAAGAAATGCGATATTTTACTTTATGTGATCTATAACTATTTGGTTTATCCAAAGACTTTTAAGAGTTAGACCTCCAAAAAAAGTTTCCGTCTAGTTAAATAGCAAACTTGCGACGTGCTAGGGTTCAGCCGACGCCACTTCTCCTCCTCCACCGTAGATCGGTTCCCCCTCCTCCGGCCGGCCTTGCCGGCGTCGGGAGGGGTGGGGAATCCGATCTATGAGTGGAGTTTTTAATAAAAGTAGTGTGTAAATCTAGGGATTTGGTTGTCGTCGTCTTCATCAATGGAGATGCCATCTTCTACAATAAGCAATTTTCCGGCCTTCGTTCGACGGCGAGATCTGCTTCCCGGCGTCAATGGTGATTTTGGAAGATTAAGTTTATCTAGCTATGGTTCTTCAGATCTTGCTTAGCCAGATCAATCTTAGATTGTTTCTCATGGTTGCCACGAGGAGGATTGTCCTCGCAATATTCTCTTGCCGATGTTGCTTGGTTAATTTAATGGCTGTGTGCGTACACAAAGCCTTGGCATTGCGGCTCAAAATTAAAAATATGGGAGAAGCTTCGTTGGTATTCACAGGTCTGTGGTTTGGTGTATTCTTCGTTATTCTACGGCTGCCTTCAGAAAAGTACAAGATTGTGTCACGGAAGAAGAAAGGGCGTGAAGATCTCAAAGATTTGCTCGTCTCTTTTAGTCACTGTTCAAGATATCTTCCGATATTTCGATAAATCGGCCGATTTATCGCTTCTCAGTGTCTGACCGATAAGATAAATCGGCCGATAAATTGGCCGATATACCGATAAATCAGCTGATATGCCGATAAATCTGCCGATTTACCCCTTATCTTGGGTCAACTGATAAGTTTCCGATAAGCGATATCCCCAACATTGCTTTTAGTATTGTTTTTGTAATCGATGTAATCATGTACTATTTGCTGGTTTAATATATATGGTATTTGCTAAAAAAAGAGTTAGACCTCCAAAAAGTACACATTTAATATCACTTAGTTTGCAATATATGCTCAAACTTTAGTGCAAGAGGATTTTTCACAAGCTAAAATTGTGTAATATAAATTAAATGTGCCCTAATATTTGGTTGTAGCATTATGGGACAAATTTTTTAGTACAACTGAAAATTGTAGTGGTTAAAATCATGTGTCAAGAGCACGGTTCTGGTTTTCAAAAGTAAAAAAAGTCTAATATAAACAAATTGTGGATGTGTCTTTTAACTCACCCTAGACCCACAAATTTGATGGTCCGGACTTGATCAAAATACCGGCTATCCTTTTCCCTCGCCATTGGATTCTCACCCATCCATCTCCGCCGACCCTATAAAATGGTGTTCCTTCCTTCCTCTTCCTCCTCAAATCTCTTCAGCCAATCACACGAGAGCATCAAACACCCCAGTTTAAGACTAGCCATGACGGTTGCCCGTATAGTGCTATAGTACCTACGTGTGATGGCCGAGACGTCCGCGCAAAGCGAGGTGGATTACCTTGAGCATCGATATGGGCAGAGCGCACACCAGATTCTTGTTGCTTTTATTGGCCGCTGACAGATGGAGGCAACAACGGCGGTATCGAAAGCATCAGAGGAGTCACATGATCGTACTACCTTAAATTTTAGTTTTAGAAATCAATTTTAAGGTAGGATAAGTTCACAGAAGGATAGTATATTTTGCAAAAAGAACAAAACTGAAGCTGTTTTTATTTCCATTGGAAAATTACATTGTGTTCTTGGTTTTAAGTTTTGGTGCTTTTGTTGCCACGAAACAAGCTGGTGATATTATTTGTGTAAAGCTTAGCCTGAATGGCCTGGTAATCATTTTAACTTTTTTGTATCGGTTTATCTTTTTGTAAGAACTTTGTTCACAGTATTTGTAGTGGAAATCAATTGGGGAGGCCGGCCCATTGTTTCAAAATAGACTCCAAGAGAGAGTACTTTGTGTGTGATCAACCTGAAGTGTAGCAGTCGTGGACAGCAGGACCACAGAAAATCTGGAATCAGAATTGGTTGCCTAGAGAAAGTAATATGCGTCTGATTGTTTGCTTGTCTGATGAACCTCCACATTTCGTTAGTGAGCTTATTCATGAAGCAACAACAGCTTGGAATAAAGAAAAATTGCAACAGTTTTTCTTACCGATGAATGTTGAGGCTATCCTCTCAATTCCTTTATGAACTCGCGAGTTGGATGACTTCCGAGCCTGGAGTGGAGAGAAGAAATGAATGTTTACTGCCCGCTCTGCTGATCGGATACTTGTGACCAAAAAGTTGCAGTGTGGAGCATGTTTATATGGTACAATTGGGGCATCTAATGTTTCTCGCGACGAAAAGACCTGGATGAAAATGTGGAATATTGACGTACCCTAAAAATTGAATGTGTTTCTTTGGCGTCTTGCTCATCGATCTTTACCTTTTTTGAAATGGGAGCATAGCCCCAGCCTCTACATCATGCATGATGACGCACAGAACCTTATATATTAAAACCAAAAAAGTATGAAAGTAGTATCTATAAGTTATTACATCTCAAGGATCAACCAAAGTGGCTACATGGATGAACCATCGGAAAAAGGCCAACAAGAAAAGACTACACATGTTGAAGTCTTATATTATGTTGACATTCATGCTGGGAGCAGATTGCTCGGACGACCACCACTAGACGGGAGCATCCAGTATCCATAAGAACTTGTTGCTCTATTGGTAGAGATAGGACCAAAGTTGAATCCAGTAAATGGCGCGGTGCACAACCTGCAAAAAATGAGCCATTCTAATTTTGTTAAACACCAGATCATTCCTACATTTCCAAACAGCCCATGGAAAAGCACAAACACCAATGCGAATCTGTGTTTTAGTTTTCTTATCTACTCCATCAAGCCAGTGGACAAACAAATTTGCTACACTAGTTGGTTGACTGATGCTAAAAGTGAAATGAATAAGTCTACAATTTTGCGTGACAAATGGGCAGGAGATAACGACTCATCCACCGGGAAAAAAATCTCATTTTTGTTACAGACAGATCAACTCCTTTTAATCATATTGTCCTTAGTAAGAATGACTTTACGTTTAAGGAACTACATAAAAAATTATTTTTAAAGGAACTTTCAGCTTCCAAAAATAATTGCGCAAGAAAGGGGTATGTCCATACATAATATGCGTATACATTGCTAAAAAACGGACCTTGGCCGTTCCCCTCTTCGTCTACAGTAGGGAGGGACGATTTTCTGAGCGAACCTTCTCGATCCACCTCGCCCGCCGCGGATCCGGTCGTTCCTCCTCCTCCGACGGCTGCTCCGGCAGCGGGAGGGCGGGGAAGGGCCGGATCCCGGCGTGTACATAGTGTAGGGTCTAGTAGGTTACCTGCCGGCGGCGTTGTGGAGGCGGCGGCGACGTCGGTGTGGAGGTTGGAGGCGATGCTCGTCCCCTCTGGCGGTCGTGCTCTTGGCTCGCCGGAGTCAGGGCACGAGGCAATAAGCCCTCGCCGGATCTGCATAGGCGGCAGGTCCGGGTGTTGAAGACTGAAGATGAAGATGGTGTTCACTTGCTGCGTGACGACGCTGGCGTTCCAGGGTGTAGGAGCTTCGGTTCCATTGTCCGGCGACTTCCCGGCTGCAGGAGGGCTGGCTCCGATCCAAGGCGTAGGGAGAGCAGCTGCAGCGGCGCGCCACCGGCTCGTTCTGCTCGTCGGCGTGGTCGGGATCCAGAGGGATCCGGGTGTAATTTTTGCTTTTTTCTGGATCTTTCTGTAAGAATGCAGTTGTAATATCATCTTCGTTTCCCCGCAAAAAAAAAAAAAATGCGTATACATTGATTTCACCGTGAAGGCTCCATTAGGAGTCAAGTTCGACTTGAAGTGATCATCCCCGTTGGATAGAGTGACCCTCAACAATCTCTCTACCAACTCAATCCATGATGCTCATTTTCATCATTTAATGTTCTAACTCAATATTCAACGGATTATTTGACAACGGATCTGCCACGAGAACATTCTTATACCAAAAATATTAAATAGTAAAGGATATTTAACAGCCAATGGCTTGTTCCCAAGCCAAGTATCCTCCCAAAACCTAGTGTGAAGTCAGTTACCAACATTTAAAAAAGCCTCGCTTAAAGAACTCTTCCTTGACAACCATTATCCCTTTCCAAAAAGGGGAGTCATGTGGTTGCGCCTGCATCTGGGCTAAAGTTTTACCGTTTACATACTTGATAGACAAAAGTTCTTGCCAAACACGCTCTTCGTTTAATATCTTAGAAAGCCATTTACTTAAAAGATATTTGTTTTTAATATCCAACACCTCTATAACCAAACCACCTTGATCCTTTGGACGACATATAATTCCATTTAGATAAGCAGTATTTTCTTTTATGTTGGTCACTCTGCCAAAAAAATCTAGAGCGAAAAATCCAACCTGTTCCGAACTCCCACTGGAATTTCGAAGAAAGAAAGTAAGAACACGGTTACACGGGAGACTAGAGAGTAGCGAGTTGATCAGAACAAGACGGTCCCATATGAAAGCATCTTGCAGCCCAACAACCTAACTTCTTCTCGAACATATTCTCAATTATTTTCCATTTTTTATTCAAAAGTTTTCGATAATGTATGGGGATACCCAAATATTTGAATGGCAAAGAACCAACGCCACACCCAAAAGTTTGACAATAATCATTTTGCATTTCCTTAGCTTTGCCAAAACAATATAGCTCACTTTTATGGAAATTTATCGTGAGCCTAGAGAGTTGCTCAAACATAGGTAAAATTAGCTTACTGGTGATCTTTTGCATCAACGAACATGGTCAAGGGCTAATTCATGTAGGCTTTTGTGGTGCTGGGTATAGAAAATATTGAAACCCTAAAATTGTGTATTGTATTCATCTGACCCTCGTAGGGTATATAAAGAGTACAAGACTTGAGGGCCAAGAAGCCAATAGACTTGGAGTACAAGATAATTCTAGAATCCTAGTCTAACACGTACACGTATTCTAACATTCCCCCTTAGTCGTAGCGGGAGTGAAGCGGACGATTGCGACTGGATTTGAAGTCTTGCGCATTCGTCGTTCCTCCTCTCCGTCATCATCAACTACATATCTGATGCTCTTCCTCTTCCCTCCCGTAGACACAGCGGGAGTGACGTGGACGCTGCTGACTAGAGTTGTTGCCGATGTGTTGCTGTAGACGTTTTTGTTGATGTCGATGTCGATGTCGAGATAGCCGGTCGTGATGTAGCCATGGTCGATATTGTCGTAGTCGTGCTTGTTGTAGCCGATAGCGCCGGAGGCGCAAAAAATTGTGCGGTTTTGGACGTAGTGTCTTAGGTTTTGTGCGGCGGCGGCAGGAATTTTGGGTCATTGTGCGGCGGTGGCAGGGATCTGCGGCAGCGGCGGTTTTTTGGGTCATTGTGCGGCGGCGGCAGAGATATGCGGCGGCGGCGGGTTTTTGTGTCATTGTGCGGCGGCGGCAGAGATCTGCGGCGGCGGCGGGTTTTTGTGTCCTTGTGCGCAGCGGCAGGTATGTGCGGCGGCGACGGATTTTTATGTGTGGCGACAGCAAAAGATCATGTGGATGTAGACCTTGGCGATGATTGTGTTTGCGATGTAGAACTCAGACGAAGACCTTGATGTAGTCGTACAGCTTGATGTCGATATTCGGCTTGGTGCAGTTCGGCTTGATGTAGTGCAGATCAGTACAGCTTGACGTAGACGGTAGGCCGGCGCGTGGAAGGTCGAAGTAGCTTGATATTAAACGCGGATGATCATCTCTACAATATAATTGCGCTTAACGACCGTAGGTACGTCGTGCGTCACGGATGTTTTGTGATTTACCCCCTGCATAACTAGGATATCAACTCGCGCTCCAGTCGACCTTATCCTGTACCTCCCGCAACCGGAGCAGATGGAAGAGGGGTCGCCGGGTTCGCCCGCCAGACGACGGCACGGCGCACGCCGCGTGGAGCTCAATGGAGGGGTGGCACCGGGGAGAAGTGGAGGGTTGGCTGGCTAATTGAGAGGCGGAGCACAGGGAGAAGATGGGGAGGCCGGCTGCGGTAGAGGTGGAGCAGGGAGGAGGAGATGGGGATCCGAGATGGGTCGGCCACCGCCCTCCTCAGGCGGCCCGGGGACACCTCGCGAGCTCGCACGGTGACGGTGGCACCTCCATCCTTAGCTAGCCCCGTCTCAGCCTCTACAAGCCATGGTGAGGAACTGGGCCATGTCCAGCTACATGAGGGCCAACAGCAGCTCCGGCAACAAGGCTGGCGAGACAGCTCACCGGCGAGGCAGCAGAGGCCGGTACGGGTGGCGACGACGATGCGGAAGGTCATGCTCCCAGGCACCCAGACCCCGCAGTGGCAGCGCCCGGCAGATGGATCGGGCTATTCATAGGATTCGATTAATTTCAGTCCCTGCTGTCCTCTATCTTTCAGCTAAGCTGAAATTTTCATCTCATCTGAAACCTGATCTTATGGGTGCCATATGCAAATCCTAAAGTAAACAAGCGACTGATATAGCTTGTCTGCATTTTTGGTTCTGGGCTCTTTTTATGTTCGCTTCCGTGTCTTTGATCGGAAAGCTTGATCTCATATTCGTGGGTAGCATATGAGATTCTGAACCAAGCTTGGCTGATGAGCAGTACACGAGTGATCACAACTGTCTGTTATCTGTCAGTTACAATTTGCAACGATTGTTGACAAGAGTGTGTGGGGAGCTGATGGAGGAAATAGGACTCGGTGACACCTACGGCTACGACTGACCACCTGTGTCCTGTGGTGCACCCAATGCATGACTGTTACAAGACGTGCAAGCACACATCTATACCAAGGCACATAGGGGGCAGATCCAACAAATCACAACCATCAGACAAACATCTAACGGTTCAGCTACCACCCGTGATTAGCGCTAAAACACCACGGAACGGACAATCCCAATCGCTAACCAAATCAACCATTCCGTGAGCCGTGAGCCCGTGACTAATCCAATCCCCTCTCCAGTGCGCCCCGGCGAGGACGCCGCCGCCGACCTGCACACGCGCGCGGCCCTCGACTCACCGCGCACGTCCTGCCCATGCCGCCGTCGTGCTGCCCTACGCGAAGGTGCAGGCGCCGGCGTCTCGGTCGCGTCGGGGAGTGCGGCGCCCAGCCCGCCGACGCCACCCCCACCCTCACGTCGCTGCCTGGGTAGCTACGCTGAGATGCCCGCCGGCGCCGGCCCCGCACCGTCAAGTCCGCTACACCAGCCTGCACCTGACCGCTGGGATCCACTCGGCAGCCGCCACGATTCCCCCTGGCCCAAGCCCGCCTGCCGTCCTCCGGTGCTTCTCCGTTTCTTCATGACAGCGCATCAGATTGAGATAGTTTGCTCTCTAGCTGTGGTTTGGTATGCCCCGTACCCTGTCTATTTGTATTAGTTTTGTTTTATCTGCAGAGTGTGCACGAGATTTATCAAGCCTGAAGTTTACTGAATTATCCATTAATTTAAATCATCCATCCGGTAATTGTCTTCCTCATTTCTTTTGATTATTTAAGCGTAAGCTTACACTTATCTATTGGCCGCTCAATAATATCATGGTGTTCTACTGTTGCAAAGAAGAAGAAAAATTGATGAGCTGTGCCACATGGTACTTGGATTAATTGGTAAATACCAATTCTTGGGCACTGAACATTCAGGCTGGATTGTTGTGTTGAACCTGCAGAAGAGCAGCAACAAGTCCTTAGATGAATAATTCGTGGGAACCATACATGAGCGTGTAACATTCCTTGCAATATACAGGTTTGTGCCTCTTGCATGGCTCCTTTTTGCCATACGTATGTAGCAAGGCTGATCGCCTGTCTGATGTGTTTGTATGGTTTCATGAATACATTTGAAACAGTTTGTATAATATTATCATTATTTTGTAGGGAGCAACAGTTTGCATATTTCAACCAATCTGATCTTTTCATAATTGTTATGATGATGTGATGCATTATCCTGTTCTATAGACCTCATTTAAGAGGAAAGATTTTTGTAGGTTACCCGAAATGGTTTATCTTTTTGGTTTTATTCAAAATTACCATCACATGCAAAGATTGCTTTCCCTTTTTATGCTCAAGAGTTATATGCTCAATGCACATGGTTATTGTTCTATGTGTGGTGAGTTTGTACAGTTAATTTGTATAGGGTGGAAAATGGTAAGTATTTGTTGTATATAGTGAAGATCAATTGCTATCGTTGCCTCCAATTTGGATGTATGTATTTTTTTTCCCCGACTGTTGAAATAGGGTTGGTAAATATTTGTAGAGTAAAACCTAGGAAGCCCTTGCTTCTTTTGTTTTATTTTCATCATCCTTGGCAGGTGAAATCCTTCTTATTATTTGTATCAAGAGACACTGGAAACTCTTATCTCTACTATAAACAAAATTACTTCATGATTTGAATAAAACTATTAAGTATCATGTGTTAAATAAATATCTCACTGCAAATAAAGCTGAGAAAACTAGAACATCAAACTTGAAGTAGAGTGTTAGATCTCCGTTTAGCAATAATTGTTTTCAGCCATCATCATATCTGTGGAACAATGTTTATTTTCCGTGATGTCATTTTCCTGTAAATAATAGATACCAAGTTTGTGTCATTCTGATTAATTATTATTGTTGTTTGTTGAATTGTTTACTTAACAGAAAATATGCTCTTATTACACGTGCATTGCACGTGCACAATTACTAGTGTAAAGAAGTACTTCCCTTAACCAGATATTCAACCATATATATAGCAAAAGTGATAGATTCCGCCTACGATTGCATTATACTTTCTTATTAAATATTGTGGTCAGTTCATAAAAAAGAGAAACTATTTCCTTCTCGCTGCTTTGCATTCCGTGCCCAGCTGCATTATTGATGACGCACTTTCACACTGAAAGTGTCAGCTAATTGTCTTGTACAAAAATGGCTACCACGGTGGAAAATTGCTAGATTGTGAGGTGAAATTATGGAGTGACAAAGGCAAAAAAAAAAATACATAAAAAGACAAATGCTGGTTCTTGGAGAGCTGGGAAGAGTGATAAGAGCATCTCCACTCGCGACCCTCAACCCCACCCCCACCCCCCCCCCCCCCCCCCCCAAGGCCTTTGGGGCGCGCCGAGCGATAACGGCTTCCACTCGCGCCCCCCAAAGGCCCATTTCGTTCGGACGCGCCCCAAATTTGGTCCGGCACTACCGGCCCAACCCCCTTCTCCGGGGGCCGTGGTGGTAGCGCCGGACGAAATGGAAAGCGTCGTGGGGCCGCCTTGTCATACAGATAGAGGGAGGCGAGTGGTCTTTGTCCTGGTCGCCGCTGTGGCTCGCCGCCCGAAGCCGTCGTCCCATCCCGTCCCGTCGGCCACGCGGCGCCGCAGTAAAGTTCCCACCCGCCGGCATAAATGCGAGCAACCGCTCCAGCTACTTCGCCGCCGCTATTAAAACGGCCTCCCTCGCACTCGATGTCCAAACCCTAGCACTCGCTGTCCAATCTCAGCCGCCGCCACCATGAGCTTCAACAAGAGGAGCAGCGGCACCACCGCCAACGGCTTCCGCTCGAGGACGCTGCTCAAGCACGAGGCCGAGGCCTTGTTCCGCGTGTGGTACCCGTGCCCGCCGGATATGCGCGCCGGCAGCCGCTATACGCTCGGCGTCAGCGGCGTGCCCGTGCCCGACGCGCCGCGGCCGCGCGAGCGGGACTGGCATGTCCAGGTATGCCGGCACTTCTGGCACGAGCTCACCGCCGAGCAGCGCCAAGAGCAGGCGTGGGATCCGTCGAACACGGACCGCTACGAGGCGGAGTTCCGGCGGATCCACGCCGAGCGTATCGCGCGGTGGGACGGCCCCGGGCTAGCGCCGCGCGACTGGAACTCAGAGAGGCGGTACGCCTTCTGGGGCGTACCGGGCCGCACTCTGGACTCGGTCCTCGCCCACATTGCCGCCGGCAACGAGCCGCCGCTGGAGACGCCGCCGCCCGAGGACGACTACCGCTGGGAGCCGAGGAGGACGACGACGTCTTCTTCACGCTCGGGCTCCTCGTCCCGCTCGGCGTCGCCCTTCGCCGCGTCGCCTTGGTCGCGCGGCTCGTCGGCGTCGTCCCGCGGCGCCTCTGCGTGTTCCGTAGCCGGAGCCGGGCTCCGGCGCTCTTGTCATCCGCGACGGCTCCCGCTCCGCGCCTCGCCGCCCGCCGCCGCCAAAGAAGGTGAAGAGGAGTCGTCCCCCTCTCTGCGGGACGAGCTCGAGGCAGCGCAGCGCCAGCTCGCCAACCCCAACGACCCCGAAGGCATCGCCGCCGCCATCGAGGCGTCGAAGAACGACGTGCCGCCCATGCCGCTCAAGAAGGCGTGCACGTGGTCGTTCGTTGACCATGCTGAGCTCACCGGGACGCCGCTCGTCGACCTGATGAGCAGCAGCAGCGACGACGACGGCTTTGACTTCGGTTCCGGCGCCAACGACGGTGAGGCAGGGCCCAGCGGCGGCGTGAAGGAGGAGGACTACGACGTCTTCTACCAGTAGTGTAGTTTAGTTTAGTTTGTTTAAATTTCGTTTGAATGTTTTAAATTTCCCTTAAAACTTTGAATGTATGCCGTTTTATCTTCGAATTTGAAAAATTTAAAAAACATTTGGGGGCAGCGAGTGGGGAGAGGGCGCCCCCAAACTCGCCCTTTGGTCCGGACGCGCCCCCAAAGCGCCCGCGCCGGCTCAAATCCGGACACGATTTGGGGGGCGCGAGTGGAGATGCTCTAAGAATGCCGGTGTATAGCATGGGATATTGGAAAACTACAAGTCGCCATGCTTACAACACCCAACAAAATGAAATCATCTTTCTCTATATCATGTTTTGCAGTGGCAACGCACCCGTCGCAACGCACGAGTATTTTGCTAGTAGAGATAATGCCTGGACTAAACCGGACAGCGCCCGTGTTGCTGAAGATACGCAAATAGGACGCGATGATCTGTGTACATTAGACCTCCTGATGCATACCTTATCTTGTAGTGCTTGAACTTATGACCCTTTTGTTTGAACTTTTAGTGGCTTTCCACAAAAATAAGCCGGCGGAACGAACCAAAGAGGCTGGCTGTGCGTTGGGCTTCTTCCAAAGCACCTCGTCCCCCCACAGACAGAAAAAAGCACCTTCTACCTAGTAAGGTGCTTCTCGAGCTTCTGGCTCGCTAACCCGAATAGGTACCCAGCCTTGCCCCTTCCCTTTCACAAAATTACTGGAAAAGTGCCATTCACGTTGTCTCCCTTGGTGGCATGTGCTGCCTCGCACGTCCAGCAAGCCTGTTCGTATACTACAGCTGTACTGTAAAAGACCAGGAATTCTCAAAAAAAAAAAAAAAAAGCAAGCCTGTTCGTCCCGCTCTTTTTTTCCTGGTAGCTGCTCCTGCCCGAAAGGAGCCCAAACAATGCTCACAAGTAGCTTACACTTTCTTTTGCTTCTTAATTCTGTGATTAAAACAAAAGCTACAATTGATTAGTCCATCATTAATTGTTATAATCTCGCCGCATAATCCATGCATATATACTTTGGCATGCATTTGGGCCATAGCGTGGTGATTAATCCATCATTAGTTTTTTAATCTCGCCGCATAATCGATGCATGCACGTAGCTCGTATATGTAGCATGTAATAAGATTGTTTTGCCGTTTGTTTATAGATGTAAAGGGTGTTTCAAATAATTTCATAATCTACAATCAGATAGCCAGCTGGTTTGCAAAATACCTCCACTCAGAAAAACGGTTTCTCCTAGACAGCACCTTTTCTGTACAGCACCCACAGCCAGCCACAGTCAGCCCAAACAAAAAGGACCTTACTACTTTGAAGGAGTACCACGTCCATGCATGTAGTGGATGGCAGATGGACGTGGGCCACGTGGTCGAGGTCCGGGTCCGTACGTGGTGATGCTTGGATCTGAGTTGGGCTCCTAGACGCGTTGGTGATATCTGCGCCAGCCGCCTGATTTCGGTCAGGTTCTGAACAGCACGCGCGTGGTCTCTTCGACGCTACGCGTCTGCGTTCGCAGGCGGCTGAGGCATCGGATCTTGTTCGCCGGCGCGCCGCCGCAAGGGATGATCTTGCACTGATTTTCGTCGGATGAGGATCCACTACCGGAAACGAAGATTTTGCCGTGCGGCCAAATCGCACGTTAAAGGCCGCTCGGAACACGGTAAAGGTTTTGCCGTGCCTAACAGCACGGCAAAGACCACACGGCCTAATACGCGTCGGCAAAATTAGTTTGCCGTGTGCTTTCAGCAGACAGCACGGCAAAGCCGTTTTGCCGTGCGCCGGAGGTTTGCCGTGCGCCGATGAATCGCTAGAGTTGGTCAACGACGACTCCGATTCTTTGCCGTGTGCCGACAATTTACCGTGTACCACAGGTTTGCCATGCGTCGCGAGAAGAAGCACCACGGCACACTCCAAATCTTTGCCGTGCGCTCCGCCTGAATCTGCACGGCGCAGGTGTAGCCTTTGCCGTGCGCCCTTCCAGACAACACACGGCACAGAGCCGTTGCCAGATCTGATACCTCTCGCCTTTGCCGTGTGTCCTAGTATGTTCCGCACGGCAAAGTGACCATATGGTCATCCCGGAGTTGCCAGGTTGTACAGTTGAGTGCCACGTGCAGGCTTTGCCGTGCGCCTGTACACGGCAAAGATCTTTGCCGTGCGCCTTTACACGGCAAAGTGACAATATGGCCTAGTTTTGGTCTGTTTTTTTTAAAATCTCTGCATTTTACAGATAATTCACAGATGACAATACATATGCTAATTCACAGATATATATCACAATTCTGACAAACATGTAGATCACGACGGCAATTCACACAAACATATAGATCACGACGACAAACATATCACAATTCACACAATGCTCCATAATTCACACAATTCACAAACATATCACATATAGATAGGTCATGAAGGCGAAGATGGACATGAAGCTCCACATGTAAGTCACGACGGCGAAGATGGACATCATTGAGGAGGATCCTCCTACATGTTTGCAAAAAAATTGATTGAGTTCGACAACTAAATGTCAAGTGCATAGGCATAATTTAACTAATTAGGTGAAAATGGCATAGTCATGGTGTTAAAAGAAAGCTAACTAAAATTTGATGAGTTGAACTAACTAAAATTTGACAAGTTCAACTAATGGGCAAAATTTGACGAGTTCAGCTAACTAAATTTTGACAAGTTCAACTAAAGTGGCAATGGCATGGCTAACTAAAGTGGCAATGGCATTTTGACAAGTCATGCGAGCATACCCACGGGAGCCTCCGGACAACGTTAGGGTTGGAGATATGGGCTGCCCCTCCGGATTGTCCTGGCCACCAAGCGGCGGTGCCATCGAGTGAGATCCACCCGACGATACTGGATTGATCTACAACATGAAAAAAGGCTCGCATTACACAAGTAATTTAATTACAACAATAAGATGGATAGAACAACAAGTTTGAGAACATACCCATGAGAACATCGGTGGAGGCGGTGGAGGGAACATTCCCATGGCAACAGCCCCGTCCCCAGGAGCAATGCGCTGCACCGTGCCAAACATCCACTCCATCATCTACATGTGGTGCTCCTGCTGCTGCCTGCAAAACTCCTGATGCTGATCATGCTGCCGCATCTGCTCCTGCTGCTGCCGGATCTGCTCCTGCTGCTGCTGCTGCTGCTGCTCATAGAGCACCTGCTTCTGCCGGAGCTCGTCGACAACTAGACTCGAAACTCGTGGGCGGGTCTCCACGGCAGGCGCACCAGGCGCCCTCCCACGGCGGACCTGGCGTAGAGTCCCGCCGACCTCCGCTGATACGGCGGCCTGGTCCGTGGCTCGGGGATATCCTCCTCAGTCTCAACCCACTCCTCCGGCGGGACCCACTGCAGCGTCGGGTCAAGCACAAACCGTCCTCCCCAGGTCCCTCCTCGCGCCCCTCCTCCTCGCTGTCATCCTCCTCGTCCTCCTCCTCGCCCTCCTCAGAAGCCTCCGGCAGCAGCTCATCCTCAGAAGCCAGCGATTCGCTCTCAGAGTCCGACTGCACCTCCTGATCGTACTCCGCATCATCCTCGTCAGGCTGCTTGATGACCCACAAGTATAGGGGATCGCAACAGTCTTCGAGGGAAGTAAAACCCAAATTTATTGATTCGACACAAGGGGAACCAAAGAATAAATATAAGCCTTAACAGATGAATTGTCAGTTCGGCTGCACCTGAAAGTAGACTTCCTTGACACATATTATCAGTAGCAACGGTGATATAACAGCAGTAGTAACAAAGTAATAGCAGCAACAGTGTAACAAAGACAGCAGCAGTAATTTCAGTAAACAGCAGGATTAAAAGTACTGTAGGCATAGGGACGGATGTAAGGGCGTTGCATGGATAAGAGCGTTCATGTAATAATCATAACTCAGGGCATTTGCAGGTAAACAATTATAAAAGCATCCTAGTACTAGTCAAACATAGGCATGTGTTCCGTATATAGTCGTACGTGCTCGCAATGAGAAACTTGCACAACATCTACTGTCCTGCCAGCCCGTTTGCAGCGGGGCCTCAAGGGAAACTACTGGCAATTAAGGTACTCCTTTTAATAAAGTACCGGAGCAATGCATTAACACTCCGTGAACACACGTAATCCTCAAGTCAAAGCCATCCCCTCCAGTTATCCCGGTTGCTGTCACTCCGGGGCCTCGGGTTCCGGACAATAACAGGTGAAAACAACTTGCAGATATGATCTAAAACATAATTATTCTCATGCATCAACAACATGTTCAGATCTGAGATCATGGCACTCGGGCCCTAGTGGCAAGCATTAAGCACAACAAGTTGCAACAATGATAAATAGCACTAACAATGGATACTAGGCACCATGCCCTAACAATCTGGCAACTTATTACATGAACAATCTCATCCAATCCCTACCATCCCCTCAGCCTACAGCAGGGAACTACTCACACATGGATGGGGGAATCATTGATGGTTGATGGAGAGGCGGGTGATGACGATGGTGATGATCTCCTCCGAATCCCCGTCCCGGCAGGGTGCCAGAACGGAACTTCTGATCCCCGGAATAGAGATCGCGGCGGCGGCGGAGCGTGGATGTGTTTCGCGAAATATGGTCGAACCCCCTCGATATTTAGGTCAAGGGCAATATATAGTCCAAAGGGGAGCGTCGGGGGGCGACCGAGGTGGCCACGCCACACTTGGGCGCGGCCCCACCCCCAGCCGCGCCCAGCTATGGCGTGGCTGCCTGGTGTGGCCTCTCCGACTCCCCTTCTGGCTCCGTGGGTCTTCCGGTGAAATATGACGATCGCAATTGTTTTCGGAGTTTTTCTCGAAAGTTGACTTTTCTGCACAAAAAGAAGACACCAGGGCAATTCTGCTGAAAACAGCGTTAGTCCATGTTAGTTGCATCCAAATCATACAAGTTAGAGGTAAAACAACAGCAAAAGTGTTCGGAAAAGTAGATACGTTTTGGACGTATCAACTCCCCCCAAGCTTAGCTTATTGCTTGTCCTCAAGCAATTCAGTTGACAAACTGAACGCGATAAAGAAACTTTTACGAACACAATTGCTTCATATGATGTATACATACTTGAATTATGATTATACTTACTAGCTCATGATAGGAGATATGCATAAGATAAAAGCTTGATAAATATGCAGCCATGAAAAGATTCTAACATACTAAAGGTAAACAACATGGCATATAACTAAGTGCAGGATTGCAATGTTCGTAATTGGGTATGGCAAAGTGGTATCTCGCTTGCCCGAATGTGTGCAGCAAAACATAAATGCCCAGGCACCTCTGAAGTTTACAGGCAGACTAGAAATAAAGCTTATCAAAGATAAAAGCATCAAGCTATGTCACTACTAACCTATTCTGGGACAAGCACATTTCACTAAGAATGACAGTCATGCTCTCAAAGAAGTGCTTTAAAGAAGGATGGTGACTCAACATTAAAATAAAAGATAGGCCCTTCGCAGAGGGAAGCAGGGATTAAATCGTGTGCTAGAGCTTGTTAGTTCCCGAAGGCATATAAAGAGTGTAAAAATAATATTTTGAGAAGTGGTTGCAAGTGTCAACAAATCCGCGATAGAGTTCTTGTCATCTTCCATAACTAACCAACTTTTAGAGCGGTTCCGAAAATTCATATAGTTTGCATTATATCATGCTTACAGATTTTTGACACTCCTCCCAACCTTTTCTTCCACAAACCATGGCTAACCGAATCCTCGGGTGCCGACCAACAATCACCGTGGAGGAGTGTCTATTTTAATATTAAATGATAGGTGGACTAACCAGCTCTTTTGCAAAAATAAAAGTGGACAAGCAGATGAAGCTACTTGTCCTTGGAAATCATTTAGCATGGAAGATGACAAGTTATACTACCACATCCTTATGAGCTACACGCAGTGACACAAAAAGGGATTGTACAATTTTGAATAGTTAAAGATAGCACACGAAGAAATTTACTTGGAATGGTTTAAAACCATGCATAGGAATTTATAGTGGACTCTTTGGAATAACTTGGTTTTCAGGATTTTGGATGCACAAGCAGCATTCCCGCTTAGTACAGGTGAAGGCTAGCAATAGACGGGGAAGCGACAACAAGAGAGCACAACTGTCATAATCATACTTGCGACAGAATAAAATTAGCAGTGGCATAAAAGTGATACAGAAACTCTGAGTCACAATAGATCGTCGAGGCTTGACTTTTGTTTTGAGTCATAAACATGTGTAAGCATGTGCCAAGTCGAATCAAGTAAAACATTCAGAGGAGGATACCACACTACAATACCACTCTACGAATAAAACAATGCATGCAAATAACTATATGACATATGGTGCACCTTCAGGAGATTAGGATTAATCATGAGAAAACATGGCTATCAAGCATTCATCAAGTAACATAGCCCATACCATAACTACTAAGCGCAATCATATGGACAGGTATGTGTACAAAAATGAAAACAAATACGGTTCATACCAGCCTCTCACCACATCAAGTTGTCGAATATCGTCATTATTGCCCTTCGCTCGCATGACTTGAATGATATAAAATGAAAACCAAGCTCCAGGTGGAGTCACAGACGGCTGTTGAATCTGAAAAGAACTATACAAAACCAAGAAGAACAACAAATATTTTTGGTGTTTTCGAATTTTAAAACAAAGCAAGGAAGAAGCAAATAAAAAGGAAAATATTTTTGGGTTTTTTGAATATCAACTCGAAAATCAAAAAGACAAAATAAAACTACAACTCGAATTACTAAAATAAAAGCATAGAGAAACAACGAAAATATTTTTGGTATTTTTGGGTTTTGAGAAAATAAACACCACAAGCAAGAACAAATAAAAGAAAGCGAAATATGGATATACAAAGAACTGACATGGAGCGAATATAGAAATGAGCGAACTGTCAGTATACGCGTACCTCCCCCCAAGCTTAGGCTTTTGGCCTAATTGGGAGACAATCATCGGTGCTGATAATAGCTCCAGGACGGTGCATCGTCCCTGGCGTGTTCGTAAGAACCACTCTGTAAAGCGGGGAAGGTTCCGCTTGCATAGTCAAACTGGTATGAGGAGCTCGCCCCCTCATCATGCGGCTCAGGCCGCTCCTCCTCCGGCTCGGCCCGGGGCTCATGCTCCCTCATGTATGCATCCAAGTCTTCTTCCGAGAATGCCCAATTTTCCCTGCCATCCAGGTTAAACAAAACAGGTGCAGGCAAACAAACCAATCGCTCGGAAGTCTTAGATGCAATCCTAGATTTAGTAACAAATACTAAATTATAAGTCAAATTATCGAGAGTAGCCCAGCTACGAACAGAATGATTCCTGATCATGGAATTAATATCAAGTCTAAAAACAGGCAACTCTATGTCAAAGGGATGCGGAACCAACTGTTGGTAAGCTAACAGCCTAGAAGCAATGAGGCCACCACAAACACCACCCTTTTCGCGATTAGTAGATAAGCGATGAGCAATCAAAGCACCCAAGTTATAAGTCCACCTTCTTTCAACAAACCTCTACTTTTGGTGATCTCCAAATAAAGTTCTACAAGATGCCTAGGCTGACCATTAATCTTCGCATATGATCCCCAATATGGCACTTTGATAGCTGTGCAAAAATCATACAGAGAGATATCCATAGGAATATTATAAATTTTGTAATGGACCATGGGGTTATCAGATGAGTAGGTAAATCTAAAATCCTGTACTACAGACATAGTGAGTTTAACAAATTGGGCAGGTTCCCCAATGGTAAAATTCTCCAATCCTGCATTAGAAATTAGTGTGTTGAAATCTTGTAGGATTCCTGCAGCAGCCATGAAGGTTTGGCAAGGATAATATGCAGAATGCACGGAATCTTCACGATTAACCTCCATCACTTCTCCCACAACTAAATCATTAGGGTCAATAGCTGGTCCAACCACATCTCCATCCATCTTCCTTCTCTGAAATTTTTCAACAAGTCTCATAAAAAATGATTTTGCAACTATAGAATCAAGGCAACTACTATAGAAACTTGCAAGAGGGCTACACATGCATCAAGGATAATTAATCTAAGCATAGAACAAGCATGCAAGCTCACTTAACCAGCAACATACAGCAGCAAAATACTCTAGAAATACAACACTAAACAAAATTCTACTTGGATAATCGAAGGAGTCACATACCGGTGAGTAAACAAGCAAAGTTTCAGCAACTGAAATGGGCTGAGCAAGGAGATCGAAAAATTCGAGCTCAAGAGCAGCAGGAACACGAGTTTGAACAATGGATATGAGTTTGGTCGGAGAGAGAAAGAAAGGGGAGGAATCTCACCTTGTGGAGGCTCAGGTGGGACCCACGCCACAGGGGGGCGCGGCCTCCACCCCTGCCGCGCCGAGCTATGGCGTGGCAGCGTGGTGGGTCCCCCTGGTCAGCCCCAGGTACTACCACGTTGCATTTTTCAAAATAGGAATTTACGTAAAATTTTCAGATTTTTCTGACAACTTTCAATTTCGAGCAAAAACTGGGCACTTAAAATTCTAAATAGCAGCTAAGCAAAATTTTAACCACACTAAACAACATTCTAAAAATTTATAAAGACAGCAATATAACAGAAGGTATAACAGATGAGAAAGAGAGAATGTGGTTTAACAATTTTATGCAACTAAAATGTATTTGTCAACAAGGTTGATCAAGTCTTGCCACCAAATATATTTTATTTGACATAAAAGAATTAAACTACATGATACCATTATGTTACCTTATATTGAATAGATATTGTCCCAACCATAATACTTTCATATCCTTCATGGTGGTCATAAATAGGACAATCAATACTTCCAACTTTGATAGTTTTATAACTTGCAATTGAGCTAACTCCACATAATACATTTTGCTTCTTGGGAAAATAAACAGTATGCTCTTTGTCATTGACATTAAAAGTAACTTTCCCTTTATTGCAATCAATAACAGCTCCTGCAGTATTAAGAAAAGGTCTACCAAGAATAATGGACATATTATCATCTTCAGGCATATCCAACACAACAAAGTCAGTCAAAATCAAACAGTTGGTAGTAACTTGAACAGGAACATTTTCACATATACCAACAGGAACAGCAGTAGATTTATCAGCCATTTGCAAAGATATATCAGTTGGTATCAATTTATCTAAATAAAGTCTCTTATAAAGAGAGAAAGGCATCACACTTACTCCAGCTCCAAGATCACAAAGTGCAGTTCTAACATAATTATTTTTAATAGAGCAAGGAATAGTTGGTATACCTGGATCTCCAAGTTTCTTTGGAACCTTACCATTGAAAGAGTAATTAGCAAGCATGGTGGAAATCTCCTCATTAGGAATTTTCCTCTTGTTAGAAACAATATCCTTCATGTATTTCGAATAAGGAGGCAGCTTAATAGCATCAGTCAAAGGAATTTGCAAAAACAAAGGTTTCATCCACTCACAAAACTTGTTGTAGTGTTCTTCTTCCTTGGATTTATGTTTCTTATTAGGAAAAGGCATTGATTTTTGCACCCAAGGTTCTCTTTCTTTACCATGTTTCTTAGCTACAAAATCCTCTTTAGTGCAATTTTTATTTTCAGTGTCACTATCAGAATCGCTCTCAACCTCTTCATTATTATTAGCATTGTTTCTATCATTATCATTAACAGGTTCATTACCATTTTCAGTTTCAGCATCAGACACAGATATACTATTAGGATCACTAGCAGGTTCTTTTTCCTTAATAGTTTCAGAAGACTCTACAGCAGGTTTATGTTTCTTCTTCTTTTTCTTAGAAGGAGAGCTGGGCCTTTCAGCTAATTGAGAATCTTGTTCAATTCTTTTAGGATGTCCCTCAGGATACAAAGGATCTTGAGTGGAAGCTCCACTCCTAGTTGCTATTCCAAAAGCATGTTTTCCATTACTATTAGAATTTTTAGCTAGCAAGTCTTTTTGTACTTTAGTAATTTGCTCCATTTGAGTTTGAACCATACTAAGATGTTTAACTAGACCTTTAATGTCATTTACAGTTCTTACCAAAACATCTTGCAAATTACTAATAATACGAGAATTTTCTAACAGATGATTTTCTACTCTCATATTAAAATGCTCCTGCTTAACAATAAAATTATCAAGTTCATCTAAGCATTGATCAGGAGGCTTACCATAAGGAATATCACCAGCATCGAAATATTGTAGAGAGTGTACCTCAATTGAAGGTGGAGGAGTCGGCTTACATAAGTCTTCTATTGGAGGTAAATTTTTAACATCTTCAGATTTAATACCCCTCTCCTTGAGAGTCCTCTTGGCTTCTCTCATTCCTTCATTATCAAGTTCAATAACACCTCTCTTTCTTGGTGTAGGCACTGGCGCAGGCTCTGGTGTGGGAGTGGGTTCAGCTATAACCCAATCTTCATAATTTTGGCTAATCTTAGCCATTAATTCCTCAGCTTCATCTGGAGTTCGTTTCCTGAAAACACAACCAGCACAACTATCCAGGAATGTCCTAGATTCATCGGTTAGTCCATTATAAAATATATCAAGAAGTTCATTTTTAGGTATATCATGTCCAGGTCGAACTCTAAGCAAATAACAAAACCTTGACCAAGTTTCAGAAATATTTTCTTCCTGCAATTGCTTGAAGTTAAAAATTCTCTGCAAAGCAACATGTTGAACACTAGCAGGATAATATTTATGGAAGAAAACATCAACCAATCCTAAAGGATTTTTAATACAACCGGGAGACAAATTACCAAACCAAGCTTTAGCATCGCCTTTCAGAGAGAAAGGAAAAATTTTGGTAACAAAATAGGTGCGCAATTTAATATCATCAGAGAACAAACTACTTAAAGTAGATAACTTGTTCATATGTTCCATAGCACTTTCATCTTCAGCACCACAAAAAGGATCTTTCTCTACCACAGATATAAAGGACAAATCCACAGAAAAGTCATAATCCTTATCAGTTATACGAATAGGAGATGTTGCAAACTCAGGATCAGCAGACAATTTGTAGCTAACAGTGTGTTTTTTCAGAAAATCCATTATAGTGGCAGAATCAGCAGAAGAGTCAAGATTCCTGCATTTTTCAGCAAAAGCTTCATCTACTTCTATATAATCTTCCTCGGGGTCATCATCATCGATGAATTCCCTCGACTCAGGAGAAGCAACAGGTGTGACAACATTTTCATTAGGCATTTCAGAATTTTCAATAAGTCTAGACCTAGCAATCGTAGCATCTAGAAAAGGACCTAACGAACCAGTTTCACTAAGCACAGTAGAAGCATCATCAAATTCATCAGAAACAGTTTCAGATTCAGTAGTGCCAACACGCGAAGCAGGTGCGTGTGGCGGTGTAACCAGTTGATTAATAACAGATGGTGAATCAAGAGCAGCAGCGGAGTTCAGAGCCGTACCTTTCCTTGTAGTGGATGGCAGAATAGCCACCTTCTTGTCATGAGTTTTCCCCATGATAAATGGATTGCAGCAAAGGATATCACTTCCAGATGAACTTATAAATAAAGCTATGCTCCCCGGCAACGGCGCCAGAAAATAGTCTTGATGACCCACAAGTATAGGGGATCGCAACAGTCTTCGAGGGAAGTAAAACCCAAATTTATTGATTCGACACAAGGGGAGCCAAAGAATAAATATAAGCCTTAACAGATGAATTGTCAGTTCAGCTGCACCTGAAAGTAGACTTCCTCGACACAGATTATCAGTAGCAACGGTGATATAACAGCAGTAGTAACAAAGTAATAGCAGCAACAGTGTAACAAAGACAGCAGCAGTAATTTCAGTAAACAGCAGGATTAAAAGTACTGTAGGCATAGGGACGGATGTACGGGCGTTGCATGGATAAGAGCGCTCATGTAATAATCATAACTCAGGGCATTTGCAGGTAAACAATTATAAAAGCATCCTAGTACTAGTCAAACATAGGCATGTGTTCCGTATATAGTCGTACGTGCTCGCAATGAGAAACTTGCACAACATCTACTGTCCTGCCAGCCCGTTTGCAGCGGGGCCTCAAGGGAAACTACTGGCAATTAAGGTACTCCTTTTAATAAAGTACCGGAGCAATGCATTAACACTCCGTGAACACACGTAATCCTCAAGTCAAAGCCATCCCCTCCAGTTATCCCGGTTGCTGTCACTCCGGGGCCTCGGGTTCCGGACAATAACAGGTGAAAACAACTTGCAGATATGATCTAAAACATAATTATTCTCATGCATCAACAACATGTTCAGATCTGAGATCATGGCACTCGGGCCCTAGTGGCAAGCATTAAGCACAACAAGTTGCAACAATGATAAATAGCACTAACAATGGATACTAGGCACCATGCCCTAACAATCTGGCAACTTATTACATGAACAATCTCATCCAATCCCTACCATCCCCTCAGCCTACAGCAGGGAACTACTCACACATGGATGGGGGAATCATTGATGGTTGATGGAGAGGCGGTGGTGATGACGATGGTGATGATCTCCTCCGAATCCCCGTCCCGGCAGGGTGCCAGAACGGAACTTCTGATCCCCGGAATAGAGATCGCGGCGGCGGCGGAGCGTGGATGTGTTTCGCGAAATATGGTCGAACCCCCCTCGATATTTAGGTCAAGGGCAATATATAGTCCAAAGGGGAGCGTCGGGGGCGACCGAGGTGGCCACGCCACACTTGGGCGCGGCCCCACCCCCAGCCGCGCCCAGCTATGGCGTGGCTGCCTGGTGTGGCCTCTCCGACTCCCCTTCTGGCTCCGTGGGTCTTCCGGTGAAATATGACGATCGCAATTGTTTTCGGAGTTTTTCTCGAAAGTTGACTTTTCTGCACAAAAAGAAGACACCAGGGCAATTCTGCTAAAAACAGCGTTAGTCCATGTTAGTTGCATCCAAATCATACAAGTTAGAGGTAAAACAACAGCAAAAGTGTTCGGAAAAGTAGATACGTTTTGGACGTATCACTGCTCGGCAGGGAGAGGACTCGGAGTCCTGGTAGGGCCTCCTTCTCGTCCTCGTACTCCCACGTCATCCACTCCTCGCAGGTGGAGGTGAGGGTGGAGGTGAGGGAGGAGGTGGAGGTGTTGAACTCGATCCCACCAGGAGTGCCTTCACGCTGCCCACCTTTTTTGAGAACGCCTTCTTCAATTTGTTTCCCCCCATGTTTCCTGCATTGACAAAAAAATAGGTTTCATCAGTATACATGATCCAAAATTAAGGTAAATAGATGAAGCAACAATGAGTAAAGCGAAAATGAATACAATTAGATGAAATAGCGACAATTAAGGTAAATGGAGTAGCGACAATGAGTTCTCACAAAATAAAGTAGCGACAATCACTATTACATAAAGTAGCATTGACCTATTACATATAAGCTAGACTGGCAATTACTAATACATGTGTCCTCATCGCTATCAGTAGCCTGTGTCGAGATCATCGGGAACCAACTATTGGACCACCCGTGTCGTCATCACTGTCAGGTCGCCACACCACCAACCATCCACGGAACCTGGAGGTGGTCACTCTGGCTCATCGACGTGAAGTCCTGCGTGGAAGCGCTCTAGCAAAGTCACGTCGGCTTGGTTATGAACCTCCTCGACTTCATCATGCGCGGTGTCTTCCTCCATTCCCTCATCTTCGTTTTCTTCGCCGTATTCCATGTCATCATAGGTCGGCAAGTTGATAGTGAATTTCCCAGGGAGCCCGCCATCCTGATAGAACTCGCTGTCAGATGTTGAGGGGTCTAGGCGGCGGTAATCTTGACCGTTAGGCATAGCCGGCCTACTGTGCGACGGTACCGTCACCACAACATCCCACCCCTGTAGACGCTTTTGATATGCTTTTGATGTCTTCTTGCACGAGTACGGGAGATAGAATACTTGGAAGGCCTGGGTAGCCAAAATGTAGACGTCGTCTCCCGAATACTTGGAGCTCGTTCAACTTCGACCAATCCAATTGTAGGATCCCGTCTAACCCGACGTGGGTCTAACCAATTGCATTTGAATACAACGGATCTAGCCCTTTACCAAAACCATAATTCAACTTGTATATAGCCTCAACTCTTCCATAGTAATGGAGTTTATCTGAGCCTTCACATAACACCCCACTATTTATTGTCTTCCGTTGCCCCGGTTTGTTGTGTGTTCATGGGTATGGAAGCGATATCCATTCACATCATAAGCATGGAATGAGTTGACAGAATGGCTAAAGCCATGGGCAATGTTTCTAAGCTCTGGCTTCATCTCTTGTCCTTTTTTGCCTACAAGTTTAGCACGAGAAGTTTAGAACGAGGAATGATCGATGAATGTCCACGGTAACTAGAAAAGTTAGATAGAACATACCAAACCCGCGAACCAGCTAATGAAACCACCACCCTTGCCAAAACCACCACCGTTGTCAAAAAGATCCTTCGACTCTTCCGGGTAGGGTCTCTTCTCAGCTTCCAGTTTTCATGAGTGAATCGTCTACGCCAATGAGAAAAGAGAAGTTAGCCACGAATATAGGAGTGAATGTTTGTGAAATACTAAATGGTGAAAGACTTACTCGCGGTACAGCTTCACTTCCTCCATACTCATCAAGATATACGAGGAGATCATATCCCGCTCGAGCTTTTTCATGCTAAACTTCTTCGTGCCACTTGATTTGCCACCGAGCCCTATGAATATGCTAAGCTTGGGTACATCTTCAGGGTTGGCTGCATTGTAGCGAACGACTGGATTGTGGTTTGTGGAATGTTGGCATCATAGAAACCTGTCGTGAAGTTTGACACCTCCTCGTTAAGGCATGCCTCGGCCATGGATGCCTCGATCTTGCATTTATTCCCGCAATTCTGGCGTAGGTCTTTCATTTTTCTCTCAAGCCCAAACTGCCAACGGGTCGACACAGGCCCCCCATTAAAGCCTCGTGCGCGAGATGCAAGATCATATGTTGCATCGGATTAAAAAACCCTGGCAGAAGTATCGTCTCTAGCTTGCAAAGCAACTCGGGTGCCTGTTCATGCAGCTTCAGAACCACTTTACGATCTAACTCCCTCACGCCCCCAACACGCATCCCGCCACCGACCCTCCTCAACGCCGCTCCACGCCCGCTGCTGCAGGTGACACGATCTCCTCGCCTCGCTCTGTTCTTCCTTTTTTCTAGTTGTGGTGATAAAATGCAGCATTGTAATTGTTGTGTATGCCAAGACTCGGGGGTCAGGGACACCAATCAATTGCAGCATTGGATAGTGAATATTTTGTTGTGGTGATAAATTGGTGTATGTGTGTCATGGCAGCAAGTTTAAATTTGTTCCCTGTAGGAAATAAATTGGTACTAATTATGTGTTAGGCTAGGTTTAGTTTAATTGATTGGTTCTGATTCTAGTGGTAATTGTTCTAGCTGTGGTAATTGTTCTAGGTGTGGTTTACAAATATGGTGTATGTCTAGCTGTGGTAATTAGTTAAATTTTTCATAAAAGTTTTGGTGTTCTGCCTAGGAGCGTGAAGCATTACATTTGAGATGAATTTGTAGTAGTAGCATTCTACTACAATTTTTGTATTTGCATTTGTAGTAGAATTTGCTAGTTGTAAAATTGTAGTCTAAATTGTAGTAGAATTTGCAAGTTGTAATGCTTATTGTAGTACAATAAGCATTACCATGAATATTTAGATGTTGTACATTTGTTCTTATATATATGTTGTTTTTGTGGTTTTTCAGATGTCGTAGTTTACGGGGCTTCTCCACCTGAGGAGGGCCGCCTCGATGCCCCTGTTCCATCCCCCCTGCGGAGAGCGTCCCGACCTTCTGCAGTGATCGACCACGCTTCTAGGGTATACATCTTTCGCCTCTCTTGTAATCTTACTGCATAGGTATTCTTTTGTCTAGATCACCAAGTCACTCGAGTCACGTAAACCGAGTCAGATCCCATCCGGAAGGGTTACAAATTTATAAATATGCAGAATGTCCATCTTTGCATATTTATAACCGTAACACTTCTGGATTGTCCTGTTGGACAGTCCGAGTACGTGTAGATCGGATCGTGTTCCATGTTCTACCCCTTCCTGAGACGGAATTTCGCAGCACCTCCCCGTTGTTCTACGGATGCACACCCTCTCGGCTTGACAAGCTCGAGACGTGTATTCTGAAGAACAGCGGGAGGTGCTGTCGAAATTCCGTCTCGGTTCGGGGTAGAACATGGGACACGACTCGATCTACACGTACTCGGCGGGATAGGCCCCTACCCATTAGAAGTGTAGGTGAACCCTTGCATGTTGTAAAAGATAAAATTTGGCCGTAAAAAATAGTTTTGTTAAAATTCAGTGACATGTTGAACTGAAAGCATTGTGTATATCTTTTTTGGTACCGATTAAAGGATGGATCCGAGACAGAACCGTGAGTGGATGTATGCTGGCAGAAAGAGTCCGTGGGAGTTTAGTGATGAATGGAGAGATAAGGCCGAGGAGTTTGTGAACAAGCCGTTTGACATCAGCAGCAGACCCATGAAAGTGTTTTGCCCCTGTTCAAAACGCGATAACCGAAGGCGACAGTCGAAGGTAGATGTTAGTACGCACCTAATCAAGAATGGGTTCACACCATTCTACCATGTTTTGAATTACCATGGTGAACAGTTAGCAAAACATCGTAGAACCGAGCCACGTCAGATTCAGCCAGCGGGAGAATTTGACACTGGTTCAACAACTGCTTAGACGCCTTTGTCAATGCTAATGCGCCTGAAAGCCGTCGTGTAGAGGCGGAGACACCTCAGGAGGCGGAGACAAGTGAGTAGCCGGATGAAGACACGAAGAAGTACTACGAGACTATGTTTGGCTCGCAGAAAACCCCTTCATGAACATACAAATGTTACCCTTCTAGATGCCATCGCTCGCCTTATGGCCGTGAAGTGCCAGAGGAAGATATGCAGGGATGGTTTGATGATATTCTGGCCATCGTTGGCAGCCTTCTACCGAAAGGGCATATCTTGGCGAAGAGCTTCTACGAGCGACTAAACTCCTCCGTGACCTTAAGATGTCATATGAGAAGATAGACGCCTGTCCAAAAGGATGCATGCTATTCAGGAAAGAACATGCTGGAACAAATTATTGCTTCCATTGCAATTCCTCTAGGTACTTCGAGGTCGACCTCGGTGGTGGACAGAAGAGGCAGACCGGGATTCCCCAAAAGATTCTCCGGTACCTTCCATTTATACCGAGGATCCAGCGGCTTTACATGAACAAAGACACTGCCCAGCAGATGTGATGGGCCGCGTTAGGGAATAGATACACGGACAAGATGATACATCCGTCGGATGGTGACACATGGAAGAACTTGTAGCGAAGTATCCACTGAAAGCGGGCGACCCGAGGAGCGTAGCTGTTGCTATATCAACCGATGGGTTCAATCCGTATGGCATGTCGGCGGCAACATACAGCTGTTGGCATGTGTTTGTCATACCCCAGAACCTCCCCCCGGCGAGTCCATGAGATCACATAACATGTTATTGTCGATGATAATCCCAGACCGAAATACCCAGGTAAGAACATGAATGTGTACCTGGAACCGCTGGTTGAAGACTTGGCTATTGGCTGGAACGGTCGCGGGGTCCGAACATATGATGCCTCAACAAATGATCACTTCGATATGTATGTCTGGTACCACACATCCCTGCATGACTTACCAGCGCGTGCTTTGTTCTGCGGCTAGTGTACACATGGAAAGTGGCCTTGCCCACAGTGCAGACAGGCTATGACTTTCTCATGGCTTACGAAGGGAGGCAAGTATTCATGCTTTGATCAACATCGACAGTTCCTTGACCCAGGTCATAGATATAGGAGTGACGTAAAGCGGTTCAAGAAAGGAGTCGAGATCCATGCTCCGAAACCACGTCTGATGACCGGAAGAGAAATCAAGGCTGAGCTAGAAGCTCTCGTGCCTAACCCCGATGGGAATGGTTTCGTGGGTTATGGGGAGACGCACCAGTGGACTCACATTCCGTGCTTCTAGAAGCTACTCCCTTACATGGAGGATGTCGAGCTTCCACACAACATTGATGTAATGCACACCGAAAAGAATATTGCCGAGGCTCTTTATAGCACCATCATGGAGACTGAGAAGACGAAGGATAACGTCAAGGCTCGAATGGACCAAGAAGTACTTTGTGACAGGCCAAATCTTGATATGAAGCCTCCTGGAGTCAACGACACTAGGTGGTCTAAGCCAAAGGCTCGGTTCTGCCCTACAAGGCCGGAAAAAAGGGAAATATTACAGTGGCTCGTGGAGTGTTTGTACTTCCCTAATGGTTATGCAGCTAAATTGGGCGAGGTGTGTGAACCTAGACACACAGCGAGTAGGAGGGCTGAAGAGTCATGACTACCACGTGTGGCTTGAGCGCATAATGCAGGTGATGATTCGAGGCTATGTCGATGAGGAGACTTGGCGAGTACTGGCGGAGTTGAGATTTTTCTTCCGCCAGATTTGTGCATGGCGGCCTGCCTGCTGGTCGCGAAGACACCGGCGGAGGCTGGCGGCGAGTGGCGGCGGCCGGGATGGACGGCCAGCGCGGAGGACGCACAACTCCGAGAGGCGACCCCTCCGTGCAGCAGCGGGGCCCTCGTGCGTCTGGCCAGCGGCGGGGGCTGGGGCAGAGGCGGCGGGGTCTGGGGCGTGTGTGGAGTGAGGGTGGCCGACTGGCCGGAGGCGGCGGCTGATGCATGTAAAATGCATACATGAACTTTGCACTTTAATTGCTTATATTCCAATCATATTTGCATCATATAAGGGTTATATCAATGTTTTATAATGATTTTTGGGAATATTCATTTATTTCCTATTTTTATGGAATTAACCCTGCACAGGCAGAAAACCCCGTTTTCTTATTTTAATGTTTCAGGGACCCAAACGTCAACGAAATCACCTGGAAATTTACGGGCGTCAATATTTGGAAGGAAGAAGACCTGTGGGCGAAGGAAGCGAGCAAACGGAGGCTCGAGGGCCAAACGAGGGGGCCCACGGCCTGGTACTGTAGCCGCGTGGGACCCACCCATTTGGGCCTCGTGGCTCCGTTGCCTTCGATCTTCTCCACCGACATCGTCTTGACCTAAAAACGCCTATAAAAAAGGTCCCCCGACGTTCTCTGGAAGGAGCGCCGCACAAACACAGAAACACCGAAACGGAGATCAGGAGCTGCAGATTGGAGGGGGAAAACTCCGGCGGGGCGCTGCCGGCGTGGTCTCCATCTTCTCCATCGACTTCTCCACCGTCTCCATGATGAAGAGGGAGTAGTCCACCTCTGGACTATGGGTTTGTGGAAGTAACTTATGTATCTCTCCTCTCTTGAGCTTCACTAATTAGCACCGTATGAGCTGCTGAACATGATTACGGTCACCGTTGTAATACCTTTGTGGTGGATCTTTATGAGTTAATATATGTTTGAGATTGCAATGTTTGTTTCAGTTATGAGTATAGATGCATATTATGTACCCCGTTCTTGTCTACTTGTTTTGATCAAGCATGTTTATGAGAGCGTGTGTGGGGGAACGTGTGCATTAGTTGGAGTAACGGGGGGTGGCTAGTGCAGTGAACGTGAGAGAAAGTTCTGCGATCCACTTTGGTATCTTTACCTTACTTTGTTACCTCACTAGGGATAAACTAAAATACCATGCTACCGGGGATGTGGGCGTGACCATTGCCACTACTCCATGACTAGATCTAGCATGTTCTTATTTTCACTTCATGTCATGATACTTAATGCTATACTCTGAGTTATCTTAATTACTGAGGTGTTATGATTTAGTTCGCATCTTGGTGGAGTATAAGAGAGGTTAATAACCAAAAGATCTCTATGTTAGGACGTGATGCCCATATATCTAAGTAACTTGTTATCAAACCCTGTGTTGCAATCTCATATGTTAACTTGTGTGTTCCATTGTCTACCACTTTATAAAGAGAGAGTGCATTTGTGAAACCATGAACCCCAGTCCATTTTTAATCATAAGAAACACCTTTCCAACACCATATACCACTTTTCTATTTTCAGCCATCATTAAATCCGAAAATACAAAAATACTTTTCATCTTGCATACATCATTCAAAAACCCAAAAATATCATTTATCATTGCATCCACCATCATTGCATATTTATTTCTTGTTTGCATTGCATAACTATCCTGATATCATTCTTACACCTTGTGCTTGACAACCACAGGTGAGGTTGAGGACCAAAACATCTAACCTTGTTTTGTAGGTAACCAAAAGAAGGATAAGAAGATAAATCTACCACTTCAGATTCCCCGAGAGTTCGATATTAAACCCTCGAGTCACCCCTCGTGGGGAAAACTGTCTTCCACTTACTATACACTCTGCACTTGGAGTCTCAACCTAATCCCGTTTATTTTGCAGGTATCAAACTTGCTCTTCGGGATCATCAAGACGTTTTCTGGCGCCGTTGCCGGGGAATCGTAGCTGAGAGATTTATCCAAGGGTGTGCATCATCGCATTCATCTCACAACAAAGTCAACGTCACCAACTTGTGCTAACACCTAAGCTTGGGGAGGTTGCACCTACGTGAGCACCATCTTATCCATCTTTACTTACAAAGCAATTTATTTGTTTTGTTAGTGTCATTGCATATCATATCATATTTATTTCAGTTTTGCATAAAAAATTAAAAATACCAAAAAAAACTTGCTATCATGGTGCTTGGAAACAAACAAGGAGGGAGTTCTCTAGGGAATTCTGTTTCTAGTTTTAAACAATATCATGGAGAAACATTAAAAGATGCTTGGGTAAGAATTAATAGGATGCATTATGAAGATCCTACACCTTGTGAAGATGAAAAGCTAAATCTTTATTTCTATTATGGAATAGATCCTTGGTATCAAAATGCTTTAGATGGGGCTACAGGTGGAAGTTTTGTCTTGTCAACACCACCTTGTGCAGCCATGACACTTAGAAGGATTTTTGGTAGCTTTGTGGGTAGCAAGAAAAAGTTGGAAGACACCACAATAGCACTTGCTTCATCAAAGGATAAATTTGAAACTAAGTTAGAAAAGCTACCTAGTAAGGAAGATTTTGAACAACTAGTTTCTTATTCTGAAAACATTATTCCAAAGATAAACAATGAATTGGTTAATGTCATGCATAAGTTGAGAATTTGTGAGAAAGAATTTCTGGAAAAAGATGTTTACCTGAACAATATTGAGGAAAAATTGGTTCGAGTTAGTGATTCATTGAGAAAAGATTCATCTCTTAAACATGTGAAAAGTTCCTGTAGCAACAAGTTTGGGTTAAAAAGGAAAAGAAAGTTGAGGAAGTTAAAATGCTTAATGAAGTCAAGGATCCTTTGCTTGACTTAGAAAATTGTAGCTTGCATGAATTAATATCTATCTTACAAAAATTTGCAAGTGATCCTTCCATCAACACTAACCAAGCAGGTTTTGGTTCTTATATTGCTAATCATGTCTTGAAAGAAAAGATTGCTAGGTACAACCAAGAGGCTATGATACCACCTAAGCTTGGGGATATGTGGATACCTAAGGTACTAGTAACTATTGGAAAAGAGACACACCATGCCATACTTGATCTAGGATCTAGTGTCTCTGTTTTATCTAAAGAACTATATGAAGTGCTTGAATTGAAAAATCTTGAAAAATGCTCTATTGAACTAGCACTTGCTGATGACTCTATTAAACATGCTTTGGGAAAAGTAAGTGATGTTATGGTAGAGTTACATATGACTTTTGTGCCTGTGGATTTTCTAATCATGGACATGGGGAATAAAACCTCTAGTCCTATTATTCTTGGAAGACCTTTTCTTCGTACCACAGGTGCTATCATTGATTCAAAGGAAGGGAATGTAAAGTTTCAGTTTCCACACAAGAAGTGCATGGAACACTTTCCAAGGAAGAGGGAACCACCAAAGTTCAAGCTCCCTCATGAGCTTCGTCCACAATAAAACAACAAGTAAGAAGCCTAGCTATATGGCTATAAAGAAAGCGCTTTGCGGGAGGCAACCCGGTTATTTTTATGTGTGATTTTTCTTTGTGTCCTCTTGCTGTAACAAGAGATTTGTGTTAGTTTAGGTTCTGGAGTTTTTAATAAAGTGCCAAGTTTTACCCTTTTTGGTTTGAAAAAGTTGCTTATAGCGTTCGGAGATTTTATTCCTGCACAAGTCAGTGCACGGTATGATTTTTAATTCTTATTCTGTAACTCCGAATGAGCTCATATTTGAACTGTAGTTGCAACTTTTCATCCTCTGTATGCATGAATTTTTTCGGAATTTTTCGAGAAAGTTTGGTAGGGTAGAAAAATACGTTTTGCTGCTGCTGTTTTTCTGGACAGATTCTGTCCCATTTTGTTTGATGCATGCTTTGAGCTTTTAAGTTGAATCTTTTTGATCCAATTGAGTTTATGAGTAGGCATACAACATTATACACTTTCTGGACATTCATATGAATTTTTGTTCAAGGATTATATGCAGCAAGGAACCTATTTGTTTATCACTATTAATGCACCCCACAGAAAAGAGATGGGAGAAACGGTGTTTTGAAGTTTTTTCACAGGGATTGGAGGAGATGCACCAAGAGCTATCCAAGGATGGTGAAGACCATAAGCTTGGGGATGTGAAGACAACCCCGCTGGACCTACACACTCTCGGTTTGCACACGTCCAACTTCTGTTTTTCGATCGAAACACTTTATCGCATAAACTTGGAGCGTCGTTTTTGTTTTTGTTTGAGTCTTGAGAGACCACCACACTATCAATTATATATGAGAGAGCTACTGGAAATATGGGTTGAAATATGTTGGATGCTTTTATAAGATTGGGAAAAGGGATGTTTGACTTGATTTTTAATGATACATATAGTTGCATGATTCATGAGCTTGTTTATGAGTAATAGTTTGCAAATTCTTTTTGTAGAGCTATCACTTATTCATGTTTTGGTGCTGATTGTTATTTCACTTGGTTTAACATGGATTAGTTAGTTCTATGGACACTCATGCATGCATCTAGATGGTCAACTTTCTCCCTTTTGCTAGCCCAAAAACTCCAACAAGCAAAAACTTGTTTCCAACACCTTCAACCAAAGTTATTCCAGTGAGTCCACCATATCTACCTATTGGCTTTATGCTATTCCGAGTATGTTTAACATGTTGTTTGTGTTATCTTACCTCTGAATGAAAATGTTTATGTTATTGATTGCAATGGAAAAAATTGGTTATATAGCTCTCACGAACTTGATGCACAATGTTCTTTTATTTGCATAATAAAACTTGACCCATTGTGATTAAGATTATGATGTTTGTGGCTTGATGAATGTTTTGGGTTGGAAGTTAGCCCATATGTGCTGTCACATGGCAAGCTTTCAACACGCTCTTCATCTCATTTAGTTGATATCATGTGCTTTTGTCTATGGATGCTTATCATGTTGAAATAAATGTGGAAATAGAGTGAGTTTAAATGAGTTTGTGTAAATGGTTAGAGAGACGCCTGGGCCGCTAATCTAAGCCATGCATCATTCATGGTGGAAATTTACTTACATACTATGGTGAACCTTCTGTGATACACCTTGCAATAAAAAACTATTCCAAATGGTAAATAAAAAGGGTGTTGAGATTGTTCATTTTGTTTGTTTGTCTTGTCATTTTGATATGGGCTTGTTCCATATCTTGGGACAAGAGGTACCCCAGTTGACGCTCTTGATGATACTATTATGCTTACAATGATATTTAATTGAACTTGCTTTGTTTCCCAAGTTGAGTAACACATGGTGTAAGTACTTGTATTCAAGGGGCATGAGACATTCAACCCATTCTTTATCAAGCACACTACTCATATTTGCTTTCACTTTAACCTTAATCATTCAAGATGCTATGATAGGGGCAATGAGAGCTTGACACCAATGAATACCTTATTGCAATCATTAACTTAAGTAGAAGAGTTTGGAAGTTGGATGAAACTTATGCATGCTTTACCTCTACTCACATATACATCTTTCCAAAGTGTACACCTATCATATTCAGATTTTCATCTACACTCTATGACCATTGTAGGATGTTCTACTTATCATTATGCATACATGTGTTCCATATTACTTGCTACCATGTTACACTTTGTGAACTATCAATGAACATCCTTGTCTTGAATACTTGATATCACTTCATAAACTATTTGCATATTGCTACTCCTTTGAAGAATGAATCATTTGACTATATGTAGCAATAGTAATCATCTTTGATATCATTGTTAAGTATTAAATTGCAAAGTCCATGTTAGTTTTATCATCTTCATACTCGAGGACGAGCATGGATTAAGCTTGGGGATGTTGATGCATGTAAAATGCATACATGAACTTTGCACTTTAATTGCTTATATTCCAATCATATTTGCATCATATAAGGGTTATATCAATGTTTTATAATGATTTTGGGAATATTCATTTATTTCCTATTTTTATGGAATTAACCCTGCACAGGCAGAAAACCCGTTTTCTTATTTTAATGTTTCAGGGACCCAAACGTCAACGAAATCACCTGGAAATTTACGGGCGTCAATATTTGGAAGGAAGAAGACCTGTGGGCGAAGGAAGCGAGCAAACGGAGGCCGAGGGCCAAACGAGGGGGGCCCACGCGGCCAGGTACTGTGGCCGCGTGGGACCCACCCTTTGGGCCTCGTGGCTCCGTTGCCGTCGATCTTCTCCACCGACATCGTCTTGACCTAAAAACGCCTATAAAAAAGGTCCCCCGACGTTCTCTGGAAGGAGCGCCGCACAAACACAGAAACACCGAAACGGAGATCAGGAGCTGCAGATTGGAGGGGGAAAACTCCGGCGGGGCGCTGCCGGCGTGGTCTCCATCTTCTCCATCGACTTCTCCACCGTCTCCATGATGAAGAGGGAGTAGTCCACCTCTGGACTATGGGTTTGTGGAAGTAACTTATGTATCTCTCCTCTCTTGAGCTTCACTAATTAGCACCGTATGAGCTGCTGAACATGATTACGGTCACCGTTGTAATACCTTTGTGGTGGATCTTTATGAGTTAATATATGTTTGAGATTGCAATGTTTGTTTCAGTTATGAGTATAGATGCATATTATGTACCCCGTTCTTGTCTACTTGTTTTGATCAAGCATGTTTATGAGAGCGTGTGTGGGGGAACGTGTGCATTAGTTGGAGTAACGGGGGGTGGCTAGTGCAGTGAACGTGAGAGAAAGTTCTGCGATCCACTTTGGTATCTTTACCTTACTTTGTTACCTCACTAGGGATAAACTAAAATACCATGCTACCGGGGATGTGGGCGTGACCATTGCCACTACTCCATGACTAGATCTAGCATGTTCTTATTTTCACTTCATGTCATGATACTTAATGCTATACTCTGAGTTATCTTAATTACTGAGGTGTTATGATTTAGTTCGCATCTTGGTGGAGTATAAGAGAGGTTAATAACCAAAAGATCTCTATGTTAGGACGTGATGCCCATATATCTAAGTAACTTGTTATCAAACCCTGTGTTGCAATCTCATATGTTAACTGTGTGTTCCATTGTCTACCACTTTATAAAGAGAGAGTGCATTTGTGAAACCATGAACCCCAGTCCATTTTTAATCATAAGAAACACCTTTCCAACACCATATACCACTTTTCTATTTTCAGCCATCATTAAATCCGAAAATACAAAAATACTTTTCATCTTGCATACATCATTCAAAAACCCAAAAATATCATTTATCATTGCATCCACCATCATTGCATATTTATTTCTTGTTTGCATTGCATAACTATCCTGATATCATTCTTACACCTTGTGCTTGACAACCACAGGTGAGGTTGAGGACCAAAACATCTAACCTTGTTTTGTAGGTAACCAAAAGAAGGATAAGAAGATAAATCTACCACTTCAGATTCCCCGAGAGTTCGATATTAAACCCTCGAGTCACCCCTCGTGGGGAAAACTGTCTTCCACTTACTATACACTCTGCACTTGGAGTCTCAACCTAATCCCGTTTACTTTTGCAGGTATCAAAGCCTTGCTCTTTTGGATCATCAGCGGCCGGCGGGAGGAGCTAGGTCGTGCGTGCGTGTGTCTGAAGCGAGTGGATCGAGTGTAGTGAGTGGCCATGGTGGATTTAGGATAGAATCTTTGTCGTGTGAGATATTGTGTCGTGTGGGTGATCGTGGGCAACACGGCAAAGTAGTTCTTTGCCATGTGGGAGACAGTGGGCAGCACGGCAAAGCAGTCCTTTGCCGTGTGCCTTATGTTCTTTTCATTTTTCTCTCTATTTATTTTCTTTTTATTGTTTTTCTTCTTTACTATTTTGTGGACTGTTTATTAGTATTAGTTATATGTTCTCACAAGTAGATTGCCCCGGTTCCCCTGAAACGGGAGTTTCCGACGCTCCGGGGCCCCGATTCGGCGAAACCCTAGATCCGTTGGAAAAACCAAGATACAACTCCCGTGTTGGGTGCCGGGCACGGAATCATGCGACGAACCACATGAAATGTTGGTTCCCCATGGTCCCATGTACCAACCTAACGCAACCAAGCAAAAAAGTTCATGCGTCTACCCCCTCTCGGCGCCGGTCAAAGGGGTAGATCGACATGTTTGACTTTTTTCCAGCGGGCGTAGGGTTTCGCCGTAGCGGGGTCCGGAGCGTCGGAATCCCACCAAAACTTGCATGGGTCACCAATATATGTATAAGTGTGTTGGAGGTTGTGGGAACCAAGATACAACTCCGAGGTGCGACCCCTTCATCGACCCCTTACTCCGTAGTAAGTTCCGACACTTAGAGGTGAAAACTCCCGTGTCGGGTGCCGGGCACGGAATCATGCGACGGAACACATGAAATGTTGGTTCCCCATGGTCCCATTTACAAAACACAACACACTTGTATACATATGGTGGGGTTCCGACGCTCCGAGGCCCCGCTTCGGCGAAACCCTGAATCCACTGGAAAAAACCCTAACGTCTTCGTCTACCCCCATAGACGTGCATCGAAAGGGGGTAGGCCAGTGGACTTTTTTGCTTGGTTCTGTTAGGTTAGGCCATAGGAACATGAGAAACCAAAGTCTACACCAAATCAACACAAGATTCCATCCGGTTCGCCCGAAAGGGAGTTTTCACCTCTAAGTGCAGAAACTCACTAGAGAGAAAGTGAAGTCGGTGAAGCCGGTCACACCTAGGAGTAGGATATTGCACATTTACAACACACAACACACTTGTATACATATGGTATGGCAGAACCTAGGTTTAGGTGGGGTTCCGACGCTCCGGGCCCCGCTTCGGCGAAACCCTGAATCCGCTGGAAAAACCCTAACGTTTTCGTCTACCCCCATAGACGTGCGTCGAAAGGGGGTGGGCCAGTAGACTTTTTGCTTGGTTGTGTTAGGTTTAGGCCATAGGAACATGAAAAACCAATGTCTACACCAAATCAACACAAGATTCCATCCGGTTCGCCCGAAAGGGGAGTTTTCACCTCTAAGTGCAGAAACTCACTAGAGAGAAAGTGAAGTCAGTGAAGCCGGTCACACCTAGGAGTAGGATATTGCACATTTACAACACACAACACACTTGTATACATATGGTATGGAACAACCTAGGTTTGGGTGGGGTTCCGACGCTCTGGGCCCCGCTTCAGCGAAACCCTGAATCCATAGGAAAAAACCCTAACGTTTTCGTCTACCCCCATAGACGTGCGTCGAAAGGGGTAGGCCAGTGGACTTTTTTGCTTGGTTATGTTAGGTTAGGCCATAGGAACATGAGAAACCAAAGTCTACACCAAATCAACACAAGATTCCATCCGGTTCGCCCGAAAGGGGAGTTTTCACCTCTAAGTGTAGAAACTCACTAGAGAGAATGTGAAGTCGGTGAAGCCGGTCACACCTAGGAGTAGGATATTGCACATTTACAACACACAACACACTTGTATACATATGGTATGGAACAACCAAAGTTTGGGTGGGGTTCCGACGCTCCGAGGCCCCGCTTCGGCGAAACCCTGAATCCACTGGAAAACCCTAACGTTTTCGTCTACCCCCATAGACGTGCGTCGAAAGGGGGTAGGCCAGTGGACTTTTTTGCTTGGTTGTGTTAGGTTAGGCCATAGGAACATGAGAAACCAAAGTCTACACCAAATCAACACAAGATTCCATCCGGTTCGCCCGAAAGGGGAGTTTTTCACCTCTAAGTGCAGAAATTCACTAGAGAGAAAGTGAAGTCGGTGAAGCCGGTCACACCTAGGAGTAGGATATTGCACATTTACAACACACAACACACTTGTATACATATGGTATGGCAGAACATAGGTTTGGGTGGGGTTCCGACGCTTCGGGGCCCGATTCGGTGAAACCCTGAATCCGCTGGAAAAACCCTAACGTTTTCGTCTACCCCCATAGACGTGCGTCGAAAGTGGGTAGGCCAGTGGCCTTTTTTTGCTTGGTTGTGTTAAATTAGGCCATAGGAACATGAGAAACCAAAGTCTACACCAAATCAACACAAGATTCCATCCGGTTCGCCCGAAAGGGAGTTTTCCTCCTCTAAGTGCAGAAACTCACTAGAGAGAAAGTGAAGTCGGTGAAGCCGGTCACACCTAGGAATAGGATATTGCACATTTACAACACACAACACACTTGTATACATATGGTATGGCAGAACCTAGGTTTGGGTGGTGTTCCGACGCTCCGGGGCCCCGCTTCGGCGAAACCCTGAATCCGCTGGAAAAACCCTAATGTTTTCGTCTACCCCCATAGACGTGCGTCGAAAGGGGTAGGCCAGTGGCCTTTTTTGCTTGGTTGTGTTAGGTTAGGCCATAGGAACATGAGAAACCAAAGTCTACACCAAATCAACATAAGATTCCATCCGGTTCGCCCGAAAGGGGAGTTTTCACCTCTAAGTGCAGAAACTCACTAGAGAGAAAGTGAAGTCGGTGAAGCTGGTCACACCTAGGAGTAGGATATTGCACATTTACAATACACAACACACTTGTATACATATGGTATGGCACAACCTAGGTTTGGGTGGGGTTCCGACGCTCTGAGCCCCGCTTCGGCGAAACCCTTAATCCGCTGGAAAACCCTAACGTTTTCGTCTACCTCCATAGACGTGGTCGAAAGGGGGTAGGCCAGTGGACTTTTTTGCTTGGTTGTGTTAGGTTAGGCCATAGGAACATGAGAAAGTAAAGTCTACACCAAATCAACACAAGATTCCATCCGGTTAGCCCGAAAGGGGAGTTTTCACCTCTAAGTGCAGAAACTCACTAGAGAGAAAGTGAAGTCGGTGAAGCCGGTCACACCTAGGAGTAGGATATTGCACATTTACAACACAACACACTTGTATACATATGGTATGGCAGAACCTAGGTTTGGGTGGGTTCCGACGCTCCGAGGCCCCGCTTCGGCGAAACCCTGAATCCGCTGGAAAATCCTAATGTTTTCGTCTACCCCCATAGACGTGCGTCGAAAGGGGGTAGGCCAGTGGCCTTTTTTGCTTGGTTGTGTTAGGTTAGGCCATAGGAACATGAGAAACCAAAGTTTACCCAAATCAACACAAGATTCCATCCGGTTCGCCCGAAAGGGGAGTTTTCACCTCTAAGTGCAGAAACTCACTAGAGAGAAAGTGAAGTCGGTGAAGCCGGTCACACCTAGGAGTAGGATATTGCACATTTACAACACACAACACACTTGTATACATATGGTATGGCACAACCTAGGTTTGGGTGGGATTCCGACGCTCCGGGGCCCCGCTTCGGCGAAACTCTGAATCCGCTGGAAAAACCCTAACGTTTTCGTCTACTTCCATAGACGTGCGTCGAAATGGGGTAGGCCAGTGGACTTTTTTGCTTGGTTGTGTTAGGTTAGGCCATAGGAACATGAGAAACCAAAGTCTACACCAAATCAACACAAGATTCCATCCGGTTAGCCCGAAAGGGGAGTTTTCACCTCTAAGTGCAGAAACTCACTAGAGAGAAAGTGAAGTCGGTGAAGCCGGTCACACCTAGGAGTAGGATATTGCACATTTACAACACACAACACACTTGTATACATATGGTATGGAACAACCTAGGTTTGGGTGGGGTTCCGACGCTCCGGGGCCCCGCTTCGGCGAAACCCTGAATCCATTGGAAAAACCCTAACGTTTTCATCTACCCCCATAGACGTGCGTCGAAAGGGGGTAGGCCAGTGGACTTTTTTGCTTGGTTGTGTTAGGTTAGGCCATAGGAACATGAGAAACCAAAGTTTACACCAAATCAACACAAGATTCCATCCGGTTCGCCCGAAAGGGCAGTTTTCACCTCTAAGTGCAGAAACTCACTAGAGAGAAAGTGAAGTCGGTGAAGCCGGTCACACCTAGGAGTAGGATATTACACATTTACAACACACAACACACTTGTATACATATGGTATGGCAGAACCTAGGTTTGGGTGGGGTTCCGACGCTCCGGGTCGCCGCTTCGGCGAAACCCTGAATCTGCTGGAAAAACTCTAACGTTTTCGTCTACCCCCATAGACGTGCGTCGAAAGGGGGTTGGCCAGTGGACTTTTTTGCTTCGTTGTGTTAGGTTAGGCCATAGGAACATGAGAAACCAAAGTCTACCCCAAATAAACACAAGATTCCATCCAGTTCGCCCGAAAGGGGAGTTTTCACCTCTAAGTGCAGAAACTCACTTGAGAGAAAGTGAAGTCGGTGAAGCCAGTCACACCTAGGAGTAGTATATTGCATATTTACAACATCCAACACACTTTTATACATATGGTATGGCACAACCTAGGTTTGGGTGGGGTTCCGACGCTCTGGGGCCCCGCTTCGGCGAAACCCTGAATCCACTAGAAAAACCCTAACGTTTTCATCTACCCCCATAGACGTGCGTCGAAAGGGGGTAGGCTAGTAGACTATTTTTCTTGGTTGTATTAGGTTAGGCCATAGGAACATGAGAAACCAAAGTCTACTCCAAATGAACACAAGATTCCATCCGGTTCGCCCGAAAGGGGAGTTTTCACCTCTAAGTGCAGAAACTCACTAGAGAGAAAGTGAAGTCGGTGAAGCCGGTCACACCTAGGAGTAGGATATTGCACATTTACAACACCCAACACACTTGTATACATATGGTATGGCACAACCTAGGTTTGGGTGGGTTCCGACGCTCCGAGACCCCGCTTCAGCGAAATCCTGAATCCGCTGGAAACCCTAACGTTTTCGTCTACCCCCATAGACGTGCGTCGAAAGGGGGTAGGCCAGTGGACTTTTTTTGCTTGGTTGTGTTAGGTTAGGCCATAGGAACATGAGAAACCAAAGTCTACCCTAACGTTCCTGATTGGCTAGCCGAAGGGAGTCATTCGCTTGATCCAACGGCTCCCAAGCTCTCGAAGGAAACACACGATCCGCGTACTTGTTCCTGATTGGCTAGCCGAAGGGAGTCATTCGCTTGATCCAACGGCTCCCAAGCTCTCGAAGGAAACACACGATCCGCGTACTTGTTCCTGATTGGCTAGCTGGAGGGAGTCACTCGCTTGATCCAACGGCACCCAAGCTCTCGAAGGAAATACACGATCCGCGTACTTGTTCCTGATTGGCTAGCCGAAGGGAGTCATTCGCTTGATCCAACGGCTCCCAAGCTCTCGAAGGAAACACACGATCCGCGTACTTGTTCCTGATTGGCTAGCTGGAGGGAGTCACTCGCTTGATCCAACGGCTCCCAAGCTCTCGAAGGAAACACACGATCCGCGTACTTGTTCCTGATTGGCTAGCCGAAGGGAGTCATTCGCTTGATCCAACGGCTCCCAAGCTCTCGAAGAAAACACACGATCCGCGTACTTGTTCCTGATTGGCTAGCTGGAGGGAGTCACTCGGAGAGGCGGGTCTATAAGACAGGCAGGAGTACACTTCACATCCATCATTGGCAGTACACGGGTCGCAAAGAGCAAGATTTCTGAGAGGCAGGAGTTCCTAGAGCGGAGGCTGAAGGTGAACCCTCCCCTCGGTCGGATCCAAGCAGCGGCAAGGATCTCTGATGATTAGCAACATCCCCAACACTTGTTCGGACGGTTGCAAATCATCAGAGATGTCTTGCCGCTGTTTGGATCGAAGGCCGATTTGCCGTCTCACGACCACGCGATGATTTGCCGATTTGCCGGTCAGAGTGGCCACTGGAGAAGGTAGGCAACTTCGATCCGACGTGGTTCTGAAAGGGCATGGTTACCATCACTGGATAATATAGTTAGAATAGTTAGAATAGGATGTGCTAGAATAGGATAACTTAGTTAGAATAGCAAATAGAAGGTTGGTAGATGCCATATCTAGGTCCCAAGCTTTACAGATTTGGCCAGCGCTATAAGATTTTCTATTTTATGGCTCGAGGAGAGCGAGGATGAAGATGATATCTTCATGCCGAGTGAAGAGAGAAAGAAAGCTGCAGCAGCGGCGACGTCGTCGTCGAAGGGTAAGGGTGCTGCGTCGTCGAAGGAAAGGGTGCTGCGTCGTCGAAGGGCAAGGGTGTTGCGTCGTCGAAAGGCAGGAGTGATGCAGGAGGCTGCGTCGATGGTAGATGAATTTTTTTTTCTAATTTGCAGAGTACCATGTATCTTCAATTTATGTTGTGTTCTCGCTACTACCGATATTTTCTTCTCTGTGTAATTTATGTTGTCAATGTAATTTGCAGGGTTTGTTTAATATCAATGTGAAAAGTAGTCGAAAGGGGGTAGCAAAGTGAATTTTTTTGGTTGCTTGTGTAAGGTTAGCCCCTAGGTTCCCCATGGTCCTATGTACCAACCTAACACAACCAAGCAAAAAAGTTCATGCGTCTACCCCCTCTCGGCGTCGGTCAAAGGAGTAGATCGACAGGTTGGACTTTTTTCCAGCGGGTGTAGGGTTTCGCCGTAGCGGGATCCGGAGCGTCGGAATCCCACCAAAATTTGCATGGGTCCCTAATATATGTATAAGAATGTGTTGGTAGGTTGTGGGAACCAAGATACAACTCTGATCGAGGTGCCCCTATTCACCGCCTATGGAAGGGGTAGACGACGCCTCGCACGTTAGGTCCACTCTTATTCAGGGTTTCGACCCATGCGGCCCGCACCGGAGGGTTTATATATATTATCGAGAAATATAATTAAGTGAAATAAATGAACGTACTAGAAGCCTTAACAAAGAAAATAAAAGAAGCAATGATATGAAAAAAAAATTATGGTTTGCCGTGTGTGGATCACCTAGACACACGGCAAAGGGAAGATTTGCCGTGCGTTCTGCCCAGAGACGCACGGCAAAGTATTTACCGCCGATTTATTTAGAGCGCGGGAAATTTGGCCACTCTCTGCCGTGCGTTTTGTTGCACATGCACGGCAAACTATATTTCCCGCGAATTATTAGCGACGGCGGCAAAGTTTTGTATCCTGGTTAACGATTTGCCGTGCATAGACATGAAGGATCACGGCAAAGATATCTGTGTCGTGTCACCTATCTTTGCCGTGTGTTGTTTGTCCATTGTGCCGTGCCTTATTCTTTGCCGTGATCTCTCGGCGTCCTGGACGGCAAAGAACTCTTTGCCGTGTTCCGAGTTCTTCCGGCGCACGGCATAGACCTGTCCGCACGGCAAATTTCGATTTTCCGGTAGTGATCGTGTGATGTCGGGATTTATTTGTGTCTAACTAGATCTAATCTACGAACGAATTGGAATTCGAAATTTGAGCTAATCTAATCTAAAGAACCGATTAGATCTTTGATCTAGACCAGGTGCTGCGCCCGAGGAGAGGAGAGATCTCTCCGGGGGGAGGGGCGCGCGATGCGGAAGTGTTTAGAACCCTAAGATCGGCGTCGTGAGACTAACTGCTCTGATACTATGTAGAAAATATTGAAACCCTAAAATTGTGTGTTGTATTCATCTGACCCTCGTAGGGTATATAAAGAGTACAAGACTTGGGGGCCAAGAAGCCAATAGACTTGGAGTACAAGATAATTCTATAATCGTAGTCTAACACGTACACGTATTCCTTGTAATTGACTGCACTGTGGCAAGAAATGTCTGGGCACTAGCGGACCAATGAGCTGTTCATCTAATGGAGGAAACAAACGAGCCCGATGCGAGAAGCTGGATATTTTCTTTGACAGACTTAGCATCTCATGATCAGTTCATAATGTTGGTGGTGACTTTGTGGACAATTTGGTATGCAAGACATAAATCAACTCATGAAAGTGAATTCCAAAGTCCACTGTCAGCTAGCTTGTTTGCCAAAAGGTTTATTTCTAACCTCAATTTGTGTAAGCCACCAATCAATGGGACTCAGACTAGGACAACCCAGAGTAATACTCTCCTAAATTGGATACCTCCCGATCAGGGCCATGTGAGATCAAGATGGATGGAGTGTCTGCACCTTCATCAGGTTCGTGTAGCGCCACAAAAACTCTTCACGTGTTTATTTGGGTGCTTCGTTTGTACTTTTCTCGGTGTGTAACGGGTCCTCCTTCACTTGAAGCTTTGGCATGTCATGAAGGTTTGGCTCTTGCTGTTGATCTAGGAGAACACCATGTTGTGGTCACTTCGTACTAGAAATCAATGTGATTGAGGATCCAAAATGGTGAAGGTGGCCTTCACGACAGTATTATCAAGGACATCAAAGATATGGTAACTGAGTTTGCTTCAGTTTATTTTTTTGTCATAAAGGCAGGACATCTAATGTTGAGGCTGATTTCCTGGTAAAACACGCATTGTCATTAGGAATAGGACGCCATTTGTGGCTCCTTCATCCTCCCCAAACTCTACCTATTCCTGTAAATGATTGAGGAACAAAATGTGTTTTGCCCTCAGAACAAACATGAAGTGTAGTAGTGCCCACATGATTTTCACGTGGTGTTGTTGCGTGAGTATGGCCGTTTACTGGATGTTGCGCGCATGTACACACACAATCGAAAGTAAATGGGAAAAATTGCAGAAGAGTAAACAAGGTAGCATCCCAGTCTGCGGGACCGAGTAGGTAAAACACTCGAAGCACGCCACCCATTGATCAACTTGATGAGTAGAGATATGGCAAGTTGAGGCCTGCAACGGAATCAAAGCCCATGGGCTGAACCAATGCAGCGAAGTTCAGGTGCACTTTTTTTTAGAAAAGGGGAGCTACCCCGGCCTCTGCATCGAAAGTTCAGGTGCACTGGCGGTCTCCTAGTCGGCCTTCGTCGTATATAGCCAAAGCTACTCGCTACAAGGCGTGGACGGCCTCTAGATTTGAGTCAGGAGTTGGCAAAATTGTGGACTATGTAAACTAACAATCATGTGCAAGAATCGGCCAACCTTCTCTTCAAGTGTTGCCTCACTATTTGGAGCTCCTTGAAGATGTGGCTTGGGCTTCATGATGTGGTGTCGGGTGATTGGCAACTTGCTCAATCCGTGAAGGAATGGTGAAACGAAATGATTCTCAAGAGAGGGCCTCACCGGAAGGCGATTGCCGCACTAGCCATGCTTGCATTGTGGGAAGTTTGAAAGAAAGAAACACAAGGGTCTTTTCAAAACCACGCCTCAGCCACACCCATGTTCGTGACAAAAATCAAAGAGGCGGCGATGTGGTGCCCAGCCGGTGCAAAAGGGCTTAGTAATGTAATGCTGCGAGAGTGATTGTTTTATTTAGCCGTGGCATTTTGACCACGTTTTCTAAGACCGCTAAAAACTTTCATCTTAGTCAATGAAAATGGTAAATCGTTTGCCTTGTTTCGGAAAAAAAAAAAACAAGACTGGGCCTGGGCAACCAGCCACTGTTCGATGGACGCACTAGTATTTGTGTAGCCTGCCGGCCGTGTGCTCAGGCCTCAGCCCAGGTTGACACAAACAAGCAACCGGGAGAAAGAAAAGACAGTTGACACTTGTCACTAACACTTTGTGCAGTCCGACAGTGCTCAGGCCTGCTGGCTGCTCGTTAATTATCCATATCGATCGACAGCCTGCTTTCATGTTCAAATTTGTTCAGAAATTGCAGTACCAACAAATAATTCGCAGTAGTACTGTGATGGTTGCACTCGTGTAGCCGGACAAAAAAAAAGGCGCAAGCAAATTGGCGCGATCGACCAGCATCACATCTGCTTTACGGCCATGGATGGATGGCTAGATTTCCAGAGTCAACCAACATTTTCAACCTCCGTGACTTGGAAGAAACTTGATGATCGGCTCACGTGAAGGATTTTTTAGGCCAATTTGTCAAAGAGAGAGCAAAATGGCCATGTTGCCCATGCCATGATGAGTAATCGAGTAGTTCGCAGCACTAGGGGACAGCAGGACCAAGCAATTACTAAGTGTGAGCCGCCTGCCTGCCGCTTTCGTTCAGGTCCCATGTTGAGTAGAGCGATCGATCGTATCTGAAAGGAAAGATGTATTTTTCCCGTGAAAGAGAAAAGAAATATGGCCGCATATTTTGTACGCATAGTGCCACCACCGAAACAAGTCTCTATTGATTGTGCAAAAAAAAAAAGTCTCTATTGGGCGGACGTACACGTGGCGAGCCCGGCATTTCGGTCCGGCGTGCAATCGTCACTCTGTATTCGGTGACTTGGTGAGCCTAAATCACCGAGCGACTTAGCCCACACATCTCTCCTCCGTTTTACATCTAACGTGTACACGGTTGACTCAAACTTTGAAGGAAAAAATAAAAAATCAACCATCGGTAGGAGATTACAACAGAGGTTGTTACATCATGATCTGATCCTTATAATCTGGTATCGGTTGGGAACTTAGCGTACAAGAAATACAAGGAGACAGAATGTTAAATATAAAGCCTAACCCTTTCCCATTAGTTCGGACTTTTAGACGAAGAATCTAAATGGGCTCAAAGAGCTAAGGCCAAATATATACAAGAAGGGGGAAATAATACACGCTACTTTCATATTATGGCAAATGGAAAGCATAGGAAAAAAATATTCCAATTAGAGCAGGATGAGGGCACAATTGTGGGTCAGGAAAACCTTAAAGTGTTTATTTCGAAATTCTACAAGAAGTTGTTTGGAGCGCCGGCTCCGAATTATTTCTCCATGGAGGAGTCATCTACGAGTGACATGCCCCAAATTTCACCGGAAGAGAACACAATTTTGACCGCACCATTCACAGAAAAAGAAGTGCACGATGCTATCTCACAAATGGAGCATAATAAATCTCCTGGACCAGATGGATTCCCTGCGGAGTTTTACAAAAAAAATTGGCCAATTATTAAAGATGATCTAATGGCAACGTTTACTCAGCTGCGATTGGGTGAATTGCCTCTCTATAAATTAAACTTTGGTATTATAACTTTACTGCCTAAGAAGGAGGATGCGAGCCGAATTGAGCAATATAGGCCAATATGCCTTCTTAATGTGAGTTTTAAAATATTTACAAAGGTGGGAACTAATAGGGTTACCTCAATTGCGGATAGAGTTGTGCGTCCAACTCAAACGGCATTCATACCAGGAAGAAACATTTTGGAAGGAGTGGTGATTTTGCATGAGACGATACACGAGATGCATCGGAAAAAATTAGATGGAGTGCTTTTTAAAATAGACTTTGAAAAGGCATATGATAAAGTAAAGTGGTCTTTTCTTCAACAAGCTCTACGCATGAAAGGATTCGCACCAACGTGGTGCGAATGGATTGCTAGATTTGTGCAGGGTGGGAGTGTAGGTATTCGGGTTAATGAGGACATTGGTCACTATTTTCAAACTCTGAAAGGTTTACGACAAGGAGATCCTTTGTCGCCTCTGTTGTTTAACTTAGTAGCTGATATGTTGGCCATCTTAATTGCTCGAGCCAAGGAAGATAGTCAAGTGGGGCGATTGGTACCTCATCTAGTCGAGGGTGGAGTTTCCATCCTACAATTTGCTGATGACACTATCTTGTTTCTTGAACACGACGTTGTGAAAGCCGTGAACATGAAGCTCATATTGGTTTTTTTTTTGAACAATTGTCTGGGTTAAAAATTAATTTTCACAAAAGTGAGCTATATTGTTTTGGCAAGGCGGCTGATGAGCAAGAACAATACCGAAATATTTTTGGGTGTGAACTCGGGTCCTTACCTTTTAAATATCTCGGTATACCTATACATTATAGGAAATTGCTTAATAAAGAATGGAAACCGGTTGAAGATCGTTTCGAGCGGAAGCTAGGGTCTTGGGTAGCTAAGATGTTATCTTACGGAGATAATCTTGTGCTTATCAACTCGGTTTTGACAAGCTTGCCAATGTTTCTTTTGTCATTCCTTGAAATACCTAAGGGGTACGTAAAAGATTAGATTTCTATAGATCACGGTTTTTTTGGCAGAGCTATAATTATAAAAAGAAATATAGACTTATAAAGTGGAACATTGTGTGTAGACCAAAGGACCAAGGAGGATTAGGGATTGAAGTACTTGATATTAAGAATAAATGCCTTTTGGGTAAATGGCTATTCAAACTTCTTAATGAAGAGGGAGTGTGGCAGGAACTCCTAAGAAATAAATACTTGGGTGATAACCCGTTATCACAAGTTCAGGTTAAACCATATGATTCGCCATTTTGAAAGGGTTTGATGAGGGTGAAAGATGATTTTTTTAAACATGGGTCGTTCTCTATTGGAGATGGGAGGCAAACAAGTTTTTGGGGAGATAAATGGTTGGGTAACGTATCACTAGTGGATGAGTATCCTGCCCTTTATGCTGTTGCTTCTCAACCAAATTACTATTGCGAATGTATTTGCTAGTTCACCCATCAATCTTTTGTTTAGACGAAATCTGGTGGGAAATAATAGAGAGCTATGGTTTCAGTTAGTGGAAAAATTAATGCAGGTACAATTGACCAATGAACCAGATCGGTTTATCTGGACTCTAACACCGTCGGGTGTGTTTTCAGTAAAATCTTATTATGCGAAAATGCTCAATGGTCATACACGGTATCTAAAAAAATATTTGTGGAAATTGAAAGTGCCTCTTAAGATACGGATTTTTTTTGTGGTTCTTGCACCGAAAGGAATTACTGACGAAGGATAATCTAATTAGGAAGAAATGGGTTGGGTGTAAGAAATGTGTTTTCTGTGACGCATATGAGTCTGTTGAACACCTATTCATTTCTTGCCCATTTGCGCGTGATATATGGCGATTGATGCATTTTACTTTCAATGTGTACCCACCAACTTTTTTTTTGAGAGTTTTTGCATTCAAATCATGAAACAATACAGAGTAGTTGACCCTTACAAGCACACTGAAACACAATCCCAAAGGACCATGAACACCTAGCATACCCTAAGACAACCATAACACATGAAGATCTCCGGAGCCCTGTGTCGTCAACCCTGAATATTGAGAGAAGACCCCTGCAGCAGTAAGATCTGCAACCAGGCGCAAGCAGGTCATTATCTTCGACCACGGTACAATTGCCGCCACGCTGCTTCCTCCTTTCTTGACACCAGCTATGAGAGGGCATGGACACCAATCTAACACACCTGCAACAGCCGTCACCATCTTTGGCTTTGAGTACCGCGAAAATTGTACCATCCGGAAGGAAGAGAACTCGAGTCATCCGACCGGTCCAGCACCGTGGCCGGGCCATCCGCCCGGGCAAAACATGATCTCCCTCCAGCGTCAGCGCAGAGGAAGGAGAAGAACAGCAGCAGCAAATCATACCGACAAGGAGGAAGAAGGGTCTTCGTCTCCATGCATCCATCGCCCATCTGAGGACCCAACCGGCCAGTGCCGATGGACCTCCAGACACCATAGCCCGCGACCTCAACGAGATCCGGGGATCCCCCACTCCGCTAGCTCCTAGACGAAGGCAAACGCCCCGCCTGACCGCGAACGGAGCCCGGAGAGATTTATTCCGACGCGACACCACCGCGACGGCCTCGGCAGCGTCTCCCACAACCCTAACCCTACCACGCACCCGCCTAGCGGACAGACCCGAGGTTCCCCCTCCCTCCCGCCGCCGGAGCGGCCGACGGAGAGAGAGGGAACTGGCGGCGCCGCAGGCGGCACGCAAGGGATCCCTCGTTCGCCTCCTTGATCGCCTCGTGCGATCCGACTTTCCCGGAGCGAACCGGTACGTATTCAACGTGTACCCACCAACTAGTGTCGCAAATTTATTTGGTAGTTGGTTGAATGGGGTAGATAAGATATCCAAGGAGCTTATTAGAATTGGTGTTGCGGCTATTCTTTGGGCTATTTGGAATTGTCGTAATGATATCATCTTTAACAAAGTAACTTCTGTTCACTATTTGCAGGTTATCAACAAAGCCACCTACTGGATCCACATGTGGTCATTTCTTCTACCTGCGGAAAGACGTGTCGCATGGATTCAGGATATACTCGAATGATGATGATCGTACGGGCTATCTTCTGCCGGGGTGGGTGGCAACATCATAAGAGATTAGATGGATAGAGCTGTTTTTGCGTGGTTGATTTTTGTAGCCACTTTGAGTAACCCATGAATTGTAAACTATGTGATACTCAAATTCGTTAATAATTGCGGTGGATGTGTGCGTCATTTTGATGCAGAGGCCGGGGAACCGCACCCTACTTATAAAAAAATTAGTTCGGACTTTTGGGTTAATTGGTTAGTGCATCTGTTCAATATGGAAAAATAGAGATTATACCGGAGGAGGTCTAACTAATTTCTCTAACATTCTACATTTTTTTCTGCGAAATTGTGTGTGCGAGAATAGAATGCCGGTATGTATACCCGAGACTTTTGTTTGAATTTTTTAAACATTTTCAAATGCATTTTTTAAGTAGTAGGAGAAGATACTTCTATGACCCAAAATAGATTTCCAGTCTGGGTAATCCCCTCTGTTGGTGCATGCCGCATGGCCATAAACATTTCTTTTCGAAATGGTCATAAACATGCACCAACATTCCGGCAGCCACGCCAATGATGAATAAACCGCAGCCGACACGGATTATACAAACTGCAAAGGGATAGCTAGCAGACGTGGTACCGCTTTTTAAAACTTGTCCAAAAGGAAAAAAGGTAGCTCACCTCAAAGTGAGATCTGTGAGGCTCTTCATTTCAAACAGGCTAGCTGCTGCTTTTGTTTCCTTTTTTCGACGCTTCACTTTGGTTTCAAAATTTGTCTCTGCGTTAGGTTTCCCAGACCAGATCGAGTGCCATCTGCCATGGCAACGAGGTAGCTCACCGCTTCCAAACAAAAGCACTCCTGTACTTGTGCACATCGGTCCTACCTTTCCTTGTCGCACACAGTCAGAGGCATCATGTCAAGAAACAGAAAGAAATAGTCGACGTCGACCGAAGTGAACCGGTCCATCATGTTTTAATAATTTCCAGAAGAAGAAACTGTGTTTCCAGGGGAAGAAAATCCTATACGACCCTAGCTGGAACGACCCAAGGAGTGGACCACATCAGGCACCGTGCGATGCCCCAAATCCAATCTCAAAGCAATTCCCGCTAATCAGTTCAACAGTTGATTTGCTACGTGTAAGAAGCTGGACGTGGTCCACGCCTTGGTCGTACCAGCTAGGGGTCGTATAAGATTTTTTCCTTTTCCGGGGCACCCCAAGGCTCCAGAGTCGATCAATCATACCATGATGATCCATGAGACACACGTACACATCGGATTAATTCATTAATTAAGCGGGTCACGCACAAAAATATCACATTTGCATGATGCATCCATGATCCATGCATATCCGGGGCCATCGATCGGCTAATTAAGATGGATCGATCTCATCATCCTCCTGGCTTTGGATAATGCATCATAATACTATAACATGGAGGGTGTCCATCGATCGGCCCTACGATGCACACGCCGCGTTAATATACGGTTGCAGTCCGGCAACCAGTTTAGTTAATCCTACAATCTCGCGTCTGGGTTGCGGCAATCATACTGACAGTGACTGAACCCCATGACCCTGTAGCACAATCGATTAACTCTGCTAATACTCCACAGCTCATTGCTGCGTCACTAGCTTAAACGATGGAGAGTATCATCGTGTTTATTCAGTTCATCGTATCAATTATTTTATTCAAATTTTTGCAACTACTCAGTACGGTATGCATGATCATAAACTCGTCTTGGACGTAGACAATCTTCAGGGATCAGGCTCGTACCGAAAGAAACCCATTAATCCGTTATTGCGATGACACGTACGCATGCAGAAACGATCGACTAGTGGCATTCGTTTCTGGAGGGGATTTCGCATTATTTTTGAAACAAGTGGAATTTCGAATTACAATTAGCACCATTTCTTGCACACAGAATTTTGTCTCCAGAACTGATGTTCAGGAAATATACGTTCAGAAGTTCAGATAAACAAAAGAAAATTCAGTTTGAACTTGGTTGAAAACAAGAGGGCATCATCTTCGTGTAAAGGGGCACATGGAAAAGTGAAAACGAAGGATAGAAAGAGGCTGCTAGAGGCCTAGAGCAATGGCATCCTCTTCTTCCTTCTCTACCGCTGCCGTGCCGTGCCGTGCCTTTTGACCGCGACATGCACTCGAAATAAAGCTGGGAGGGACACCACGAGACGCTCATCTCATTCTCACCCACTTCAAAACTGACTGCAAACTTTAGACCTGACCTGTGACTCTGACGACAAGACTTGGTCTCTCACTCGATGCAAAGAGACACCAGACACGTGTCTCATCCGATTCACGCTGTTGGCGTGGATGGCCAATGCATGATGGGCACTGAATCTGTTACCACCAAATAAACATTGCACTGAAAATATGTCTGAATTTTGTCTCTACTGTCATAGGAAAATGGTGCTGCCTGAATTACATGCCTGGTTTTCTGCTACTGCTAGGTGGAGTGGACACTGCAGTAATTTGAGTTCTACTCGGAAGTCGGAAAGGTAATAAATGAGCAGGGACGTCGAACATCTCCGAGTCTGAGGAATCATCAAGTGGGTTATTTCTTTTCAGATATCAGCTCGGCAAAATACAAAAAAAAAATCAGTTAAGAGATGAACAGGGACATCGCATCAAAGACCCCCAAGAACAGAGAAACAGAGTTTTTTTTTATTGCTTAGAAACAAGTTCAGCAAACTACACAGTTCATCCATTCAAATCAAACATCAAAAAGAACGAAAAAACATGTAGAGCAACAGGCGCCCTGTTTAATACAGGAGCTATCATCTCTAGTCAAGCAGTGAGCAAGAACTGCCATCTTGTTTTACTTTTATCGAAGTATAGTTAAGCTTAGCCCGCCAACAAGTGCTGCTGCGTTGGCTTTGTAGCTTTGTTCGACCCATGCCGCTCGCGTCGCGGCCCGGCTACCAGAAGCAGACGGACGCGGCGGCTGAGGCCGGCGCCGCCTTCCCGGCGGTGGCGCGGTGCAGGCGGCCGTAGCGGAACCCGTGACCGGCCCGACGGGACGAGGAGGAGCGGCGTCGGAGCGCGGGCGCGGCCCAGCCGAAGCAGAGGCGGATGCGCGCGCGGAGGCGGCGGAGCCCCGTGGCTGCCGCGCGGCGCAGGCGGCGCGCCCCGGCCCAGACGACGCGGCGCGTGCGGGCGCGCGGCGAGAGGTGGTGGTCGGCGTCGCGGGAGAAGTGGTAGCTCCGGAGGAACAGCTGCCGCCGCTCCACCTGGCGCTCCCAACGCGCCATGTACTCCACGTACGGCCACGCCGCCGCTGCCGCCATCGTAGTCATGGTCTTCTCCGACGCAGAGGCCGGCACCGGCCCCGCCACTTGCACGGACATGGCCAAAGTTAGATTCTTGGCTGCTGACTCTGCTCGGCTCTCTCTTGGCTCTGCAAGCAAGAAGCTAGCAGAGGATGCTTAGCAGCTTAGGGGCAAGCAAGCGTGGGAGGAGCAGCGATTTGCGTCGTGGTCTGAAGAGATGTACGGCGAAGCTGAGGAGGATTTATAGGGAGAGCTGGCTGGCGGCGGCGGAGGAGGACTTGGCTGCGCCTGCGCGAGCTGCAGCCGCAGCAGCTTGGGGAGGAAGGGAGCGGGGAAGCAGAGCAGGGGAGATGGTTGGAGTGGGAGGGGGAGGGTGGGCGGCTTTATGCTAAACCTTGGACGATTTCCTTGCACGTTGGGGTGCTAATTTTATTTTACACTAGTTTACACTGACAATCATACGCTTTCTGCTTGATTGGAAAATGACACTGCCTAGTTGTAGCTTCTGGTTTGAACTGTTATTTTAGCAGCTGGTGTAATTTACAAAAAGATGGAACTTTTCTCTCGTGTTTGAGGAGAATATATATCATATCTGACTGTACACGTGGTGCGTACATGGAAGTCACTGTATGATATACCACACGCATGTCGACGTTAAAAAATGTTAACTGTGAGATGACCTTGCACAAACCCGATCTTTGACGAATTGGTCTAGAACTTGTAGACCAAAATCAAGATCCACTTCATTTTAGTATTCAACAATTTTGCGGAAAGTGTGTTTGGCTTTTGAGCTCCAGTGATCCGATAGTTTTAGAAAAAACGGGTTAAAAAAATTTGAACAAAAAAAATCCCGGATGTAACCATTGGTGTATCCCACATAAGCGCAAAAAATCAACTTTAAATACTCTTATTGTGATCTACACAAAAATGATAAGATCTAATAAATTTGAATATTTGAAAAAAATGCATATTCAGATCCGTACTTTTGTCATTTTTTGTTTAGCACAGAATATAAAGTATTTCAATGTTGTTTTTGGCACGTTCTTTGAATACACTATTCAAAGAACATCATAAATATTGTTTTCAACTTTTTTTAAATTAGCAGGATGACTGCAACAGAACGAAAACTCTTCTCAAAATTAGGCATTAGCTTAGTAGGCAGTGTGGGTGTGTGACGATGCTGTGTGCGCAAATTTCTTCTCCAAAAATACCGCACGCAGCAGCAGTAGAATATATCCTTGGACAGAGGGCCCACCCTCTGATGGTGTGCCTTTTCTTCTGTTGTTGTAACCGTTGGATCGGCAGGCAGGCTTTGACCTTTTTAATGTTCCTTTTACCCCTTGTGCTGCGCCTGCGCATGCATAAAGCCTGAAGCTACCGCGTGAATGCACGCTCAAATCGTTCTGTCCGACCACAGATTCAGATTTTAGTGGATTGGAGTAGGAGAGAGGAAACGCCATTGGCGTGAAGACAAGCTAGCAAGCTTTGGGTTAGTTCGTAGTACGTGCGTGCGTCCGGCTCTGTTGTTAAATTTGCCAAGGACGATGGTTGGTCAACACAGGGGTCATTATGTCATGGTATGTAGTACTCCTACCTAGAGATTGAGCGCGTGGACGGGCAACGGGACGGATGAACGGTGCCCGCACGTCAGGGTCGGTTTACCCTGTCAATCCCAGTTTAATTACTACTCCCGATCGGCCGATCTCAAGGTTCTTATTTCGTAATCAGTGGAAGTAAAACACCATTTTGCATGCGACACGTGTCATTTCATCCCAGTAAGCATTTCACGTAGTCATGCATTTTGTTGTCGACTGGGTGGGTGTACGACTCTGGGTACGTTCTTCGTCTTGGCTGCCGTGGCGTCGCGTGCTCGATCAGACGGCGACGCTGACAGACAGATACAACAGTGGAGGAAAGCGGCCGTATGCATCATTTCGATGTAGAAGTGACTCTTTTCTAAAAAAACAGCAGTGGAGGAAGGCCTCGCCGGACCAGCCTTATCCGTAGGCAACATGTCACGTCCCTGCCCATGCCCGTTGACAACGTTCGCTCTCGCTCGCCTATCATATGCCACAAGTGACCATCATCGGTTTAGCCTTTTTTTTTTAGTAACATGGCAGTCGTTCTGCCTTCCGATTAGATAGAAAAGAGTGTTATGTACAGAATTTCAGGCTAGGAAAGAATCCCTTTACAGATAAAACAAAAATTATGAGTCCCGGATCTTGCGTGTGGACAAAAGCCCGCATCGCCATCTCTTCCCGCACCAAAGCCGCCACCTTCATAGGCGAGATCACCACAATGTGGAAGGCCCGTCGGTTCCTCGCATTTCGTATCCCCCACATCGAGTGGATGATGGTGGCCCCGCTAGCTGTCGTCCTAGCCTCGGGTCATGCAAGCGCTCGCCATGACAACAACATGCTCCGATCAACAACACGCTGACAACCCCTCCTAGCGGTTGCGCGGCGCACCGGTCTCATGAGGCAAATCTGAACCTCACAAACCCAAGCACCTCCCTCCAACAAAGGCAAGGAGGAGTATCTAGGCATCTGAAGCCTCAGCAACTAGACCATCCCAGGCGGCAACTGCCCGTCGGTTTAGCCTTCGGCACCGTGCAGACAACGCGATAAACTGCCGCTGCGGTTGATAAGGCGCATGTGGTTGCTTGATGGATACTCAGTCTCTTCAACCACCATCTCCAGTTGGCTCGTCTCCGGATTTTGGTGGTGCTTTGTCTTCACCCTTGGTTTCGTGGGGGTTTCTTTGCGAGATAGGAGTGAGAGGGGTCGGTGTGAGTTATGTTTGTTTGTCGGGTTGATTGTGCAGTCCCAGGGTGTCTTTCTTAGCGAGTAGTGGGCATGTGTTATCAGTTGTGTGGGCTCTTCGCTGTGGTCGGTGTCTGTTGTGTATGGTTTTCGCCCGGTTTCTCCCACAAATAAACCGGGCACCTTCTTCTTAATAAATAGATAAGGCAAAGTTGCCTTCCTTTTCAAAAATAAACTGCCGCTGCTGCGGCGTAGACAGTACGCACCGTTAACAAAGACTGCTATCACAGGAGGCCGATCCATCGATCGCTTGTAACGCATCGTCAATTAACTGCTCAACATAGATTGGGTGCAGCGTAAATGTAATCCGGGAGCGAGGAATGATGGTGGGTCAAACCCCCGACCGACGTGGTCTTCACGCCGGCGGGCTGGCTGCTCTATTTACATTCTCGATCGAGACCGGCGTACTATGTATGCTTCTCCTGTACGTTATGTACTGTAGCACACTAATAGTTTCGGCAGCAGGCATGACAGCAGTGAAACTTAGCATCATTCCTCTGTAGCACACTAATAGTTACAGTACGTTATGTACTGTAACAAAAAAGGACAGTGCCGTCAAATGTCAGAGCCATCTGCAGTTCTGCGCGACACTCTTGTGTGAAATGAAACAGAGGGCTGGCTAGCTAAACTTTCTTGTCATCTGGAAGAGCTCCAGATCACGCCGAGTAAATTAACTAGGCTTTTGTCAGACTGAAGAAAGAGTTACGAACCAAGTGTACAAAATGTCATACCCCATGCGTCCTGCTTGGACAGGTGGGCATCTTACGACTAAAGCAACTTACGTGGTACGGTTGACCGCAGGAAAAGAGAGAGTTGTACAAGCCTCCGTTCGAAAAAAGATGTCTTGACTTTGTCTAAATTTAGATTTATCTACACAATAATACATGTCTAGATATATCCAAATTTTGACAAAGCAAAGACATCATTTTCCGTACGGAGGGAGTAGTTTTTATGCACAAGTGCAAAATAGGAATTAAAATTGTGTTGGCATCAATAGTCATGTAAGTGCGGATGGTTCATTGCTTGTCGTTACATTTTTCTTTGCTTGGCACTGTATTTTGTTGAATATAGCATTGCAGTTTGCTTGTTAGATGGGATTAGTCGCTACTTTGTACCATAATTCGGATAACAAACCATTCATTATGTCCCATTGTTGGATTGAATTGAATGATAAACCGAAGTTGTGAACCTAGTTCGATGATCTCAACAATATAACAAAGAAGATTAAAGTTCAACGATAGATCTAGCTCCACTTTGCCTATTGGACTCGATGAAGATGATGAGGTGGCGGACAGACAAATGTCCATTCATATTAAGAAAAAAACATTTGATAGGAGGGAGAATTGGGAGAAGGATAAGACGACGAGTGACGGCGCGCAAGCAGAATGTCCGCCACATTAACGAATATCTTCTCCACCAAAGGTAAAAAAAACCTTGATGAAATTGGAAGAGAAGAGACAAGAGAAGAATGATGAGAGGCACGAATCATTCTTGACATTGCAGAGGGATATAATGCAGTTTGATCAAGGGAGGCTTAAGGAGAAGATGGATTTGGACAAGGATGAGGTCTAGATAAAATGGAGTGGCAAAAGAATAAGATGAGTGATGCAAGATTCACGGAGAAATCAAGAATCATGTTTCAATACGCTAGCCTCTTGAATGAAGACATATGAAGAACAAGATCGTTGATCGTGACCTTGGCATCAATTGATTCGTTCTTATATCGGTTATTTGTATGAATTGTTGAATTTTAATTTGTATTGAATTCGGTATGTATCGGTTAAGACTTATTTTGAATTCGATTTGTATGAATTGTATGAATTGTGTGATCAACGTTGCATCAGTTTGCATAAATTTGGTGCGAATATTTAAAAGTTGTTGTTGGAAGGACACACATTTAGAGTTATCCAGGCTCTGTCCATGGACACGTATGAATATGTCTGCATAAAGGTAAGGACCGGATTTCGTCCAATCCGGATAGAGATGATCTCATAGCCATATAGCCGCACCCATGCACAGCTATGACAACATGTACTCTGTGTGAAACAGACGCGAAAAGCTACTCCTAGTTAATCTTTCTTGTCATCTGGAAGAGCTCCGGCCGTAAGTTGAAAACTCGCAAACCGCTTCTAATTCATGCAGAGTAAATTAACCTAAGCTTGTGTCAGATGAAGAAAGAGTTACGCACCAAGTGTACAAAATGTCAGAGACTCCATGGGTCCTGCTTAGACAGGTGGGCATCTTACGACTGAAGCAACTTATTTGGATGATTGATCGCAGGAAAAAAAAATACAGTAGAGTATGAGAGAAATGTGTCTGCGATTAGTTAAGTTAGGTAAGAATCACGGTGGCGCGGCTCTGTTGTTAAATTTGCCAAGGACGATGGTTGGTCAACACAGGGTCATTATGTCATGGTCGGTATTACCTATGGATCGATCGAGCGCGTGGACGAGGACTGACGGGCAACGGGACGGATGAACGGTGCCCGTACGTCAGGGTCGGTTTACCTTGTCAATCCCAGTTTAATTACGACTCCCGATCGGCCGATCTCAAGGTTCTTATTTCTTAATCAGTGGAAGTAAAACACTATTTTGCATGCGACACGTGTCCTTTCACCCCCAGTAAGCATTTCACGCAGTCATGCATTTTGTTGTCGACCGGGTGGGTCTAGGACTCTAGGCAACGCTTGAACCCAATGTTGGGTTCATGGTTGAATCACATCAAGATCATTGAATATAATGAAAATATTTGAAGATGATCAAGAAAGAAGAAAAGATATAAAGTTGATCAAACCTAAGTGGAAAGAATGGATTCAAGTGATCAACACACAAAGCTACATGTTGGGATCTTGTGATCCAATGGTATGGTAAGAAAGTGTCTATATAGCTTTGTGAACTAACCCATGATAAGCGTTGCCTATGGACGGACCTATAAGGATATCTCAAGTGCGATGTAAAAATGTATCCATGGCATTCACCGGTTAGTGTGATGTAGAAGTGTTAGTATATGACAAAAAAAACAAAGACGATTAATTTTGTATTGAAGTTTTTGATTTGAACCAAATTGGTCCATTTTCTCACACACGCAACACGGTGCCTCTAGTCGCGCAGGCGGGCAGCCACGCACGTAACTGGTTGGCCCACATTCATGCGCAACCACATGAGAGTAGCTTTTTCGCTTTACTTTTTCACCTGTCGGCGGCACGGTAACTGGATCAAGGCACTGTCTATTATCGGTTGACCTCGACTCTAGCTTAGACAAAACAAAGGATACGGTATATGCAGTAGAAGTAGGGCCGTGCATGTTCCCACTTTATGTCCCACACACGCATCATGTTGTGCTCTCTCATTCGATACACGGCAACTACAAGTTCCATCGCTCGTGGGTGACGTCGTGCGTGAGGGGACGACAATATATTTGTACTAAAATTGTACACTTTTTTATAAATCATATTTGTCAAATTCATGGTTATGACTAATGTGTTGTGCTAAATTTAAATCATGATTTCTAATAAAGTTTTCATAATTTTTAATACACTGCCCCGTAAAAAGATATCTAAAGCGAATCATTGCAAATGTGAATAAGAAAAAGACAAAGCTACATGTATTTTCGGATTAATTTGCGTCACTTGCAAGAATATGGTTTAAATGTGTATGTATCCTTGGCTATCTTGAAAGAGAATAGGAGGTTTTGATTTTGTGATTTGGTATACTCGAATAGAAAAATCTAGAGTATATGCAATGTTTAAGAGGATCTTGTCTCCGATTGATTGGCATGCTGCTATGTGTTTTCGGACCAAATGTGTCTTACATATATCAATGGGTTCACTTTCAGTAATAATATGTCAATGAGAGATACGGTAGTACTAAATAGCAAATCTTTGTAGTTCGTACTCCAATAGCCGGAGAGATAGTAGCATCCTAAGAGAACTAAGACCATGCTGATCAGATTGACTACTAGATTGTGGTGTGGACTTACTCAAAATTGGATCTTTTATTACTTTTAAATGTTCCTTTAATCCCTGAAAGTAGCGCGTGAATGCGAGTCCAATGCAAGCTCAAATTGCCCTGTCGGACCACTGATTTTAGTAGATCGGATGAGTAGGAGAGAGGAAACGCCATTGGCGTGAAGACAAGCTCTGGGTTCGTTGGTACTCCGTACGTGCGTGCGTCCTGGTGTCTTGTTAAATCTGCTAAGGACAATGGTTGGTCAACAGGGTCATTATGTCATGGTCGGTATTACCTACGGATCCAGCTAGCGCGTGGACGAGGAGGCATCGGAACGGACGGACGGTGCCCGTACGTCAAGCAGGTTTACCGTTTACCTTGTCAATCCTTGGATAGACTGCTCTTGCTGCGGCGTAGACAGTACGTTGGCCGGCCTACACGGTGAGCGCCGGGTTCGTCTCCATCGGATGGATGATTTAACAAGACTGATCGATACTACCAGAGGAGTTCAATCGATCGCGATTGCTTGCACTGTACTGTACTGTACTGCATATCGGCAACTACCCAAACGCATTTTAATGTACTGCTGAATGTAGATCGGGTGCCCGTGTATCTCGATAATATCTAAACTCCTTAGGATTGGAACTTCGACGTTGAACCAGGTGGCAGCCTCCCCGCTAAATACATTGATATACATCAGATTAAAGTTAGAATAATAATATTTGTTGGTTTAGCTAGACATAAAATATAGCGACGAATTTTTTAACTATCGCATCGCAGACGAATCTAAGAACCACTCTTCTCTTAAAGCATCTCTAATAGTTTTCATATTTTAGGGTTTAACTATTTTTTAGGAAATTTGAGACCAAAAACCTTACTCCAACAGCTGTATTTGATATAAATTTTATCCAAATTTAATTAGTGCAGTACAAAAAAACACCTTGTGCTGCAAAATACAACACTCGGTCTGCAGCTATATGAAGAAAGGGCAACGTGAGCACGCCAACTGCTAATTGAAAATTTCATTAGCCCTCTCGCCTCTTCTCTGGTGAATGCGCTGCCTCCTCTGCCATTGGTTTGGCCTCGAACTGGCCGCTCCTCACAACTTTTACTGATTAAGCCGTAAATTCACCACCTTTGCTCGAAGGCACAGTATGGATTCAAGCTTGAGGGTTGTGTTGCTCTCCCCCCCCCCCCCCCCCCACCCACCCCACCACGCGGCCACCATCGCTTCTTGGATGTCCATATATTCGGCCGACGAGCCACCCAAGCAGCCCTCCTCTCCTCCCCTCCTCACCGTGCCTCCTCCTTCCCTACAAGCACGCGCACGAGCGGTGCATGCAAGCTCTGCCTCCGGATGCACCTTGACCAACCCCGTCTCGCTAAGACTCCTTTGTCTCCATGCACCAGGCGCAGGGTTCGTCTCGTTCGGAGATTAAGAAATTTGAAGTTGTTACTTTTGCATTATATGGTTATGAATCTGTACCTGATCATGTATGTATGATCGACTAATTTTATTCAGACAAGCATGTCATGTATCGATCACCGCGATAGTACCTTTGAGCGCAGCAAAGTGCGTCATCCCCTCTTCTAGTGTACTCTAATCTGGAGCGAGGAATGATGATTAGGGAATGATGGTGGGTCAAACGCCTGACTTGGTCTTCACGCCGCCCGGCTGGCTGCTCTATACACATTCTCGAGACCGGCGTACTTGCATACTTCTCCTGTACGTTATGTACTGTAGCACACTAATATTACAGTACTTACGCGTGGTTCGGCAGCAGGCAATGCATGACAGCAGTGAAAAGAAGTACTGCTCGTGCATCTAGACTGCAGTAGTTAAACTGAGGATCAGAGTGAACAAATAGGTCAGCGCCTTCAAATGTGAGAGCCATATGCACGGCTATAACATGTCTACTCTGTGTGAAAGAGAGCTAGGTAGTTAATCTTTCTTGTTATCAGGGATCCGGCCGTACGTTGAAAACTCGCACACAGCTTCGAGATCACGCAGAGTAAATTAACTAAGCTTGTGTCAGGCTGAAGAAAGAGCTGCCCACCAAGTGTACAAAATGTCAGACCACATGGACAGGTGGGCATCTTACCACCGAAGCAACTTATTATTTGCATGGTTGACCGCAGGGGAAAAAGACAGTAGTAGTAAGAAAAATGTGCCCGAGATTAGTGAAGTTAGGTACTAGCTGTACGTAACAATGCTGGTACCTGCAAACATAGTAGTACATTGCAGAGTCGCAGTGCATAATTTTGTTTAACCTTCTGAAGTACATAACTAATCTTTTCGAGATAGTCGTGGTAGAGGCTGGTTAGCTGATCTGCAGGTGGAGTATTTTTCACCCAGTACGGCTCAACGACATCGATTAACCATGCGAGGAGTATACTGTACACTAGTACGATTAAGGTGTGTAACGTCAAGTAGATCGCCCCCAAAGATTCGGTTCGATCCCACATGTCTTGCCAACAAAGGAAGCCCAGCGCAGCTCTGATTAACAATACTGCTCCGATTAAGTCAACCCGCGCGAATTAACAAAGCCATCTCCATCTGGAACCTCTGGAGTATCACCTCGGACAATTGCTGATTTAACTACTACAGTACCAGTAGCTTTCTTCGTACTCTCTGCACGCGTGTACACGTCCATGGTTATCGTTGTTTTCAAATGTTGAGGTGGCTCGCTTCTTTCTAATTGATGAAACACACGTAGCTTCGGTTCTGGTTATTACGGACGACTGTTAATTGTTTTCCCGCGGTCAATTCTAGCATGCTTATCACAGTGGGATTAGCACGAAACCCGGGCATCTGGCTCCTTTTAGACCCAGCTTCAGACCTGGCCTGAATGCCTCATGGCTCATGTTATCTATAGTTCAAGGTCCGTAAGTCCTTGGTGCCAACCAACCAGCCTGCATCGACCTACCGTTCCTGACGTACGTATACCAGTACTAACTACCAGGCACGTGCGACTGTTTCCATCTCCGATCGGACAACACGTTCGCGTATCCGCCGGCACAGATCATACCGCCGTAAGCAACGCATCATCCCGAACACTAACCATTCTGAATTAGACCCACACACGATGTTTTACACAGCCTCCTGCAGGTCAAGTAGTTTGGCCTCACAATCCATCAACCACCATTACCTAGTAGATCCATATATAAAGGTTGATAAGATTCTCAGTCCATTTCGCTATCCACGTCGTCCCGTAATTCTGGCCGTCCGATCGGGGCCAATCGATGGTCCAGGAGCGTCCACGTCGCCCCGCGCGCGTGGTACTGTAGCTATCTACAGTACTGTGGCTATCTACAGTACCTCGAATTTCTACCAACCAGGGAACGCCACGCGTCCCGGTCACCGGCAGGTTTCTCCGGTTCCAGTAGCGCACGAATTTTGGCGCAGGAATTTTGCAAAAAAACGCCCGCAAAGGGCTAAATCGCAATTTCCGAAAAACCAAGGGGCGCCCGTGCAAAACTGCCAACACAACCCCCCCCCCGTCCCTTCTCTCTCCCGTGCGGCGTCGCGGTCGCCGCCGCCGCGATGGGCCGCCCTGCCGCTCCGCTGCTCCCCCGCTCAAATCTTCGGCCACAGCGACGTCCTCCGCCACCGCCTCCACCTCTTAGCCGACGGACGGCTGCCGGGACGCCGCGGAGGCGCCGGATACGCCGCCGCCGTGCGAACTGTTCTCCGCCGCGTCCGCGGCCCGCCGGCGACGCCACGACGACCAAAACGGGGCGGCGGCGCCGCCTGAGGCCACCCCGCGTCGAGGTGCTGGTTCGCCGCCGGCGTAGACAGCGCTGCCGCGGGCAACGGCAAGATCTGGCCGCTGTGACGTCAGCGGCCCCACCTGTCAGGTTTTTTCTTTTTCTTTTTTCAAAAAAAATAATATCCCAGCCTATCTAAATAATTTCAAAAAATTGCTAGATGTTGTAAAACCAATAATTTTAGATATGCCCGACAAAAAATATATAATGAATGTGCCAAAATTACCACATAAGAATAAATGGTGACTAATTATGATATACGATCCAAATTTAAATTTGAATATTTCAAAATGGTCGAACTGGCTAATATTTGGAGATTACCATAAATTATTTCCTCCAATTATGGTGATAAATTAAAAATAACCACATTTGACCATTTCAATTTAGTTAATATATTTGGATGTAATGTAACTTACCTCTCTCTGATTTTGTATTTAAAATTTAAAAAAATACTAAAATAGATGAATATTTGGAGTAAATGCAAATTCACTCCCTCTAATTATACATTAGCTTTACAGATCAAATATTAATAACTTTCAAAATTGGCCAAAATTTCGAGACTGGCAATTTCTAAAATGTAAACTTTTCTTGAATTACAATAGTTTCCAAATTTAAACAATTTTACAACCTTAACATCTCTGAACTTAAATAGCAACCATACTTGAACATTTTAACACGATTTCCATATTTGAGCACTTCAATAATTTAAAAGTCTTTTACATCTGATCATTTTATAAACGATGAAATAATTCAAACCCTAATAACTTTCCAACTTTAATAATTTTTGAAGCATAAACATTCCTAAAATGTTAACTTTTTTAAAATTCAAAGAATTTCCAGCCTTACACAGTCTTTCAATGTAGGCATCTCCAAATTTGCATTCTAATAATTTCCAAGTTTCGACAATTTAATAAGGCGGAAATTTTCAGACTTGAATTACAACCATACTTGGAACAGAAAGACAAAAGACAAACGCTTTTTGGGCATTTCAATTTGGCGAATGTTTACATACAACCTAAGTACATTCCCTCTAAACAAATAGAGTTTATTTTAAAAAGGAACTTAAATAGTGTACTCTCCTTGATTATGGAGTTTAATTAAATACTTATGTCAAACTACAAGCATATTTGAACATCTGAATTTGCTATAGAATTAGCAGATACTTCAGACGACAAGTTACAACGGATTTCAACATTTGGAATCACAAAGTCCACGATAAGCTTTACTAAGTGATGAAATATAAGAGCCGCTTTTATTTAATTTCAACGATTATTTTTTAGTGATCTACAAAAGATAAGAGAGATCTGGAAAATTCAAACAAAAGCAAAGATGAAAAAGAAAGTATTGTTTAAGAAGTGTTCCAATTCCTTAAACAAATGGTAATGAAGTCATTTTTTTACAATACTTCGAACATTTAACATCACTCTTAATAATGAAGTCATTTGTCTAAAAACATAATCAACGTTCCAAATTATAATAACGAGGTTGTTCGCTTTTCATTTAGTCAAAATTTGGATATACTCCAATTAAGTACATAGTAATTGAAAATAAAAACACATTTAATCATTACATCCATTTCCAAATTTGAGCAGTCTCCAAAATCCGACTATTTTTAAAACGATTTTCCCCAAATTACAATGATTTCCAAGCTAACTTTATTACATCGCCATTTTCAAATTAGACTTTAAAAAAACGGGCGCGGTGTTTGCCGCGCTCAGATGACTAGTAGTATATTAAGGCGGGAGGAAATGGAGCTCTCTCCTTGCTCCAAAATTCGGCCGTCGGATCGAGATCCGACGATCCAGATCGTCCAATTCGCGGGGTGAACATTTATGAATAGTGCTCCGTGGCTGTTTTGCAAAAATCTCCTCCCCAAATGTAGAAATAGCTCCCAAGTCCAGAGATTTACGAGTGGGAGCACCTAAAAGTAATTACAATAAAAAGGGGTTTTTTACAAAACCATCCGCACGCCTCCCCCTTCCCCCTCTCTCTCGCGACTCGGAAATCGCCGCCGCCCTGCGCCTCCCCGGCCAAATCGCCGGCCACGGAGGGCTTCGTCGTCGCCGCCTCTACCTCCTCCCCCAGCGCCGCCTGCCGGAGAGGCGCAGGCTCACCGGAATCGCCGCCGGAGCGCCCGTGGGCCGCCGCCGCGTCCGCACGCCGCTGCCGGCGCTCCGGCGACCAACAAGCGTCGGCGCCGCCACTTCCAGGCGCGTCGCGTCGAGCCGCGTCTTCGACGCGCACGCGCGCGTCCCGGAACGCCGCGCGCGTCCCTGGACTGGCCAGCTGGGCCGCCATGTGGGCCGGCCTGGCTGGCTGCTGAGCTGATGCGTAGTTTTTTTTTGTTTTTTTTTTGTTTTCTAATTTTCAAACATTTTGCAAGTTTTCAAATATAGGGTATTTCAAATACAGGGTATTTATAAATGGGACAAACATATCAGCACACTAACATGAACAAAAAGTGACGGTTTTTAATAGCATTTGATCAAATTTCAAGTTCGAATATTTCAAAATTTTCGATGCCTTCAAGATCCGGGCATTTTTCAGATCTTTTGCAACTTTTGGAACACAACTGCAAATCGATTCAGAACAGATTCTAAAAATTTGTAGAAAATAATAAAATACATTCTAAATATTTTGGGCCTTTTCAAAAAATATTTGAATGTTCGATTACATGAATGTTTTAACAAAATGCAAATTTAGTTCCATTAATTATGGACTGAATTTAAATAAATTGAATTTAGCAAACGCTTAAACAATGTACTCCCTCCGATTATTGAATTAAACTAAATATTTATCACGAGACACGAACATATGATACCAATTCGAATAAGTTCACATTTACAAATAATGTGACACTTACAAAAAAAAATGTTTGTTTAGACATAACTATGGTATATTTCATCTAATTATGGTGGTACACAAAAAAAAATTATGACAAAATGGAACCAAATTTGACCATTTAGATTTAGCTAACATAGTTGCAAGTAATATAACTTAAGTCTCTCTAATTATGTAGTTACATTTCAAAAAAAAGATTGATTAGGTAAAGATTTCTAAGAAATGCAAATACATTTCCTCCAAATATGGATTACTTTCGCAGCTACAAAAATAAACAAACTATCACAAAAAAAATCATAGTGCTTTATTACATGCACATTTCAAGAAATCACAAATTCATTTTCTCTAAAGATTAATCCAATTTAATAGATGCTAACATAGCATATTTCTTCTAACGAAGGATCAAGATTACATGATTATGGCGACATACAATCATATTATTTGCACGTAACCATTACATATTCCCTCTAATTATGGTGGTACACTAGAAAATCATGGCAAAATGAAACCATATTTGATCATTTGGATTTAGCTAACATATTTGCAAGAAATATAACTTACATCCCTCTAATTATGTAGTTACATTCTTAACAAAAATGATTGATTAGATAAATATTTCCAAAAATTGCGAAAACATTTGCTCTAATTATGGATTGCGTTCGAATTGAAATCCAGCTAAGTACATTATACAAAATAAAACTGCCACCTTTCCTAACAATATATTTAATGCAACTAAAATAACAAACAAATTATCACAAAAAAAATTATCAGTAGGGACGCGGCATGTCGCCGCGCCGATTCAACTAGTGTTGAATCATGCCTCTTACAATATGTTAAATCGCCTGCCGTATGCTGCGTTGACCAAGCAAAAATTATCTTCATCTCAAAGAGCTCAAAATTCGAAATCATGTCTTTATGACAGTAAATTCCAAAATTTCAAAATCATGTTTAGAGTGCCATGCGTAAAGATGCATGGATCGGCAAAGTGAAACTAAACGAAGACTTCTCGATGGATCACGCTAGCCAATTTGTTGAGATTTGAGCCGAGCTTCGGGAAGTGAAGCTTGATGCACCATTGGAAACTAGCAAGTAGGCAATACTCGCCAGCCTTGTCCTATATGGCGCAATTCTTAGGGGCTACATTAACCGTGAATAGAATTGTTTGAAAGATTTGGGCACCGTGGAGATCAAGTTGTTTGCTTAGCTTGCAATTCAAACCTGGTTTTGGATGGCCGACTCATTGCTATTTCAAGGTTGTGGCTTCCCTCACGGTTCTAATCTTTTGAAAATGTTGTCTGACTCTATGGATTGTTAATACCGGCAAGTTTAAATTTGATTTCAATCACGGCATAATTAATTAATTTGTCAGACTCAAACTTAATTGTTATTTATTGTGGTTGATTAAAAAAATCAAGAGTCTAACTGAAAACAGATTCAAACATATGAAATGTTTAGTCAATTTCTAGAACTGTGGGCGGCACCACAGAAATGTAGACAAATACAGGGTATACCACTCGAAAATTCTAAATTTTCTAAAATTTGGAATGAACGTAGTGCAGGTGTCAAAGTTCAAGAAGAAAGCTAGGATTTCAGTTATCGTGGGTGTCAAGCTATAACCTGATTTTACTTTTTGTCAAACAAACTGCTTCTTAATTATTGTTCTACAATTTTGCTAATTATCTGCTAACTGAGAACTAGGTATATTGCAACTGATTTTTTTTTCCAGTAGTGAAGTTGCAATTGGAGAATTGTTGTTGTAATTCGTCTTAGGCATGAGTTGCAACATGGATTGGAACTAAGATTTGACGACATCACCTGACTGAGAACTAAGATAATTCTCATTCGACTCGAAATTTGTTACACGCTAATTAATAGGTTGGGCAAATGCCGTCGTTTCAAAACAAAATCAAAAGCACAAACTGCTGGGAACAAACGATACTGAATCTTTCAACCACAAACATTGATGTTCAACTAGAAGGTTCAGAGCTGTTCCACATTTCCTCATCTGACAGTATTCATTCAAACTGACGTGAATTGTTCTGAATGTTCATTCGGTTCTGTAGAACTATACATGGTTCATGCAGTGTTAACATTGTATCCTGAAGTCCAACAAGTGGCAAGAAAAACTAAAAAAGCGGTGTCCGCGTAAAACCCCAATTACATGAGTAACTTAACAGAAGCCATAAATCTCCTAGGTGTTCCTTGCCATTGTGTTCAACTGTCCAGCCCCTTGTCGGAAGCTGACGATGAGACGATCAGGCCGAAATGAAGACCATATGCCGCAGCAAGCATCGTGTCGCATCCACGGTCTACTTGCTCAGTTGTTCGGGCAGTCTGATGCTCGGACAGCTCGGTGCCCCTATGTCACTGTCGGCATGTGAAGCAACTGGCGGTGGCGCGTTGCCGCCATTGGCCTTGTTGTTTTCTTTGGTTGCATTGCGCTCGCGGCCTGGCTACCAGAAGCAAACGGAGGCCGGCGCCGTCTTTCTGGGAGCGGCTCGGTGGAGGCGTCCGTAGCGGAATCCCTGTCCTGCCCGGCGAGAGGATGAGCGACGTCGGAGCGCGGGCCCGGCCCAGCCGAAGCAGAGGCGGAGGCGCGCGCGGAGGCGGCGGAGCCCCGTGGCCGCTACGCGGCGCAGGCGTCGCGCCCCGGCCCAGACGACGCGGCGCGTGCGGGCGCGCGGCGAGAGGTGATGGTCGGCGTCGCGGGAGAAGTGGTAGCTCCGGAGGAAAAGCTGCCGCCGCTCCACCTGCCGCTCCCACTGCGCCATGTACTCCACGTACGGCCACGCCGCCATCGTAGTCATAGTCTTCTCTGCGGTTACCGGCGCCGCCACTTGCGTGGACATGGGCGCGGGTAGATTCTTGGCTGCCTGACTCTGCTCGGTCTTTTTCAGTTGGTACTGCAAGCAAGAAGCTACTAGCTGAAGATGAGTAAGCACCAGGCGTGTGGAGGAAGAGCAGTGGTTTGCGCCGGGGGTCTAATGAACGGTGCGGCGAAGCGGGGGGGCTTTATAGGGGATGAGCGGAGGCTGGTGGCGGCGCCGAGAGGAGCTAACCTGCAGGGGAAGCAGAGCAGGGGAGATGGTTGGAGTAGGAGAGGGACGGTGGGCGGCTTTATGCTAAACTTTGGACGATTTGGGAGTGCTAATATTTTTTTACCCTATAGTTTACACGGACAATCATACACTTTCTGCTCGATTTGAAAATGATACTGCTAGTTGTAGCTTCTAGTTTGTACTCGTGTATTATTTTACACGTGGTGTGTACCGGTGGGAAATTTGGCGTAGGATGTGGATGTTTTTCCTGACAATGGACTGTCATGTTGTTTCTTTTTTCTCTTGTAGTAACCGTTCATCAACAGGCAGGCTTTGACCTTTTTGTACTCTTTTGACCCTTGCGCTGTGCATGCATTAAGCCTGAAACTAGCGCCTGAATCCGAGTCCATTAGCCAATGCATGCTCAAATAGTCAAATTGTTGTGTGCGAAACGCGAACCCAGATTTGGATTTTAGTTAGAAGAAGAGGGGAAGCGCCATTGGCGTGAAGACAAGCTAGCTAGCGCTCGATTAGTCAGTAGGTGTTTATGTTATGGTCGGTACCTGTAGATTGAATGCGTGGACGAGGGCTGACCGGCAACTTGACGGACGGTGCCGTTACTTTTTTGTTTTGTTTTTGCAAACTGTTAGTCGACTGACATTTTTAAGTTTTTAGGAGTACATTGTCACGTACAAGAACTTAGATTAATTTGTCCACTGGTCTATCCACCGGTGGAACCCCCATAGACCACACTAGGCATGGCAATGGATACGCATTACCCGTGTTCCCTACGGGTAAAAACACTATTAAAAGAAGGATATGGACAAAAAAACATGATATGTAAACGGAAAAATATCATACCCGCCGGTTAGATAGGGTACGAGTATGGAATCGTATAACCTATACCGCATACCCATGTATCCATCTAAATTTTGTAAAGTAATATTGAACTTCTACTAACCGATGCGACCTACTCCCTCCGTTCGGATTTAATCTACATTCTAGCTCTAAAATTTGTTCGGAATTAATCTACATTTTGAGTGGGTCCCACCTCGGTAATTAAGACGAGAGAGAGTTCACACCCTATGCATGCACCGGTTTGCTTTTCCCATGCGGGGATTGCATTAATTAAGAATGGTTTAACCAATGAGGTGATTTGTTTTTGTGAGACCATAATTATTATGCATGGTGAGATGTGCAAAAGTAGTATTAATAAATGCAGCCTAATTTGTCTGAAATTTTTTAGAATGTAGATTAAAAGTGAACGGAGGGAGTATATATAAGGTCAGAATCGGTCCACTTATCTTCCAGGCACGAGAAAACAGCGTTGTCATTTAATGTGCAGACAGAGTGGGCCACGGGACAGGTTTTACCATGGTAAATTATTTGTGAAGTGAGCAGGGGACACAGATCTCGGTGGAAATGAAGGAACAGGATAAAGGGTGCACCTGAGCTTGGGTGCCAAAACGGATTTTCGGTCAGAATCGTAATTTCCAGGAAGGTTTATTATGTTACGCAACGTAGCCAAGGATATCTCACTTCACCTGCCCCAGTCCGCGGATGGAGGACCCACCCAGTGACTACCACACCATACTGATTGATTAACTATCCCAATACCGTATCCATCTATTTGATATACGTGATCACTTCTCGTTCCCCAATAGTCCAGAACGACAAATCGATCTCTTCCATATGCGTTATTTTTAGGAAGCAAATCACCAGTGTGGCTGGTCTGAGAGGTTGTGTGGGTTGGCGTATGTATGCTATGTATCCGCGCGACTAAAATTTCTCTGATTTGTTTCAGCGTAGACAGTACGTCCTGTTAATTAATGGCTGTTTTTGTTGTTGGTACTCTGAATTTTTGTCTTGCTATTGTCTGAATCCTAGCTTTATCCTATCAGCGGTGAGCGCAGGGTTATCGCTTACAGCACGAACAACAACAGCGACGTCCTAGTAATTTAACGCTCGTCGGAGGAGGTCGGTCGATCTAGGGATCGACTGTGCAGACGGCATTGCATGGCGTAGTACGTACTCCCTTCATCCTCGAATAAGTGGACTTCTACCTTTTAGGGTAAGTCAAACTTATTAATTTTTGACCAATTTTGTAGGGAAAAGTACCCGCATTTACGACCTTAAATTAGTATCAATAGATTCATCTAAAATAAAGTTTCAAAATATACCAATTTATGTCAATGTATGTTGCTAATTTTTTCTATAAATTTGATTAATTTTACAAAAATTGACTTAGCAGTAAAGCTAGAAGTACACACTTATTAAAAGATGGAGGGAGTATTGGTATTGCCTCGGCGCCCGCACATCGTTAGAGCATCTTAGTGGATGGTGTAAATTTGGACGTGTATATTTTTATATGGGAAATAGTGGGCTACCATGGGTGGTAGCTACCCACCCTAATCCAACCATTGGATCATCGTATAGAGCATTTTCAACCACCGATTCGGTTAACGCCGTTCCGTCCACCTTTCCCCCATGGCCCACCAGATTCAGAAAAAAACGACGCCACATCCCACATCCCATGATCCCACCCGTCCCCACCGCAGGCCCACCCCGTCCTCGCATCCTCCTCCTCAGTCCTCAACGACCAACCCATCTCCTCCCCTTTGTTCGCTCCCTGCCATGGCTGCCTCCTAGATCCAATAGGGTGCCGCCGGCTGGCGCCGCCACCTTCCCCGGCGGCAGCACCGCATCCAACTTCCACCCCCGACGCCGACCCGCCATCCCCTGCTCCCTGCCTTCCTCACACACCTGCGGCGCGGCGCCTCGCCCAACATCAACCTGCGCCTGGCGAGCCCGGTCCCCGCAGACAGACCCGCACCACTGGGCCGCGTGCGAGAAGAGGACGAGGCCGTCCAAGAGGCAGCAGCGAAGAGGAAGAAGACGCAGGGGCGAAGGCACGCACGAGTTCGTCCGTGTTTTCTTCCGATCAGGATTTGCTTCTTTTTTTCGATCTGGTTTTTGCTTCATCGTTTGTGGAAATCAGGTTGCTACATGGTCTGTCCCCGATCCGATCTAGATCCCATGAGCATTCAAACTTATGTGTTCCCGATCGCTCCCATCCAGATCCCTTGGTTTTTGCTTCACCGTTTGAGTGGAAAGTTTTGTTAATTATCGTTGTAGTATTTTTCTATCCAGATCCCATGTTCATCCAAGTTTATTTTACATAAAATATAGGGATATTGTTCCGTGATTGATTCTAATTTTCTGGGTTGGTCGTAAAACACCAAAATTTCAGCCTGCTTCTTCTGGGTATTTACGAGATAATTAAAAGAACTTTTTCGTGCCTCCATGGGAGAAAATAGAATCAAGCAAAATTACATGGGCATGACCGCATGATACAAAAAAAATAGTAAATAAAATGGCAAACCACCAAAATTAGGGGAACTATCTACTCCGTAATAAAGATCGAGGGGTTCGCAAGGAAAAAAACCGTTCCGCACGCCACGCCTGGCAAAGTTTTTTTTTACAGTACGCCTGGCAAAGGAAAATAAACAACTTGCACGCAAAAAAAAGATGAGGACATGAGAGCTGGGGGTAACGGTGAGTCGGTGACGGACGTTTGGATGCACGTATCTTTGCGCATGATCTAATGGCAAGCACCACGTGCGTAGCTACCACCCCGGGTAGAAAATCCGCGTCGATTTTTATATACACCTCCATATACACCTTCTCAAATTTTACACCTCCTGTTTTTCCAGTGGAACGTGTATATTTACAATAGCTATATTACAACCTATGGAGTCGGGAAAGATTTGATTTTCTTCCATCTAAAAAATAGCAGTAGCATTAGTACAAAATAGGAGTAGCATTATATCTACAGTATCTACATTCTCAGTTCGAAATTGAGTAAACCACCACTGATTGAGCACTCTAACACCGAATTGAGTACAAAATTGAGCAATCCAACACCGAATTGAGTACAAAATTGAGCAATTCGGCACCGAATTGCCCCATCCCCATCATCCTATCTCGTCTCCTACCTCACCGATCCCATCCCCGACCTCCCCTCCTCTTCCGCCTCCCCAATGCCGCGAGGCCCAGCCCCGCGCCGCGATGCCGGGATGCCCCGAAGTGACGATGCCGTGAGGCCCGGCCCCAACGCGCAGCCCCGCCCAGCGCCGACGCGCAGCCCCGCTCAGCGCCTCCTCTCCCCGCCGCCCAGCTCCGTCTCTCCCCGCCCAGCGTCGGCCCAGCGCAAGGCGCCCAGCTCCACCTCCAGATCTTGTCCGGTCGGAGAGGGGCGGCGACGGCGACCTTCTGGACGCACTCCTCCGGTGAGGATCCGTACGGGGGCGGGAGGCAGTACGCCAGTACGGGGCGGGACGAGAGCTCTGCCTTCTTTTCGCCTCCTTTTCGTCACTCCACGAGCGTGGCCCGGTCGTGGAAGTATACACGCCTGGTACCGAGGTGGGTGGGCGTGGAAACGGTGCACGCCCATATACACGAGCCGCTGGGAGCCTTTTTTCTCTCCTAATTGTGTATATCTCGTTTCCACGTCCGTTTAGAGGAGCCACTAGAGATGCTCTTACCTGACGCCGCGGAAGCCGAGTATATATACTCCTACTTCCTTAATGTAGATCGATGGAGTGCGCGTGTATAGATGATGGGAATGATGAGTAGCCAACGATGGTGGGTCAAACGCCCGACTTGGTCAACACGTTGGCTGCGCAGTATGTACATTCACACTTCACAGGATCGGATCAGCAGTATATATAATTTCCCCCGTACTCCGTACGTTATGTACTGTAGCACAAGGAACTAAGGAAGCCTCTTGAACGTACTTACAGTTTTGTATCTTAAACTGGCAGCAGGCATAACAACGGTGAAAAGTACTTCTAGTGCAGTTACATGTCCAAGTGGCAGGAGTTAAACTGAGCAGTTAACACAGACTCGAAAAAAAAAACTAGTTAACAGTTAGCAGAACGGACAGTTCAAAGAGCCAACTCAGGATCAACCCAGACAGAGTAAACTAATCTTGTGTCAGAACGTGGCATGCCACCATGCAAGCGCATCAGCAGCATGGTAATTATACTCCACTAATTAACCTCTTGGAGTAGCACACTAGCAACTGGTTTGATTAACCCAGACAAGAGTACGCTGTACACTAGTACGATTAAGGTGTATGGGTGTGTGTAACGTCAAGTGGCTAACTGGCTCGCCCCCAAGAAATTCGATTCCACATGTCTTGCAAACAAAGGAAACCCGCCGAAGATCTGATTAACAATAGCAGAATGAAGTCAACCCTGACGAATTAATCTAAGCATCTTCATCTAGAATCTGGAGTATGGCCGTGGACAACTGCTAATTCTACTACCTGCCCGTAGGTTTCTTCGTGCTGTCTGCTCACCTGCACCGATGCAAGACGCACGTGTCCACGTCGATGGCAGTTACTGCCGAAATATTTTGCGTCACTCTCAGAAGTTTACTCATCGCAAAAGACAACACGCCACATCGCAAATTTGACAAACGACCGTTCTTCTTAGCGTGGTCAATGGCACGATTACCATGATGGGATTAGCACGAAACCTAAGCATCTGGATCTCTTTAGCAAAGTTTCAGACCTGGCCTGGGTGCCTGATGTCATATATGGTTCGGCGTCTCTCGCTACCGTCTCAGATTTGCACCAACAACCCACATCGACCCACCGTTCGCGACGTACCTATGTACAGACCAGTAGTAACTATTACCAGGCCAAGACGGTGTCCAACTTCGATCGACGTGCAAGAGTAAGCAATACATCATCCCAAACAACAAGAGTCACGAACCCTTTTGATTTAGATCCACGTACCAGTGTTTTCCCAGTCTGCAAGTCAAGTAGTTTGGCATCACTGACCAACCATCAACAACCATGCCTCTCACAATGTGTTAAATCACAATATCGTGCACCGAATTGACCAAAAAGGACGTACATTCATCTCACAAACATCAAAAGTACGACGAGCTGCGGGGAACAACCGATACAAAACCTTCTAAAGCAAGCTGCAGAGTTGTCTGGCATTTCACATTACTCTTTGACAATAGTGGTTCTAAGTAACTGACGTGAACAGTTCTGAATGTTCGATTCTGTAGAACTTTACAAAGGTTCATGTAGTTGTTAACATACATTCTATCGTGAAGTCCAAAAGTGGCAACAAAAAATTAAAACTCCTATTACACTGAATAACTTAACGGAAGGTTCGGCTCTCCTTCGGCGGGTCAGCAGCGTGCAAAAAATCTTCCTCGACCACACAAAACTGTATCTAGCACACCATCCACCGTCAGGCATACGTAGATCAGATCAGATCAACACATAACAGAGGCCGGCCTTCGATTTTCCTTGGTGGTGTGTTCAACTGTCCAGCCGCTTGTTGTCGGAAGCTGATCAGGCCAAAACGGAGTAACCCCATGCGGCAGGCAAGCAGTGCATCGTCTGCACTGTCTACTTGTTAGGGCAGTCTGATGCGCGGTGCCCTGATTGCCCGCATGTGAAGCAAGCACCACTGAAGCTTCTGCTCGTGCAAATGAAGGGAAAATATATTAGCTTAAGAAAGTGTTCAATTTGTGCTGAAGAAAACGTTAAAGTAAGTTTTATCATGATTCTGGGCTGCACCAAGAGCTAACTAAGAAACATAGCATCAATTTCGCTGGCTAGCACTAGGTAATATGTACAAATGCACGAGGTGTTCATATATACTGAAGATGACTTGATACAAGTAGTCTAGTACTAGGCTTCAGTATACCATCTGAGGGTTTCAAACTTGCGTCTACTTGGTGAAAAGAACATCATGGAGAAAAAAGAATTAGGATCATCACATGCCACTACAAAATCCAAATGCACTACCTAAGACCTTATACATGGATGAGCGTGAATCTAGAAGAGCATTTTATGATGTTATCTGAGAGATTTTGTGAAGCTTACCTGTCCCTGCTGCCAAAGGACGAGCCACCACCACCACGTCCACCGTAAGATGATGAGCGGTCACCGAAGGACGATGATCGCTCACCGAAGGATGATGAGCCACCACGGCCACCATATGATGAGCGTCCACCAGAGGATGATGAACGGCCACCAGAGGATCTTCTCGCACCGCCTAAAAGTCATCGTCTGACCAGATATCGTTGTCAGGTTTGGAGCTCCTGCCACCACGACGGAATCCTTCATCAGAGTCCCAACCACCACGGCCTCTTGGGGCACCGCCCATAGCACCCCTGGACCCCCGTCGGTTCCTAGAACCCCGGTCCGAGTTTGAGAATCGGCCATAAGAATCAGTAGCAGGGCCATCATCTTGCAACACTGGCAGCTGCAAGCAGAAAGTAATATAAAACAGTCATGACTAGCTCATAACAACTAACATCACATAGAAAACAAGAGCATGATAAGTGCAAGAGTAGTATGTTGTTAATTTATTAGTTCCTATTTCATGAGATAATGGACATCAAATAAGCAAATAAGTCAATTTGGCTTGGCTAGAGGTAAAGACAGAATACAGTACATACAATAAAAACAGTATGGAATTAGGCTTTTGATTCAATTTATTTTGGTTGGAATTTTCAGCAATTCAACAAGAGATGCCATTATGTTGCCACATCAAGCCATCAAGATTTCCTCATATGAAATATGTGCAGTGATTAACTTCAGAAGATAAAGATCAAAAAGCTACCTTTGTTACTTTGCTTAAGGTGTTTCCTGCAGGCAGTTCCATACTAAGCAAATTCTTTGCAATCTCCTCGGGTAAATCAAAGACTGCTCCTTGGACCTGGTAAAATCAGCAAATGTGTACACAAGTTTTAGAACTTATTTGGACAAAGGAGACGATGAAAATAGATTGTGCCATATAATGATGGTTCAGTTACTATGCATGCAACTTTCTTTCTCTAAAGGAAAATGATAAGACTAAATACTAGTTGTATCCTACTGGAAGTAATACAACATTAGGTGGAAAAGATATGAACACCAAGGAAATATTATCCGCCACAACCCAACAATTTAAAACTATATACTCTTGGAACAAATGCACAGAAGTAAATGATAAAATAACTCACCCTCTCATCTGCTATTAGGTATATTTTTCCAACTTCATCAGCAGCAGCTGGAGAAACATCAGACAGAAAACCGGTGACAGATCTAGGAGAAAAGAAGCCTCTTGCATATTCCGGGTCCCTAATTAGTTGCAATGTCACCGATCCCTGCATTTTAATAGAGTTAACGAAAGCATTTGAAGGCTTCTTGTTTTAAGAGCAAAATGTAAGAAAAGGTAAATGCACAACAAAGCTCTGGAGCTTTGCTAGATGATTGTTTGATAACCTATCATGATAAGAGTTAATTCGCATACTAGTAACATCAACTGGATAAAATCAGAAGTCTAGAATATACTTTATAGGTTTTAAGCAAGAATAGCTGTATCCCAATGCTAGTGGAACAGGTAATTTTTTGCTTACTTAACTGCAAAAAATAGTTAAATTGGTGGAATTCAAATAAAAGCCATGCATATGTGGAATCTCCTCGTGTCAATTTTTACCTGCTCATGGTTGATCAGAGAACGTGAAGAAGGTGGCTGAGAAAATCCACTCAGATGTGCCAATGCAGAAGCAAGAGCATTGGGTCCTAGTTCTTCACTTAGTCTCTCAGCTGCTGGAACAAAGTATTGAATGGACTCAGGGTGCACACCCCTCAGAGTAGCAATGACATGCTCTGCAGATGAATCCAGTACTTCTTCCATTGATGGAGGGCCAATAAATTCAAATCTGCATCCGACATCACGTTCAAGTGATTTAACTGTCCTTCGCTGATTGGTTGTAAACATTAAGATTGCATTTCCTGCTTTCCCAGCACGCCCAGTGCGTCCAGAACGATGAACAAAAGTCTCTGGATCATTTGGCAATTCATAATGGATAATCTGCAACAGAGAAATTATCTCATTGATTAATCCGTATCTGCTTGACATGGTAATATACTGAAATGCATTTAATGAGTTACTAACTGTAGCTGATAAGAAACAGTGACACACTAATTGCAAGAAACCCAAGAGACCAGATGGAGATGTCATAAAACACATCAAAGCTAGATGGTAAGAAAAAAGGATGCCAAACTTTAAGGTTTGACTACATTTGGATTTGGATTCAGTTTGTAACAAAGGTGAAGTTCTTTAGCTGTTTGATCATCTAATACTTGTTTGACCACTGTAAATAATAAACAAGTGTGTGAGGCTGAATGTTTTACAGAACGTGCAAGAGATTTCTTGGAATTTCCACTATCTGTCCTATCTCGATATATACAAAGCCTAGTTTAAAAAACCGGACCGGACCGGCGGTTCGACCGGAAAAAACCGGAACCAGAGCCTCAGCCGGTCTGTTAAGCGCACATGACCGGGCAAGGAAGTGAACCGGAATTTTCACGGTTGAACCGCCGGCTTTTACCTAAACCGGTGGGGAACCGGGTGCTTCGACCGGTCCCTGAACCGGCAGCCTCGCGCGAGCGTAAAAATGTTGAGCGCACATGCGCGCGCTGGTGAGGAATCGATCCCTGGTCTCTTCGTACGCTAGAGAAGTTGTACTAGCCATCTATCCGAAGCGTCTGCTGTGCTATGTAAAGGGAAGCTAGCTTACTTGAGGACTTTATTTAGCTATTTCAGTACTAAGAATAATTATTTTCGTTAGACACCGGTCTAGCAATTGAACCAATTGAACCGGCGGTTGGACCAGGGAACCGCGAACCGAGAGGCTGACCGGTTCGGTCGCCGGTCCGGTTTTTTAAACTATGATACAAAGTAATAATCTGGTAAACCCAAGTTGTCTAGCATAGTATATGTTTCAGATTTGTATTGCTTTTCAACAGTTAACAGCCAAGATAAAGAGTTTGTGTTTGGGGCCGGATGCTTTACAGAAATATGCATTTAGAATCAGGTAAAGTGAAGAAACTTTTCAAACCTACCAAATCAACATTTGGTATATCAAGACCACGAGAAGCAACATCAGTTGCCACGAGAACAGTAAATTTCCCTTGGCGGAAACCATTTAGTGTCCTCTCACGCTGATGCTGTGAAATATCACCGTGAAGTGCCTCAGAAGCAATGCTGCTTGTCAATGCCAATGATACCTCATCTGCATCCCTTTTCGTGCGAGTGAAAACAATAGTTTTCCCACCCTTTGCATATACCTGACAACATAAGATTTTGAGTAACATTGCACTAATAAAAATAAAGTGGTAAAATCAGGTATTACTAAAAATCTAAAAACAAATGCGGGGAAATAAAAAATCCAATTTAATTGTGTTCGAAACAAAAGGTGCAAACAAATCTCTGAGAGACTATTAAAAGAACAGGTGCCCTCACTCTCTCAGGACTCAAAGCACAAAACCATTTGCAATATAAACCCAGTTGAGATGCATGAGTAGTTGTAATTTGTGGTAAACCGAGACTGCCAATTTTGTGGAAAAAGAAGACTTCAGTTCCAAGCCAACTTAAATGAACGAAAGCACTCAAGGAAAACTAGAAACTAAATTCATTGAAAAAGGAATGTCAGCATACAAAAGTAAAACTATTTATGCTAATCGAATAAACAATGCAGGTCCCATCTGCTTTATTTCTCTTATCCCAGGGGTTAGATAAAAAAAAGGTAGAGCAGAAAATAAGAGAAAGAAGGAAAATATAGCCAAAAAATGGTTAAAAAAAAACATTGAACTGCATTAACATACCGTAATTAGATCACTAAGAATGGTGCGCTTGGATGTCGTCGTGAGTGGGATAGCGTAGAGTTTGATTCCTTCAGCTAGTTTCTCATCTTGATCGCCGACCTAATTAAGCACATGGAGAGACCAAATGACTGATTAGGACAAAAAGGAAAAGGAAAGCATAGCAGTATATATCTCAGAAAGAAGCACTATGAATCTTCAGTGCCAGCAACATGCTCAAGGCCAGTCATATTGTGTCTTCACTCTTTTACTCTTTTTACAAGTGGGAAGAAAACAATTTTGATTTAAGCAAACATAAACTAAGGAGTAATACATAATTTGCTGGCAAATGCATGCCAATAATAAAATCAATCAAATACTCCTTTTCGGAGGTTCAGGAGATATGGGTATGGGTAGTAAACTTCTGGCACTTTGTATTCGTGCAACATGACCATGAATTAAACCCACTATTTCAGTCTTACATATCTTAGCAAAAACAATGTACGGCAGACAAACTCATGAGTCACATGTGTCACCAAGTTTAGTGCCCAGAATTCTCTTAAATGACACACTAAACGAAGGAACCATAGGAAATATGACCTGACTAAATTCAAGGTGATACTGTGACCATATGTAAGAATGCTTTTAACCAGATGACACTAATTCATGCACCATGACTATGAATTAAACCCAATATTTCAGTCTTACATAGCTTTTTTTTAGGGAAACCGCGAGCTAGTCTTACATAGCTTAGCAAAAACAATGTGCAGCAGACAATCTCATGAGTCACATGTGTCAAAATATCAAGTTTAGTGCCCAGAATTCGCATTAAATGACACACTAAATGAAGGAACCATAGGAAATATGGCCTGACTAAGTTCAAGATGATACTGTGACCATATGTAAGAATGCCCTTAACCAGATGACACTAAATCAAAACAACCGGACAAAACCCAGGAAAATAGGAAAGAAAATGAATGTGAAAGCATGAAGGCCATACCAAATCAATTGTCAAAGGGTTGTTCAAGTACCGCCTAGACAATTTCTTCACCCAAGTAGGCATGGTGGCAGAGAAAAGCATGCTTTGTCGATCTGCTGGCACCGTTTGCAATATTGTTTCGACGTCTTCCTCAAACCCAACTGCAAGCATCTGGTCAGCCTCATCAAGTACCAGATACCTAACTTCTCCCAACTGAAGACTTCCACCGTTTATCAAATCAATGAGGCGACCCGGAGTTCCTACGACAACATCAACACCACGGGAGAGTGCATTCTGCTGGATGTTATACGAGACACCACCATAAACACACACTGTACTAAGCTTTGGTGCCGATTCCATTATTTCTTTCTCGACTTGTTTAGCCAACTCTCTAGTGGGTGCAAGAACCAAAGCTCGAGGAGTACGACCTCGCCTACCAAAAGAGAAAATTCATAGTTAGGGATGTGAATTATAAACTGATTTTAATGCTGCATGAAATGCAGCTGCAGAACAAGATAATGGGTACCCAAGATTCCGCCCTGCTTCGTCCTGCTCAATTATCTGCTTGATCATGGGTATACCGAAGGCCAGCGTCTTTCCAGTTCCAGTCTTTGCTCTTGCAATCAGGTCACGACCCTCAAGAGCTGGAACCAATACAGCCCTCTGGAGGAGACAAAACAAGTCAGCAAACGACTAAGCAAACAAGCACCTTACAGAGTAAAATAAGCACAGTGAAAACATACATAGTACGCAATAGTAAGGAAAATTAAATTATACAAGTATGTGAATCATCATTTACTTGCAAGGCATTTTGTTGATGGACATGGCCAGGCGAATCTGTTATCCACTTATCGAAACTTTGCAACACTAAATGTTAAAATGGAGCAAATGGCACAACTGTCCCCGATTTCTGTTCCACTAATAGCAAATCTAACAGCTGCAAAACACTATTTGCGGGGACAGGACTAGTTTCACTAACAATGGAAGACTACAACCATATGCGTTGTTAAATCTCGATACAAACTGCAGTTAACACTCTATGGCCGCTTCGATACTGATAATTCAATTATATAATTTAGGTGAAATGTTGTTAGGACTAAGTGTCGGCGCTTACAACGTTGTTATAACATGTTAAATATTACGCAATACAAAGGAAAATTAATTTATACAACTATGTGCATCATCTTTTACTTGCAATGCATTCTGTTGATGGACATGACTAGGAGAATGCGTTATCCAAACTGTCCAGCACTGTATACTAAAATGGAGGAAATGACACAACTGCCCCCAACTTCTGTTCCACAATAGCAAATATAACAGTTGCGAACACTTGGTGGTATTTGTGAGAACAGGGCAATTTCAACTTACAATGGCACTAGGCGTTGTCAAATTCCCATACAAACTGCAATTAACACTCACTATTATGGCCGTTTGGGTGAAAAGTAATTAGGCTCAAGTGTTGGCACTTAACAACTTCATTATAACACTAGTGTCCCCTTTTCTAACTAAAAAAAGTAAGCTCCATTTATCATGTCTAACCCGCTCTCTGGTTTGGTTGAAATGTTACTTGGGCTAAAGTGTTGGCACTTGGCAACTTCTCTAGAACAATATCGTCTCCTTTCCTGACTAGAAAGAGTAAGCTCCACTTATCATGTTCAGAACGGCACTAAACAGCTTGACACAAGCCTACGCACAGCGAATTACGATAGCACCAACTGAATTTTCACCAAATCCTACACCGACAGACACCAGTCGGTCTCCTCCCAACAGTCTCCTAATTAGCCTGCAACACCACAACAATTGAGCGGCTCAAAAGGCCAACAACAACACCACCGGGCAAAATTCGTCCAATTCACCTGGATGGGGAAGAGGTGTGTGATGCCGCGCTTCTCGAGGGTGGCGACGAGCTGTGCGGGCAGGCCGAGCCTGGAGATGGCGAGCTCATCCGCGTCCCCCTGCAGCACCGCGTCCCCCGGGCCCGCCACATCAGCCCCCTCCTGGTCATCGCTCCCGTACCCCTCGTCCTCATCGTCGCTGCCGCCTAGGCCGAGGCGCTTGAAGGCGTGCTCGCTGAGCACGGAGTTGGGCGAGGCGATGGCGGCGGCGGCGCCCGCCCAGCGGCGGCCGAGCGCCCAGCAGCGGAAGGCGCGCGGAGGCGGAGGGCCGGCGCGGGGCGGAGCTGCTAGGGTTGGAGAGGGAGAGGGAGGAGGGGAGGGTGAGGAGGAAGCCATGGGGGGAGAGGGGATAAGAAATGGAACGGATGGCTGCTCTGGCTTGTGGAGCGGGGAGGAGGGTTTATAGGCGAGGCCGGGTGGATATGGGTTTGCCAGGGTTTTTGTTTGCGGATTTGTGGCCGACGGGGAGGCTCCTCCTTCACAAGAAAACGCTGTCACCGCGGTGAGGAGAGGAAGTTCTTGGCTCTTTGCATATAGTGCGATATTTTATGAAATATCTGCTGCAAGCCTCGAGTAAATCGGGTCATCATAGTGTAATCCCAAGTGGTGCATTATACATAGGCTTATGGTAAAACAGAACAAATTTGGACACGATGAAACAAAAGGGTACTCTTCATGTCCGGTTATCGAGGACTGCGTTTAAAACGATATATGCGCTCTAGAAGCTTTACCAATACTCACTAGAAAAACACCTAAATCGAGAAGTAATCTGAAAAAACAATCCATTCTTGGGAAAAGGAGTAATATCCTCCTGATAAAACAGAAACTGAGTTGTGATTTAGGGTTGTTTGGTCCGTAGGCATGTTAAGCATTGGCAGCTTGGTATGTGTTTGCTTCTTCTCACAATTAGAATTGCCTCACTTTATTATACATATGGTCCATCTATCATAGAATAAACTCCTTTTGTCAACTTTTGCAACACTTCGTGACGTCCAATTTCTCAATCACACTTTTGTGGCTGTCAAACTTAGCTATGATATGGCAAATTTTTGCTGGGAACCAAACATATCCTAGTTTAACAAAACAACAATTACTTAGTTACGTAGAAAGACAAAAAGGTTAAGGGGCTAGATTTGACAAACATTTGTTGAAATGTGTGTCGATAATAACCTTTTCGATTTGGTATGTCTCAGCCAACACTAGTCGCCAATTTGTCAACCAGACATATGTTAGTGGTGCATTAATGCATTATACACATGCCTACTGTAATAGAGCGTTGGGTTTAATCCAGATCTAATTTCGATGTATTTAGTGATGTAAATAAATGAAAATAAATATTTAATGGATTTTACAAGAAAAATATCCTATTTTAACAAATCAGATGTAGAGATATTGATAGCACACAACAGGTTAATTGTATTTCATAACTAATGGATTGAGCAGCAGCTCGTAGACCGCCTGAAAAAGAGTATTTATTATTTGAGATATATGATGCCATAAGAAAACCAATAGGAGCAGTAGTTGAAAGGGTAATCCATAAAAAACACCAATACTAAGATCGTCTAAAACAAAATGATGTCCCAAAGGGACAACTAAAGAACTTTATAAGATTGATATGACTGCTATAGAGGATAAAACTGAGAATCTTCATATCTTGTTATCGATGACCTTGTTTAAAATCATATTCTATTTATAGTCTTTATCAATACTCACTAGAAATACGCTAAGAAAGTAATTAGAAATACATTCCAGGGTAAAGGAGCAATCTTCGTGAAAAACACAAAAATTGTGTATCCATTTACAGTCTCCCCTAACAACAAATACATAGATATACACGTGTCTTTGAACAAGAAAAAGTTCAATGGACCATGTTTTACTAGAATTACTTGTAATGTGCGTATGCTAGTACTATAACTTTATTCCGTGAAATTATGTGGCGAAAGGATGAATACATTGGTGTTTTTTATTTTGTAATGATATCAACTAAACAATTTATATTATTTCAAGATTAGACAACATGTTTCACGCGCACGTATAAAAAATAAGAAAAACAAATTCATGCATTTTTTTATTATGGTTGTTCTTCAAGTTTTTTATAGTAACTAAAAAAAATCGTCGTGAACTAATTATTGAACCACTGGAACATCTAAGACATATCTCACCACACAATAAAGTACAACAGATATTCCAACGATTCAATAATAAACTTCTCGTAAACGAGGATGAGGAAATGGCTCCGGTAACACATGTTATAAAGTGTTTGTTGATTTTCAAGAAAAATGAATTATTTTAATAGCGTTGATGTTCATGTCCTTTTTGTGTATGTAAATTCATGAATAAAATACATATTTATTCCCTAATAAAATGCTCCACAATGTTCCTTTTGTGTGTGTTTTTGCGATTCGGGAGCTTTATTGATCAATCACAGGGGTTACAATCCTTCAAGAGAATATCTTCTAAAAAGTGTGGAATAAAGTTTATCCACACACATATTCTCCTAGCAGCACTAGCTCTATGAGCACAAGAATGGGATGCCATATTAGCTAGCCTATTTACATGAAAAATCTCAAAGCTAGAAAAAACCCACTAAGCTCCTTGATTTCTTTGGATATGCTAGTAATTATAGATCTACTAGCGCCAGGATCATTTGCTTTTTCTAAATGGAACATATGACTTGCTATTGTTCATGAACATTTAATGTACATGTTTAATTTAAATAAAAAATTGGCATTTATTACAACACAATTTTTCAAGCGGAAGCACATACTCATGGGTGCAACTTTAAATTACCTCTTCATACAATACTTGTATACTCTATACTTTTTTATTTTCTTATACTTAATAGTAGACTCGAAACCTCTACCAAGATATTTGCTAGACCGCAACAATTAGAGATCTCTAACGAGGTATTTAAGGATATCACATGAAAATACATGATCACATATATCGGAGAGAGATATGCTCATATTCATGTCACAAAATAATTCTGGGAGCCAGAGGCATGTGATTTCCCCTTTTTCTTTTCTTGATTTTAAGGGGATTCGGTTGAAGCACTGTGCATTCAAGTACATGTGAAACATAAGGGAAAGTAATTTACTACAAAATAATTGTTTAATTTAGCATGGTGAACTATTTAACAAACTACATATACAATTACATCTAGCAAATATTTGTTTTTGTTTAATTATGGTAACTAAGCAATAGAAATTAACTAGCTAAGATTTGATAGAAGTGACAACAAAATGGTATAAACGTTTACTATAAATATGAGCCCAAAAGTTGATCAGGTCAATAGATCCGAGGATCTCGCATACACTCACGGGTGGACCAAACAATATCCACTAGAAGTCACTTTACACTAACTCAAGTTTGCACCTAATTAGTGTTTTACATGAGAAAATAAATTTAGAAAAAGGAAAAGCACCTCCCATGTGTTGGGGAAATAATAATGCGGGCGTGCCTGACATGCTCGGTTCGCATGCGAGTATCGATTCTTATATGTTGTGAGTCATTGTGGGGATATTAGAGGAAGCCGGCGACCCTCCTACTATTTATAAACGAGTGGTGAAGGAGACATGAAGGTAGTGAAAGGAAATCCGAGGAGACAAACTGAACTTACAAAAATTACACGTGAGATCAGAGCAAAAGATGAATCTCATCCTGACGGCCCCTTGATCAATCTCACAAAGTGTTATTTTTCTGAAGTTTTTGTGGTGCCATTTTCGGGGGCTTTAGCAGGTGAGCAAGAGTAACCGACGGACACGGTTAATCAACATAGTTAAAATGTCATTTCTCACCACACAAATCATTATAACTTGTAGCCGAGAAAATATTTTGCTTCAAAATACAAAGAATATAGTACATGTCAAAGTTCATTAATACGTACCAAACTCTCAACATAATTAGTGAGATGCAAAACCACGTTCTTCTGGTAAAACCTCTGATCATAGTACCTGATGTCATGGATATCCGAAGCTATTTTCTCCATCCTATTTGTGTGGATGTCATACTGGTACACCTTACTCTCTGCCGTCATGATCAGCGTGCTCCCATGAAGAACAACTTTAGGAGACCTCCTCCGCAAACCACTAAAGTCACACAAGACCAAATCAGAACCAATCACCACGGTGCAGCGCCGAATCCATTCAGGGTTCTCTTGCCCGACACTCAGGCTCCACACCTCCAGCTCCATCTTCTGCTCGCAGAAGCAGGTGCAGCAAAGCTCGCTCTCCGATGGCACGAAACGTGCAGGCTTGTAAGCGCTAGGAGGGCAAGGGACGAGGCTAAACTTCTCGTCGGCCAAGCTGAACCGGAGAAACGCGTACGGTGGCTGCGGGAAGGACCACATCATACTGATTAGCATCCAGTATATGGAGCCTTGCACGTGAACTGGAGTTCGGCCGGCGATCGGATACGGCGGATCGTCGGCCGTTTGCCGCCACACATTGGTGCCTAGAGTAAGCACTTCAAACTTGCAGACTCTATCATAGCCTGTGTTGCCATATTGGTAAAAGAACCTGGCCACCTTGTACTTCTTACTGCGGGGATCGAGCCCTAGACCCGTCCTCGAGGTAAAAGGGATCAAACTCGGGTAGCCCATAAGGTCATAGAATATTCTGAGGCTTGCACGTGGAAGGGGGACGACCTCTCCCGTCGTTGGGTTGCAGATCATCATCAGCTCCGCTTTGGCGGTGATGAGGATCATACCGTCGCAATGCACAGGACTGTCGCGCATCATGTTCATGCGTCCGCAAAGCTTTTCGGAGTGCATCGGCTTAGCTTCCTCGCCGATGCGGTACTTGTAGAACCCCATGAGGAGAGGGCAGCCGTGCCTCAAGTAGGACGTGGTGGGCACCATGAGCAGCGACGGCCTCTGCTTGACGGCCTGGAGGTGGTGAGCGTTGAGGAAATCAGGGTCCGATATCGCGGCCAGCCAGTCCTTGCAGACGGCCTTGAATCGGGCAACGGATCTCGTCGGGAGGCGGATCAGGATGTTGGGGATCAGGTCGTGGGTGATGTACGGGAGGCCCAGTCTCCGCGACGGCTTGATCGGGGAGATGCGGATCGTCGTCTTCTCCCCCGGCGGATGCAGGGGAGATGCTGGCGGGATGAAGTCGGCTGCGTGTTTCTTGGTCGTTGACATGGCCGTACGAAATCTTAGTTCCAAACTTCCAATCGAGCTAGGTGCAAGAGATGAGGATGCAAAGCTATGGCGGCGCCTCTGCTCTGTATAGGTTTTTTTCCTTCTCTGAGAAGTCCCTGCTCTTTATAGGTACGCACGTTGTCGACGCAGATTTCAGCTCAGCCCGTTATTAGCCCAACCGATTTTTTATTAGCGGCCGAATCTAGGATCTCAACCTTTTTGATCGGTATATCGTTGTTGTACTGACAAGCTGTTAGTTCAAAGTTCTCTCTATCTCTTTTTTTTTGTTGGTTCAAAGGCTTATAATCCCAGCATTGTCTTTTTTGGGGGCCACCAATCGTGACAAAATACTTCCTTGGTCAAACAATATGTCTGCAAAATATGTACTAGGTGAAAATAGTATGGCGTACTGATTCGGTTTAACATCGGTAGTGACTGAATAGGCCTGGGAGCGTTTTTCCCCTTTAGTCTTGTTGTTGTCACAGCAGCCCGGGACATTGTCGGGCGTCGGCATCATCTACATCTTCAACGGCGAGTAGATCTAGTGTTAGATTGGTTTTATGTGTAAAAATTAAATAATTTGTAGAAAATGTGCTAAACTTAGTTTAATTGATGTTCCATTAAAACACATCTCGGGGGTGCCGCTGGGGAGCCGCCCCAAACCGTCTGGACAAGTGTCTGACACATCCCATAGCAAACACTATTTTGAGTGTGCCTGACACATTATCGGAGGCGCCGGTGGAGATTCTCTTAGGACTTTTGTACTTTCAGGTGAACTAGCTCATGTATGCAATTCAATATGATATTAGCCAAGACGTCTCGTGTTTATGTTAGGCCAATCCATTAGTAATAAAATAGCTTCATTCTATATCAAGAAGGCTAGACGTGGAAGAGAGTGTTTTAATATATTTTTCACCCTTCTCCATCTGTCGACACATTCACCAAGATATTTTCTGGAACACATGGTTTAGATATCTCCACAAGAATCTACTTTTTCGGAATATATACGAGCATGCACATACTACAAAATACAAATTGTCACAAATTAAATTAATCCACCGTGAATGCGATTTTGACTCTCTGTAGTTTTGACATATTAACATGATTTCAATGTAACTACAGATCTTTAAGGGGATAATTTCCTTAAAATGTAACTTTACTACAAAATATAAATTTAATTTACATCATTTGGTTATCTAACTTGATAATAGAAAAGGTAGACTACTTAATATGACCGTTCAACATTCATCATGAAAAATGTATTAAAGTTCAGTATAAATATTGTTAGTCATTGTGTGAATGACCTTAACCCCGCGTAGGTGCATCCTGAACCAAGTCACATATGCGTGACCAAGTCGCTAGGACTTACTGATGAGCTCTCTCTAATCTATAAATGGTACTTCTACCTGGCGACGAGAGGAACTAGGACGTCAATGCCTGACATTGTGCACTGCAATATTGACTCCAATTATTATAATAATTGTAGCAAAACACTTACGTTCTACTGGATTCAACCTTCAGTTATCTCACGCGCATGTTCTTAGAATTCATGTCTAATTACCAATCTAATTGTAAGTTCTTATCTAATCAATTTTTCATAGTACCAAACATAAAAAAGTGGCAAATTACTCCATTTTCTATGTTGTTACATATTATCAAACAAAACAATCTAATAATTGTAATACATAAAAATATTTTAGAGCATCTTTTATAAGGCATTTAAATCAGCTAGATTTATAGAGGGTATAAACACTCTTAATTATATCCGAATAAGGTTCTGATTCGGTCAAAGCGAGGCAATTTGCTACCCATGGAGGTAGCTACACATCCATGCGTTATATGGCGATGCAAGCCGTATGTGCCCATTTTAGCTTGTTTTCCTAGTAGAACATGGAGTTTTGGTGTACAAATCTGGTTTCGGGAAAAAAATAATATTTTTTGTCCACATTTATTAGCTTTTTTCTTTAGTTGTCTTTTCAATCAAACTTCAATAAAAAATCATAGCGGATAAAAAACAGAAAAAAGTTTAGCACAATTTAATAATTCTAAAAACTCTAGTAGTGACATCCCCGGTCTCCTCGAGTAATCTCTCTTTACCGTGGCACTTACGTTCTGGGAAAATAGCCCGTTTGAAATCTGAATCACATAGCTTTTTTAAAATCCCATGGATGCGTGGAGGAACGTTTCGTGCTTAAGGAGGAAGGGCAGTAACACGTGCACGCGTCCCCGTCTACAAGGAGGAACATCAGTGGCAGCTTATGAGTCCTGTGGTTAGTTGGCCACATAGGGTTTTGGCAAATCCTTTCTATACAAGCTGAAATCATGAAGAAAATTTATAAAATTAGTGAAAGCATATATATTTGACATCACAGATTTGAAATAACATCACATAGTTCAGGTCCTGGCTCCGCCACTAAGCATATGCCTATGCGTCCCCGTCGTGGTGTTCCTGACCGGGCAAAGGAATGGCGACTGCATGGGGCCGACCAAGAAAGGCATGTCTAAGTTGCCGCTTGCGTGATTTTGAAGGAGGGGTGTGTAGGGGACGAATAGTCTGATTTCTTTCGAAAAAGAGGAAGAGAGATAAGAGAGTTAATATTTCTTTTATCAAAAGCAATATCATTACCACTAAGCCATAGTGACAAACATAGACGAGAAGTACCGACCAGGATCAAACCTGAACTATACACCATATGGATCTAGCACATTGGCATTCTGAAAAGATCATGTATTGATTCATCCTGACTATAAAAGCTACACTTAGCGCCTTGCTGCCAATTTCGTCTAAGGATTATAGTTTGACATTATGACATGCATATGCCACATGGAAATCTTGTTTTTAACGGGATTTTAATTTCCAAAGTTTTCGATTTTGATATAAGTGTCAGATTTTTTTGAGGGGAAACAAATGGGAGAGACTTTCACTTCAACTTTTATATTAACAAAGCAAGAATAAATTTCAAAAAGTTTGAAAGAATACTTGCCATTTCGGCATAAAGTCCATCTAAAGGCACCCCGATCTTCTTGTAGGGGCATCTCTAGCTAATCCCTTATATCCGGTTAAAGGAGAAAAAATCTTGATTTTCTCCTCTAAACCTCACATAGCCGAACTCTTAAACAGTTTAGAGGAGTAAAAAAACTCCAGAGTTCGGCCGTCACTCAAATATACTCGACCTCAGTGTCCTGGAGAAAAAAGTTTTCCCGTCCCGACACCCCCTCGGACCCGGACTATCCGTCACCGCCGTTTGTACCTCCGCCGCCCTCCACCTTGCTCGCCCGTCACCCCGTAGCACCGGCGGCGCTCCTCCCCCACTTTGATTCGATCGTTGCTGCTTGATGTCGCCGTATTCGTCTCATCTACCGCTTCCGCCGTTGCTGGATTCAGCAAATCTCGCCGCCGTCGCGTTTCGGCTGGATTCATCGGGGACCGAACCTCTGTAGCCACCCCGTCCGCTCCGCGTCGCTTCCGGTATGTCTTCTCCCTCCCGGTTCCATCTCACCGTTCAACCGACCGCCATGGCCTCCGCTGCTGCCGGCACATCAACGGATCGTCCGGGTTCGACCCTCGCCCAGCAGCTCGGCGGCCAGCCTCTACCGATCATCAAATGTGACGATTGCGGCCGGTTGGTGCTGCGGTGGATGTCGAGCATGGTTAAGCATCCTAGGTTGCTTTTTTTCAAGTGCGAAATGGACAAAGTGAGTATGACTTTGTCTTCGGTATGATATTTGGTTGGAAATCAAACTCAATGTTTGCTTTATTGTTAATTTAGAAAGGTTGTGTGTTTTGTTATTGGGAATAAGAGTATATTGATCTATTGATCGACTGAATATATTAGATGTCGGTGCACTATTGCAAGATACGGAATGTATGGACGATATGCAAGCTACAATCAGCGGAGAATACCAAACATATAGCCGATGAATATAAGGAGCTAGATGAAATATATATCGGACTTGTAGGAACAATCAAAGATTCAAAGAAGTAGTGTTTCTATTGAAATGTAATTTTTCTTCTTTTCTTTTTTTGGATCAATTCTATCAGTAAAGAATTGATGGAATATGTTATCAAGATGTCTATTAATGAATAAATATGTTATCAAGTTTAACTCCATAACCCAAAAATAAATAAATTTGTGTTACAATTTCTTTTACTCCACGAAGTACTTCTTTTAGAGAAGCAAATTTACTCCTTTAAAGAATAAGGAGGCATAACATATGTGAGGATATTGTTAGCGGGATGTGTTACCAATCCAAATAGCTACCCATAATCTCTTTAAACGTCCCATACCGCCCAAAATGGAAGAATATTATAACTACACTAGACTACTAGTGGTAGCTGCGACAGTAAACTCCATGCTGCAATATCCGGACGTACCTTGGCACTGCTAGGCTAGCAGTGCTAGCCAGCTACTGGCAACAAACTAACTTGTGCGTGCAAGTTTACTCAAAGGCGGTAGTTGTTAACATATCGGCCCTCCTCCATTCTTTCTGTTGAACACGGTTTAAGCAGTGGTTAAGCACAATGGCCGGTGACGAGAGAACAAGATGACAAGTAGTTAATCGTCGTCAAGCTGGCTCTACGAATCGACGCATCCTGTCATTGTATCATCTGTTGCATAATTCTCCAGATAAAATGAAAAATAATCATATTGCCCTACACCTGCAGACAGGCCGTCCAGAGCCAGTGAGCAACAGTATGGCCTAGGCGCATATATCATCCGTGTATAGCTAATCAAGCCAGCGATGTTGGTTATGATCATAATTAAGCTCTTTGATTGAGCCCACAAACAACCCGGCAGATGCCAACTCGTTAACAGAACCAATCAGGCAGATGCTAGCTTGCAAATACCCAATTACCCATACATAAAATATATTAGTATATATATGAAACTAAATGGCTGTTGCACTGGATTTTGGCGTGCGATATATATAAGTCGGACGTTGACACAGCTAGCTGTCGGCCGCAGCACTACGCCCAGCTTTACTTATCTTGCACACCAGCACCATCACCACATGTGGTGCACTCTGACGCGAAAATCTTGGTAGTAGTAGTAAATGGATTGCAGACCAAGCATCAAAGTCAAAGTGCAAAAACATTGAAAACTCAACGAGTTATGTTCACATATTCGATAGTCTCGTCCACCTCTGTATTTTTTTTTTGCGAAACACCGTACACATGCAGACATTCATATACACTCACCCTATGAACTCACACACACCCTATCATATGAGCACCTCCGAAAGACCGAGCTGACGGTCGGGTCTTGAAATTGACAAAGTCACCCAGGTAGGGACAGACCCAGAATTTCATCACGTCCAGGGCCACCTTCGTTAACTGTAGCTATAATACTGCACAATGTCTACTATAGTATTGTCATCAAGCTTGAGCATCGCCGCCGCGCCCAAGGCTGTGACCCTAGTTGCCTTGGGCGTGGATCTGTCCCTGACCCCAGGCACCTCGCTATCGAGAGGAACGTCGCCTCCCACCAAGAAATAATCCGAAAAATCAATTTCAAACATGAGGTTTGAACTCTGATAGCCTAAGGATACAACCATCCTTCTAACAATCTGAACATCCCAACAACACAGGTTGGTTCTCACCTGCGGACGCTTTTAGTAAGTCGATTAATTAATACGCTTTTTATAACCCGATTAACACCGATTGGCGATTGTATAATAGTGTTCGTTAGGGTTAAGCGTACTTGAATTATGAGTCTGTTTCACGCGGATGATGCACTAGTACAGGAACGATCTTGCTTGCGGTATGAAGTTTGACGGCGAGTTCACGTCAGAAAACTCCCAAACAAGGAAATTCAGAGAAGTTTCCTTTCTGCAGCCGTCCTTCTCGAACACCCACCCTGTTTCAAATCCCTAAGATCATCGTCATCGTCAAAGAGGAAAACCCAAAAACTAATCGTCGACGCGACGCGAAATTCGATGCCCATTAACACCTCACCATCGCACTGTTAACCCCTCCTTTCTCCTTCCTTCCTCCATCTTCCCCTAACCACCCGCAACCAAACCCGGACGGACCAGACACCGCGCCGGTCGCTCGGCTCCACAGCTCGCCGCCGCGTCCCGCTCCCTCGCCGAGGCGGCCTTCTGGCGTGGTGGTGGTGGCTTCGACCCGCCGCGATGGATTGGGCGGCGGTGGCGTACACGGCGGCGGCGCTGCTGTGCGCCGCGGCGGCCACCGTCATCTCGCTCGGACACATCTACCGCCACCTGCTCCACTACGCCGAGCCCATCTTCCAGCGATTCATCGTCCGCATCATATTCATGGTCCCGGTACGCCCCTTCCTCTCCTCCGCCCGATTCGCAGCTCCTCCCTTCACACCCGCGTCAGATCTGTCGCTACCGGCGCCGTATTTTCGAAAAAAAAGTCCGGGCGCATAATTCGTGCCGACGAGCTGGAAGGCGAGCCAGTCTGTGATCTGCGGGTGTGATTGGTTGGTGCTCCTAGGTCTTGATCGTGTGCAAAGTGGGTTAGGAGGCGAATTTGCTCCTAGGTCGTGATTACGAATTGGAATTTGAAGTGCTCTCTGAGGAACACGCTGGTGCTACTTGAGCTCATTACGGAGTTTGTGAGCAGGACCCCCATGCTTTCCCTGCGACATCATTCATTCTAGATGTGCGAGTTAAGCATATCTGGAGACAGACAGCTGGTCATTATGGAATAGAAAGAAGTCCACATACCCCCCACAAGTATTGAGATTTGGACGCTGCACCCCCTGAAGTTTAAAACAGCATAATTAACCCCCACAACTTTCCAATACCAGACAGTTGACCCCCTAGAACCGGGTAGGCTGTTTTTCTGGCCGGTTTTGCCACGCGGCAGTGTGCAGTTCGGCCAAAAAGTCAGCAGATCGGGAGGGAGCAGAGCATAGAGAGGAGGAGCACCTCGCGCCTCGCGGACGACCTCCCTGTTTGCAGAACGCCCGTGGAACTGCCGGCCGTGGAACGGTGGAAGCCGGCGAAGTATTGGGATTTGGACAATATTCCCAATATTCACCGACTACCTGTTTCCCAATATTCACCGAAGAAACCCCCGAATCAATCCTTTCTTTTAAGTGGCAGAATTCTGATAGAAACGTAGGTAGGTTGCTTCAAGGGTTCTCTAAATGATCGTTTGTGGTTTCGGGGGTTTCTTCGGTGAATATTGTTAAACCAGGTGGTCGTGCTATCTAAGTGGCAGGGACACAATAAGCATTTTCTACTGCCATAGCACTTCTCTTATATGATAACCGTCATCCAGCTATAAAACAACTCTTTTGAGTCTTATGACTATTATTCATCCACCATGCATTTAGGGTATGTTTAGTTCAGCCCAAGATTAACCCACCAAAAATTTGGGTATCCAAAAATTTGGCCAAGGTTTTGTGTGCCCATGAGGTGGCCAACTTTGGCTGAAAAATGGACTTGAGTTTGTAAGAAGCCATTGGCATGCCAAAAAGTTGGCAACCATCCTAACAAGAAGCAAAGTTTTGGTCATAGCCAAAAGAAATTCAAGGCATATTTTTGCTGCAAAACAAACACACCCTTAAATTTCACCGGTCATACCCGGTTGTGTTTGTTTATTTATAAGTCCTTTTATGTTGGTGCGTATTAGCTCTGATGGCCAACAATGTTTTGCAGGTCTATGCAGTGATGTCGTTCATTTCCCTTATCCTACCAGACAAAGCAATATATTTTACCTCTGTCCGAGAAATGTAAGTCATTTTCTTGCAATTCAAACTTCTATGGCACCATTATGTAAATCAATGGGCTCAATTCGAGATTGTGGTTTCAGCTAGTATTGCTCACCTGTTGGGTCATGTGATCATCAGAAGCATTTTGTTTGCTTTCTGTAATGGCACATGTGCGAAATCTCCTTTTTTCTGCTACCGTGTTAAATTTTATGGTCTGGCATCTGTGATATGTGCAAACCGGTGGATTGCTGCATGATTATAAGTTATAAGATATGACATGTGGCAGTCGTAAGCACTTCTGTAGACTCTACCTATTACGACAAATCGACTGAGATATTCTATCTATATTACCATTCTGCTGACTGCTCATGGGTTTAGTGTTAGAAATAATCTTGTCATATCTATATGCATGAAGTTTCTAGTTTAGTCAGGAAGTATCTAGGGTATGTAGGAGTCCTAGTGGAGGTAAAAGTCTTCAGGGTATGTAGAGAGAACTCTAGAATTAGGAATATTCTAGAACAAGATATTTAGGAGTAGTATGGAATATCTAGAGCTTATAGAGTATTCTAGAAGTATGTGTAGGGTTTGGATTGTGCCACATGGCAACAATCTTAGGGTTCATGTACAAGTATAAATAGGGGTACCACCCCTCCCATGTAAGCAAGAGAAAGTTGAAAAGGTTGAGAAAGCTCGAAAGCCTGTAAGCCAAGATGTAGTCCCAAGCATATATATGATATATAGAGCATATATGTGGTCTGTCATATATGCATATGTGTTAGTGTGTGTGCGTGTGTGTGAAGCACAACCATATTAGAAAGGAAGCTAAGTGATTTAGCTTCCAACATTTAGCACTTTAGCTGATCATCTTAGTAAACATAGGATCTATTATGCGTTGTTAACAACTGTGCCATAGTTTCATAAGTATAAGCTGGTCATCACAGACCAACATTATTTAGAGTGCAAGAGGGTTCATGTCACCGTTAGCTTTAACTGTCATCCTTGGAAGTATAGAATGGTAGATAATAACTAGTCGAATGGTAAATAATAACTAGTCAGGAATGTGTGATGAATGATCTCCTGTAGTGTAAAGTTGCAAAATAATAATCCAGGTTATAATATGATAATACATACTTCGACTTGAGCATGGCCTGAATTCATATGCTACCCAGATGGTTTGAACAACTATGTATGTAATGACCAAAAGGTAGTTGTGTGTGATTTAATGAGATGCTGGCCATTCTATCCTTGTCTTTGTTTGCTAAGCACTTTTAACACGTTAACCTCAGTTAGCATATCATAGCCAAGTTAGTTGTTAATTATCCTACTCATTGTTTATGTGAGATGCCCATATGCTGTTTCGCCTGTTTGTTTATAATCCAATTGTTTCTACAAGTACCCGAAGTAAGAACTGCATGAGTATATCCATTTTATGCTTAATTTTTCTTGCTCTTAAATGTTTCAGGTATGATGCTTGGGTCATCTACAATTTCTTTTCGCTATGCTTGGCATGGGTGGGAGGGCCTGGTGCTGTGGTTGTGAGCTTGAATGGCAAAACCCTGAAACCATCATGGTTTCTGATGACTTGCTGTTTGCCAGCGATTCCTCTAGATGGGTGCGTACGTTTCCTTCTGCATAATAAGTGGTTATCATGACAATTTATGCATTGGCAGACCATTGCTCAATAGCATCCTTCAAGAGCTGTTTGCAACGATTATGAAAGAGTAACTGATTTTTTATGTCACTGAACAGGCGTTTTATACGGAGATGCAAACAAGGCTGTTTGCAGTTTGTTATCCTTAAGCCTATCTTGGTGGTTATTACCTTCATACTTTACGCTAAAGGAAAATACGAAGATGGAAACTTCAGTGTCAATCAATCCTATTTATACATCACTATTATATACACAATCTCATATTCGATGGCGCTATATGCTCTTGCATTGTTCTATGCGGCATGCAGAGATCTACTTCGGCCATATAATCCTGTCCCAAAGTTCATCATAATCAAATCAGTCGTGTTTCTCACATACTGGCAGGTAAATATAGAACATCAATCCATGCCTGACCCTCTTCAAAACTATAATAGGGAACCAGCTGTTTTTATCCTCATAATATAGTCACATTGCGTTTTACCCTATGGTCTTGTTAAGGAATTTTGCTGTCATAGGAAGTTTTTTATCCATGCCATAATTTGAATTTATGCATTGTAGGGTGTCCTGGTTTTCCTTGCTGCCAAGTCTCGATTTGTCAAGAATACTGAAAAGGCTGCTGATCTCCAGAACTATGTATTGTGCGTTGAGATGCTCATAGCAGCCATTGGGCACTTATTTGCCTTTCCCTACAAGGAGTATGCAGGTGCAAATGCTCGCCCATCTGGTGGTTTCAAGGAAAGCCTTATTCATGCTTTAAAATTCAATGATTTCTACCACGACACAGTTCACCAGGTAAGCAGGATCATAGACGCCCATTCCCTGTTCAATGTTTCCACAAGCTTTGTAGTTTTTCCAGTTTCTCATATGAACAGGCTACATTCTCGTGTACTGTAGTTTGCATGTTTATTGGTCTAATCAGCTCCATTCTCGTGTAGTTTGCTCCAACCTACAACGAATATGTGCTGTACAACCACAACGAGGGAGACAGTACACAGGCAAAGTATCCGTCCGAGAGCACGGCGCCAAGCAGACGGGACGTAGAGCTGGCCGGCATCACCGTGGTGCCTTCAAACAGTCCAGTGATCTCAAGCGTATCAGCCAACCAGGTAGATCATCAGGACGAATCGATGACAACTCCAATCAGGAACAAAGTCGACCCGCCAGGGGGAATATACGACCTCTCAGACCTGCTCGATGTGGACTTGTCTAGCTACCTGGCCAAGGTCTCCGCAATCTCTGATGTAAGAAAACAATGACCATGCGTGACAGCCGATGTGTAGGGTGGTGACCGGGGAAATCGTGACCTTCGTTTTGTCATAGATAACGCTGTAAAAATGTGTGTATTACTTCAGGTTCCACTCTTTCCCCATTTCAAGGGGTTTATTCATGCCTGCGCTGCAGCTGTCCCACGTCCTTGAACACCTTGCTCTTTTACTAACTGTGTACGATGTTGTGAGCTCTAGATGATGAACTCAAGTGACAGATAAGACTTACAGGTGTGTTGACTGATAGCAGTTTTGGTGCATTCACTCACTGTAGTTTGTAGTAACTGTGTACGATGTTGTGCTTCATTGATATGGTTTGGTCGAAGCATAATTTGCTGTAGGTAGCATGGAGTGTTTCGCTGAAGGAGACCATGAGTAGCTGTGCAAGGAAAGAACTGGCAAACACTTTATGTAGCTGTACCCCCCAAAAATGTGAGAAACAGACAGATTGTGTACAATAACTTCGAAATCAGACTCGACACAATCTGCCTAAGCTCCAAAATTAAAACATCCAAATCAAAACATGACTTTTTTTGAGATGGAACGCTGACATTCCATTAACATTGGCCGGCAAAATCGGCTCAGCGCCAAACATGGTGATAACCTATCGGCTCAGCAGCACCTAGGGCCGTCTGAACATGGGCGGCAGGCTTGTTACAGATTCTGCTTTCATACACAATTTTAGACTGATAAAATTCAGGCGAAGACGAAACTTTCAGCTGTCTGAACAAGGACCCCAAGGGTGCTGCATCGTCCTGCTCAGTAACAAAGCATACTGTATCAACTATCACGTCCGCAAGACAGGAATTCAAATTTCAGGTTTATTACTGCAAGGCCTCGTGTGTCGTGTCGTCCCTCCCTCAGATTTCTTTCCTCCCCGCCCAGCTCCTCAAAAAAATTCCCCACCCCAAACCCTCGCCGCCGCCTCCACCGACGACCATGCCGCCGCCGCCGCCGGCGACGCTGCCGAAAGAGCTTATCGAGGAGGTCTTCCTCCGCCTCCCGCCGGACGAGCCCGCCTCGATCGTGCGGGCCTCCCTCGCCAGCAAGCTCTGGCTCGGCCTCCTCACCGGCACCGCCTTCCACGGTCGCTACCGCGAGTTCCACGGAGCTCCCTCCATGCTCGGCTTCTTTTGTCGCCGCCCCTCCCGTACATCGACCCGCAGGAGAAAGAAACCGGGCCACTTTTCCTGTCCACCACCAAATTCGACGAGCGCAATCCCGACGTCCAACGCTGGAGGTACTTTGGATGCTATCCGTTGGACTGCCGCCATGGCCGCGTTCTCCTTGGGGATAACTTTGCTTTTTCAAACGTCGTCACCAAGCTCGCCGTTTGGGACCCCATGACGGGCCGCTGGTGGAACCTGGGCGCGCCAATGATGGTAGAGAGCTATGCCTATGGGGCCGCGGTGCTCTGCGCCGTGACCGGCTGCGTCCACCGCGCGTGCCAGGATGGCCCTTTCCGGGCCGTCTTTGTCTGCCTGGACCTGGATCCTCATGGTGATATCGTTGCAAGCGCGTGGCTGTCCTCGCCGGAGGAGGGTGAATGCAGGGACCCGTCCTCTGATGTTGATCTTGACGGGAAGTGGGTCGAGGCGTGTTCTGGGTTTTATATTGAGGATGATCCATACATCGAACCAACGTGCCCTGTCCTCGTCAAAGACGCGCTTCACTTCATACTTGTTTACAAAGATGATCATGGTCGTGCAGGAATTCTCAAATACGACTTGAGCTCTAATTCCTTGTCGCTGATTGACGCGCCTCAGGAGGTGGTTGGTACTGCCGGTGCCACTATCCTCATGGAGATGCAGGATGGCAGTTTGGGGTTTGCATATGTGGACGGGCTAACCCTATACCTGTGGTCAAGACAGCTAGGTTCCGATGGAGTTCCGTCCTGGACTGAATGTAAAGTAATCAATCTCAAGGAACTTATCCCCATTCTGAATCCAGAGAATAGACTTACATTGATCGGATCGGTGGCGGGCCGCGATATCGTTTTTGTGACCATGGACCTTGGCATCTGCGAGATTAACCTCAAGACGCTACAGTGGAAGAAGATATGGAAGAGAGAAAATATCCGCCCTTTAGTTCCATACATGAGTTTTTACAATCCAAAAGTATGTCTATGCACCAAACAAATGATTGAATGCTTTTATCATATCGAAAGTTGTATTTGATCGAAATCTATGTTTGCAGAACCATGATGGGACGCATTGACAACATATGGATGAGGGCAGATGCTTAGGACGAGAGTAAATATGACCAACTGGGTCTTCTGATCACCGACCACTTGTGCTAGTATTCACTATCCAGTAGCTTGTTTTGGTGCAGTGCTGCTTGTTTTCTCACAGTAGTGTTTTGCCAGTAAGCTTGATAATATATCTCGGAGGGGGCTGCCTCGGAGGCAGTCGGTGACAAATAGGAGACGGCCAATACCCAGAAGGCACCGTCGACATTAACCTTGACCCAGTCCCTCGGAGGGGGCTACCAGCGAGCAGGTGTTTGCTGCGTCTCAGATGGTTCTTCAGGAATTCAGCCCATCCAGAAATATGCCTGACTCACCGCAAACCTGAGCTCCTCGGCGCACAACCTGCGTTCACCATGGTTCGCTCTATTTCTCTCAGTCCACCACCACCAAAGCAAGGCCACAAACTTCATTCTGTTTTCATACGGCAGCTGGAGGATCACACGCAGGATTTCACACCTTCTTCAGTTCTGAACATCGGATAAATAGGTGGCCTCCATCCTCAAACAATGTACTGCACAGTGGGCATCTGTGTCTAATTCAATCTTTTTTCTCTCGATATCCATCATCTGTTGGTCGGCTATCATGGCCGAGCCTCCACAAGAAATTGTGCACCTTGGCCGGGCAGTCAAGTTTCCACACCTGACGCTAGATATTTCGCCGCCAACTGCTTCCACGTACACCGTCTAATGAAGATGAACCCCGCCTGTCTGTCATCGCTAGCTGAGACAGCCCGAACATGGTACGCTGATTTGACATAGAATGGTCCACTTGTCATCAAAATTCCAGGCAAGGTGATCCTCCTCATGTTAAAAAATTTGTCATCCCGAGGATATTTTTTGCGTCAGATCCCACAGATGTCTGTGGCATTTGATGTTATCGTCTTCTCAGGTGCCAGTTACTGAGCATTTGATGTTATCGTAGGCTCGTAGCCGAGCCTCCTTCGAAATTAAATGCTTATGAGTTCTTGTCCTAATGCAATTTATTTTCTACTATCAGATAAATTGCATTGTGTACTCCCTCATTGCATGCCAGCATATAGTTTTGTCTAGAAAAAACGTGCAGTTGTGCAGATCTGTTATTTTTTTGTTGCTCATTCAGTCATTTTATAAGTACCGGTACCATATTATCTTCACTGCATGAAACAACTAGATCCAGTCAGCTGTTAGTAGAATCAGCATGCTTTACATAGCAGATCTTCCATTTGGTAATATTTGCTGGTAAGACAAAATTTTGGAACTTAAAAACCCAAATCAACAAAACTCCAAAGTTAAAACTACGAGCTTCACATGCTTGTCTCACAATGGAAGTGCTGAGGCAGCCACACATAATTTCTGCACATTACATTGTTCTCAGGTATTGTACATGGGCTGTCTTGTTAATTCTGCACAGATTTAAATTATTGATCTTCTACGTGTACCTAATTTACTACTAATCTCCTTTGCAATAAATGTACTAGTAGTCTTGCCTTTCTTATGCAGTGTACAGATGTTTGTAGATATTGTTTTCTGGTTGTGCTTGAAAAACAATATACTGAAACTGCTGTAGTCTGAAAAACAGTTTAATGAAACTGTTCTATTTTGAAACAGTTTACTGAACCAAATGCTGTTGGGTTTGTTAATCTCGTCCCCATGCAAGTTTAATTAGTATCTTGAGGAGTAGAGAAACTGCAGAATACATAGAACAGCCTGCCTGAAACTACTTGTACGGTTGTCTTGATCTTTGGCTTTGTGACTTCAATGTGGTTAGGAAACCGTTGTAGTTAAAAAAACAGTTTCCTTAAACTGTTGTATTAGGAAACAGTTGCTTAACTTCCTAGATGTTTATTGTAATTCAGCAAACTTTGACCTGCGGTACCTGATGGTGGTACGGGGTAGCGAAGACCAGAGCTGGACTCCTGCCTGACCGTCATCTTAGCTCACCTCTTCAGCCGTGTCGCCCCCTTGGACACAACAACTTGAGAATTCAGATTTTTTTATTGAGATATAGTTTCCAGCAACTCTTGTGTTTTGCTAGCTAAACTAAGATGTTGTTCTAGTTGTAATGGTGCAGTTCTGAAATTCAGAACTTTTAGAACAATGATGCAGCAAACATTAATTGAAATGTTGCTTGGCCAGGTCACTGCTTGATTCGCTATGAAATGGGGACTGTTATGCTTCAAAGATTTTCCTTCTAAATTCTAACACTTTTGTGTTTCCATAAGGTTTCCTCCCCTTGTTGCCAAACAAACAGTCTTAAGGGGTTAACTCATGCTTGGACTGCAGGTGTCCCATGGCCTTTAACACCCTGCTCTTTACTAACTGTGTACAATGCTGTGAGCTCCTTATGAACTCAACTGACAAACAAGACTTACAGGAATACCATACTCTGTGTTTACAGATGGCGGTTTTAGCTGTTTATCTTGCTTGTGCTACATTGATGGCACTCTGGATCACAATATAATTTGCTGAAGGTAGCATGTTTTGCTCCAGAGTTGGTGGGTGCTTCGCTGAAGGCGACATCGGTAGCTGTACAAGTAAAGAACTGGGAACATACTTTGTTTTGCAATAAGTCTTGTCGTACTGCTATCATTTAGAATTGTCAGGGGAGATCAAGCATAGCGTCCGAGCACTAATTATCCACGGCTTCCGCGTTTCAGTCTGCTGTCAATCGCCCGGTTTTCGTACCCTGTCAGGTGGCAACCCAATCCACCTGCTCGCCATTGCCGGTCACCGTCACGGCTTGCATTTCCCTATATAATACAGCTCCCTCATCCCTCTTTGCACACTCCCAAATTAACCAGCAGTCCAGCATCTCTCGCGCTCACACCTCTCATCGCTGCGCGTGCGCTCGGTTCCAAGAGATCGAATGGCTAGGGTCGACGCCTCCCAAAGGATGGTCACCGGGTGGGACGGCGCCCGCCACCTCTCCCCCTTCACATACACACTCAGGTACCGCGCCAAGTCGGCGCTGCTTCGGTTCGTCTTCCTCCTGCATGCTCTCTTCTCCTTGTTTCTTTCTACCGGAATCTGCTCGTGCTTTTGGAAAGCTAGACTGCTCTCCAACCCAGCAACGACCGCATGATGAACACGCGCTGTTTTCCCTTAAAGGAGTCAAAGCTTCGCAAGCTTCATCGATGCTCTACTTGATAGCTGATAGTTTTAGCTGTTTGTTTGGCTGTATGTAATTGTACGTACGTACTAGCGTGCATGTGCTTCTTCCTCGATGCAGGCCTCTGTGTAGGTTAGGAGACAGAAAAAAACATGTGTGGATCGCATCTCTGTAGTCTGGATAACATATACTCTCTCCCTTCCTAATTATAAGAAGTTTTCGATATTTTAATACGGATTACATTCAGACTAAAATGAGTAACATACGTACTAAAATATGTCTGGATACATGTGAATCATAAAAAAGCTAAACCATCTTATATTTATTTAGTAACCGAGGTAGTATATGTGGATCGCATCTCTAGATTTATTATTTAGAAGAAATGTCATAGTTCCCTGGCCGACTTCCAATTGTCCTAACCTACATATCATAATTCCCATAGACCAGGTGAAAGTGCTCCAAGGCCAACCTTATCTCTTCGTCTGAGGCGATAAGGCGATAAGGAGGCGACTGGTCGGAGCTCAGTTTCCTCGCTCCGCTGCGGCCAAGCCCGGCGGTTCCCTCCCCCTCCGTCGGCCGCTCCGGCGGCGGGAGGGTGGGGGAACCCTGGTGCTTCGGTCTCAGCGTGTAGATAGTAGGGTAGTTTGCCTGGTGGTGTCGTCGGGGTGGTGGCGGCGATGCTGCGGTGGGCTTGTTGTGCCGGCGTTCCTTCCCCATCTCGGTGAGATCCTTCGTGGTCGATCTGAGGAGCGGCTAGCGTTTTGTCTCGCAGATCTTTTGATCTGGCGAGTTCTGGTGCTCGTGGCGACGACGTCAACGCGAAGATGGCGTCTTGCTGTGGAGCTTTTGGTTTCCCGTTCTCTCTTCGTCGCAGGGAGGTTTCTGGTTCTCCTGCGGAGGATGTGGAGGTGGTGCAGCGGTGTTCCGGTGGTCTTCTCTGGCCGGCCATGGTGGCGGGGGGAAGGAGCTGGAAGCCGGGGTTCTGCGTTTCTGGTTTGGTGGTCTTCCTCGGCGTATCTGCTCCGGCCGGCCGTGGTGGCGAGGGGAGCGGCCGTCGCGAAGTTGCAGGGTGCTGCGTGTGGTGATTCTGGGCGGAGTCGAGCCGGCGGGATGTTGGGTGGTGCGGGGATGCTGGCGCTTTGGCCGTGCACGTTCAACGGCATCGGTTTTCATCGCAGCGCGGCGGACGGCTCTGCAGTCTTCTACAACGAGTGGAGGCGCTTCTTCCCCGGCGGCAGGAGGTACGGCGGCTTCGGCGACGGCTCGGTGATCCGGCGCGGCGTGGGGATCCGATCGTGTTTTCTTTCAGTGCCTTGGGGTGCTCCTTGCATGTTCTTGGGCTTGTTTGTATTTTTCTTTCTTCTGGGGTCCCGTTTGTAATGTGCTCGAGCTTCCTTATATATGTGGATCGGATCTTGTTCAAAAAAAAAAAAAAAAATCCCATAGACCCGAATGCAAAACACGACGCGAATGTGTGCACCTAGCTAGCAGTAAAGAATTAGTTAAACCCGAAGGAGCTCCACTCCAGTGCGCACGTGTACACATATACCCTGTTAGAATAGTATACGTACACGATTAGAGATAGACTAGGATTATGGAGATCTTCTTGTATACCAAGTCATAGGTGTCTTGCGCTTCCGTCGTCCTCTCCCCTCCGTCATCATCGACTGCGTCTCTGAGGGTCTCTGTCTACATCAACGTGATCTTCATCGACAAATCTCGTCAACACACCGCAACCGCCGCTACAACCTCGTCCACAAGGATGGACATGCGCCCTCTGATAATATTACTGCAAGGCGTCACACGACACCGACGACAGCATCGACCGCGTCCGACGGCCAAGACTGCATCAACAAACCGGCATCACTATTGTGAAAGCCCCTACGATACGACTGCACACACGGTTCTGGCAAAGCCGTTGTGTGCACGGTGGGTTTCCTCCAGTCTTAGCAAAACTGGTGGACTCACCTATGGCCGCGTCCTCTGACATCTGCAAGACGCCCCGATGGTATCTCTCAAGGTGCAAAACGTCACAAAAAAACACAACTGCAGCCCCGTTATATACATCACGCAATTTTTTGCGCCTCCGGCATTGTGGCTACACCGACCACGACAAGTACTACATCGACCACAACACCTCGACCACGGTAACATCACGATCGGCTACTTCGAAAAACATCAACGGCAACGTCTACATCAACATATCGGCAACAACTTCAGTCAACAGCGTCCGCGTCATCACTGCGTTCACAACACTCCCGCTGTGACTGCGGGAGGGAAGAGAGGAGAGAACATCAGAGACACAGTTGATGATGACGAAGCGAAAAAGACGACGAAAGCGCAAGACTTCAAATCCAGGCAATCGTCCGTTTCACTCCCACTACGACTAAGGGGGAATGTTAGAATGCCTACGTGTGCTAGTTGGAAATAGATTAGGATGTCCTAATATTTCCTAATATTTCCAACTATTGTCCGTTTCACTCCCACTTACTGAGTAGTTTATTTCCTACACGATTTGGTTTATTAGGAAATAAACCAATGGTGTAGCAATACACGATTTGGTTTATTAGGAAATAAACCAATGGTGTAGCAATACACGATTTGGTTTATCTCCAAATATTAGGCATCCACGTCGTGTAGGAAATAAACCAATGGTGTTCACCATATAAAAACAGATCACTCTGATTAGCAGCTACGACAAGTTTTTAGTTAGACGACTAGTCTCCCTTATTCGAATGTCCTAAATGTTGTACTAAAGGAAATTTTAGGTAGAACGATGATATTTTAGCACGAAGTACATAGCAGCCACACGACATCAACATATTATTGAATCCACTATACAATGTAACACAATTTGACCCAAAAAGAAAGTGACATGGCAATGATTTGTTGGCAAGGTGTTCTTAAATATCATATATATTCTAGATTTTTGTATGTTAGTATGCCTATTCATGAACTAGAAATATCTATCAAGATATTATTTAGCATATGATTTAGAGATTTCTATCAAGATAGGTAAAGATACAAACAAATATATGCAATCTATTCATGCAAGTGACAAAATTATTCGAGAAGGGGCATAGGATTTTTTTTTTCACATTTGAGTGGATTTGGTTTAAAATTTCTAAGGCACAATGTATTAAAAATAAATTATTTTTTAAAATACATTCAATTTAGCACAACATATAAGTTGTGGCATTGAATTGTCAAAATGAGTTATAAATAGGTATACAAGTTCAGTATAAATAATGATATTTGTTTTGACTCATCCACGAGCCCACAATGGACTGGACCGACCTTGTCATCATATGAGAGTTCGGTGGTTGGCGTCCCCAAAAAATAAATCATAAAATAACAATGTTAATGTTAACCATAATACAACAGGTCATATACTTACCGTTGTGATAAAAAATACCCGTGAAACCATGGTGGATATGCAGGTAGTAAGAATGGATGAATTGAGAAGTTTGGACGCATAGTCATCTTTCTGCATGACGAGAATGAAACTTCATTGTCTTCTTTATGCTGGGATGACAAGTTCTATTTGCTAAATTCCATTTTGATCTCTACTCCGATCAAATCAAAGCACTTTTTCACGTATGTTGCATCGTTGGCACCAAAAAATTACACGTGAAGATTCGTAAAATCTGGATAACTTAGTAGCTATGTATAGGAAAATAAAATAGAGTGAAATTAGTAGGTGAACATATGTCAGAGATGAATCAATAAGATTTGCCTGAGAAAGAAAACTAACATGATTCAATGGATTGTATATCCTAAATACCACCGGGTGAACACTCTCGGGGATAGATGTATTCTCCGACCAACACATCGATAAAAAAATCAAACTATGAATTAACAAAAAAAAAATCTCATGTCGATGGACATCAGAAATAAGGAGACATGAAAAACATTTTTTTTTGCAAAACAAACTATGGACTAACCCTAAAAAGATAATTTGCTTACCTTGGCCTCCGCCTTGCCCTGCTCCTTTTCCATCCCTTCCTACTGATGCTTGACGCCGCCTCTGCTAGCCCTACTAAAAGATCGATATGGTCGAATAGAGGCGGGGGGGGGGGGGGGGTGAATAGGCGACTACCAAAATTTAATTTTTTTATTTTAATTAAGGCTTGCACAAAGTAAATCAAGATTAACTAGATGTGCAACTAGATGTAGGCAACCTAGGTGATACAAGCAAGGTAAGTAATGCAGCGGAAACAAGGTGTAAAGGAAAGAAGTAACCGCAAAGTAGACACGAGGAGATGTTTCCCGTAGTTCCTTCCCAATGGAAGTACGTTTACGTTGGAGGAGTGTGGAGCCACCTAGGCACTCCAATAGCACGGATGTGCTCATTCTATTCTCCAGTTCCACTATGAGGTCGACTTGAAGGCGTTGATCAAACCGATACACCAAGGTAGGGGAGCTCCATAGTGAGTTGGAGCCTCCCAACAATGTCCCGGAGCTCCTCGCAACAAGTTGAGGCCGCCGAAACCCACAAAGGCTTCCTAGGGTTACAACCAACTCAAGGAAGAACAAGATCCACAAAGGGTAGTGAGGGGATGAAGGGGAAAACGAAATCCGGCTCGGTAGAAAGGTAGATCGGGTCCTCCTCCACCAAATCCTTGAAGGGCTTGAGATTTGGTTGGTGGGAGAGGTAGATCTAGGCGTTTGAAGCTTTGAATTAATGGAGGAGAGAGAGTGCAGCTCGAGCAATCTGGCTAGAGGTAGGTGGAGAGGTATTTATAGCCCCTCCCGAAAATCTAACCGTTGCAGCATTCGGGTGACCGGAACTTTCGGTGTAAGTGCCAGAAATTTCTGGCCTGCGGTAATCTCCGGCCTTAGTTTCGACAGAAGTTCCGGAGGGGGATCAGAAGGGTGAGTCCAAAAGGACTTAGCGAAAATCTAGCGGTCCGGAATTTTTCAGAGAGCTGCACCGGAACTTCCGTGGTGCAGGGCCGGAAACTTTCGGCCCACGGAAAGTTCCGGAGCTTCTTCCCGGCAAAGCTCCGGACCAGCATCAGAAGCGAAAGTCCTTAGGGACTTAGCCAAAATCCTGTGGTCCGGAAATTTCCGGTATCTGGGGCGGAACTTCCGGTGCAGGGCACCGGAACTTCCGGCCGAGAAACTAGAATTTCCGGACTCCCTCAAATAGACTGCAACAGGCACATTTTCGTTTAGCCCTCTTTCTTTTTTTACTTGAAGATACTCTAACCGTCATGTTGTATATTTTGCCGGTACCTGAAAGCACTTAGCAAACGGTTAGTACTCTAATTGTGTTGTCATTAGTCACCAAAACTAAGATGGAAGATATAGAGCACTTTCACCTACGCTAGCCCATCGACTTCTTTCCTCCCCGCCACCGCATGCACTTTTGTGTCCCGCGTCGCCACACAACGGTGAGAGGTGAGGCGCGACGAGAACATTCTCATCCAGGGTTGCGTCCAATTTCCCGGTGAATCAAGCCGTTCGAGAGAGAAAAGGAATGGTCAGATAATTTGCTTGCTGGCTTATTTGCATATATATCCTTTTAATTAAAATAAACCGCACTCCACTTAAGTCAGGTTTCATATACACAAATATGCATATAATTGTGTGTCATGAAGTGTTGAAGTCTTAATCAGCTGTATGAATTTGTTATGATCGAAGCATTTTATATTAGTATGCAAGATGTTGTTATGTCGAGAGTTTATTTGTTACTAGAAGTCAATGCTACATTTATGATTTGTGCGTTTGGGCACCAATTGTCTAGTTCTCCCTCTCGTCATGAAAACAAGGGTTATAAATTTTGATATAAAAATCAAACAATATAAGTTTGACCAAGTTTTTTTTTGGAAAAGCTATCAACCTCTAGAATGCAAAATCAATTTGTTTAGATACGTCATGAAATATATTACATATCATGTTTGTATAGTATTAATTTTAGTGGTAAATTTTTTTTTTATAAATTTGGTTAAACGGAGGCAGTAGCTTGTATGTGTTTCCGCTGGTTTGTCATACTACCAATTGGTTGTTTCTATCCTCAGTTGTATAGTCTACATAAAAATCCATGTTATGGATTGGTTTATAGATAATGAAACATCCATTATATGAGTGGTTTTCTGAAGGCAACAAATCAGTAGCCGTACCAGGAATGAACCGGGAACACTTCGTTCTGCTATACAAGAAAACGGTGTGAAACGAATAGATTGTAATTGTGTAGAGTTCTTTTCAAATTAGCTAAATGACTCACTCTCTGCCTAAGCACCAATACTACAACATCCAAATTGAATATGGCTTATGGTTACACACTTCAAAGACTGCCTGAACATCAACCTTATTGGTGGTACAACGGTGCTATCATTTACACTTATCAGGGGCGATTAAACATAGCATTCAAAGACTTATTATCCACCGCGTCGATCCGTTTCAGTGTTATGTTCAGTTTGAGCAGCGGTCTGGCCCTTCGATTGCACCTCTTTACAATCCTTATCAGCATCTTCAATCTGGGACTCTGTCAACGAATCTGAGCTCTCAGAAGTGATGGCGCCAGAACAAGCTTCACCATCCTCTCCATGGAAGAACCTGGCAAGAGACAGGGCGTTGTAAGTAGAGCTGGCCTTCTTAAGGCCCTCTATCGCTTTCATTGCCGCGAGTGTGCTTCGGTACACCTTCGAGGTTTCTGTGTCGCAAGATGACGCTGGGTCATGGCTTCCCATATTATCGTGAGGCTGCAACTTTGAAGAGGAACCAGATTCGAGTACTTCCTCTTCGACCGGGAAAAGGAGTTCAAGATTAGCCTCACATTCTCGAACAAGCCTAGTTAAAGGTTCAGTGGTGAAAAATGGTTGGTGGCGAGCACGTTGGGTGAATGGTAAGCTGAGCACGCCACCTGTTCTTTGTCATACTTCTTCAGTATCTTCACTAATCCTGCATGCACAAAGTGTCAGAAAATTAGTTATGAACAATACTATCAGTTGATCACTGAAGCTAGGCTAACTTTGTTTAATGTGCTCACCAGCAAAATTTAGGGAGCTGTAGGTCTGCAGAAGTATCATTTCACCGTGGATAAGCACAAAATCTCTACGTATCTCTAGCATCTCTTCAGTGAACTCAATCTTGGATGTAAAAGCATCATTCTTCTTAGCTTTGACTCGCTCAATCCTCTCCTTGAGCACCTAGAGACAACCAAACTGCGAGTGAAAATAAAAGAAAATAGCATACCACAGCTACCTACTACAGTACTACCTACAGCCCAAAATAATCCAGATAAAATATAAATAATAAATGCCAACAATAGACAATAACATTCAAAGATTGTAAGATTTCAAAATAGAAAGGAAACTCCCCCAAACACTCATTGAAAAGTATATCAAGAATCCAGAATCTTTTTGGATCTGCCTGTCCGGTTGCAGCTTTCCCTAACTTATTTGGATCTGCCTCTGTCGGACAAAAATCTGCCCATGGAGGTCTTCTTACCCTTAATCTCGGCTATGGAGAAGCGTATTAATTTATCGCTTGAGTTTATTATGCTGGGAGGAAGGTAAAACGCTCACCAAATCGGTTCTTTCAGCGCTGCCGGCCCACCTGATGTCTTGTATTAAGCTGCCGCAATGGGTGATCCAAGAAACTGATAGAATTCGGAGATCTTCTTTTCTGGAAACGAGAAGCACTTCAAACAGCAGTGACATCTGGGTGGCGTGGGACTCATGCTGCAGAAGCTACAACAAGGGAGGACTGGGCATTCTGAACTTGAAAATTCAGAACGATCGTCTCCTGACAAAGTTCGTTCATAGGCTTCTCACCACACCCAAATCGCCATGGTTGAAGTGTGTTTGGTCAGCGCATTTGTGTGGTAAAGATCTAGGAGAGAACCTCCCTCCCGCAACCCGATCATGGTACCAAAACAGCAAGTTGATTCAGACCTACAGAGATACAACTTTTGTTCAGTTAGGTGACGGGGCAACGACTTCGCTCTGGATGGATAAATGGCAAGTAATGGATCACTCTGCACCAGATTTTCCGCCCTGTTCCCACGCGCTTTGAGGCCAAATATCATGCTTGCGGATTGCTTGATCGGCAGCCAGTGGCTTGTGCCATTGAGGCACCTGACGTCTGACATCGTGGCCCAGGAGTTAGTTGCTCTGATGAATTTCCTCAATTCCTGCACTTTGAACAGAGACACGTTGAACCACAGGGGACGACGAATCAAGCAGTCCAATCCTTTTATGGTCGAGAACCTATACGAGCTCTTGTCAAGAGCAATTTGGGGGAATTCGGCCCCAAAAAAAGGTAAATATTTATGTGGCTTTTAATTTAAATAAAAAAGGGTGAAAGTTAGATCGTTTCTTCCCAAGCAGCAGATTTCAGATGATCATCTTTGCCCCTTCGGCTGCAATACCAGTGAAACTACGGATTGCTTTGTGTATGACTGCTGCCACACAAAACTGGACCTCCATCACCTGGGGATTGATTGAACAGGGCTGGATGATTTAACTGACATTTACAAGGCTGCAAGAATGAGTTTGCCTGAAAGAAGGCGACCAGCGTGGGAATTGATGATTACTGCGATTTTACTGGGCCATCTGGCTATCTCGGAACAGAAAGCTCTCTGACAATGTGGACATTCCCGTGTCTGCAGTGACCAAACAATGCCTGGAACAGGCCGCTGTGTAGTCTCACAGGGCAAAGAAGGACGAGAAAAGGGCTAATCTTCAGTGGATCGATGAGCTATCTAGCCATAGTTAGCCTAGCCTGTGGGGCTGTGTTTCTGGATTCTTGGGTTCTCCCTCCCCCTGTAGTCCCCCATGTATTTATTCCCTCTTCTTTGCAGAAGGTAGGGGCCTCCCTTCCCGATTTTACTCAAAAAAACATATCAAGAATATCGCTTCATATTGTTGGTACAATCTTCCTCTCAAACTTCACATTGTTATTAGATTCTATAGGTCCAACAACCTACGAACATATGCTTAATGTGCTAAACACAAGATTACTTGAGGACAAAACCTTGTAACAGTACAAGAATATAAGCAGTTTCAACAGGAGGTTCAATCAAATGATCAGAACTAATATGAAGCCAAGAACTGGAATTATCAAAGAGACTGTTTAGGATTTAACCAGATAAGTTCAGATGTATGGGATTTTTGGAACTAAGCCTCAAACGTTAAACGATCTAGACTGCTCAATCAGCTGTGTTTGACCCATAGACAAAGATATGGTAAATTTAGTTCTTAGATAAAGGCCAAGTGCTGCTGTTACTATTGGTTCTGGGTCTTTTGTTTACTAGAATTACTACTGGAACTGGGTTTGCTGCTCACCTGTCACCGACATTTAAGCAGACTCAGCCTCATAATGAACATTCAACAGACCTTAAGTGACAAGCTTTAAACTATGTTATCATGCAAGCTAATTGATTCAGACTAATCATGTATGGGTCACTGAGGTTCGTGACATAATGAAATCTGCATGACTGGAGCCTTAATATGCCTAAGTCGACTTCATCATGATCGATCAATATGACAACGCGCAATGTTGAAATTTGAGGCCATCACTTAAAGGGGAGCTTATCACTGCGCAATTAAATTCAGAGTAGCAGTTTAACGGCCTTTTGTGATGAATACAAATCAGGACTGCCCCTGTCATACAGAAAGGCACGTGCCATCCAATTCCAAATAATGATCATCAGAAACATATCCATCCACCTAAGTTACCATGGCATCCAGACAAGGCCAGTTTGCAGTTACGATTGGTATCACACAAGTGGACAAATAATTAGTCCCGGTTGAACCAAATCACCAGTGTAATTGTTGTAATGCTACAACTGATAGCATCACTGTCCGGGAAATTCCTCAGCATCCTAGACACGAGAGATCACACGGTGACCAACCAATCCCCGCCCACGATCCAACCGCTCCCCAGCGCAGCCCTGTATCGACAGACGCGCCCACGATCCAAACCCCGGTCCACGAATCCCCTAATCTCCGTTTCGCACGACGAGAAGGGAGCGGCAAGGGACATAGAGGGGAAGGAAGGATGATGCAGTGCGTACCTGGAGGCGGATGACGTACCACTCCTCCCTCTCCATGTAGAAGTCGTTGAGCTTGTGGAGCTCCACGTCGAGGATCCTGGCGAACCAGTTCCCCAGGGCCACGTCCCCGTACCCGAGCCCCGCCTCTGCGGCGGGAGGGGGAGGAGGAGGAGGGGGCTGTTCGGCGTCGGGGGGCAGGGTCTTGATGAGCTTCTTGAGGGCCTTGTAGGCGAGGTACTTGTCCTTCCAGTCCGGCAGCGTGCCCTCCAGGTGGTTCCGGAAGTCCTTCCCGAACTTCATCTCCCGGCCGGCGAGAATCTGATCGGAGGAATTGGATTTTTTTTTGATACAATTTCTGGATATTACCTGTAATTCTGGCTGGCTCCGATGGATGGCGGAGGAAGGAGGAAGAAGAAATGGATGATTGGGCGCAGAGTCGCTGTCGGGTGGGGCCGGATATTCGTCGGCTCGGGACTCGTGGGTCCCTGCCCGGCTTGCCGCTTGGCTCCTGCCGCCGCCGGTCGCCGCTTCGGTCTTAACTTGGGGGCCGTGGGGCTTTGTATACAAGATTATATTATCCCCTAATGTTGTCTAGACACGTCTAAAAAGAGATTACCATTTTGTTTTCATGCCTAAGATCGGATCTCCGCCGGTCTTTGCATTTATCAGTACACACAAAATTTTACTTATGAGTACTTGAGTAGTGACAAACGCACAAGACATCCCAATGAGGCTTCAACATGGGGAGAAATGAAAAGGAATGGGCAAACATGGAAAGTCTTCTATGGACAGATTGTAACACCATAAAAATCTTGAAACTGAAATTCATATCTATGGGTACGCATGAACGGGTGTTTGAATATGCCTCAATGCTCTTTGTTAGGATTTAATTAGTTTACTTAATTAATTATGTAATCCTCCCTATGTAATGTTGTGTGCGGTTGCTTTGGCAACCGTCACGACGCTCCCACGATTGTATAACCGTTCCCGACGGTTGCTCCCGAAACGCCGCCTCCCTATGTCGGTTTGTAGAGGCGACGGTTCCCCTTGTATAAATACTCGATTGTCAACGGAATAAAGAACACAGTTCGATTCATTCGCTTCTCTCTCAATCGCTCTCAGATTTCCTTCTAACACTCTTGTCGCCAAAACCAACTGATAGGGGTTTGATCGGCATCAATCAGGAAAGTCTGCCATGTCACCACCAAAAAAGCGCTCGAAACTTCATCTCGGGGATGTCATCCTTGCTCCTCGAGAACATCATTGACAACGTGGACTCCAGCCAATTAAAAGAGGTGCAAACGTACACCTATAATGGGTAACGACGACAAGCTAGAAATGAGACGGTGGCAACTAAGCTCAGTTTTCCTTCCTAGGACAGCAAACTGGTAAGAAGATGTTCCAGACATGATGTTGAATCCAATGCCATCAACCAACTATTTGTTCTACTATCACAATGTTAAATTATTGTGCTGAGAGTGAATCATCATCATGGTTACGACCATCCACCAATAAAAAATGTTAAAACGAATGTAGATGCATATTTTAGTGATGAATATGCCACCTCAGTAATAATTTGTGATGCCAGAGCATTCTTTCCTGGTGCAGCTTCTTAGGTGTTGGACAATGTATATAACTAGAAGCTTGGCGCGGCTTGCCGCGCGCCACCCGCCGTTGACACTGGTTCTCAATTTGCAAAACGCTATGATAAACATTCTTAATATAACACTGATTGCGCACAACCTGCCTTTGACAGTGATAATCAATTGTAAAACGCTATGGTAAATATTATTACATTGTGTTTGTCCAGAGCCAACAACCATGGTGTGGAGCAGAAGTAATTACCTTGTTCAATTCACCGAATGCAGAGACGAAGTGTTTATCAACCGACATAACGGTAAGGAAAGGGTAGAAGGGGTAGGATAAGCCAGGTTATCATGTGTCCTAATCTGAGTCTTACCCGAGAATATTAACATTTTGACCACACCCTTTCAAAAACGGGCGAGAAATAGAACTGGGAAGGGATGTTGGCTGCCTAGCCACCTAAGCTCACACTCAATTCAGAATTTTCGTTTTATTTTCTCTTAATTCACAGGGCTATGGAAAGGTCAGTTGACATGATACCATAGAATATGAGCAGCTATTGGCAAGCCAGTCAAAAAATATGGTTTTATCTACATAAGTTTTCTGGGGCGATATGTTAGGTTGGCGTTAGGCACATAAGACTCTAAACAGTATAATAGAAGTTACTGGCTTCTAGCACGTAAAATATGCAAAGCAGATATCAGGAAAGGTAACCAACGGAGCATAGAGCACATAGGTGCTAGCGAAATGTATAGAGACCATGTATAGGAATTCAGTAGTTTCTTTCATCTATTGGCTCGTCAACAAAGGCGCTCTTTCTGGTACTATAGCAGCCAGAGAACTGATCATCTTACTAAATCAGAGTCTGAGCGGTAGGGACATGTACCAACCATCTGGATCACCTTAGTTGCTGGGAATGGCAAATCGCTGAAGGCAGCCAACTTCAATAAAGACTTAGATAAGTGAACCTAATTCAGTTCTATATTTTAGTAATAACCATAAAAAATGCAATACTGCATTGGGTAATTTACACCAATATTTTCCTCCAATCAATTACAGAGTAAATACAAAAATTATCTTTCCTTGAACATTACATGATAATTTTCTTAGATCACGTATATCCGAATATAAACCTGCTAGTCTGCTACTGAGCACAAGAGAAAGCTGGCCACCAATTTAATATAACTCCCAAGGATGGACCAGAATTTTAAACCCAGCACAAGGTGTGTCATATCACCCACGGTAGCCCCTGGTCAGCAATCTCCAGCAAGATGCCTGATGGAAAAAAAAAGTAAGAAGAACAGAGCAACATATCAAGCAAAAGCTCGTGATAAAAATGTTAGAAGTATAAGAAAACATATGGATTAACCGGGGCTACTGGACCAATAATGAAAATGAAGTGAAAACGGTAACCTCAAATAAGCTGACTTTTTCTATGGTTTTTTCGAGAAGTGCAGGAAAACAGGAACTAAATGGCCAGACGTAGATGAGATAAAATTGGAAGGCAAGACCTGAAAAAATGATCCAATTGGGAACCACGGCTGTAGCAAACCATGTGGATAACTACATGATCATTATCCGAACAGAAAATTTTCATGCTTAGTTTAACCTTAATGCTAAATGCATTCAGCATAAAGGATGCAATTTTACCAGAGCAGTCTATTTCAGAGGCTATTTTTGTCATTTGAGGGGGAATAACAGCTGCCATATAGTCTTCGCACTCGGGTTCTCGTACCCGTAATACAAAGTCTAAATTCTGTATGTTTCCTACCAAATTAAAAGCTAAAACTGGTCATCAAAGAAAAAGAGCAGCAAACTATCAATTAGGACTGATGCACACCCAATATAGATATTTATATACCAAGTATTACACCATCATCATTTACTCTTACATAAGAGATCCGGTACCTAACCAAAATTATATGGGTCACGAAAGTTGTCGCTATAGCAAGTTGGCTTGACTATGGAAAACGCAGGAACACTCTGGGTCGGAACACCACACACATGCTCTCACAGAGCAGCATACTACCATCACTTAAACCATCACTACATCAGGTAGACAGCAGGGCTGTGGTGTACAAAAAAGGCAGCGGCGGCGTGACCTCGACATGGTTGAGAACGGCAGGGCTGTAGCTAAGAATTATTAGCAACACGATCTCCTCGTGGTTCAGCAAGTGGCGGAGGTGGCAGAGCGAGCAAGGGATGCAGCAGGGAGTGGTGGCTTCAGATAGGACAACGACCAGCCTAGCTCCTGCGCTGCCGACTCCATAACATACGTCTCTTGCTGCCTAACATGCATTATATTGTACTGAACAAAATGAAAACACGATGAAGGAATGCAAAAATGGTTGAGAAAGAGCATGTACTTCATATATGACAGTGGTCTTAGTTTAAATGTGTTATGGGAATCTACCATTTGTTGTCTATGCCTTGCATTCATGCCCCTAATTAAAGGAATGTCAAAAAATGTAAATAGGCTATCCAACATGAAAACATGGATTTCAAGATTAATTTATTGTCAAATGGAACCTGGTCCATGCTCAAAATAGGTACAGAGAAAGAATCTGAATGTAGTAAATATTACCTGCATGTGATTAGCAACATCCCATGCTCTTTTCTCTACCTCACTCTCACGACATTAGGAACTGGCGATTGTACATAAGTCCAAATAAGGTCACATCCTCCAACATCAAGCTGAGATGCTACTCAAACCCTTCTTGCGTACAGAAAAAATAGAACAAAGAAGTTGTTATTTCCGGTGGAGGTAAAACTGACCGTGAAGCCATTACTGAATACATCAAGAAACATAGCATGCCCATCTCCTTTCTCGGCATAAATAGAAATCAGTAGACGGCATAAAAAATTACATCTTTTGAAGAGGAAAGAGAACATTGTAGTGCAGAATATCCATTTTCTATTTTAATGTTCAGTCTTCAAATACAGGGTAGGGTCAATGTCATATATATAACTACGGTATTAATTTCCTAGGAAGTTTTACACACAAAAATATAATAAAATCATGCCTACCGTCTATTACATGCTCACAGTCAATCCATAAACTAATTATTGGTTTAGACCAATCTGCAAGCACATGCAGGTTACAAAGCTAACCTACTACCTTAATCTATACATATCGAATATGATGCACAAGCCTGCAATTTGTGATTCCATGCCCCCAATAGCATTAACCTGCATGACTTGCTACACTTTTCATCATGCTTTTTGATAGATTAGTGGCTCAAAACTGAACATGAACAGAAGATGCGCATATATAGACCATTAAAAATTATCTTTCTAATAATGTGAAATACTACAAATCCATGATAAAATGTATTTATGTTGAGCAGTATAAGAACTACCTGGGGGTGGAGGGAACCAGCTGATAGGCGCTGAAGGTTGTTAATCTGTTCGCGGAATGGAACATCGCCGCTGACCTTGGCAATACCCCACCTGTGAGCACCATCACCTGTGCCGCTGCCAAACACCCACACGCTGATGTCCCTACATAAAGCCCCACTGTTTCAGCTCACAACTATTGCAAAACTGTGAATAACAAATCAAAAACAACTTGATCTCCTTAAATACATAAATTGCAAATCTGTGAATAGCTGAACTGACAACTTGGTCTTGTTCTCATTGACTGACTAAATTTCAGAAAAAGAAAAGTACCTCAATTACAAAGATTATCCTCTCATGTCAATCTCCTTGGATTTTAACCGAACACCTTGTATGCCTAGAAAATGTGCACAGAACAATAAGGAGCGAGAAGTAGAGAACCAGGGCGAGTTAGGTGAAGCTATGCCGAAAGAGCAGGGTGGGTGGCAATTCACCTTGGCTCCGTGCTCGCCCTCTTGTGCGGGTTTTGCGGCAGCTCGCGCTCCTCCGGTTGGGAGTCGAGGAAGACAGATGGGCAGAGAGCAGCAGCTGTGCACGAACCTTTGGTTGAGCTACATGTGAAAGAGGAGAAGAAACGGGAAGGTGGTGAATGAAGAACTTGACTCGGCGACGGATGTCGGAGCTCCGCAGCTTCCATCTCCGTCCCTCTTCGACCTCCATCTCAGGCGCCTCTCCTCACCGGCAGATGGGGACGCTCACGCAACGGACAATCGTGCTCGGCGGCGCGAGGTCGGCAGCAGCTGCACATCGTGGCCCCTCGTGCTTCCTCCTGCTTAGCCCAGAGGAGGAGGCAGCAACTCGAGCTGGGAGGGGCGCGGTGCCGGCCCATGCCTGGCGGCACAAGGTCGGCAGCGAGAAAAAGGGGCGACGGAGGGTGGCGGAGCAGCCGGCGCGACGGGAGTGAGGAGGACAGGCCGGAGAAGATCCTGAGCCTGGAGTCCCGCACCTCCAGCGGCAGCGCGGCGAGCCTGGCCTCCTGCGCGGGCGCCTTGGGCGTCCACGGCGCGGCCCACGGGTCGCCCCCGCCCATCCGCTTCCCCTGTTCGACCACCTGCAGCTGCTCGGCCCCGAGCACGCACCTCTGCGCACACACCAAAAAGAAAATCTCACAACCCCGCAATCAGGGCCAGAAACCCCATGCGCCGACGGGATTGAACGCTCACCGGCGCGCGGAAGCGGGAGGTCCGCGTCGACAGGGACACGCCGTGGCGGCGAGAGAGGAGCAGGGAGGAGGAGGGCGGCGAGGAAGGAGAAGCGGCGACGGCGGAGATCGCAGCGGTCGTCGATCTGGAAGGGGAGAGGCGTAGCGCGGCGGCGGGCGGCGGCGGTCGCGGCGACTTTCCGTCGCGGGAGAGAGAGGAAGAGGAGATGGGGGTTGTGCTGGCGTTTTTACATGGACATCCCTGTCGTTTTCTAGATTTGCAAAACGGTCCTTTGCGGGCGTTTTTTTGCAAAATGGCCGACGCGCACCGAGGGCACGGCGCGGTGTGCCCCTGTCGAGCGGGACCGGCGAGGGACCGGCGACGCTCTGGCCCCACGGTCAGTGACCCGTCAAACACACACCACGACGGTGGAGGAAATCACTGTTGCTGCCACCGCGAACGGACGCTCCAGATCACTCCGTAACCCCTCGATCCAACGGCCGAAAATCCAAACGCCTGAGGAGGCCCCTTGGGGTCTCAAGGTTTACCTCTGTGGATGTGGGTACTGCAGAAGCTTGCGCACTGTACCATGGTCTACTTGTGGTTGATCTGGTATAAAAAAAATATCATGTTTTGGAATTGTATAGAGTGATAGATTTCATGCAATATATTGGGACCTCATTGCGGTCATTTATAACGCCCGCGAAATGTTGCTATGTGTTTTATTCTGCTCTAGAGAGGTGAGTGTAGTGTCAGATACTCTTACCAAGTGGGCTCGTGTTTCCCCTACAAAATTATGGCTTGATGAATCACCGCCTCTAACTAGCGAATCTTTGCAATTAAATAGGAGTTGGTGGTCGCGCTCATTCATCCCACTCTCCATGTCCTTCCAATATAGAGGCTGTTTGGTTCGGAAAATATTTTTTGTTCCCGAGCTCCAGTGCTCTCTCTGGTTTAAAAAATTCAAAAATCGTATTTTTAGTTTTAAAAGAATCTGAAAAAATTCATGCATACTGCTAATGATCTATCTCACAAACGTGCAAATTTTTGATTGCAAATACTTTATATTTTGGTCTACATAAAAATAACAAATCTTGTATATTTCGGAGATATTGAAAGTATGTACATTTAGATCCAGACATTTGTCATTTTTGTATAGAACATAATATACAAACCAAGATTTTGTACGTTTTTGGGACATATCATTGACAACACACAGTATTTTTTCCAGAATTTATAAACTTTATAAATATGATTTTTTCTTCTTTTAACTAGAGAGATCACTGGAGCTGGGAGCAAGAAATCTCTACTCCTGTTTGGTTAGGCTTATTAGTTATTTCTAACTTTGGACTTTGCCTTATAAGCTAGCTTTTGGCTTTTAATGTTGCATGATGGTATAAGTCAAAAGGTAAAAAAAAGAAACATATTTAGACACTGTTGTGACTTATAAGACAAAATCCACAAGCCAAAAATAACGACTCTACATTTTCTACCCCAACCACACCTTCCCCGTCCCCACCATATCTGAGCAGGAAATGCAGAGTAGAGAGATAGAGACACGCCATCACCGGATTATTGCATCAACTGTTATATGTAACACACATTTGACCTACAAAGACAACGACACTGCATTGATTCTTTGAGAATGTATTTTTAAATACCATATGTACTATAGATCTTTTGTACCTTAGTATACCTAATCATAAATTAGATATCTCTATCAAGATATTATTTAGTATATGATTTAGAGATTTTTCCATAGATATGTATGGATAAGCACTAATATATGCACTATATTGGTGACACAAATTATTCTGAGAAGGCATATGATCTCTTTTACTTTCTCACACTTGAGAGGATTTGGTTCAATTCCTTTTTGAGGCACAATGTATTAAACAATAATGTATTTTTACACAATATGTTTTATATTTTGCACAACATATCAGCCGCAACAGCAAATTGACAAAAATGAATTATGAACGAGTATACAAGTTTAGTATAAATAATAATATTTGTTTTGCCTCATCAAAGGATCACAATGGAGCAACCCTGCCATCATATATGTGCCCTTCTTCCGCACAGATGTTGGTGGGACTGGGCGCAACTGAGTTCTCAAAGGTGACCCTTACCAGAAGATAGAGGATGGACTTTTCATTAAGAAAATAGGGATGGGTCTGTCCAACACGAATGCAACATATGTGGCGCTTCTCTGCTTAGTGAAGCTTGAGAAGGTGCCCATGTCTCCTCCTACCCTATGACGCTCATGCTGAGAGATGAAACTCAACCCAATAAGGGCTAAAAATAATATACTCTGGTTTTTTTCCCCTTGGAAAGTGTAGCTTACTCTATGTGACGAAGTCCTACGGACTATGATGTATTCTAAAATCGTTGATCACAATATTAACATAGTATTCTATTCTTTCATGTTATGAATAATGTCTGGTCTTAACAACCATACAAGTAGTGTTTTTCAACCTTCGGATAAAATTCAGCCTTGTCCCCACATGAACACTTCAATCATTTTCTAATTTGTGTGTCATGTGAAATGTCGAATGATTCCTCAGCTATATGAACTTGTTATGATCGAAGCAATTTATATCAGTTGTATGCAAGCTGCTCCAAGTGGTGAAACCTGCAACGAATTAGACCACCACCTGGTGAAAATCACAAAAATCAGTCCAAATGGTGGTTTGTGCCACACATGGCGAAGAAGGTGGTGAACAGTGCAATTTCCTCTTAACACATGGACCTGTGCATGAGTACGTTCGGTCCGCAGACCAGGGGCTGATCCAGTGCGGAAGAAGGTGGTGAACAGTGCAATTTCCTCTTAACACATGGACCTGTGCGTGAGTACGTTCGGTCCGCAGACCAGGGGCTGATCCAGTGCGGGTGCCATGGGTGCCATGGCACCCACTATAAAATGCAGATTTTTTAATATACTACCGTTTAGTCTAATTTTATACTTATTAAACGTGTTAAAAAACTAATACATGATATTTATACTATGAATACCGAGTCTGGCACCCCCAACCTTTTACGCCTACATCCGCCACTGCCGCAGACGTAGTAACAACTCCAAGAGGGAACTAAAAAACGAGGTACACACTTAACGTCGGTTCTAACGTAATCAGGAGAAGCACGGGTTCGGATGGGTGTGTGCGCTTGGCGTACGTGTTGCGGTGTGTGTGCTCTGCCTCTGCTCGCGTGGCCTCCTTCCTCTCTGCTCCATTTCCCACCGACATTGGTGACCACGGAGAAGGAAAAGGCGCGAGGCGTGCGCCGTTTACATGCCCGCCCCGCCGCGAACCGAAGAACACTGCTTAAATCACGCGATCGAACGCGCGTGGCGAGCGCACAACATAGGTACGGAAAGCAAAAATTAAGGATGAACATTTAAATGCAACGATCAGTTCTACTCTCTCCCTTTTGTGACCGAGGCTAAGAATGCTTCCCAGCATTCAGTTTAACGTGTACACATGTGCCTGCTGCAAATTAGGACAAGCGAAACATTTACATTTTTTCTTGCAGGGTAACAAGAAAAGGTTTACGCACACAGCGTCGGTTCTAACGTAATCGTGCCCCCGGAGAAGGAAAAGAGGGCGCAAGTCGGTGCACCGTTTACGTATCCGCCTCGCCGCGAGCCGAAGAACACTGCTTAAATCGCGCGACTCCGAGCGCGCGGGCCGAGCACAAGCATAAATCAAGGAGGGGCTTAATTTATTAGGGAAACTCTGATCCGAGATGCCGATATACAACGTATCTCCGATCCACGGCGACCTATCCGGCCGACAACATCAATTACCGTATCAGCCAACTGATTCCTTCCCCTGATCCCTCCCCGCGCCTCTCTATAAAACCCAACGGAGCCATAGCACTTGACCTAACAATCACCGTGGCCGTACGTCGAGGTTGTGAGATCGAGTCCATTTGCAGTTGAGAGAGAAGGATAACAATGGCGCCGGTGGTGCTCCGGATGGACGTGGCCACAAATGCGCGAGGAAGATCAGGAAGGCCGTCGAGAACCTGCGTGGTACGTGCATACACACGTGGATGATTCGACCGATCGTAGTATATCTTAGCGAAGTTGACATCTGTATGCACCGGTCGATCGATCTGACGTGTTCATTAGTAGAAAACAGACCTTTGGTTCGGACCTTTAGTTCCGGCTAGATTTGGAACCCAGACTAATGTGACATTTAGTACCGGTTCCAAAGGTTAGAGAGGCCGCACGGTCTAGTCCCGATTCGAACGCCACCTTTAGTACCAGTTCGCGGCAGGCAGCCGCAGAGGTGGGGCCAGAGCCAGACCCTTTAGTATCGGTGAGCCTCTTGTTTTTATCTTTTTTTAATTACTTATATGATTTAGATGCATAGTTATTATTTGTATAATTTTCTTATGTTTTTTTATATGCATAGTGTCATGGTTTTGATATCCGTCCCCGTCGGCCCTCGTTCAGTCTATGATTTGGATGTGGTATATATTATCTTTTATAATTATTTGTTTTATTTCGTGTTTATGACAATTAATTACGTCGACCAACTTGACATAGATATTTTTATCTTGGAGGTAGAGGAATCGGAAATTTCAGCAGACCCTCTTGTCGAGATGTTAAATTTAGTTGAAAAAGAAAATGATGACTTGAAAGAAGAATTGAAGAGAAATTGAAAAGAACTAAAAAGAAGATGAAATTGGAGTTCGATCTTGCTGATGTCGTCGATGATCACAAGATCAAGATGAATGCAATGCGCTTAAAGATTAGAAAGATTAGAAAATATTCAATTAATAAAGAGGCTTGGTATCATTATGCTGTTGGGTCAATGGTTATTTTAGTTGCGATTTTGATCGCATTTGTTGTTAGATTTAAATGCATTAATTAGATAGTTGTATGTTAGTTTCAATGTATGTTTTATGTGAACTATGTATTACATTTGGTCACTACTCTAATTTGGTTTTAATGTGATGAACTTTTATTAATTAATTTGGTCATTATTATATATTCATGATGTAGTGTAATGGTTTTTGATATATTTATATAATGCAGATGAGCCGGCAATGGATGTATGGTGACCGACACTGTCCCGACTTTATTAATGGCATGCATAATTTTCTCCACGTGGCTGAGACAAACAAGCGGCCGAATGGCTTTATTTCTTGTCCATGTAGTGCCTGTAAGAATACGCATGATTACTGTACCTCAAAAATCATTCACGTCCACCTGTTGAAGTCCGGTTTCATGTCCGAATATAATTGTTGGACCAAACACGAAGAAAGAGGGGTCATAATGGAAGACAATGAAGAAGAAGAGGACAATGAAAACTATCATATGTTCACTGAAGACGGTGGTACTATAATGGGGAAAGACGAAGCTGAAGAAGAGCCCATTGTTGATGAGCCCGATGATGATCTTCGTCAGACCATTCTTGATGCACAGATAAACTGCGGAAGTGAAAACGAGAGGTTAAAGTTGGAGAGTATGTTAGAGGATCACAAAAAATTGTTGTACCCAAATTGCGAACATGGCCAAAAAAAGCTGGGTACCACACTGGCCGAGGTCCATTTTTATCAATTTTTAGATAGCAAAGTTTTAGATAGCAAAAATTGTTAGCAAAAAAATTGTAATTTTAGATGTTAATTTTAGTTTTTAGAAAAAAATTGTTGTTAGAAGTAATTTAGATGTTAATTTTAGTTGTTAGAAAAAAAGATGTTAATTTTCGTTGTTAGAAAAAAAAGTAATTTTAGAAGTAATTTGTTCAAAGATGTAAATTAGACTGTGAGCTACATATGTCAATGAAGAACATATCTTTCAAGGTGGTGTTCGGCTATGCTTTACCAAATCAATCTGGAGCAACCTTCCATCTCGGTGGGATTCCAGCTGGTTATGCTCGTATCGGGGTGGATCAAATTATGCCGGGATTTAAGACACTGGAACTTGACATTCCTGGAGGTGACGAGGAGAAAACACTGGGAGAAGTCAGACGTGGTATTGTTCTATGGAACAAGAAAAATAGCGTGTTTCCAAACTTGGCGCCAAGGCCACCGACTCATCCGAGTAGCAATCCCCCACCTCAAAGTCCATCCCACCCCGCCGGTTGGGAGCCCGACCCAAGTCCATCGCCCGTGCCGTCCCGTCAGCCGGCTGCGCCCACTACTAAGTCCATCGCCCACACCGTCATGACAAAGTGGAAACTAAACTTCCCGTCGATATATACACAGAAGAAAAGTGCATATAACGAAACTCGAGAGGAACGTGAGTTGCTAAAGTCTCTTCTAAAGAGAAGTTACGACAAGTCTTCAGAGGAACTCGACGCGGACGTGAGTTCCGATGTGAAAAGACAATTAGCACCGAAACGGCCCCCGCCAAATGAGATAATACCACCGGAAAAAATTACGAGATGTTTGAAAAATCTATCGAGGGAACCACCACAACCGCCTGCTTTGCGAGATGACTATGTCCGCTGTATTGAGAAAACATATAGTCAACATAATGAGGAGGAGGAGGCGGCATATAAGCTAAAGAGGGAGAAGGAGCGGACGACAAAAAGCGTGCAACAAGTGGCGCAGGGGTGAAGAGGGTGTGGGCGTCGCCGGAGCAGGGCCTGGTGGAGGTGCACGGCACGGCGGACGCGTGGACGCTCAGGAGCCGCATCCAGCGCAAGATGGACAGGCCCGTCAAGATCGTCACCGACAACTCGTCGCCCTACAACTACCCGTCAGGGACGATGACGGCGCACTACGGCCCGTCGCACCTGCCGGCATACGGCTACTACCCCCAGCCGCCGCCGCACGCCTACTACTCCCAGATCCCGCCGCCGCCGCTGCCGGGGTCGTACCCGTACTCTGCCGGAGGGTACGGCTCCGGCTGGGCCGATCCGGACCCTTACGGCTACGCGGCGCATAGCACGGTGTCGGCGTGCTCCATCATGTGATCGGGCCGGCCGGCCATGCATGCAGCAGCGACGACGTGCACGCGAGCTACATACATGATGCATCGATTAGATTCGTGAGAAGTTTTTTTCAGGGAATCGATCGATTAGTTAATGTTAGGTTATGTGTATGGCTCCGTTGGATCCATGGACGAGTAGGGAGCGGCGATGTTTTTTGAATGTACCGCTGCCTCTGTAACAGCCATGAAAACCTACACAATTTTGAGCTTTCTCATTCTGGACTACCGCTAGCTGCATATCGTGTGCTACAGTTTTGAGTTTAAGTAGTTATTTTAAATCGATATATAAAGTGTGTTTTGTGTCGATCGTGTCATGTTGATTATTTTACCAGCACCAAAGAGCAGATTGTGCGAGGTTTCAATTTGTTTACTTGCTTGATGTGTTTCCACGGTAAACATCTTTCTTAATGCATCTGACATAACATGTAGCCCACAAGCTTCCTATCGTGATCCGCATATCATAATCCTCCCATGGTAATAACAACACCCTAGTAAAAGTATCACGGCGAGGATGCCAAAGTATCCTAACAAAAAATAACCAAACTTGGTCAATAATAACAGAGAATTCTCTTCTCACATTGGAGATACATGGCAAACTTATTGTACTTATCAACTCCTTGAAATTTTCATTCTGAGAAAAGTAAATATTACACCGGTTTTGTTATTTCTCATCGAGTTAAAATTAAGTTAGAGCTCACTCAACTCTAATTCCGTCAGATTTACATCGTGACTTGTACATGAGTTGAAAGTCAAATTTTCTCCAGTTACAATAGGTTGCAACTGAGATTTTCCCAGTTGATGCGTTACACATGAGTTGCAAATAAAGTTTTCCAAACTGCACATGTTTTACATATGAGTTGTAACTGGAATTTCCCGGGGTGCAAGCGGATTGCACATGAGTTGCAATTAAACATTTCTCAGTCGCACATGGATTACACATGAGTTGCACCTACAACTGGATGAAGTTATCTGAGTGAGAATTAACTTAACTCTTAATTCTGACTCGATTAAGCATTATTCTCTCCCATATTACACACTCTATGCTTGACAAGAAGAAACTAAGTTACAGAAAATTTCTCTATGTACCATCTATGGTACGTCTTGAAGATCTTGTGTCGATGTGCAGTTTAATCTTAAACCAAGTGAAAATTCTCCATGATGTTCCAGACGCCGGTGACGCCAACTTCGCTCAGGCCATCGCGGCAGACCAAAGTGGCGATGCCCATCGACGCGGCTCGTTGAGTCCACCGGGTAATAGAAACGAGGCATGTTGCATAGATTATGCCGCACCTCGAGAGGTAGATGGCGTGGATCCTCTTCAGCGCACACCGTTCAATTATGGTTGTAACAAATATATGTTGTATACTAATTAGTTGTCATTGTTAAACATACCATTTTTCTCAATTGTTTTTCTTATATAGTTGCAATGTGTATAATTGAAAAAGCTGAGTTGTGCAATTTGATTTCTTTGTTAGATATTGTCCTTAACAATATACAAAATTATATTAAATATGAAAAACATGCACACCACCTTTTTTTTGATGAATTATATAGCGTATATGTATATTATTGTGTGATGTTATTTTATAACTTTACTATTACTAAATATTTTGGTAGAGACTCCAAAGCATACAACCTTGCAAATCTCCTAACAGATGTGGGTAGTATGGTTATGTAAACAAATATTTTAGAAACTTCCGGTCTATACGGTTGAAATTAGATTTTTTTCTTGGTCAAATCTGTCTTACAATTTGTTGTGGTTTGTTGCACGGCAGTGCCATCAAGGATGACTTAGGCCAAGTTCTTTTGTAGCTTCTAGATAGTTTAGAGGTCAAAATAAGATTAAAGAATTCGATTTTAAGCCCTTTTTTGGACAACCAGCTTCGACCATTCCTTCACAGTCTTCCCGCAGCTTCACGCAAGTCCACCAAAACATTAGTTGGCGTTGCCCCTGTTTGACATCGTATTTACATCAAATTGACACCGTGCGGAAACGTTATTTCTTTTTAGCTGGGAGACAACTCATTATTTCTTTCTTTCTTTCTTTTCCTCTCCTCTCACCCGAGCCTTCACGAGCTTCCTTTCCTGAGGGTCCCTCTGCCATCGCCATCCCCACCGTCGCCGCCTACCGCCGCTGCTCCCGAGCCGTCCCCACTTCCTCCGTTTCCAGTAACAACTTTCTTCCTCTTTTTTAAAACGAGATTGTTATTTTTCGAGATGAAGATGAGTTTGATGCAACAAGATTTAGATGCAGAAAGGTTGTATTTGTAACGTGCCAAAAGAGAGCACATCCAACACATGAACCTTACTGGTAGATACATTCGTTTCGCCAACAACTAATATGGACGGAGGGGCGTTGCATAAGCCACACGCGCACATTTTTTTTTGTGCTAAGCATTTACCTTATATTAGATCAGTAGCAAGAATTCAGTCTTGCTGGATACATTAATTGGGCAATACAACCAGGCACATGACCATGCCAAACATTAACACATGACCATGCCAAACATTAACTTGGGAGCTAATAGTGGGGGTTTTGGCCAAAGAATGGGCCGCCCGGTTTGCCTCCCTTTTTACAAATACTAACTCAAAGGAAGTAAAAGCCCTAGTCAGCTCTTCAATTTGCATCAGGATTGGTAGGGCAGATCTTCTTCCTAGTCTTCCAAAGCTCAATCAAGGTCTCACAATCAGTTTTAAGGTGTACACTTGTGGCCTGAATATCACAGCAGAGCTGAACCCCATCACGGCACGCATAAGCTTCAGCAACAAGAGGATTTGGGAGAGAGACATACCAGATAGAGCTCCCAGAGATAAACTTGCCTGTAACATCTCGAATGACCGAACCAGAAGCGCCACACATGTTATTCTGATCAAACGCAGCATCAGAATTAACTTTGAGTGTACCTTCAGGAGGAGGCATCCAACGGACAACAGATTTACAAGAAGGAGTTTTCTTAATTTTACTGCACCCACTGAGAAGATCACTTGCCGTGTCATTAGTACAAGCTTTCAACAGATCGAGAGGTACCTCCCATGTTTTCGGCCATTCCTTGCAGTCCACACAGAGTACATACCACAGAGAATAGCACTAGCCTCAGCTCCAGGACAGAGTGAGCAATCCAGCAAATCAATTGCCCAGGTCAGCGGATGGAAATTAGGGACTTAATGTTGTGGAACTTTTTGAAAGCCTTCCAAAACTGCCGCGCAAAGGAGCATTCCGTGAGTGCATGGAAAACCATCTCCTCACTAGCACCACACTCCAAACAATTACTCTGCAACTCCATAGCGCGCTGGAACAGATTTGCACGAGCAGGCAAGAAATTATGCAGAACTCTACACCACACGCGCACATTCATCGAAGCCCGTGAGTCTCCTGATCACCCTGCTCCATTCCCCACCGACACGTGACGTAACCCAGGTGAAAGAAAGGAAAGATGGCGAAAGGCGGTGCGCCGTTTACGTGGCCGCCCCGCTGCGATCGACGCGCGCGTGCCGGGCGCCGGAGCACAGCACAGGCATGGAAAGCAAAATTGAAGGAGTCACATTAACGGAAACTCCGATCCGAGGCCGATTACCGTATCTCCGATCCACGGCGACTTATCCGGCCGACAGCATCAATTACCGTATCAGCCAACTGATTCCTTTCCCGGTGATCCCTCCCCGCACCTCCCTATAAAACCCAACGGGGCCATAGCACTCGACCTAACAATTTGCAGCTAGCGGCGGAGGTTGAGAGAACGATCAATTGCATTTGCAGTTGAGAAGAGCAAGAAGGAGGAGGAGGAGCGATGGCGCCGCCGGTGGTGCTCCAGATGGACGTGCACTGCCACAAGTGCGCGAAGAAGATCAGGAAGGCCGTCGAGAACATCCGCGGTACGTTGACGCTCTTTGTCTATCTTACCCAAGTTCGAAACATATGCACCGATCGATTTGATGATACGTGACCTGCAGGGGTGAAGAGGGTGTGGTCGTCGCCGGAGCAGGGCCTTGTGTTGGTACACGGCACGGCGGACGCGTGGACGCTCAGGCGCCGCATCGAGAAGAAGTTGGACAAGCCCGTCCAGATAGCCAGCGACGGCTCGGCGCCCTACCACTACTCGGGGACGACGACGCACTACGGCCCGTTGCAGCCGCCGGCGTACGGCTACTACTCCCAGCCGCCGCCGCCGCCGCACGCCTACTACTCCCAGATCCCGCCGCCGCCGCCGCCGGGGTCGTACCCGTACTCTGCCGGAGGGTACGGCTCCGGCTGGGCCGACCCTTACGGCGTGTCGGCGTGCTCCATCATGTGATCTGGCAAGCTAGCAGCCGGCCGGCCATGCATGCAGCAGCGACGACGTGCGCCCGAGCTGCATGCATGATGCGTGGTTTCGATTCGTAGGTCGACCTGTTTTTGCAGGGAATCGATTAGTTAATGCTTAGCTAGGTCGAGTGTATGGATCCGTTGGGTCGATGGACGAGCAGGGAGCGGTGATGTATTTTGAATGTCCTGCTGCCTTCTGTACCGGCCACGTACGAGAGCCTACACAGTTTTGAGTTTTCTCATTCTGGACTGGCGCTTGCTGCATCGCATGCCACAGTTTCGACTTTTGAGTAGATTTTTCAATCAATAAAGTGTGTTTTGTGTCGATCGTCTCATGTTGGTTATTTTACCACGTTAATCGCACGAAAAGAACAGAGGGGTTCAATTTGTTACACATGCTTGATCTGTATACATGGTAATAAATTGTGAAAATGCAGTGGTGGTCGCTCTTATCCCTCCTCTCTGCTACAGTAGAGAGGGCGGAAAAGCGGCGATTCGGAGGTCCAAGTTCTCGCCGGCGTCTCCGCTGCTCCCCTCCGTCTCCGGTCGCCGTTGAGGCACCGCGAGGTGGGGGGAGCCCCGGGTTGCGCTCGTGCGTGTAGATAGTAGTAGGTGTGAGTGCTTGCCGGCGTCTTCGAAGACGGAGGAGATGGCGTCGGAGTGTGGCGTGTGGTCCTTCCCCTCCTTGCTCCGTTCCGGCGGCTTCGTCGCTGGGGAGGTCGTGGAGGAGTTCCGTCGGCCGCTTCTTCTTCTTTGCTCTTCCGGCCTGCCGTGGTGGTGTGGGGTGGAGTTGGAGATGGAGGGCGTGCCGTTTTTGTTGCAGGTGGACGTCGTGGTTTCCTTTGGTGTTCTCGCGCTGGCCGGCCGAGGTGGCGAGGGGTGCGGTTCCTGGAGGTGGTTTGGTGTTGCTGCTGGTGGTCTTGGGCGGCGGTGCGACGGCTGGATGAAGGGTGGAGGCGGAAGGGTGGCGTTGTGGCTGTGCTCTTTCAATGAGTTCAGATTCCGCCGCTGCGCGACGGATGGCTCCTGCGGCTGTCTACATCAGGTGGTGGCGCCTCCTTCCGGCGGCTCGCGGTACGGCGTCGTCGGCGTCGCCTAGGAAGCTTGGGGACCGGTTCTGGGTCTGATTGCTTTTCTCTCCGGCGGTTTAGGGTGCTTTTCGCACTTTTCTGGGTTTCCTTGTAATTTCTGTTTTCTCTGGGGACTTGTTTGTAAAAGTGCTGAGCCTCCTAATATATGTATCAGATCCTTCCTCAAAAAAAAAAAAAATGTGAAAATGCAACTCCACAACTAGCTAAATGTCCGCCGCTTATCTGAGATGACCTGTGCGCAGCGGCAATCTTAAACCGTCGGTTTTCGTGGGGGAACGGCCAAGATTTACCGATGACTAAGCCATCAGTGAACGTCAAATCCCGGCCGACAGTCGGGAATTGCCGTTGCGTGCTCTAAACGCTGCACATCAGACTTTTTGACACTAGAGGTATCCGGAGTGGAGGCAATTTCGATTCTAGATTCTCTCAAGCAATTTGGCAACCTAAACAGATATAACATATTTTTGGTAAGCATGCGAGGCCGAATTACTGGGGCTGGTGGACTCGGCCCAACAAAGAAATAAGCATGCGCGCGCCAAAGCTGGCACATCCCGCGCGATTTTCATAATTATGGGGTGCAATTTAGAAGTAGAAAATAATGTACGTACGACTAATACATACACAAAAATTAGTCTGGTTTTAATAAATATTGATGTACACAAAGAATTCTTAAACAAAAAATCACTTATTTGCACAATGTTTTTAAGAAGGGTTGATTGTCAACTTCTCCTAGAATATCAAACATGTATCTGAAATTTAATTAATCCCATAAAATGGGAACCAATATGTAGAACACATTACAAGCTGTTATCTGTACTCCATTATATTTTGCTGATACGCCAAGGCCTTCTCCTCCTCTACAACGAAGAACAGAGAATTAAGAAGTGAACTCTTACATGCAAAATGAATTAATGTGTACTTTTCATGCAAACTGAATTGACGTTTGAGTCTTCTCTATACAAAAACTGTAATTCAGAAGCCAAATGAAAGATGGAAATTCGGAATTGTTGGTTGCAAAAAAAAAAAGCAAACCTAGCACACTACCATGAATTATGGCAAGAATGGATTTCCTGGATAGTTGCATAATTGCATGAGAGCTTATATATATTTTTTCTTTTGGAGAAGAACTCAGTTAAGAACTACAAGCGTCTGTCATATAAGAATAACGCATGGGCATACATATATGAATTGAATCGAAAGGCCAAGAATGCAGATGCAGTTTTAGCATATCAGCAAATACACTAGCCGTAGTACTCAAACCGCCGTGATCCATGGAACATAAACTCATGTCTACACCGACTACTGATGTACGAAATCGTTTGGATTTGTATGGCTACCTCTAAATAGAGAGGCGAAATAGCGCGGCGGTGACCGAATATCTCCCGCCGCAAATTTCGTGCTCGCCCTCTCCGGTGCCTGCAACATATCGCACACGACGTTCCTCGAGGTTGCACGACGTGAGCCTGACTCAAGGGGAACGCTCGATTAGAGCGTGCCTCTCGGGTCTGGCCCGACGCTACTTTGATGACCGTGCTGGCCTGGCCCAGGAGCTCACACAGGTAACCAAACGCCATGCTTTTGCAGCTGGCGGGCCTAGTCTGGACGTCAGCAGGCTGCCAAACGCGCCCCAAACAAATATCATATCTGCATGCGCGGTCTTATCGAACATGTATGGCAGCGTTGAATTCACTAATCATAACCCTTCCACAGGTTCGCCACCTCGAGACGACGATCGAGTAACAACTCCAATTACATTATTTTTTATTTGGAGTATGAAACATAAGAAAAGAAAAGAAAAATGCAACTCCACGCCTAGTTGGTTATGCCCCCGCTTATTTGGGACATCCAACTGGTTTACGATTTGTGCACAAATTATTAATGAATTTTCAAATACCAATGCATTATCATTAATTTTTGGATTCATGTAATTTATTTTTGATTCACGTACTAATAAGAAATTTTCGGAAGATTTTGTTTTATCAACAGATCAGTTAGTAGAAAACATATCGTTCGTTGGATGCATGATGCATATTTGACGGTCATAATAATAGTTGGTGGATATTCAATGTGGTATCATCGCGTTGAAAGAAAATGTACACAACGACCGGTCGTCGGTCCATGCCAACGATAACATGGCGACGCACTATAGCTCGGATGGTGGAGTACGTACATCGGTACGTGCTCCATTTCTAACCGTCACGTGATGCTGTAAATCTGTAATCCCGGAAAATGGAAAGGACGCCGAGGCGGTGCGCCCCGCGAGCCGATAAATGGAAGAACTTGCCTGAATTAATAGCGCGAGAGCTCTCGAGCGCGCCTGCCGAGCACAACACATAATGGAAAGCAAAATTTAAGGAGTCAATCAAAAGAAGCTTTGATCCCATGCCTGCCGAGATCACCGTATCTCCGATCCGCAGCACCATATCGCAAGCCGATTCCTTTCCCAGTTATCCACCCCGGGGCCCCTATAAAATCCAGGCATGCATTCGCCGCACCACCATACCATCGAGCAATCTTCGCAGCACACACCGTGAAACAACATCGATCGAGTTGAAACTTGTGAGATCAAGAGCAATGGCGGCGGGGCCGGTGGTGCTCGAGATGAACGTGAACGACTACAAGTCCGTCAGGAAGATCAGGGCGGCCGTCGCCAACATGCTCGGTATGTACGCACTTGCATGCATCCTCAAAGCAGATCGACTACATCTACGCACCGTTCGGTGATCGACATGATTCTGACATGCGTGCTGCGCGCTGTGCATCGATGCTTGCAGGGGTGGAGCGCGTGTGGGCGTCGCCGGAGCAGCGCCAGGTAGTGGTGTACGGGACGGCGGACGCGTGGGCGCTCAGGCGGCGCATCCGGCGCAAGATGAAGAGGCGCGTCTCCATCCTCAGCGACGGCTCGGCGCCCTACAACTACGGCCAGGGGACGACGACGCACTACGGCCCACCGCAGCCGCCCGCGTACGGCTACGGCTACGGCTACTACTCCCAGCCGGCGCCACCGCCGCCGCACGCCTACTACTCTCGTCCACCGCCGCCACCGGGGTATCCGTACAGTGGCGGAGGTTATGGCGCCGGCTGGGCCGATCCGGACCCCTACGGGTACGCGGCGTACAACACGGTGTCGACGTGCTCCATCCTGTGATCGGGCCAGCCGGACGGCCGGCCGTCGGCGACGTACGCGCATGCATGCGCGTATGACGATTAGATCAAGAACAATAAATTTTTGCAGACTATCGTCGTTTAGTTAATGTTAAGCCGAGTATTTTAGGCCGGGTGTGTTTATGGCTCCATTGGATGATGGACGAGCAGGGAGCGGTGATGTTTTCGGAATGTATTGCTGCCTCTGTTCCGGCCAAGAGAGCCTACACAAAAGTTTTGTGTGTCTTTGGAATACTACCGCTAGTTTGTTGGATCAATATAAATTGTTTTGGTTTCGACTGTCTAATGTTGAGTTTTTCCATAATTCTGCGATTAGGATGTCGGAATTCATCTCAAGTTTTAAACAGCAAAATGGCTCACTAGTTTTTATGAGAAACATAGTTTTGACCAATGATATCTGTGAACTAAGCAAAAGCATGGCCAGAGAACGATGTTCTCATAGAGTATTGTTTTCGTATGATAGATTTTTTTTTGACAATCTAGGATTTTCAGCGGATTGTGAATCTAGGTTTGGTTTGGACTCTTGGGTAGTCCAGCCCAGCGTGAAGCCTCTAAAGCCCAGCCCACGGCGCCCCCCGTCGTCCGAACAAAACAGCACCCGGCTGACCGAGTGGGGAGGTCCTTTAGGTCGCCTTATGGAGACCATTCGACGCGTCGTCGCCTTAAGGTACTACTAATTGGGCCGGCCCAATTTCGCGTCTTTTCATGCTTTTCCCGCAATTTAAAATTCAAACAAATTTAAAAACTCAAAGAAATTTCAAATCCAAACAAATTTCAAATCTGAACGAAAAATCAAATTCGAGCAATTTTAAAATCTGAACAATTTTCAAATCTGGACAAAATTCAAATATGAACAAAAATCAAATCTAAACAATTTTAAAAATCTGAAACATTTTCGATCGGAACAAAATTCAAATTTGAACAAAATTGGAATCGGAACAAAAAAAATCAAATTTGAACAAAAGTCGAATCGGAACAAATTTTGAATAGGAACAAATTTTGAAATCGGAACAATTTTCGAAACGGAACAAATCTCGACCGGAACAAATTTTGAAATCAGATTTTTTTTAATCGGAACAAAATTCGAATTTGAACAAATTCAGATTCGGAACAAATTTTGAGTAGGAACAAAATTTTAAACAAAATTCGAATTTGAACAAAAATTCAAATCAGAACAAAATTCAAATTTGAACAAAATTTAAATCGGAACAAATTTTGAATAGGAACAAATTTTAAATAGGAAAAAATTTCAAATCAGAACAAAATTTGAATCTGAACAAATTTCGAATTTAAACAAAATTTGAATCGGATTTTTTTTAAATCGGAACGAATTTCGAATTTGAACAAATTTCGAAAATCGAAGCAATTTAAAATTGAACAAATTTCAAATCAGAACATTTTTAAATTTGAACAAAAATTCAAATCTGAACAAATTTTAGTTTAAACTTTCTCCAATTTTATTTTTTGAAAGGAAAAGAAAATAAACAGAAGAAAAAGAAAAAGAAAAAACACAAAATGAAAAAACAAGAAGAAAAGAAAAGGAAAGAAAAAGTTACCTGATGGGCCGGCCCATCTACACCGACGCGTGCCTGGAGCGTCGCGGTAAGGCGATATATAGGATTCGCCGATCGAGTGAGCTGCCGAAGGCAAACCCTATTTGACAACCAGGTCGGAGCGCAATGCGCTCCACACCCCCTGTGGCTTATCACTCATGGGCCGGCCCAAATAGGTGCATCTGCTTTTTTTCGTTCGTTGTTTTTGGTTGTTTCTTTTTTCTTTCTTCTTTTTCGATTTTTCCGGTTTCTTTTTATTTTCGTCTTTTATTTTTTTGGTTGTTTCTTAGTTCTTTTTTGTTTTTTAAATATTATTTTAAATTTTAAACTTTTGGAAAACGTTCAAATTTTACAAAATGTTAAGATTTGAAATTTGTCCATATTTGAAAATATAATCATATTTGAAATTGTTCAGATTTGAAAATTGTTCCGATTTTAAAAAATGTTTTAGATTTGAAAATTGTTCAAATTTCAAAAATTGTTCAAAAATAATTTTCGTTCATAGAGTTTTTTCTGTTCACATTTTAAAAATCGTTCAAAACTAATTTCCGTTCATAGGCTTTTTTCGGTTCACTTTTTAAAATCATTCAAAAATCAATTTTGTTCATTGTACTTTTCCGTTCAATTAAAAATTGTTTAAAAATAATTTCTGTTCACCGTCATTTTCTGCTCATTTTTGTAAATTGCTAAAAAATTGTTTTCGTTCAGCGGTCTTTTCTGTTCACTTTTAAAATCGTTCAAAAATAGTTTCTGTTCACCGCCATTTTCTGTTCATATTTTATAAAAATCAAGATTTAAAATTTGTTCATATTTTCAAAAAATGTTCAAATTTGAAAATTGTATAGATTTTGAGAATGTTAATAATAAAAAATTGTTCAAAAATATGAAATGTTCAAAATTGAAAAATGTTCAGAATTAAAAATTGTTCAAAATTTGGAAAATGTTAGATATTAAAATTTATTCAGTTTCGAAAAATGTTGAAATTTTGAAAAATGATCCGAATTTAAAATTGTTCAAGACTAAAAACTGTTCAATTTCAAAAAAATGTTCAAATTTAAAAATTGTTTAGTTTTTGAATTTTTTATTTTTCACATTTTTTTCTTTTACGAAAAACAGAAAAACGAAAAAGGTAAACAGTGAAATTATTGGGCCAAAGTCGGGGCGGCCCATGAACAGAACCGTGTGCGGGAGCGATTCGCTCCCGCACAGGTTGATAACTAGGAGGTCCCGTTGCCAAACCAAACACACGAGTCCACCCATGGACACGACCGTCTTCTCCGCCGCCTCCCTCTTCCACGTCGACGGCGACTGCGACGACAACGGCCGCCGAGGTAAAGTAAACCCAGACTCCCACTCTCTCCGCTCACGCCCCCACCCACTCCGCCCCCACCACGTGCTCCCATCCTAGCTGATGAACCTCTTTCCTCGTTCTCCCTGTCCTGCGACCGAAAACGAGGCGTAGGTGGGTGTCGAGGGGGAGAGCCAGGAGCAGGCGCTGCTGTAAGAGGAGAGGGTCCACAAATTCCATGGCGTGTTAAATTACCGAAAACTTTTTCAAACCTAGTTTCACAGCTTTCGCTACTGTCGTGAGCATCCTGCGAATCACTTCTAAAACAACAATCACACAATTGGTGACATCATCAAAAACAGACTCCAGCAATCACTTCGTACTTATAACCAAATAACCATAGCATGTTGGGGGAGCTGAATCGTATTTCCTTTTTCATTTCTTTATATGCTTAGCAAAAAGAACAAATAGAAGAATACATGAAAGTATTCAGTTTTGATCCTGGGTCACAGTAACCTTTTACCAAAAACATATACTCAAAGAGAACAAACAATTGAAGAAAGGAATTTAATTTGGTTGCTAGTTTCCTATATGAACGCCTTACTCATGCTATATTAAATATTTTGCTAAATATATTCTCAGTGTTTAATTTCACACATAACTTATTATTGATAAACTAACAGGATCAGTTGTAAACTGATACGCATTGCGGTAAACATTTGTAGTAACTGAATTTTGTGTGTGTAAACATAGTTAACCCATAATATGTTAGGTCCATCAATGATTACAGTAAGAAATGCTACATCAAAAACAAGTATAAATTAGACAACTCATGAAGAAATCCATGGTAACTTTTAAAACACATTTGACCAACAAAAAATTGTCATGTCAACTGTTCAATTTATAATCCATAAGTTTCCATATATTTTAACCATACACTACACATTTCTGTTAAGATATTTGTCGGGTTATAAGTTTTGAATCTCTACCAAAGTATTTGGTAATAGTAATATTAGAGAAGAAAATCCACGCAATAATATACATATACGTTATGGAATTCATCAAATGTAAAAAAAACCAAGTAGGCGTGCATTTTTCCATTTTTTGTTTGTTTTTCACATTAATATGGGTTGTATCTTGCTAAGGACAATATCACACAAAGGAAAATTTTCTAGCAATTCTACTACTCCAAAATAAAAAAGAACCCTCAAATTCTTTTTTGAAATTAAAGTAAGCGATCAGCCGATTCAACTTAGCATTACCCGACTCGTAACTTCAAGCACAACCATCCATCTCAATCCGAAATCTCCGATCGTCTTTGATCCAAACCCTCCCCCGGTTTTGGATATATAGACAGTGCCTGCTCTCAAACCAACCAAGACAGCAGCAAGTTCCTATCGAGAACATGGAAAAATTGTATGCAACTCAAATATAATTTTTCAATGTTACAATTTGCAATTATATAACCGAAAACAATTGCGAAAAATTATTGTATGGCTAACAATGCTAACTATTTAGCATACACCATATATTTGAGAAAACCACAATACGATATGAAAAATAATAAAGTATAAAAGCTCATTATAATTATATAAATTTAACTCGCATAGGATCAAGAATGTAGTTGGAACAATCCTGGATGAATGGCACATGCAGGGACACGTGGGGCCTCACCCGACGTCTATCCATGCATCCCACATACTCTTAAGCTGCTCGGGGTCGGTAAGAAGCTCGTTGGGAAACTTAAGAAGATACTTCCTCCACCCAACAAGGATTTTTGTGACCACTTCGAGCGGGAGAGTTCCGAGTGGGGGAGACGCATGGAATGGAGTTGGCACTGCCAGCGGAGACGGGGCCAGAAGGAGAAGAACCTATAGTGGATTCTCCACATCTTCAGAGAGAAACAGAGAGATGAATTTTGATTGCGGAGGTGAGGTTTGGGAGAAAGCAGGAGGAGTAAACGGTCGACAATTTAGCAATTTTTTCCTCCAACGAGTCGAAAAATATTTTAAAACAATCCATCCCAGCCCCGAAGAAAGGAACCGGCACGGGACGTCCTATTAGTCTAATGCTTGTCGGGATGACGCACAAATCCTTTTTCGTTTCATACTAAGGGTTTTTTCCCTTAGATTTCATTTTAAGTTTTGTTTTTATATTTTTATGGTTTATTTGTTCATTAATACTATTATTACTATAAATCTTAGTTGATACAAATTATAGGAACATTATGTTAAACCACGAACAATTTTTTAATATGTGAATATTATTTTAAATATGTGAACATACTTATTTTTAGCATATGAACATTGTTTGGAACTCGCGAATAATTGTTTGAATCCGTGAATTTTTTTTAACATGTTAACATTTTTTTGAACCTTGATATTGTCTCAAACCCATGAATAGTTTTTCAAAATGCAGTTTATTTACAAGCATAGAAATAAATTTTTTAACATGAACATTTTTTAGTATGTGGTCTGAAATTCCAGATGGCATTAAGGACTATCCTGAAAAACTGAAATAAGAATCTGACTTTATTCCCAATTAGAAGAGAAGGTTTTGTTTTGCTCCAAAATGGGTTGAAAATTGACCCGGAATAGTCCGAACAGTTTGGAATTCTGTCGGAAATTCTAAACCAGCTTTTGGATTTGCTTATGCTATACCAAACAACTAGTTTCTAGGGAGCTATAAAAGACCCCGTGATTCTCTAAAGAGTTAAGCTTGACCACCATTTTTCAACATTCCAATTGTCGGCATGATCCTTCCATCGGTCAGAGTTGTCCGGAAATTTTCATTTCTACTATGTTTGGATGTCAAAATAAAAGCATAGAATTCGGAATTGGGAATTTGTTAGGCCTCAATTCGTCCGCTTGGATGGTCACGGAATTCGCTTCTGGAAATCAACCTAAATTCCACAAGGTATTTGCCACAACAGCACGACCCCTTTCCAAATTCCGAGCGCTAGACCTCCGAATTGTGTGGAAATGGCCCAGGGGTACCCCTTCGGCCCTTCGACAATTTAACCCTTCCCGTACCCGAGAGAAACAGAGAAGGCACAAGCTCGACGGGGTAAAGGAGAAGCGGCAGCAGAGGAACTCCGGCGGTGAAGGTGAGTCCTTCAGCTACCCTCACCCTGCCGGCCACGGAAATAGTCCGGGATTGGACGCCGCCGCGGAAGCGGTTCGCGCACACGCCACCCTCACTCTGCCATGTGGGACTGCACCTAGGAGCTCGAACGAGATGACCACGCCACGAGCTCACGACGCCCCTCACCCTACCTCGTAGCTGCGAAACCGGGCTGGTGCTGCACGTAGAGAAGAGAAAGGGAGCGGGACACGACTTTTGGTTGGGACGGGAGGCGGACGCGGCGGCCGACTGGGACGGGGAGGCAAGAGAGGGGATGGTGGTGGAACGGGAGGAAAGATTCAAATATTTCCAATTCCATACCGTGGCCATCCAAACAGAAATTAGGATTTGGTGCTCTCCTCAAATTCTAACTGCCAATACATGTACATCCAAACAAAAACAAAATCTGAAATTATAGTTTATTTCAATTTCTTGGTTGATTTGGTATTTCAGTCCAATTCAATTCCACAGGGCTAAATAGGAACATCCAAACGGAGCTCGAGTTTTCTTTAAGGAACAACCAAATGGCTCACTAGTTTTTATGAGAAACATAGTTTTGACAAAAGATATGTGTGAACTAAATATAGTTTAGTTGTTTAGTAGTTTTTATGAGAAACATAGTTTAGTACTAGTTTAGTAGTTTTTATGAGTAGTTTTTTTTTACAATCTATATTTTTTAGCAGATTGTGAATCTAGTTTTGGTATTCCGTATTAGACAACTGGTTAATCCAGCCCAGCGCGAACCCTCCAAAGCCCACGCAAACACGCGTCGTTACACAGCCCAGCCCATTGCGTGCCTCCGTCCTCCGACCAAAAAAGAGCAGCCAGGGAGCCCGGCCGAAAACCAAGCACGGAGTCCACCCATGGAGACGGTCGTCTTCTCCGCCCCTCCCTCTTCCACGCCGACGAGGACAACGACGACGACGGCCGCTGAGGTAAAGTAAACCCAGCCCCCACTCTCTCCGCTCGCGTTCCCGCCCACTCCGCCCCACCATGTGCTCCTATCGTAGCCAAGGTTTTGGTTACCGGTCGGGAAATCCGGTTAACGCCCGGTAACCGGACATCCCCACCACCCACGGGAAATGGTCATCCCGGGCAATAAATTCCGATTTTTTTTAATTTTTTTAATAAAAACCCTCGACAAATGGTCAAATTGGAACCAATTTTTTAATTTTTTTTGAATTTTGGTTTTCAAATTTGTCCGGTAACCGGTCGGTATTTTCCGATTACCGCCGTAACCGGTAATCCCGACCACCCTCGTGATTTTTTTTCTATCTGGAACCAAAACCTTGATCGTAGCTGACAAACCTCTTTCATCGTTCTCCCTTTCCCGTGACCGAAGACGAGGCGCAGGTGGGCGGAGAGGGGAGAGCCAGGAGCAGGCGCTGGAGTACGAGGAGCGGATCCACAAGTTCCCGGGCGTGTAAATTACCTAAACCTTTATCTATCCTAATTTCGTTACTGTCCTAAATAAAATGTCTCAGGTTCGTTGTTCTGGTGTACCCTGCTGGCTGGTCGCCACTGCATCTTGTGGTCAGGATTGTGGAGTGATGGTGGTGGATGCTGTTCGACCTGCAGTACAGTTAGATTGGTGGTAGGGCTAGGTTTTAATTAAATCTTCTTCTGCTAAATAGAAATGCTAGAGCTGTTGGTAGAAGTAAAAGTTGGTTTCAGGTTTAGAAAGTCTGTTGTAGATAGATGCTACTGTTAATATGTTTGAGAATTTAGAGGAAGCTAGAGCTTGTCTTTTTCAGGCAAGTATCAGTAGAGTTTAACAACTTTTAGTTACCAAAAGATGTAAAGACTAGAGTAGCAGATGTTGAGGAAAGTTGTGATATCTTTTCTGTTGAGTGACACTTTAGTTGATGAAGATCAGGAATGGACTTTTTAGTTAGTTTGATGGCTGGGCTAGGTTTCAATAAATTTAGTTATGTGAATAGAAATAATGGCAAGTAAAGCTAGAGGTTTTATGTTGGCAAAGCAAAGCTAATGGGCCGTTCAGTATATAATGGCAGGTTTTACCTGAAGTGCTAGAGGTATAGATCAACCTGAGTTTGTTTTCTTTTGCTTGTTCTAGTTTTTCTTTTTCGCTTGAATTTCCTTGGTTTACAGGAAACGAAGAAATTTCCTTTTCTGATTCCTGGTTTAATACTAGTATAAGTGGTAGAGCTTTTTTTTCCATTGGTTTTGGGTGCCATCTCAGGGCTTTTCTGGTGGTATTTTCTGGGTGTAGATGTAGATGTTTTTGATGTATTAGCTTCTGAATTTGGTGGAGTTTTGCTATGTTGCGTGCTAAAAGATAAATAGTCTGGTCTTATTTCCGTTTTTGTTGCTGTTATGGGCGCCCCATGCTAGAGATAAGTAAGCTTTTCTGGTAGAATTAATTTGTGTTTTTTAGATGTTGTTCTTCTGCTCCCCTTATTGTTGGAGGTTTTTTTAATTTGTTTAGGAGAGTAGATGAGAGTAATTAAAGAAAGGAGGCTATCTATATGGTCTAGTTTGTTTAATGCTGTGATAGAAAACTGGATTATGAAGGATATAGAGATACGTGGTAGATACTTGACTTGGCCATATAACCAGCAGGATTCATCCTTGGTAGACTAAGTCAGGGTTCTTTGCTGTATAGTTGCTGTGTCTAGCTATAGAAATGTTCCAAGTTAAATGGTCATACAGTAAACTATGGGTGTGTTAGAGTCCGGTTGAATTTTAAGTTTTTTCTTTGTCTGACAGGGCTTAATAGTTTTTGACTAAGGATTGCCTGTTACATAGGGGCTGATAAGGAAAAGAGTATAAATGTATGTTCTGTTTTAATTTAGAGTCTATCGCCTATTTCCTGTAAAGTTTAGACCTGTTATTGCTGCTGGAATAGCTGATCAATGGGGCATGTGTATGGAAGGAAAAACGTCAAATGGCTTCAAACTTCCGCAGCACACCTGTTGCTTTTGTGGCTGAGGTTTTCAGCACGAAGGAGAGGCAGGTTTGGCATCGACTAGGTGGGATCTGAGGTGTTTAGCTGCTGTCCTTTGAAGGAAGAAGTTGTACTGCGTGTGGCAGCTGAAATCTTCAGTAGGCGAAAGCGGTTGGGCGCCGATGGTTTTCTGAGGATAGAAGAATAGAGTTTAAAGAAGAAAGGACCGGAGAAGTAAAGAGTTGGGATGCTGGTGCCGTTTAGGTTCTGTTCTGGCTAGGTTTTTTACATTTGGTATTGTAATAAGTGGAAGCCGCTGGAGTTTGGTGTTTGTGGCAGTGTGTTGCCGGACGGTGGTTGAGGATAGTTCTAGTAGAGATGTTGTTCCTGCGTCGCAGGGGAGGTTGTGTGCCCCTGGGCGTGTTGTTGTTTGACGTGCTGGGGTAAAACTTTGTATTATCAGTTTTTCGATTATATTGAAAAATTGGGGGCTGGGCCCCTCCTTTCAAAAAAAAAACTTATCGGGTAATTCATCTGCACATCAAACAATGCAACCGTCGTAAATAAAATTTCCATCCAATTTTATCGGATAAAGTTTACAAAAAAGAATATATTTAAAAACTTGTTTGGTCAAATGACCAAACTTGTGGGTGGGCGAGACCGAGTGGGTGGTTGGGGGACAAGTTGTGATAGACGAAAAAGGACGAGCGGTGCTGCCGAGACAGCCAAGCGAGAAACAATGTAGTCACTCGAGATCAGAACGCGCTCTTGGCCTACCATGTCGATGGTGCACTTTGATGCTGCCGAATCCATCCGCGCCCGCGGTTGATCGAAAACGCTGACAACACGTCCCCCTGCGGCTGATTGAAATTTTTCGTCTACGGCGGTGAAGCTCCTTGCATGCTAGTCTCCCACGTTGGTCGGAAGACGATGAGTGTTGAAGTCTCTCCCTGCGGGATTGTTGCTTTGTGTCATGTTCTTCTCCCCGTGTTGTTGTTCTAGCTTTGCCTTTTTTTTCTATCCGTAACTTCGCCCACATTTGTCTTGGTTCCTAATGAAATTGAGCAGAGTTTGTTGCCTTCCGTAAAAAAAAATACACAACGTAGGTCGGTGCTAACGTTGCCCCACGTGTCGCGGTCGCTCGAATAATGTGTGCGCGCTCGCGTGGTGGAGTACGTACGGTTACCGGAAAATACCGGCCGGTTACCGGCCCAAAACTCTCCGAATTTTTTTACGATTTTAACTTAGAACGTCGAAATTTTTTGAAATTCAAATTTTCGAGCATGAATTCGGTTCAAATTTGACTAATCGGGATTTTTCATCCGATATACACAAATTTCGGGGGGGGGGGGGGGGGGCGATAAATCCGGTTCCGATAAATCCAGTTACCGGCCCATTTTTAACCGTGACGGAAAAAGGAACCACGGCGAGGCGGTGCGCCCCGGCCGTTTACGTGCCCGCCCCGCGACCCGATGGATGGATGGAAGAGAAGAACCTGCCTTTATCATGCGAGCTCGCGCGCGTGCCGACCATGGCACATCGATATGGAAACCAAAATTTAAGGAGCACATCAAAGGAAGCTTTGATCCCATGCCTGCCGAGATCACCGTATCTCCGATCCGCAGCACCATATCGCAAGCGGATTCCTTTCCCAGTTATCCATCCCCGGGGCCCCTATAAAACCCAGGCCGGTATGCATTCGCCGCACCACCATACCATCAAGCAATCTCTGCAGCACGCCGTGAGACAACATCGAGTTGAGACTTTTGAGATCAAGAAGGAGAAGCAGGCCGGATCGGAGAGCAATGGCGGCACCGGGCCGGTGGTGCTCGAGATGAACGTGAAGGACTACAAGTCCGTGAAGAAGATCAAGGCGGCCGTCGCCAACATGCTCGGTACGTGCATCAACGTCAAAGTAGATCGATGGAGTAGATGAGCAAAAATACATATGCACCGTTAAATCTGATTCTGACATGCGTGCTGCATGCTGTGTGTGTGTGTGTGCAGGGGTGCAGAGCGTGTGGGCGTCGCCGGAGCAGCGCCAGGTAGTGGTGTACGGGACGGCGGACGCGTGGGCGCTCAGGCGGCGCATCCGGCGCAAGATGAAGAGGCGCGTCTCCATCCTCAGCGACGGCTCGGCGCCCTACAACTACGGCCAGGGGACGACGACGCACTACGGCCCGCCGCAGCCGCCCGCGTACGGCTACGGCTACTACTCCCAGCCGGCGCCACCGCCGCCGCACGCCTACTACTCTCACCAGCCGCCGCCACCGGTGTATCCGTACGGTGGCCGAGGATATGGCGCCGGCTGGGCCGATCCGGACCCCTACGGGTACGCGGCGTACAACACGGTGTCGACGTGCTCCATCCTGTGACCGGGCCAGCCGGACGGCGGCACCTGGCCGTTGACGGCGTGCATGCATGCATGCGTGCGCATATATGATTAGGTCAAGAAAAGTTTTTGCAGCATATGGATTAGTTGATTTTAGGCAAAGTGTGTGTATGGCTCTATTGGATCGATGGACTAGTAGGGAGCGGTGATGTTTTTTGAATGTACTGCTGCCTCTGTACCAGCCAGCCATGAGAGCCTACACAGTTTTGTGTTGCTCTGGACTACTACCGATAGTTTGTCGGATCAATAGAGTGTTTGGTTTTCGAATCTCTCATGTTAATTTTTTCCATAATTCTACAAGCAGGATGGCAAAGACGACGTCCGGAATATTTCATCTAGAGTTTCTTTAATAAACAGCAAAATGGCTCACTAGTTTTTATGAGAAACATAGTTTTGGCCAAAGATATCTGTGAACTAAGCTAAAGGATGGCGAGAGAACGATGTTCTCATAGAGTATTGTTTTTGTAGGATAGATATATGTTTTTTGACAATCTAGATTTTTCAGCGGATTGTGAATAAGAACGATGTTCTTATTCAAAACCTCAATCATCACATCCCCTTTCTCCCACTTCACACCTTGGAACGCGCTGTTTTTGTAGAGAGAAAGGCGCTTTCCCATCTTCTTAACCCGAAATGAAGTGGTACCCCCCGGGAAGGAGATCCAGTGGAGACGGGTGGGCCTGTAGCTCACAGGATTAGAGCACGTGGCTACGAACCACGGTGTCGGGGGTTCGAATCCCTCTATTTTTTTCTTTCTTTATAGTTTTCTATATGCACAATTTCTCGATGTTTCGATGAGAATTTCTTGACTTTCCATATATAGAAAGAGATAAACTATAAATGACATATCTTATGTCAATAAGACCGAATTAATTTAAATCTTTTCTATTTAGTAGTCTAAGTTTCTCGATGAGGATAATTAATTCGGCCGTTGTGGTCGGACTCTATTATGGATTTCTGACTACATTCTCCATAGGTCCCTCTTAGATCTTCTTTCTCCAAATTTGGATTAGGGAAGAAGGAGATATTCGCGACTACTGACGGTTTCATTATGGGGCAGCTCATGATCTTATAATCGATCTATTATCCACCTCTATATCTATTCCTTCTTAGCTAAACGGGTGGAGTATCCACCCAATTTGGTTATATCTGAAAGGATCGTATGGCCACCTAGAGGGGGGGGGGGGGGTGAATAGGTGCTACTCCAATTTTTAATTCTTTTTCGATTAAGGCTTGACTAAAAGGTAAATTCTCTAGATATGCAACTATGGTGAATTTACCTATATGACAAGTTAAGTCTAAACAAGATAAGATACAAGTAGTAAATAACTAGAAAGGATTAACCGATAGGAAAGCACGCGGAGACAAGAATGTATTCCCGAGTTCCTCCTTTTTAGGGGAGTACGTCTCGTTGGAGGGGTGTGAGCTTCAAACTCAAGATGCCACAAAAGGCTTCACCCTATTCTCCGATGAACCTCGCACAAAAGCTCGGTCCACCTTTCTTTATCGGAATCCTCCAAAGCGGAATCCGGAGCACAAAAGCTCGTTACAACAACTTGAGGCTCAACCCACAAAAGGATTGGGGGCTCTCAATCACCAACAACACCTGCTACACAAAAGTAACAAGCAAGTGAGAACAACAAGATGCCTAGGTTTTCCTAGTGGAAACCCTAGGCTCGAATCCCTCAAGTGAATGAAGGGGAAATGAAGAACGCTTTGGTGAAGTAGTAGATCCGGGCCTTCTCCTTCAATCCTCCAAGTATGAGTGAGTTTGGGTGGAGGGATTGGGAGATCTAAGAAATCTTGAGCTTGCAACAATGGTGTTTTTCTTGTAGAGGCGAGCTCCAAGCAAGAGGTAGGTGAAGGGCATTATATAGCCCTTCCAATTTCTGGCCGTTGGAGCCCTTTTTCCCGAGCCAGCGGTAGTACCGCTGCGCCGGGCGGTACTACCGCTGGCGCCTTCTGCGCTGTGGTCAAAGCTGCACGCTGACTGTGCATTTGGAACTTACTGAGCGGTACTACCGCCCAAGTCGCCGGTAGTACCGCACATGGCCATCTGAAGCTCCATTTGGCGGTACTGCGAGCGGTACTGCCGCCGTGGTGGTCAAACCAACGCTGACCACCATGAGCCAGCGGTACTACCGCCCGTAGTACCGCTGGTACTGCCGCACATGGGCGCCCGAACCCCATTTCAGCGGCACTGAGAGCGGTACTGCCGCGCCCCTGTAAACCAGGATGGCACAGCGGTACTACCGCCCGAAGGGGCGGTACTACCGCCCAAGGACAGTAAACACTCGATTTCTTCCTTTTCTTGATGCGAGATCAATGGCAATGTTTGCATAAACCTGATCACACTTAAACAAGGGGTTAGAGGCACATGTTGTATTGTCAACATCACCAAAACACGAGTAAGAGCAATTCATGCTCTTTCAATCTCCCCCTTTTTGGTGGATGATGACAATACAACAATTTGTAAAAATTTAGACAGAGCTCCCCCTAAATGTGTGCATATTAACGGATAGCTTTTGAATGCTCAAATGCACAACAAATAGGATCAACACTCCCCCTAACTTTTACAAACTGTGCAAGATAACATATAGATCATATCACAACATATAGATCATATCACAACATAAGCATGGGAATAAAGTTTAAAGTTCAACATGTCTTACACCATGCATAACAAACGAGGTTCACAACATAAAAACGACAAATAACCAAGTTCACAAGCGCATAAACAAACCAATCAAGAAGAGCGCAACACTTGTGACTTTCCCATGCAAAACCCACGAAGACCTAATAGATATTTCTCCCCCTTTGGCATCAAGACACCAAAAAGGAGAGAAACCGATGCTAACGTCCCGGGTTTACTCATTGCTTGGGGGGCGAGGGCGACGACGAGAGGACACTTCTTCTTCATCACCATCATAGTCCGACCAAGAGAAGATTTCGCCTTGAGAGTTCTTTGCTTGCCACTCTTCATAAGTTGGAATGTTCTTCTCCGAGCCGGAAGCAACTTGTTCACCTAGAGCACGGCGATGTTGAATGTCGAGTTGACGAGCACGCTTCTCTTTGTCTTCACGTTCCCATGCCCTCTTCTCAATAGCCTTGGACAAACCAAACACTTTCTTCATTTGACGAGCCATCCAAGTGAAGCCACTCTCCTTGGCAGCCCGAGAGGGACCTTCATCACCTACAACTTCCTTGTCCTTGCCCCTAGTAGTTTTGGTACCCTTGGTATCCTTGACCTTCTCCGTATGATCTTTGACACGGAGTTGCTTGGGCTTGTGGATGATCCAAGTGTTGTGGTCACTAAGACCCTCAGAGGGATGCTCGTTGGCCCACTTCCAAAGGATAATCTTCATGATGAGGGGGCCGAAGCAAGCATTCTTCTTGAAAATGGTGACGTTCCAAATCTCATTCCAAAGATAATCCATAACATCCAGTTTCTTCCCTTTGGTTTTCATACGATGAGTCATGACCATCAAGGTAACTAGGTAGCTGTGAATTTGATCCAAATTTCCAACCTTGGGATTGATGGTTTCCCGGTAAATGCGATGCATGATCTCATACGGAGGGTAAAGAGCATCCGAGTTGCCAACTGTGTACTTCTTCCAAAAATAGAGGGGAACAAGATCATCCTTGGGCAAAGGCTTTGGATTGAGGTGAACCCGGAAGTACTTCTTATCAAGAGCATCGGTCCAATGGGGACCAAAATCTTCATATCCAAGCATGGATCCAATATCACTCCAAAGAGCGGTGAGCTGCTTGTCTTTCGACATCCAAGTGATGTAGCGGGGCTCCTCGGTGCCAAAATAGACGGTGGCGAGGAATTGGCAAACTAGAGCTTCATCATAATTTTGTTGGAGAGTGATGAAAGGAACAATCCCAAACTCATGGCACATAGACAATGCTTCTCCAAAGTATTCGGGCTTTCTCTCCATGTGAGGGATATCAATGTACCTCAGCTCTAGCACATTGTCATTGGGCTTGCGATAAAGTATCTCATTGTAGCACTCCTCTTGAAAACGGGTATGGAAGAAGGGATTGGTGCCCCGAAACTGAGGAGTCAAATTTACTCGATCAACTGCATATGGATCTCTTTTCCTCATGGAAGTGTAATCTTTGTCAGACATCCCACTCGCTGTCAAGTGCTTGTTCTTGTTGGCAGCAGCTTTCTTCTTCGGAGCAGCCTTCTTGCTCTTGGTGACCGAGGGACCATACACTTCTTCCATTGTGGGATCAAACTCCTCGTCCATCTCGTCAACCCTAGGTTTCTTTCCCCGAGTCTTAGAACCACTCGAACCACCTGTGAATAGCATGGGGTAGGAAAGCATGGAGATGAGAAACACACAAATATTTCATGGGTAGAAAAACCAAGAACACGAGTGAACATAACTTGGAGGAAACAAATGCTAGGTGGGAGTACAACATCTAGGAAGGTTGGATTTGGCACAAGATGGTGATACATTCACAGAGGAACATGAAAAACATCCATAGTCATATCCAACAAATCTAGATGGAGAACTACAAAACTAGCCATAGATTCTTCACAAGATTCATACACAGGGTTCTAGGCATCCTAGATTGCATCTCTACCACACCAATTTGTCAAGAACACCACGAGGAAAGCAATCTGGTCATCTCCATCCATCAACTAGATGAGAGAGAGGGAGAGAGCTTACCGGTGCTCATGGCAGAGGATCGAGGGAGGGAGAGATGCCCGAGAGGTCCCGGGGCCGGGGGTGCAAGAACCACGGCCGGGGGAGCTCGGTCCCGGCGGAGAGGATGGCCGGCGGCGGCGGATTCACAGGAGGAGAGAGAGGGGCGGATGGGGAAAATGGAAGGATTGACTTTCACCCATCCGCCCGTGCCCTTATCCTGGAAAAATCCGCACGAGCGGTACTACCGCTCGATCCAGCGGTAGTACCGCCCCCGATTCCTGCGCGGCCCGGGCAGCGGTCCCACGCGCTGGCAGGGGCAGAGGCACCCGAGCCAGCGGTAGTACCGCTCCATGGGCCGGTAGTACCGGTGCCAGGGGGCAAAAACTTTTTATGGCTCAAATTGAAGCCGTAAAAAGGATTTGTCACCGGTTCCGACCAACAACTTTGTCGAGAGCATGAAATAAAAGGTATTTGAGACTGAGTGGCTTAGGATAAAGTTGAGGCTTAGGATAGAACTCGAAACTGGAGAGAGAGAGTTTACCCAAAAATGCAAGAATCGACACGAAAGGCCAAATTTGAGCACTCTCCCAAAGCAAAAAGGTCTAAAATACCCAAATAAGAGCCAAATAAGATCAACTCCTCATAAGGAGGAGGGCGGTGGCCTAGGCCACCATGTAAGAGTGTATGTGGTGTGACACCGCGAAGATATATCTTGGGTTCACCGCCACTACTCTTCATTTAAGCTCACAATTCATAGAACGAATATAGAGATGCAAATGAGTTCTTACTATCGGCATAATGGGGGAAGGGATAGCCCAATGTATTAGGACCGCACTTCCCCTATGTCCATGCCTACACCTAAACCAAATTACTATTGTCTAATATGGGTAGGTATGCAAGAAATCCACTAAGTCCAATTGCTTATGTCCACCACATTTAGTTCTCCTCTCAACTCCTTGAATCTTGCTTCACCAAGAGGCTTTGTGAACATATCGGCGAGTTGATGCTTGGTGTTGACATACTCGATTGCAATATCACCCTTCTCAACATGATCTCGTATAAAATGATACCGGATCTCAATATGCTTGGTCTTCCCATGAAGTACCGGATTGTGAGCAATTTTGATGGCACTTTCATTGTCACATAAAAGAGGCACTTTGTCACAAATGACACCATAATCCTTTAAAATTTGCCTCATCCATAATAATTGTGCACAACAACTTCCGGCGGCAATGTATTCGGCTTCGGTGGAGGACGAGGCCACACAATTTTGTTTCTTGGAAGACCAACTCACAAGAGACCTACCAAGGAATTGGCAAGTACCCGAAGTTGATTTTCTATCCATTTTGCAACCCGCCCAATCCGCATCCGAATAACCTACAAGATCAAAGCTTGTCCCATGGGGGTACCAAAGACCATAGTTAGGAGTATCTATCAAGTATCTTAGAATCCTTTTAACCGCGGTTTCATGACTTTCCTTAGGACTTGATTGGAATCTTGCACACATACCCACACTAAACATAATATCCGGTCTAGATGCACAAAGGTAAAGTAAAGATCCAATCATAGAACGATAAAGCTTGGGATCAACTTCCTTACCCTTCGGATCTAAGTGTAGATCCGCCTTAGAGTCCATGGGAAACTTATATGGCTTGGCGTTGTTCATATCAAATTTCTTGAGCATGTCTTGAATATACTTGGCTTGACATAAGAATGTTCCTTCACTATATTGGTGGATTTCAAAGCCAAGAAAATACTTCAATTCTCCCATCATGGACATCTCAAATTCCTTGGTCATTAGCTTAGAGAATTGATCACTAAATTCATGGTTAGTAGAACCAAAGATAATATCATCAACATATATTTGGCATACGAAAAGCTCTCCATTTATCCTTTTTGTGAAAAAGGTGGGATCGATTACCCCAATCTCAAAACCATGGTCTACTAAGAACTCCTTGAGATGATCATACCAAGCACGTGGAGCTTGCTTGAGCCCATAAAGGGCCTTATGTAGTAAGTAGACATGGTTAGGAAATTTAGGGTCTTCAAAACCCGGAGGTTGTTTCACATACACTAATTCACTTAGTGGACCATTTAGAAAAGCACTTTTAACATCCATTTGATATAAGGTAATGTTATGAGTAGATGCATAGGCAATCAATAAACGAATAGATTCAAGTCTAGCAACGGGGGCATAAGTTTCACCGTAGTCGACTCCTTCGATTTGGGTGTAGCCTTGTGCAACCAATCTTGCTTTGTTGCGAATGACTTGACCATGTGAGTCTTGCTTGTTCTTGAATATCCACTTTGTTCCAATGACATTATGTGATGTGTCTTTGGGTCTTTCAACTAATGACCATACTTTGTTGCGCTCGAAGTTGTTCAATTCTTCATGCATGGCCGCAACCCAATCCATGTCTTCAAGAGCATCATATACCTTGAGAGGTTCTAAGCTAGACAAACAAGAGACATGACCACAAAAGTTAGTTAATTGATTACGTGTGGACACACCCTTACGAATACTCCCAAGGATATTTTCTTTGTAGTGTTGGAGATGATCCAATGTTGATGCACGCCGAATGACTCGGCGTTCTATGGCTTGACCAATTGTTTCACCAACACGAACATCTTCATCATTTCCTTCATCTTGTTCATGGTCAACCCGAAGTGGAGTTCTTGGAGATGGGGGTTCATCATGTTCTTGTTCTCCACTAGAGTTGGGTGGGTCTTGACCATTATCTTGCTCATGTGGATGACTATCATGATCTTGTTCTTGTATAGCTTGTTGATCAATGGTTGAGGTGGATGGTTCAACTTGAGTAGAACTTGTTCCTTCTTCTTGAGTGTCCATAATAGGTTCTTCAATAGGAATAAGTTCCCCTATGCCCATAGTTCTTATGGCTTGAGGTGGAGGTACATCACCTACATTATCATGATCAATATGCTCCGCTTGGGAGCCATTATCCTCGACAAACTCCACATTCATAGATTCTTCAACACATCCGGTGGATATGTTGTAGACCCTATAAGTATGGGAGTTTGCGGCATATCCAACAAAAATACCATCAAAAGTTCTAGATTCAAATTTAGCAATTGGGCAACCTTTAATGTAAACATGGCATTTGCATCCAAATACGCGAAAGTAAGAGACATTTGGCTTTTTACCGATAAGGAGTTCATATGGTGTCTTTTTCATGAGAGGACGAAAGAAGAGCCGGTTGGAGTAGTGGCAAGCGGTATTGATGGCTTCGGCCCAAAAGTTATATGGGGAATGAAATTCGGCCAACATAGTTCTTGCCATATCAATAAGAGTGCGGTTCTTCCTTTCGGCGACACCATTTTGTTGGGGAGTATAAGCAGCGGAATATTGGTGTTGTATGCCTTCCCCACTTAGGAAATCATCCATAGTGTAATTCTTGAACTCCGTACCATTGTCACTTCTTATTGCCAAAATCTTGGAGTCATATTGGCGTTGAACTAAGGTTGCAAAGTCAATGAATACTTTTTGAGTTTCACTCTTCCTCTTGAGGTAGAAAGTCCAACAATATCTTGTATAATCATCCACAATCACCAAACAATATTTCTTGCCACCAAGACTATCATATGTGGGAGGCCCAAAGAGATCCATATGAAGGAGCTCCAAAGGCCTCTCGGTGGAGATAATGCTCTTCTTGGGATGATTCTTTTCATGCATCTTTCCGGCTATGCAAGCACTACAAGGACGATCTTTGGAAAAATTAACATCGGTTAGTCCTACCACGTGTCCACCCTTCACAAGAGTTTGCAAATTTCTCATACCGACATGGCCTAGCCGGCGATGCCAAAGCCAACCCTTGTCGGATTTAGCCATTAGACACGTGGCGATTTGAGTGGTCTCTTTCGAGAAATCGACCACATACAAACCGTTTACACGAAATCCAACAAAGGCTACTTTAAGAGTTTGAGTGAAAAGGATGGTCACGTGGTGTTTATTAAAGATAACGGTGTAACCGACATTGCATAATTGACCAACGGAAAGTAAATTATATGAGAGAGATTCAACAAGTAGGACCTTCTCAATGGATAACTCCGGAGTGATCACTACATTGCCATATCCCAATACCTTAAGTCTTGCATTATTCCCGACGGTGACATGAGAAAATGTGAGTAATTGATTCAATAGGCCCTTTACTACTTCTTTGCTTCCGGTCATGTGAGAAGAGCACCCACTATCAATGAGCCATGAAGATCCACCGGAAGAAAAGTCCTACAAAGAATCAAGTCTTTGTTTTAGGTACCCATTGTGAAATGGGTCCTCTTTTGTTAGTCACAAGGGTCTTTGGAACCCAAATAGCATAGTGATAATCATCTCCATATGAAGTGCCAACATATTTAGCAAAAACACAACCATCTATAGATTTCATAAGAACATATGAAGGGTTGTATTTTCCCGCAAAGTCATTGTGAGTGGCATTGCCCCTTGTGGCATCACCACTCGCAATGGTAGTCTCTTTTGCTTGTGCGGGCTTGGCATTCTTCTTGTTCGTGTTCTTCTTCTTCTTGGCAACATAACCAAGACCCTCTTTCCCTATGTGAGGCTTTTGCGCTTGCAAGAGCTCATAAAGAGGTTTCTCACCTTGAGGGCTAGAGGCCTTGGCAAGTTCATTCTTCAACCTAGCATTTTCCTCAATGATATTTGCATGATCACAAGAGCAAGTAGAGGAGCTAGGTTCATCAATTTTAGTAGATTGTATTTGAAGTTGTTCAAAAGACTTGGTGAGAATAGAGTGTTCACTCTCCAAGGCCTTGTGAGCCTTGGTGAGCGACCCTAACTCATCGGCTAGTCTATTATGACCAACACCAAATACGACCTTTTGTTTCTCTAAAACATTGTATTTAGCAATAGCATGGTCACGTTCTTTAATGATCTTAGAAAGAGTTTCATTTTGAGATTCATCAAGATTCTCAAGCTTCTCCTCAAGAGAAACTCGAAGTTCATGCTCTTCCTCAATCGCCTCGGTAAGGGAAGCGATCTCATTAGCATATTCTCTTTCTAGTCTCCCCTTTTCTTTAAGGAGATCTTGTGCGATGCCATATTGACTCATAAGAATCTCAAGCCGAATCTTGCTTTCACCTTGCAAGTTAGTCATCAAGAAATCCAAAGCAACATTTTCTTCCTTAACTCTAAGACTCATAAATTCATGCATTTCATTCATAGTCTTAGGAGGAAGGGAAGGTGATACCTCGGAGAGCTTGGCCATGAGACACGTAGCGGATTTGGTGGTGACATTATCATTGGGGGATTCAAAGAGAGAAGGGGTTGTCGATGAAGCAATGGCTAAAGCGGCCACTTCACTTGTGGTTGTTTCTTCTTCATCACTCTCATCCCCGGACATATATTCCTCTCTCACCACCAACACCTTGGAAGGTAGCTTCTTGTTGGGATTGAACTTCTTGAAGTAAGGCTTCGTGGGAGAAGAACTTGACGCTTCCTTGCGAATGAGTCTTCCTCCATGTTCTTCACGGTTCTTGTAAGGGCATTGGGCAACATAGTGGAATTGATCTTGACAATTGAAGCAAGTCTTCATTTTTGGGTTGCCTTCCTTGTAGCCTCTTGCTTTATGCTTTTTATCCACATAAGCTTTAGCTTTAGATGGATTTTTCCAAAAGTCCTTCGCCATGAGAGCCACATAATCTCTATGAGCACCCTTGAGTTCCTCGGGTGCCAAGTAACTTCCCTCTTCATGATCTTGGTCTTCATCTAGTTCCACAACCTTGGCCTTCAAAGCAAGTGAGGAACTTTGGGCCATTCCAAGAGCTCGGGCACGAGAGTCTCTAGCAATTTGAGCTCGGACCTTGTAAGATTGCATCTCTTGCATGACTTCATTTGAGGTCAAGAGGTCATAGTTGTGCTTCCCTTGGAGACTATTCAAGTCGTTCTCTTCAAACGGCATGAGGGCATTCACATACTTCCTCTTGATGTAAGTATCATCCACATGTTTAGCACCAAGGTCTCTAAATGCGGTAGCAAGAGCCTTGAGCCTTTGATACATCTCCTCATGAGTTTCATCATCTTTCTTGTAGAAGCCTTCAATTTGATTGCTCATGGCTTCATATCTATTTCTTCTCATGCTCTCATTTCCAACAAACACCTCCGTGAGATTGTTCCATGCTTCCTTGGCGGTGGTGCAATCTTCAATGTGATGGATGTTCTTTTCACCCACGGCAACACGGATCACATCAAGAGCGGTGGAATTTAGTTGAGCTTCAACTTCTTCTTTCCTTGTCAAGTCATTTTCATCCACCGGCTTGAATCCATCAACAATGATCTTCCAAAGACCTATGCAACCACTTTTCAAGTGAGATTTCATAGAAGATTGCCAACGGGTAAAGGAAGATGCATTAAGACTAGGTGGAGCTCCTCTTAAGTGAATAGGAGGATGAGGCACGGGTAGGTCGGGAGAGTATGCAAAAGGAACTCTAGCATGCTCTCCCTTCCCATTAGGTGTTTTAGGTGAGGATTCATTTTTATTTGAGTTCACCCCCGCTTTCTCTTCGACACTTACATCCGAGGGCTTCTCCTTAGGAAGAGCCTCCTTAGGAGGAGCCTCCGGAGTTAGGGAGGAGTCGATACCCTTTGCCACCATGAGTTGCTCTAACATTTTGCGCAACTCTCCCATTTGAGTATCCATAGAGGACTTCAAGGAAGTGAAGTCCTCCACGGAAACAGAAGTGGGAACGATGGTGTCATCGGGTATCTCATTCCCATGTTCGTCGAGGGCCATATTTCTCTTAGGCGGTTAAGCCCGAATAAAGAGCCGAGGCTCTGATACCAATTGAAAGGATCGTATGGCCACCTAGAGGGGGGGGGGTGAATAGGTGCTACTCCAATTTTTAATTCTTTTTCGATTAAGGCTTGACTAAAAGGTAAATTCTCTAGATATGCAACTATGGTGAATTTACCTATATGACAAGTTAAGTCTAAACAAGATAAGATACAAGTAGTAAATAACTAGAAAGGATTAACCGATAGGAAAGCACGCGGAGACAAGAATGTATTCCCGAGTTCCTCCTTTTTAGGGGAGTACGTCTCGTTGGAGGGGTGTGAGCTTCAAACTCAAGATGCCACAAAAGGCTTCACCCTATTCTCCGATGAACCTCGCACAAAAGCTCGGTCCACCTTTCTTTATCGGAATCCTCCAAAGCGGAATCCGGAGCACAAAAGCTCGTTACAACAACTTGAGGCTCAACCCACAAAAGGATTGGGGGCTCTCAATCACCAACAACACCTGCTACACAAAAGTAACAAGCAAGTGAGAACAACAAGATGCCTAGGTTTTCCTAGTGGAAACCCTAGGCTCGAATCCCTCAAGTGAATGAAGGGGAAATGAAGAACGCTTTGGTGAAGTAGTAGATCCGGGCCTTCTCCTTCAATCCTCCAAGTATGAGTGAGTTTGGGTGGAGGGATTGGGAGATCTAAGAAATCTTGAGCTTGCAACAATGGTGTTTTTCTTGTAGAGGCGAGCTACCAAGCAAGAGGTAGGTGAAGGGCATTATATAGCCCTTCCAATTTCTGGCCGTTGGAGCCCTTTTTCCCGAGCCAGCGGTAGTACCGCTGCGCCGGGCGGTACTACCGCTGGCGCCTTCTGCGCTGTGGTCAAAGCTGCACGCTGACTGTGCATTTGGAACTTACTGAGCGGTACTACCGCCCAAGTCGCCGGTAGTACCGCACATGGCCATCTGAAGCTCCATTTGGCGGTACTGCGAGCGGTACTGCCGCCGTGGTGGTCAAACCAACGCTGACCACCATGAGCCAGCGGTACTACCGCCCGTAGTACCGCTGGTACTGCCGCACATGGGCGCCCGAACCCCATTTCAGCGGCACTGAGAGCGGTACTGCCGCGCCCCTGTAAACCAGGATGGCACAGCGGTACTACCGCCCGAAGGGGCGGTACTACCGCCCAAGGACAGTAAACACTCGATTTCTTCCTTTTCTTGATGCGAGATCAATGGCAATGTTTGCATAAACCTGATCACACTTAAACAAGGGGTTAGAGGCACATGTTGTATTGTCAACATCACCAAAACACGAGTAAGAGCAATTCATGCTCTTTCAATATCATGGACTCAAAAAAGGATCCGAATTTGACTGAAATGCACGATCTTCATAGGTATAACTTTTCACGATACCTAAAAGGTGGAATAGGGATTTTCGAACCATTTCCTATAAGAGAATGGTTTCCATTACTTTGAGAAATGGATTATTATATCAAACTATAGCTATTGCATTAAAGAAGAAAAGAAACTAATAGAAGTCGAAGACGCGGAATGATAGTGAATAGAGAGAAAGATTCTTATGATTTTCTTGTTCCTGAAAAATATTCTATCTATCTCCTAGACGCCGTAGAGAATTGAGAATTTTCATGTCTTTCAATTCTCGTACTCGTAATTGGAAAGTTACGGAAGGAGACCCCTCATTTTGCAATGAAACCAGCATATAAAACTCTGGACAATTTCGAAATCAGACCAAGCGTCTTAATACATATGCAAAAAAATCATTATTGTTCCCCAATGATTAGAAGATTTAGGTTGTATGAATCGCTATTGGTTTGATATGAATAATGGCAATCGTTTCAGTATGTTAAGGATACTGATGTATCCACAATTCATTTCGAGTTACTTAATAGCCTATTTCTTATACCACATTTCTATCCCGTGAAATTCTCGAGCCGAAAGATGGATGCATATGCTGTGTTTCATTTTGCTAAATTATCAATTAAATGGTGTATCAATTCCACAAATTGGATATAGCAATAAATAAATCAGAAAAATTCTTTCTAATATTTTAGATAGAAGAAATGTTTCTTTTACCAAAAGTACTATTAGAAAGAATGTACTCTTCTATCCAAATCCAATTTGCGTCGATAAAATAAATCCAAATTCCAGCATTAGATGAATAATTGCAAATTTTTGTGTGTACGAGATTAGAATAACTTCAAAATAACTGACATAATTTTTTATTTTTCCTGACCAGAAAAATATTTGAAAAATAAAGGAGGTAGATTTTTTTTTGGGATTTATGGCTAAAGAATAAAAGAAGAAAACAGGGGTTCTGTTGAATTTCAAGTAATCAGTTTCACCAATAAGATACGTAGACTTGCTTTACATTTGGAATTACACAAAAAAGATTTTTCATCGGAAAGAGGTCTACGAATACTTTTGGGAAAACGTCGACGTTTGCTGGCTTATTTGGCAAAGAAAAATAGAGGTACGTTATAAGAAATTAATCAGTCAGTTGAATATTCGGAGCAGTAATTTAATCGTTCTAATTTTTTTCTTATTTTCTTAGTAGTCTTATAGTGGTCTTAGATTTTGCATTTTGATGAGACTCGTTTTGAGGAATTCATGGAATAATGAATTAAGGAAGAAAGGATATGAGTCTATTGCTTACAAGAAAAGATCTCATGATAGTCAATATGGGCCCTCAACACCCATCACTGCATGGTGTTCTTCGACTATCATTACTCTCGATGGTGAAGATGTTATTGATTGTGAACCCATATTAGGCTATTTACACAGAGGAATGAAAAAATAGAGGGAAAACCGAAACTATTATACAATACTTAAGGGAGATACAGAGATGGTAAAAGAGGATATGAAGGGGGAGGGGATAGGATAGTTATTTAGACAAGGAACTCGTAAATTTCTTAATTTAAGAAAGAAAAAGAATAAAAACACGGATACATAACATAAAATAGAATAAATAAGACGAGATTCGCCCTCCTCCTACATATTTAATTTCTTCTCCTATACAAAAACTAACAAGACCCACATCGTTGGTAATTCCTTCAATGATACCCTCATCGAAAAACTTCGTTAGTACGGTTAATCCTCTTATACCGTGGGTAAAGACCCTAGTATAGAAAATATGTATATAACCATGATTAAATGACCAACTGTATATCTTTTTTTAACTTGATCGAAAAAGTACTTTTTGGACTTTCCTTGTAAAAGTAATTTATTAAATCCAAATTATGAAAAAAAAAGCGGATCCATATAAGATATATGCTATGAATAAACCGACGATGGCGAGACTTACAGAAGAAATAGCATTAGTAATAAATTCATATGAATTTATAAAAGAATTAGAACTTTCCTGAGTCAAGTTTATTGAGGGAGTTAACCACTTTGATAATAGGGTTAACTCCGCTATTCCATTATCCAGTGCTCCATTATCAAAAGAGATTCCTATAAATCCAATGAATAAGAAGAGGAAATACTAAAGCATGTAAAAAGGATGTACTAAAGCATCCTATCCTATTTCTTGTATTACCTTGAATTTTTGGTCTATTTTGTGAAAAAAAGAAACTCCATTCCTTGTTGTTGATAAAACAAAATCCCTATTAACTCCTTTGGATATCTTTTTTCCCCATAGGGATATTGAATACAAGGAACCCACTTTAAGGTACTGTAATTTTGAAACGGAACGCGCAAATATCCATCAAATATAAGTAAATATATTCGAAACAAATAAAAGGCAGTTAATCCTACAGTAATTGCTAAAGCATGGCGCTAAAAACAACTTTTTTAGCACGTCGCGGGGCAGTTCACGCGCTCCAGCTGACGCGATAAAGTCCCGCGCGCCGCGGTGTATATAGCGCGCTGCTTCCAGCACGCTGAACACACACGCGTCGCTCAACCGCCTTTCCCCTCCCGTGCTAGCGCTGAACGGGTATCGCGGCGTCCGCGCACGGCCTTCCGGCTCTTTCTACGCCGAGATCTGCTCCGGCGAGACGCGCCTACCGCTCGGCACGTACGAGACGGCGCACGAAGCGGCGCGCGCCTACGACGCGGCGGCGTGGCACCTCGGCCGGCCTCGCTCGGCCATGAACTTCCGGGCTCGGCTATTTTTGCTTTGTTTATTTTGATTTTTGTATCTTTGTTTTGGAGCCGTGGTGTGCAAAACTTGTTTGCGGCGCGCTAAAATACGGTGCCTGGTAAACCTCAACCTGCACGCGCCTAAAAAATCCAGCGTCTGGAAAAGCGGCGGACCGCCCCGAGCTATACTGCTAAAATGGCGCGGTAAACGTTTTTTAGGGCGCCGAGTTTTCCGGCCTATGTTGGAGATGCTCTAATAACTAACATGGTGACGCACTATCGCTCGGATGTGTGCTCTCCCGCTCGCATGGTGCAGTACATCTGTACCTGCTCCATTTCTAACCATCACGTGATGTTGTAATCCCAGAGAAAAGGAAGGACGCCAAGGCGGTGCGCCCCGTTTACGTGCCCGCCAGCGAGCCGATGGATGGAAGAACTTGCCTGAATTAATCGTGCGAGAGAGAGCGCGCGTGCCGACCACAGCAGATCATGGAAACCAAAATTTAAGGAGCACATCAAAGGAAGCTTTGATCCCATGCCTGCCGAGATCACCGTATCTCCGATCGGCAGCAACATATCACAAGCGGATTCCTTTCCCAGTTATCCATCCCGGAGCCCTATAAAACCCAGGCCGGCATGCATTCGCCGCACCACCATACCATCAAGCAATCTCTGCAGCACGCCGTCGAGTTGAGACTTTTGAGATCAAGAAGGAGAAGCAGGCCGGATCGGAGAGCAATGGCGGCGCCGGGGCCGGTGGTGCTCGAGATGAACGTGAAGGACTACAAGTCCGTGAAGAAGATCAAGGCGGCCGTCGCCAACATGCTCGGTACGTGCATCAACGTCAAAGTAGATCGATGGAGTAAATGAGCAAAATATACATATGCACCGTTAAATCTGATTCTGACGTGCGTACTGCATGCTGTGTGTGTGCAGGGGTGGAGCGCGTGTGGGCGTGGCCGGAGCAGCGCCAGGTAGTGGTGTACGGGACGGCGGACGCGTGGGCGCTCAGGCGGCGCATCCGGCGCAAGATGAAGAGGCGCGTCTCTATCCTCAGCGACGGCTCGGCGCCCTACTACGGCCAGGGGACGACGACGCACTACGGCCCGCCGCAGCCGCCCACGTACGGCTACGGCTACGGCTACTACTCCCAGCCGGCGCCACCGCCGCCGCACGCCTACTACTCTCACCCGCCGCCGCCGCCGGGGTATCCGTACGGTGGCGGAGGTTATGGCGCCGGCTGGGCCGATCCGGACCCCTACGGGTACGCGGCGTACAACACGGTGTCGACGTGCTCCATCCTGTGATCGGGCCAGCCGGCCGGCCGGCCGTCGGCGACGTACATGCATGTGCGCGCATGAGGATTAGATCAAGAATTTTTTGCAGCGTATCGACTAGTTAATGCTTGTTAGGCCGAGTATCTTAGGCCGAGTGTGTAGGCTCCGTTGGATCGATGGCTTACACAGTTTTGTGTTTCTCTGGACTACTACCGATAGTTTGTTGGATCAAAAAGTGATTGGTTTTGATCGTCTCATGTTGAATTTCCATAATTCTACGAGCAGGATGACAATGACGACGTCCGGAATTTTTCATCTCAAGTTTTCTTTAATATAAACAGCAAAATGGCTCACTAGTTTCTATGAGAAACATATGTATTTACTAAAGATATCTGTGAACTAAGCTAAAGCATGGCCAGAAAGCAATGTTCTCATAGTATTGTTTTTGTAGGATAGATTTTTTTTGACAATCTAGTTTTTTTTTTAGAACCTCACACTTTATTAATCAACGACAGATAACTGGATACAAAGACCATCAGGAGGCTGGAGGAGCCAAACCTGACGTCCCAAACTATTAGAAACAGCAAAACGAGCTAGTCTATGAGCTTCGAAATTAGAAGCCCTATTTTCATGTCTAAAAGTGGCCTCAGCAAAGTTTCTGCCGGTGGCCTTTATCTCATCCAGTATCATACTGTAGTTTCCTGCAAAAGGTTGCGACATGGCGTTGATCACCGAGAGGCAATCTGACGCCATTGTGATGCGCTGAAGATGCAGGTCTTGTGCCAAAGCCAGGGCTTCCCGGCAGGCCATTGCCTCCGGTACCGTTGGATCGGTGATTCCCTCGACTGTCAACGTCGAAGCTCCAAGAAAAACACCCGCCTGATCTCTGCACACCATGGCCACCGCGCCACCCGTGCCTTGTTTTGCAGTGGCCGCATCAGAGTTCAGTTTTTCACAACCCGGCAGTGGAGGGATCCACTTCGGGTGTACCATCCGGGGAGCTGCACCACATCTTGGGCTAGGCGAGCTGGTTATGGACAGGTCCCGGAGGTAACTCTCGACGAAGAGATGCGTTGACAAGGGGCTCTGGAATTCGCCTTAAAAAATAATCTTCCTTCTTGCATACCAGATCGCCCAAAGCGTTATCGCCATCCTGGCAAAGTCATCTCTCGACAGTGTCTCCATCATAGCAAATAACCATTGTTTCGCCGATGGATCCTCATTCGAGCACATGTGCTCGGTCACCCCCTCGGCAGCCAATGCCCATACACACCGGGCCACCGTGCAACTGATGAGAGAGTGCCGCCACGAGTCCTCAGCGCCGCATATAGAGCAAGCACTTGTCACAACCATATGTCGGTGGCGTCGCACATCACCTGTGGGCAAAGACTACCTCGCCAACCGCCACAAGAACAGCCGTATCTTGGAGGGAACGTGGGCTTTCCAGATGCTACGCCACGCTTTCTCCTCCCCTGCTGCGTTTGAACCTGCATCACAGCCCTCTAGCCAGTCCTCTCACCTCTTTTTAGTCTGAATAGGAGACGATAGACCGATTTCACCATGAGCATCCCATTCTTCTCATAGTGCCACGCCCACCTGTCAGGTAGCCGCCTTGTGCTCAAGGGGATTGAATTGATAGCTTCAACATCCATGGGAAGAAAAAACTTCTGTAGCTGCTCGGTTTTCCAGCTAGCTGACGAGGGATCGATGAAGGAGGCGACCGACATCGGAGGATCCGCCTTCAAACACGCCAAGGGTCGCAACATGTGATCACGCGGCAGCCAATTCTGGTTCCAAGCATGGGTTGCTTCCCCTGTACCAATCCTGCGAATTAAGCCTTGCTTCATCGCGTCTCTTCCTTCCACCAGTGCCCGCCACACCTGGGAGGGGTGTGAGCCGAGAGCAACAGCAAGGAAGTCCGTCTGAGGAAAGTATAGCGCCTTCAAGATCCGTACGCTCAGGGCATCGGGATTCTGAAGTATGCGCCATGCTTGACGCGCTAGCATAGCTAGATTGAAAAGCTCGATGTCACGGAAGCCCAAACCACCAGCAAACTTCGGTGTGCACATAGTTTCCCATGAGACCCAACTGGTTTTTCGCTTGCCGTCCTTACTCCCCACCAAAAACTGCGTAGCATTGCATTGATCGCCAAACACAGCCCTCGCGGTAGTTTGAAACATGACATACTGAAAACTGGAATTGCCATTGCAACAACCTTGATCAAGACTTCCTTCCCTCCTCCGAGAGAGCTTGCTCTAGCCAACCCTGAATTCTCTTCCAAATTCGATCTTTTAGATATTTGAAAGCCCCACCCTTCGATCTACCCACATCGGAGGGCATTCCGAGATACTTCTCATTCAGTGTTTCATTAGGAACATGTAGAATGTCCTTCACTAACTGTCTTCTACTTTCAGGACAGCCCTTACTGAAAAACACAGAGGACTTGTCGAGATTCACACACTGCCCTGACGCATTGCAGTATTTCTCCAAGATCTCAATCACTTCCCTTGCTCCTTCATCACTTGCTCGAACGAACAGCAGGCTATCATCCGCAAAAAGGTGGTGGTTCACTGCCGGGGCTGTGGGAGCCACCTTGATCCCTTCTAAGTGCGATGACTGACGACTTTTTTAAGGAGGCCTAAGAGGCCCTCTGCTGCAAGTAAGAACAAGTAAGGGGATATGGGGTCACCCTGTCGGAGACCCCTAGTAGGCCGAAACTCCTCTAGTGGTGTTCCATTCAACAAGACTGAGAAGGACACCGATGAGATGAGACTCATGATCTGATCCACCCAACGCCGGTGAAAACCCATGCGGAGCATAATTGCCTTCAAATATGAGCACTCCACACGGTCGTACACCTTGCGCATGTCTAGCTTTAAAGCACAGTGCTGGTGTTTCTTTGCACCATTCCGCTTCATGAAATGGAGGCACTCATACGCTGTGATAATATTGTCTGTGATGAGCCTTCCCGGAACAAAGGCGGATTGTTCTTCCGAGATGATCTCCGACAATATAACCTTCAGCCTGTTCGCCATCACCTCCGAGGCGATCTTGTATATAACATTACACAGGCTGATGGGACGGAATTGCCCAAGTTCTTCAGGTGACGCCACCTTCGGAATGAGCACGATGAAAGTTTTATTAATCCCCTCTGGGCTGTCCTCACCTCGCAAGATGCGCAGCACAACCCTCGTCACTTCTTCCCCGCATAGGTTCCAATGCTTTTGACAAAACTGAACCGGATAGCCATCTGGCCTCGGGGCCTTGAGCGGGAACACTTGGAATAATGCGTTTTTTACTTCCTCATCTTTGAAAGCCGCCAGCAGCAACGCATTCATTTCATGAGTAACAGTAACAGGAACCGATGCCAGGACCTCTTCCGTACCTGCCGTCGCCTCTGATGTATATAGGTCGTTGTAAAAGGACCTTGCCATAATGCCCATCTCGTTTACTAGCTCGCAGATGAAAGAACCTCGTATTGCGATCTCCTTCTGCAAGCCATTGTATGCGTGATCTTTGTCTCCACATTGTTTCCTCCCGATGTTGGAGCTCGACAATGCGTTCCACAATCTTGAGCTCTCGGTGGTTTGGCCCCGTTCTGTCGGTCTGAGCGCGCAGATCGGCCAGCTCCCGCTTCAGCGAACGCAGCTCCGTCCTAACATGGCCAAAGGTGGTTCTTCCCCATGTTGACAGCGAGCCCGAGAGACCCTTGAGCTTCTGCTCCAGTCCATGCATGGATATGCACATATCCTCGTTCCACACCCGCTCTAGAGTAGGTGCAAACTCAGTATGGGACTCCCACATAGCTTCATACCGAAAGATCCTTGAGATCAACGGCCTTTCCTCCCGCTGTTCATGCAGGAGTAAGATTGGTGAGTGATCCGAGGCGACAGCCGTTAGGTGTTGCAGGGTAGCTAGGGGAAATCGTGCACTCCAGTCTGCCGAGGCCAAAGCACGATCTAGTCTCACCCTACAGTAGGATCCACCGGTCACTTTCTTCTCAAACGTCCACGGAGTGCCTATGTTGCCGAGATCCAACAGACCACAGATGTCCACTGTACAGTGTCCCGAAACGCCTGAATTTGGGAGTTGCTTCTCTGGTTGACTCCCTCGTGAAGCTTTGATGAAGCTCCAATATTATCCCTAAGGAGTACTTCATTAAAATCTCCAATGCACAACCATGGTAGCGGCGATGAAGCTTTGATGAACTTCAACATATCCCACGTCTTGTGGCATTCATTGACTTGAGCCTCTCCGTACACACATGTTAGCCGCCACGGTTTCGCCATGGGTGGAGACACAACAACGTCAATATGATACTGAGAGTAAGGTAAAATGTCAATCTTTATTTCATTATTCCAAAAGATAGCCAAACCTCCACTACGACTTGTACTACTAACAGCAAATACATTGTCGTATCCCAAAGTTCCAGCTAGGCATTCAACCCTGGATTTATGGACTTGAGTCTCCACAACACACAGGATCGAAGGGGCAAATTCCTTCACAAAAGTGCGAAGTTCATTGACTGTCGCAGCATTGCCGAGGCTACGACAGTTCCACAAGTATGTACTCATTGTGCCCGGCGGTACTCCGCTCCGGAGCCCGCCGATCCATTTGCTTGCTTGTCCTTCTTCAGGGTAGTATGCTTCCTTGGGCGTTTCTGCTCTCTGGCAGACGGAGGAGGAGGCGGAGTCCCAGAACGAGGCTGATAGTTCTTGACCTCAGCACCCTCGTCAAAATCCAGCTTCTTTTGTACCCCACCATCCTCCACCGAGCCAACCACACCCTCCTGCTTCCACTCCAGCATGGGAGGTGAGGAGGTACTGTTCTGCACCTCTTTTGTTGGGCTCACCTCTGTGAGCTTAGGCACCGCCGAGTTGCGCTTTCGGTTTTCAGAGACCTGGCCTCCTTGACCGCGCCCCCGGCCACCATCACGTCCACCCTGCCTGCTCCGCCCCGCCCTCTGTTGCCTCCACCACGGCCACCAGTTTCATCATGGTGCAGAGGCATCGTATTCTAATTCTCAGCTCCATCTTGACCTTGTGTGCGATTCCAGGCAGTATCTGCTAACATCCATCTACCGAAGCATTCCGCTCCCGTTGGGTGAACCCCACTTCCACACTCTTCTTTCACATGGCCAAGCCGCCCACATATAGCACAGAAGCGTGGCACCTTCTCGTACTTCACCCTCATGATCACTGGGAGCTCACCCTCCGGCATGATAGGACGAAGCGGGTGAGTTCTTTCCTAACGTCCAGCCACTCACGGGCTCGCATGAAATCTCCTCCCACCATAGAGCTGTTCATATCTACCATGATGACTTCACCCACACTGACCGCCAAATCAGTGATGATCTTCTTCTTACGGAACATCTCCGGGACATCGTGGATTTGCACCCATGCATGGATTCGATTCAGCTCGACCGACGATGCCTTACAGCTGCCGTCGTACTTCTCAATCAGGATGCCGTGGTCTCTGAAGATCCACGGTCCCTGTTCAGTGATCCGTTTCCAATCACCAAGGCAATTGGCCTGAACCATGAATTTATGCTCTTCCAGATCACGAAAAACAACTTCCTGGGCCAGAGCCCAGGCAAACCGCATCGTCTTCTTCAGCGAGGTTGCACTGAACGGCTTGGAGGACAGGAGCCTCATCACCGCCATCCACCTCGAGTCTGCCTTCAACGATGCAACATCCTCCTTCGCCACAGAGATTCCCTTGATGTCCTCGCCCTTGAGATTCAGGCTACGCAACAACTCTTCAAGCGGTGGTGCATCCCTCCGCTCCCTCGAGCAGCTGCCCTCCCCCTGCTCCGAGGTCGCCGCCATGCCAGACCCAATCTTAACCCTAATTAGGGATCGCCAAGACCGGGTAGTCGGACAAGCCAACCCCTTATTCAGCCCGAGCAATCACCTTGATCAGGAGAGAAAACTGGCTGGATCAGATCGAGATGAGAGAAACCCGTTCGCCGGAGATGAGATCGCCGGTGATGGTAGGAAACCCTAGTCGCGAGAGCCGCCTAGGTATGATTTAGGGTTAATCCCCACCAACCATGCTCACTTGGAAACGGCGACCTGGCACGAGGACAGTTGCGACCTTGACAATCTAGATTTTTCAGCGGATTGTGAATCTAGGTTTGGTTTGGACTATTGGTTAATCCAGCCCATCGCGAACACTCCAAAGCCCAGGCAAACAAAAGAGCAGCCGGAGAGCCCGGCCGACCGAGTGAGCTGCCCAAGCAAACACCGAGGCCACCCATGGACACGGCCGTCTTCTCCGCCGCCTCCCTCTTCCACGCCGACGACGACAGCGACGACGACGGCCGCCGAGGTAAAGTAAACCCAGCCCTCACTCTCTCTGCTCTCGCCCCCTCTCACTCCGCCCCCACCACGTGCTCCCATCCTAGCTGACGAACCTCTTTCCTCGTTCTCCCTTTCCTGCGGCTAAAGACGGGACGCAGGTGGGCGCCGAGGGGGAGAGCCAGGAGCAGGCGCTGGAGTACGAGGAGCGGATCCACAAGTTCCCTGGCGTGGTAACTTAACCAAACCTTTCTCAATCCTAGTTTCTCTACTGTCGTGAGCATCCTGCGACGAAGCAGATCGACCCAGGAACCTTATGTCTGCTGTCCATTGTGACAGCCGAAACTTTGCCGAACCTCATGAATAGACCTGGAGTATTTATGTTAGATTTATTTGTGATCAGTAATTCAGTATGCTTTGGAAGAGTGTATACATGAGTTTACCATCTGAAACTGTAGCTGGCTACCTGAACTGCTGACTAATTTAGTTTAGCATGGCCAGCGGTAGTGCCTCGGTGATAATTCGTTAATAACATCGAGGCATTTAGTTTTTTTCTTCATCTTTGGATGATTGACTACCTTAGCATTATTGTGTGGGTTGCAATTTGTGTAGCATAAAGTACTTACTCTATCAGTCCAAATGTTGGTAATGTATGGATAATGGACGTTGGTAAATTTTACCCTACTCAATTCTCAATCCTAGTTTCGCTTCTGTCCTAAGAAGAGCGTGATTAAGCAGATCGACTAGGAACCTATAAGTTTGGAAGCATGCTGAACACGTGAATAGACCTGGAAGGCTGGAATTTTTATATTGTAGATAGATAGAAATAGATGCCTGATTATTATGCTTGCATACATGAGTTTGCCATCTCAAACTGTAGCTGACTACCTGGACTGATTGATTTAATTTAGCATGACAATTAGTAGCGTCTCGGGGATAACAGGTTATCAGTATCGAGGCATCTAGTTTTTTCTTGTCTTCGGATGATTGTCGATGTTGTGATTCTATATCATGTACTCCCTCCTCCATGTCATGGTACATGTCGTTTTTTACTGTGACATGGTATATCCGAGTTTACACTCTGACATCAATTTTCTTTGAAAATGCACGCTGTCGAATAAAATAGGCACATATAAAAAGTACATTTCATTGAGCTGTGTTATCACTTTGGTTTTATAGGTGCATGTAAATTTGTCTATAGTAATAATGATCAACCCTTAAAATGTTTAAGTGATACAGATTCTAGAACATGTATTGTGAGAGGGAGTATTAGTCTACCTTGATTCATAATGTGCGATAAGTTTCACATGAGCATTACCGATTCTGTTACGGATTCATGATTATTGGTTGCTGATTGGAGGCAAATATGCTTGTCTGAACTAGCAGCTTAAATATTGTAGGATCTTTTAATTGTTCCAAGCTAAGTTATGCAAGTGAAACCCGGAAGCTCAAAAAATGCTATGCCTCTCATTTTCCATGTTGGTCATGTTGCTCACCATTACGAAAAAATGTTGTGTAGGACTTGAGCATCAGAGAATTCTCATGTCATCAGCTAAATGCCAATCTGCTATGGCCTGGGACATTTTTCTTTGCTGACTGGCTGGTTAAGAATCCATCGATCCTTGATGGTCAAAGAATCCTGGAACTAGGAAGGTATGAAAGATATGTTGTGCAGTATAAAAAATAGTAGTTTTCCTTCATTATAAACGTAGTTTATCTAGTGCATGCTATATTTATAATTGATCTCCAAAAGGCTATTATATTGTTTAATTCTATAGATAAATTACTAAATCGGTAATTGTATCTTAACTTGTTTTTTGCGCGCGTGTGTGTGTGGCTCTTATTGTGTTCCATCGTAATTATATTGGTTTCAACTTGTTTATTGTTAGTACCTAAGCATATGTTGAGCTTATATCTATCTACCTTCAGTCAAGAGAAAAGTACACCGAAAGATTAGTATTTGTATTTCATCGCGTAAGTACGTGATACCGTCTCTTTGTAAGACTCAATATGCCTATACATAATAGTAAATGATTTACTGTTGTGTTAGTGGAACAGGAGCTTTAGCCATTTTCCTGCGAAAAATGTACCGAGTGGATATCACGACTTCTGATTATGACGACAAGGACATTGAAGAAAATATAGCTCACAACTGCAGAGTTAATAATTTGGATCTGTTACCCCATATCCGACGTAAGAAAGCCATCAACTTATATACTTTTGGTAAATATATAGTGTTATGCACCGCTCAGAAGGGGGAAATATCGCTTACTGCTTTTTTCTTGACTCAGACACGTGGGGAGATCCGTTTCCTGTTCTGCGCCCGATTGGAATATTGTGATCGCCAGTGATATTCTACTATGTAAGTGCACAGCTTATTTTCCGTGAATCGTGTCTGTGATTGCAGTTCACTGATATGTTACACCTTGTGGCTTTGCAGATGTTAAACAGTACCCAAACCTGATAACGACGCTATCCTTCCTCCTAAAGGATTCAGACCCTAACGTTCAAAAAGGTCTATGCACTAACATTACAACTAAATCAGGTACCATATCTCGAATATTTCATTCTGTAATAACTACTACCATATCAATGCAAGAACGTGTTGAGTGAATGTTCCCATAATCGTATCGGCAGGAGTACAAGTGGCCGCGAGGTACCCCATGTTTCTGATGAGCTGGCGAAGGAGGATCGGCAAGGACCAGTCGATCTTCTTCGAAGGATGCGAGAAAGCAGGCCTCAAGGTGCAGCACCTGGGCGATCTTGTGTACCTCATCAACAAGAAGAAGTGATTTTTTTTCAATCTGTAGTGAGTACAATCTGTATGTGGTTTCTTGTTTCCCCTGAACATTGTTTTCGTTCTGAGAATGTATCACACCGTCGTCGAGCAAGATTAGAATGCAAAAATAAAGAGTTTTTTTTTAACTCTACAGATTAAGAGCTTGAGAAGTACTATTGTGCAACTGCAGCTCTGTCTAATGTTATGTTCTGTTGAGATTTTTTTCTTCTGAAACCTGTGTGCTCTGAACGTTTGTAACCTTGACCAGCCCTGCCAGGTAGGCGTAGGTAGGTATACGTGCGGGCTTGGGCCGGGCCGGGCCCAGTAGACGCGGGAGAGGGGAGAATGTAGACTCGGGCCTCTGTCTGTTCTCCCCTACCGCGTGGAGGCCAACTTTCTCTGTCTCCTCCCCATAATCTCGCCCGACCTAGCTGGAGCCCCTCCGTCGCCCGCTCCCCCACCTCGCCCCCGGTGGACGGAGGCCCGGCCGGCGCGCCTCCTGCTCTGCCCCGTCCAGGTATCCCCCCTCCCCACGTATCTACGCCCGCTTTTGCTTTCCGTCCCCGTCGAATTCCGCCGACCGAGCGATACGCTGGATCTGAGCCGCCGCGGCCGTCCCGGCCGCCAGCTCGGGGGAAATCGGAGGCCATCGTCGGCCGATGTATTATGGTTGCCGGATGCTGTCGCTGCTTGTCCCCGTCAGAGGGTCGGGTGGGAAATTGGGCCGTGGCGGAAGCTTGGAGTTAGGAAAAATTGGTTAGCGCGTCTGTTTGCTTGCTTGCTTAGGGAATTGCGGAGGGCGTGATTTGGGCGTTCTGCTTGCTCCCCGTACAACATAGAATTCTCCGCGTAGAAACGCTTTCACCCTTGTTTTATTTCCTTTTGTGATATCCCCTTTCTCACTCGGCGCTGAGCCGCGCTCGTCTCTCCTAACGGTCCGCAGCGGAGCTATTGATCTGTGCTTGCTTTGAACAAGTGTAATTCTGCTAGCTCTAAAAACAACATAACTAAGCCCAGCAAGATCCACACAAACAAGAAAATTCTCCAAGGCGGGAACCGGAGAAGCTCGCTCGAGGTGCTTCCTTCTATTCCTAAACCTGAAGCACTTGTCCAAGGAATAGCAGGCGTAGAAAGGTTAGAACGAAAATAAGCCGACAAGACGTTCTGTTTGAAGCTCTGACGAAAATTTGTAGGTGCTATAAATTGATACCCTCAGCTGTTATAATTGATTATCACATTTTGGTAGCAGCTAAACGGTCGTGTTAACTTAATCTCGTATAAGGATGCAGCATCTGTATTAGACTCAAGGTAGCTAACTAAGAAACTGCTGTGATACCAAAAGACACTCACGGAAATATTACAGTTTGTATGACCCGTGTCAGCATGTCTAGTGTGCCTCTGTATTGGCGTTACATGTATTTTGCTCCTCATTCGTAAATTTAGAATATCTTACGAGCATTCATTCGCAAAAAAAAAAACTTACAAGCCTTAGTGCCCCCTATATAGATCCATACAATATAGGATTCTGTGTGTAGCAATGCTTTCATCCTTGGTTTTATTCCTTAACTTGGCGACCGTGGGTGTATTCTTTTTTAGATCAAAAGGGCTCCCCCCCGTTTCTGTTGAAAGCACCACACTTTTACAGCGTTTTTCAGTAAGTTTTGAGCTACCGAGCCACACACAATTATGTGGTCTAGGAACAGTGTGGCACTCCGAGCACTGCTATTCATTTCTTATTCCTCGGTCTTCAGCTGTGACTGTCTCTCTTAATGGTTCGCTGCAGAGCTATTTGTCTACCCTGCGTTGAACAACTGTAATTCTGCTGGCACAGAAAACCATAAAATTTAGTCCAGGCAGATCCATGCACATATACTCTTTAAGATTGAATAGCTCGCTTGAGATGCTAGATCCTTAAATTCCAAGCAGAAGTGCCGATCCAAGAAATATCTGGCGCAAAAGGATAAAACAAGAAATATAGCCAATGAGTCAATCTGTTTGAAGTTCTAATGAAATTGTAGGCGTTATAGCTTTATTATCAGCTATTATAATTGATTGTTTTATTGCCTATATCTATCATGCCATGTTACCTTACACTGATCTAAATTTTTAAGATATAAAAAATATAACACACAAGCCAGCTAACTAATAAACTATTATCCTAGCAAAAGACTAATGGAATCATGACAGTTATACTGTCCATGTATAGATGAGCACTGCATGGGCATTATATGTATTTTAGTATTTTGTGTTCATTATTTCATAGAATATCTTATCAACCTTAGGGCCGTGCTACACTGCTACTATGTCTATGCATGCACGACCTTTGGTCATCTTGTGTGAGGTTAAATATTTTTTCAAGTAAGATGATGTCCTAATCTGATGTAGCAACTTTACCTTTGTTGCCCACTTTTGTACAGCAGAAGATGGGTTATGCAAGTAAATATATGATGTCTGATTCTAGCCACTCCTTGAACTACGCAGTTTCTCCTGTATTATTTTTTTTGTGATTTTTGGGTTAGCATTCCATTGAGTCCCAAGTTGTTTTGCTGAAGCATCATCCTAGAAACTGTTCCCTTAACTTTTGCTCTTTCATAGAATTCTGTCAGTATCTAAAATTATGGTTTGTTGGTTAGTTTAATTTTAGGTGAATATAAAGGACTGAAATGGCCGAAAATTGGGTAGAAGGCTTGAAACATACTTCTGCTCCGGCATCATTCTCTGGGTCGGACCCTAGATATCAAACCTCTTCACCAAGAAGATCGAGGCAACGGTAAATATTACTCCATCCATTGTTATCTATTTACTCGTCAGACAAGATTTTAGCTAGAAAAGTTAGCCCATCAGACAAGATTTTAGCAAATACTAATTAGGTGAGCAACGTCAATCCAGTAGCTAAAAGAAGTTGCATGCATGGTTTTAAAGGCGTCGCCATAGCGTCGCCTAGTCGACGCTTAAGCGTCAGAGCGCCCGGAGACGGCAAGGCGTCATGCTCGCCTTAGTTTCCTGTCTAAGGCGTCCAGATTGGACATAGGAGGCGTCCAAGTCGTCGCCATAGCGGGGAAGGCGTCGATTCTGGACGCCATCAACCTCGCTGGGCAGCTCTAGCGGGAAACGGAGCGGGAAACAAAAATTGAGCGGGATGGGAAGGAAATTGGGGGGCAAAGTAAGGTGAAATTGATCTGAGAGAAGAGAGAGAGCTCTCGCTGGGAAGCTCTAGCGGGAAACGGAGCGGGAAACAGAAATTGGGTGAGATGGGAAGGAAATTGGGGGGCAAAGTAAGATGAAATCGATCTGTGAGAAGGTGGGGAACACACCTGTGACAGGAATCGATCTGAGATAGAGAGAAGAGAGAGCTCTCGCTGGGCAGCTCTAGCAGAGCGGGAAACAGAAATTAGAGGGGATGGGAATGAAATTGGGGGGCAAAGTAAGGTCAAATCGATCTGAGAGACAGTGGGGAGCACACCCGTGACAGGAATCGATCTGAGACAGGCGGCCAGCTCCTCCTCCGCCAAATCTCGTCCTTCTCGGCCAGCTTCCGCCCTCCTCCGCTGGACTCCCCTTCTCTTCTGGGCCTCTCCTCCCTTGGCTCTAAAGCGTCGCCTCGCCTTACGCTTTAAGCGCCTAGGCGGTGAGGCGCCCCCCCTCCGCCTTAGGACACCTTACCGCCTTTAAAACCATGGTTGCATGGTGTGAAACAATGTGTATGTCCTGTTCTGTACTTCTGATTGTATGTATTGAATCAATCTTTCACGAGTGTGCAATATTTGACATAGGAAAAGAGGTGAGTTTAGTGAGTCCGATCATCACTATAGAATTTCATTTGTTTTTATGTTTTATGATTCACGTCTAGCAATTTTTAGTGTTAGACAACCACTATGGAACAATATTTATAAAATTCTAGGAAATGATCCTAAGGCTAGCACAATAAGTGCTGGCATGATGTGACGCTGCTGACTCTACTGAAAAAACACCCGCTAAGAAGAGGACTACTGACTCTACGTGCCTGCTGTATTAGATGAACTGCTGTCAGGTATCCACTTTGTCAAAAATGTCAAAAGTGGCTAGTGATGCAAATTGGTGTTAGTTATTTTGGAACTAGTTTCACGAGAGGCATTATAATTTATGCTTAATAAAGTTTAAATACTGGTCTTGAATGTCACCCAAACAAAATCTTGCTTATGTGGCCTAGGAACTTGCACATTTGCTAATTTCACGACTCATGAGACTTAAGCCCTGGTGGGCATCTATCCTTTTGGAAAGGTGACATAGTTGCTAATGTCGACCTGTGATTTTATCTCAAGCATTGTTAATGCAACTGTTTTTTTTTTTGCTGCTAGTATCCTGGGAAATGCCTGCTAGGGTGATCATAATGCTACCCTACATGGCATCAGCTCCTAGTGCCTCAAATGGTGCTACTATCAGTTGCTCTTGTAATCAGTTCTGTGAAATAAAAAAACCCGCATGAGACCATTTTGTAAATATTTTTGTATGGATTACTTAAAATAAAGTTTGCTAGTAGTATTGCATTAACATTGCCGCTTATTGAATATAACCTTTGCCTTGTTCACGGTTATCAGAAACATATTTCATCTATTAAGTCATCGAGAGGTGTCTCCTCGAACAAAACACCAAGCTAAAAGGCATTGGAATAAGCCTCCTACTTCTGGCGCTGGTGTCACAGAGTTAAGATATTCAGCAACAGATGCTAAACATGATTTGTTTTCGTGGTAAGGAATCTCTCTTAACACGTTTCTGTATCAACTCCTGGGTTGCAATATATACGGCCAATCTGACGTCTTCTGTCCACTGGCTGAGATTTCTAAACTTACTGTGCACAGGGCAGAATCACAGTCCCTGCATCGCTGGTCTGCAAAGTACTGCCCTCTTATGCCACCCCCAAGGTCAACTATTGCAGCTGCATTCAGTTCAGATGGGAAAACGCTTGCATCCACACAGTAAGTTTATTGACTAGCTGAATATATGAACTAAACATAGTTGTGCGAACTAACTATCTCTTTTCTAATGCGAAACTAACTATCTTTTATTTCCAGTGGTGACCATACTGTTAAAATAATCGACTGCCAAACCGGGAAATGTTTGAAAGTGTTGGGTGGGCATCGACGCACACCTTGGGTGGTATGTTCTATTTTGACACTGGCACAATTTTGTAGTGTGTTTGGACAGGGAGTAAGCTATTGAATATAAGGCCCTAATAGCGATTCCATACATGATTTTTTGTAATCATTCGACCATGCAGTACCAGTTTGTCCTTTTCATGCCTGTTTGGCCTATTTTCCACTTGTCCACTTACTTCTGGAGAGCATTTTCATAAATGAATTGGGAAAATGGAGTGTAATAGTTTACTGCTCTGTTTATCGCAAGCCAAATGATCCCAAAATCATGCTTGTTAAGCTACTCTTCTATTGCAGGTTAGATACCATCCGTTACATTCTGATATACTTGCCAGCGGGAGTTTGGATCATGAAGTCCGTATCTGGGATGCTAATACCTCAGACTGTATTGGATCTCAGGATTTCTGTAATATCTTTTAAACAATCTCTAGCTCCATGCGTCATTGTTAGCTTCTGTAAATTGGCATTTCTGTAGCAACGCTAATTATCTATTATGTTCCTTTGGCAGCTAGGCCAATTGCATCCATTGCGTTTCATGCAAGGGGGGAGATTCTGGCAGTTGCATCAGGTCACAAAGTAGGACTCCCAGTGTTTAATTCATAGCCAAAAAAATTATGTGATTTTTTATGAACAGTTGATAAAATAACTTGTACCTAATTTATGTCAGTTGCACTTATGGAACTACAATAGGCGAGGGGAGGCTGCTGCTCCTACCGTCATATTAAGAACTCGCCGTTCGTTGAGAGCTGTGCATTTTCACCCTCATGGTGCTCCATATCTTCTAACGGCAGAGGTAGAAATATAGAATATGAATATCGTTTGTACTGCATTTATGCGTTCCTGTATTTTTTGTTAACTCATATGTACCTTGAATTTTAGGTTAACAATCTTGACGCTGGAGACTCTCGGCTGACCCATGCAACATCTACTGGCTATTCAAACTATCCCTCGGCTTTGCTTTTTGCAAACATCAACTCTAGAGGCTATGCACATCTTGAGTCTAACATGCCATCACCTTGCCTAATTTGGCCTGCATTCCTCAGGGACGATGGAAGTCTATATATTCCTCGCAATGACTTGGCTAGTGGTTCAACCAGTGTGCAGCATAGTTCATCATCCTCAGCTCAAAATTTATTGGCATCAGATGCGGAAAACCAGCAATCTGACCAGCTTGTAACCCCTATGGATGTATGTCCGGGGGAACCATCAGTGTCTAATGATGTTCAAATGCCTTCCACGAGCAACAGCGTGCCATTTCCGGCAATAGCCAGACCTTCAGGATCTGCTGTACATCGTATGCCAGTGAATTCATTCACCACTAGTGGGTTAGATGTTCAAATGTTTCTAAGAAATCAAGAGGGTGGAAATCACCAGAACGATCTCTTCAGTGACTCGCGTAGCTGGGAGCTGCCCTTTTTGCATGGTTGGTTGATGGCCCAAAGTCATACAGGTTTGCACCCTGCACTTCTGAACAATAGTGTCCGTAAAATCCTATCTCTTGGTGTTTTGTTACTTTGATCAACTTTACTAGGTAATCACAATGCATGAATTATTTGAACCTCAGGTGCTTCTGCCTCGATCCCGATTTCCACTGGCAGTACTAGAGAATTAAATCGACACCATGCCTCACGCCCTCATGCTTTGGCCGCTGTACCTGGGGTTGGGAGTCCACTACTGGGTCCACAAATCGATGAAGCTGAGGCTCATGCTGCCTCCTTAGGTGTTGGATCAGAACTTACTACCTCACTCTTTTCTGCCGGGGCTGCTGAATTACCATGTACAGTGAAGCTTAGAGTATGGCGGCATGATATCAACAATCCATGTGTTACATTAGAAGCCAGCAAGGCGACCTGCTTGACAATATCTCATGCCGTTCTTTGCAGGTGATCCACTGTGCTTTGGTGTCTTTTATTCTCTCTTTCCTGTACAAAACGAGCTGTTAGTTTTCTTCCTATTATCAACCAATGCCTATATCCAGAGGATAGATCTTTTCCCCATTCCAGCTTCATTTCTCAACTAATTGTAGCAACAACGGATACATATCTAGTAATGCTGTAAAACAGCACATAACATATGTTGTAGACTCACCTAACGGCAGCCATGCTTCTATGTTTGACGGAGTTGGCACTTCTCTACTTATTCGTAAGTTATTAATTGTTGCAGTGAAATGGGTGCCCATTTCTCCCCTTGTGGACGATTTCTGGTAGCTTGTGTCGCATGCTTGTTGCCTCAAACAGAAGGTGACCAGGGTAGCCAGTTACCTGTGCAGTACGAGTCTACAGGAGCTGGAACTTCACCAACTCGCCATCCACTTCCGTCTCATGGAGTTATTTATGAGCTTCGGGTTTATTCTCTTGAGGAGGCGACGTAATTTTTCTCACTGATGACTGTTCTATTACCGCAGCTTGTTCTTGATCAGCCTATCAGGCTACTGTTTTGTAAATGGTCTCCTAATTTTGAAGTTGTGAATGTATTTTCCTTGCAGATTTGGAGAAATTCTCACATCAAGAGCAATAAGGGCGGCTCATTGTTTAACTTCCATTCAGGTTATTTTCTTCACTTCTGTTTCTGTGTGTTTGCATCCTTTTTTATGTTCAGAAAAGAACTTGTGGTTTGTGTCTCAAGTATCAGGATGCAAGTTGGCCTATGTGGCATGCCCAGATTGGCCACATTAGTATAAGACATGTAAAGAGAGTGCACGCTTGCTGCATAATCACTGCCTGCGAGGTTATCAGGCCTCACTTCACACGTGGGAAAAGCAGGCTAAAATTCAGAATAAGCGACATGATACAGTTATCTAGTCTTAACTAAAGCAAACAAGAATCCCTTCTCCCATTTCTCAAAAACACAAACAAGAATCCTTGTTCCAGGATGACCAAGAAGAAACACAGAACAAGCAGCAAACAGCCCTGTTCTTTAATTCCAAAGATTCCTCCCATTTCTTGTGTGATTTTCGTCCTTTTGTCCTGCAACACCTTCCTCTCTTCTTTTTCGCCTCCTTACTCTCGTTCTTAGTTCTGCACCCAGCAAGCACAAGAGCAAACCAAGAAAACTAACATCACATGAAAAGCACACACGTAATATTTATCCTCCTTTTGTTATGGTTGTTATTCTAACAACATGAGCTAGTTGAAGCTAATTTTGAGTATAGCAAGAGAAACTCAATTGTAATGTAACCAGACTTTGGTTTTGTATGTACACATATAAACTTGCAGAATGTTAGTGCTGTCCTTATCGATATCTTTTATGGTAAATTTTCTTTCTGACACAACTAAATAGATCAGTATTTATACCAACTAGATTTGGTGTAGGTGACATTACATTGCCATAGTATTAATTACTACCAAAGCATAGCTGATAGCATGGTCCTACTAAAACAATATCCGAGTTTTTTTTCCCATTTGGAAACCCTGTACCACCTGCATCAGGACACATGCCGATGTGGGCAGTGTACTGCCATACGGTGTATGTCCAGGATCTGTGGGAGCCCTTCTATCGACCCTTAAAATTAGGGAAATTTGAATTATCATCTTTGATTCCAGTATTGGAATTGTTTTTTGCAGTTTTTTGTTTTGCATTGCGCTTTGCATTCCAGATGCACCCTGCGAAATATGGGGATTCACTTATGCAATTCTCACAATTTAATCTGAGCCTAATGTCTTCTCTTTGATGCAGTTCTCGCCTACTTCAGAACACATACTATTGGCATATGGCCGTCGCCATAGCTCTCTGCTTAGGAGCATTGTTATGGATGGGGAGACGACTGGAATTCCTGTATATACTATCTTGGAGGTACGTATGATTAGCTCAACCCATAGCGTAGGCTGCACATCAGTAACAATAGACTGGCTATGCCTTTTCTCGAGGCAATAGGCTGCCTATACTGGTATTGCAGCTGCATATATATTTTTAATACTTCGAATCCAAAACTATTTGCTTATTATAGTTCACAATTCCTAATGCCCTTGCTATAATGTAATCTGTTTGTTCTTTCCATTAATTCAGGTTTACAGAGTTTCGGACATGGAGCTGGTAAGAGTTCTTCCTAGTGCTGAAGATGAAGTCAATGTTGCATGCTTTCATCCTTCCCCAGGAGGCGGTCTTGTTTATGGAACTAAGGTGAATCAACAACTAGACCATCAACAAAGGTGGTGTATTATTTGCATTACTGATGCTTTCACTGGTTTTCAACTATAGGAAGGAAAGCTCAGGATCCTACAACACAATGGCGCAGATTCTGCAAGCATGGGGCTGAATTGCTTTATTGAGGAAAATATGCTTGAGGTAGTAGCAAGCTCCCTTCCAAACAGTTTGTTCATCTAAGATTATGTCTCTTGTTGTCTTCCCTGTGTCTTTCTGGATAAGGCTGACATGCTCCTTGCGTTTGGGTGGGGTAAGGAGATTGTAGAAACCTGCATAGAGGTGTTTGGTTATATTTAAGGCTGAGGATTTTTCAAACTATGCAGTTATTCACAACAACTGAGCAAAGACACAATATGCCAGCCTTGAATTGATTATTTCTTTCTGTAGTGTCATTTACCTCCAGTTGTAACTGCAAGGGAGGCTCTTCAGCCACTTGTATTTGGTTTGATCAGCATGATATAACTTTCTTCTACCTTGCAGGTTCAGAGGTATGCCTTGGAAGGCTGAATGATCATTTGCACCATGAGCTTGTATGCTTACCTTCCCTGGTAATACCCAACATCTCGTTTGAGCTTGTTTTAGCTGTGGTAGTTGCATTCCTGGTCTCGAACATTATCCTATTAACTTACTGCATTTGATATTTAGTTGTAGTTTTCTTGGGGTCGGAGCCTACAATGACAACTTGTCATGGACATTTTTGCTTTGTTCCTTAGCTGATATGGCTGAAAAAATGATTATCCTTGCAGGAATTTTTGTTTACAAGCTCCATTCTGTTCAGGAGAGCCTCAGGGACTTACACACACAAGATTTCATCAGCGGCCCTCCGACTAAATCATGTCATGGCATAGGATACTTCACAAGTTTGTTCAAGTGCAACAAACTGATCTATTGCTGCTTCCAGAGGTTGCAGCGGGCCAGTTCTAATGGTGTGTCGTTTTGCAACTCCTAACTCAGGTCCGTGCACATGCGGTGTGAAAATGTAAATTGGCACGGTCACCGATGCTGTCAAGTTTCCACGACCCTGTAATTATAAAACTGTACATGTAATCTCCAACCAGCTTAACACAACTGCTGTTGTATTTTAGAAAGTCCCCAATCCAATCCTTTTGAGTTGTTTGTCCATCGCCTTGTACTATTTCTGTCCTGGTCTGATGCCAATGAGTTGCAGTAACAAATCTTCGTATTGGTGCCTACAGTATTTTGTTGCTTGGTTTGTTTACCCAACTATTTTGCTTAAGATTTAACTGAATGTTGTTAAAGGGCTACGAGGTTAGGCAGCGATTGTGCTTGCTTTCTGCCTTGTTTTCTCGGCTTTAATAAGTTATTGCGCCCATCATCAGGAGGAGGGAACTAGGAAGGAAAGAACTGACAGTTCACTCTCTGTAATTGTAGACACGGCTGAAGTTCAGATCCTCTGTTTGCCTACTGAATAGATAACAAGTCAAAAGAAGTGAAATTAACAAGCAAAAGTTTGAGTTGAAGATCAAAGGTCGCCAAAAATGTTTTTGTGAGAGACGTTCAAAATAAACCTCTTTATAAGCAAGTAGAAAGGTTGCATGCTTTCTGCACCATCTTCTACTATCTATGTTGCAAAATTGATTAATAACGATTAACAAACCAATTTATATTAAATGATCTCCTATGGAGTGATGATGAAAAATCAAGAGATGCCACAACGCAAACTGCTCATAGCCATTTCTATCAAGGGCTTCAGCTGGTTCTACACATTCTTTGAGAATCCATTCCATATGAGTGAAATTTCATACAAATACCCAGAGAATGATGCAAAATTTGGCGAAATCACGCATTTCACCACTCGTGATGCAGCCATGACACACATATTGGTCTGGGGAAAGGGACAACAGTATACATCGCATATAATTCGACCACCTTTCTCTGATGGTGGAGCGTCGTCAACATTTCCTAACAGATATCGTTTAAGTTCCCAGCATCATGTTTGCTGGCTGTGGCTGAATACTTCACCGACTCTTGATTCGTGCAGTCTTCCGGGAACATCACCCGAAGGATCAGTCACCTCTTGAGCTTCGTATAGCAAAGCTGCATCCATGACTGTAGATTCTGGAGCAACGTCTCCATATGGTGGAACCCTGACACTTAAGGTTATAAAACAAAGCAGAAAGTTAACAGCAACCATTTATAGAACAACACGATTACGGTAAGTCTGTCCACCAATTTCATGACGGCACAAGGTGCTAACTTCGTGCTGTGGACCGCATTTTCTTACAACTTGCAAGTGTTCACAGATTTAAACTGCAGAGCTGCGTGGTATCTACAACATTTCTCAAGCAGGATAAGCATCTATTCCTCCAGTAACTGCAATATGGTACGATGCTAATAACAATACACACATCATAACAAGAGACGCTAGGCTAGCTGCAAAGTGTTGTTATCTGGTAGTAACACTTGGATAGCACTTCAAACAGCAATGTACCCAGCCACTTTACCCATAGAGGGCAATCACATTAAACTGTAGAAACATTTTAAACCTCACTAATCCTCATGTATCGAACTACAAAAGTCGAAGGGTCAGATCAACTAAGGACACATGGAAACAATGAGATCCAAAAGAGCACTGAATTAATTGGGAGTTACATTACCCACAGCCCAACCACTGGCACACTTCAGCGAGGCAGGCAGACAGCTTATAGGAATAGAACCCTAATCTGTGACTGAGTTGAAGGCTGGCACATTCGAATTTGTTGACGAAGTTCCCTCCTTAATCACCTGATACATGTGAAACAACTGCTGCACCTTGATCTATTGTTCTTTCCTCCTCACTAGCTGCAACCTCAGTAGCATTAGACAGCGGTGGATCCTGGTGCTTACTTCGGGGCACAGGAGTGTAGAAGCTGACAACTGGAATCAAAAGGCATGCACCACGATCATCACACACCTTCCTCACCCGCTCCGACTGTAACTCGACCATGAAGAGGCCAACACATGTGTTTAAGAAAATGACATTTGCTTCCTCGGCAAAGCCCAACACGAGCAGGTTAGCTACACTCGCGAGAGCACCGATTGGGAGTAAACTTGCCAAGTTGATGACCCGGCTCAGTGCCCATTGCGCATCACTACCCATCGACCACAGTTTGAGGCGTGGGTTCAAGCCTTCAGTCAGTTCATTGACACCCAGTCCACCGTCATCCGCCAGCATGAGGGTGCATCTCTCCCCGACGCCGGTCTCCTCTGGTGTCTCGAACACTCTCAGGCAGTGACTGGCATAGTCATACTCCACGATCAACCAATTGGTAGACATGAAGTAGAGCAGTGATCTTCCAACGAGTACGCTCGAGTAGTAGTCGAAGTCCATGGCGTACTGCACCTGCGTCGAGGTGAGTTCGCCCCACGAGCCTGTCTCGGACGAGTATACACATGCCGAAGTGACATACTCCCCGGCCTCATTGGAGTCCTCAATGTCGTACTTGGTGAAGACGAAGACCACACGGAAGGGACCCCCATGGCAGTCGCGGTGGTCGCACCCGTCGGCTGCGCAGAACACGGCCGCGGTTGGGTCGTAGCTCTCAAAGGCCGCGGGCACCGGCACAGGCTGCTGGGCGCCCGTGATTGGCTCCCACAGGAGTAGTTCCTCAGGGCCCTGGCCCTTGGAGAGGAAGAGGGCGCGGCCGTGGCGGTAGTCCAGGGCCTTCCAGGAGCGGCGGTCCGGAGCGGCGAGGGAGAAGGCCGAGGCGGTGGTCGGGACGAAATCGGGGACGCGCTCGTCGAGCCACTCGTGGAGGAAGCCGAGCATGGGGGGCGTGCGGTGGAGCTCGTGGATGCGGCGGCGGAAGCTGGGGTGGGCGACGGCGCTGCCCCAGGTCTTGCAGACGACGGAGGCGCGGAGGAGGGAGGCGGGGTCGTCGGACGGGAGGCGGAGGAGGATCTCCTCGACGAGCTCGTCTGGGAGCACCGGCGGCGAGGCGCGGCGGCTTGGCGGCGCTGCCATGGTGGGTCTCGGCGTGGGTGTGGATCGGGGAACGGTGGAGTGGTTTTTTTTTTTTTTTAAATCTTCTTCGTCGCCACTGATGGCTGCTCAAGGTTCGTGGTTTCTCCCCCGCACCCCCGTTTTTGATTTTGCTGTTAGGGTTCCCCGTGTTATGTCTGTCATGCGCTACGATCTAACATTTTGTAGTTCTAATTTATCATCTAATATGCCATGATCTAGTGTTTCCCGAGCTCAATTTTTTTCTAGGGTTTTTAGTGGTAGTCACCGTGGTTCTAATCGTAGTTTAGTTGGTCTTCAGGTATCTTTTATATTTTGTTTAGTGTCGTATGTTTTGTTGATCAGACTTGGCATATGAGGTATATCTTCATTGCATACTTTTGGTCAGTCCTGGCATTTTTTAGGGATAATTTCATAGCATTTATCTTTTCTTTTTTAGATTGTTTTTTCTAATGTGTGTGAACTCTGCAACCATGATTCTGTCAGTGATGTGCCGGTACCCTTTGCGACTGAAGGACATGATGTAGACGAAGATGTTGCAAATCAAGGTGATATTCCTGTCAGGATTCCTACAGGAATAGCTGAAGGTTTTGTATCACCCCCTACTCATATATCTTCTGTCCTACCTACTACAGGTACGACATATTACCATCTTTTTCTTTTTCCTTAGCGGTCATATGTTTTTTAGTTGTAGTGAATGCTTCAAGCGAAGCAACGCTTGAACCAATCACAAGCGACAACATTATGGATAATGATATGCCGTTACCACTTTTTGCGATTTGTAGGACATGACGTAGATGAGCATGCTCATAATTATGTTGATATTCCTGTCAGCATTCCTACAGGAATAGCTGAAGGTTTTGTATCACCCTCTAATCACACATCTTCTGTCCTACCTACTACAGGTACGACATATTACCATCCTTTTCTTTTTTCCTTTTGGCGGTCATATGATTTTTCAGTTTCCTGTGGTGCACCAATCCTCATGTTCGTCCTCTGTTTTTTAGTGTTTGGGAATGCTTCAAGCGAAGCAATGCTTGAACCAATCATAAGCGATAACATTCTGGATAAAAAGAACAGGAAAAAACGTGCTGCTAAAACTATTTCCCTGGACTCTTGCATGCCAAAGATCCGTATAAATCCATATGTCGAAGCTTTCTACACAAGATTTCTGAGGGCCAAGTACTTCAAAGCAAATAACTCGTGAGCAACCCTTTTTCTTTTTTGCTTCTGAATTTTTTGAAGTCCTTTTTTACATTCCCATCTAATCCATTCCTTTTCATGTTGTTTTGTTCTCCTTCTTTGCACAGTCCTATATTTGTTGCTATTGGAGGATACAGTGTCACGTATGACAGTTTCCACCAATCTTTTAAAGCCCGTGGTGATCTGGTGGATGACACTATGTGTCTGCATGCATTATTGTTCAATGAAGAAGCTAAAAATGACTCTGAATCAAATCCGCGTCTCGAGAAGTACATGTTCAGCCCATATATAGCGGTAAGTCCATGCTTCCGACACTATAAATCTTTTTTTGGTAGATTTTTATTGTTTCCTGTGCACTATAATATAGCTGAATCGTTTGTTCGTGTCTTCAATTTGACTAGGCTAAGCTAACAATGGATCAAAACATGTTCGACAAGTCTTTTGTTGTCGCAGAGTTTACAAGGATCTGTCAAGAAGTTGACATTGCAAAGATTGATCTTGTATATCTACACACTTTTTTGCTCTTCTCTCTTACCCATGTGAATTTTAGCCTTTTTGTGTTATCTGTGTGCACTGTTACGTTTTGAAAATATTAAGGTTCTTACATTATTCACTACAGATGGACTTCCCTTCAGTCGTTTCAAACCGTTGGATTATGATATCAGTCAATCCACTATACTGCACAACCAACTTTTTCGATCCTGCCGGTATGATACTCGAAAAAAGACATGATCGCCTATTTCACAATCTGGTATGTGTTTTAATTGCTCGCAGATTTTATTACTGCTTTTCTTTTATGGTTTGCAAATGCTTAGTACTGCTTCTTATGGCAGGTTTGCAACTTGAACTCTGTTTGCAAAGAATTAAATCTACGTTGCAAGGATTTCGAGAAGTTCAAGAAATGCAGCAGCCTGAGTTATCCAACACATGCTCTGTTGTTAGTTCGTTTCCCACCCTTCATTTTTTTTCTATCATCTTTTTATATTTCAAAGTTGCATTTTAAATTTCAATTCACAAGAAATAACATGTGGACTTTTTTAATGCTAATAGGCATGATTGCGGATTTTATGTCATGTTGTATGCTGAAAATTTCAATGGGAAAGTGGTGGGGAACTTCAATAAGGTAATGTAGTTTTTATATCGTGGGGTTTTCACGATGTTTTTTTCCAAAGCATTTTTCTCATGTCCAATGATATAATGATTCTATTTTTTCTTTTCATTGAATATAGTGATTAATATTATTTGTTTTCCATTTTCTCCAAAAGAACTTAATCCCGGTACAGGATGATGAAAGCTTTCAAAATGTTCTACTCTACTGCGAACAAGGTTGATGTTGAGCATTTGGAGAGGATGAAGAAGCGCGGGGGTTCGGCGGCTTAAGAATTATATGTCCTGACATTATACAACGATGCTTCAAAGACGTTTTGCTTTTTTCTGTAGTACGCCACAACTCCCCGCACCATGATTATGAGCACTAGTTTATGAAACACTCCAGTACTAGCTTTTCGGGGAACTATGTTTGTATTCTTGGTTTCTATCTCCCGTAACATGATCAGAGTGTTTAATTAAAACTCTCTTCATAAAAATGTGTCAGCGCGATGCTTTTTATATTGTTTGTGTTCTATGCTTCATCAAGATGAAGTTTAGGATGCTTCATTTGTCAGATCAACATTCATTCTTTCATTTTCTGGCAATCATCCAACTGCTTAATCCATACCAAGATGGAATCAACCGAAAACTTCTGAAACTATCGCCAGTATGGAACTAGTCTTTTTCAATTCTTCAAAAACCGTTTTTAAAAAATAGTGCAATTTTTTGAACTAGCCTTTTTTCGACTCTTCAGATACCAATTTAAAAATTGGCGCTATTTTTTTAAACTAGTCTTTTCAGCAATTTTCTGTTCCTTTTTTAAAATCGTTCCAAAATAATTTCCGTTCAAAATATATTATAACGAAAAATCATTCGGCTTTTTTCGTTCAATTTTTAGAATCATCCCAAAATATTTTCCGTTCACCAGATTTTTTCTGTTCATTTTTTAAACCGTTCAAAAAAAAGTTTTCATTCATCGGCCTTTTTTTGTTTAATTTTAAAAATCGTTCCCCAAATTAATTTTTACTTTCACTTTTTCAAATCATTCCAAAACACTTTCCGTTCAAAGTCCTTTTTTGTTCACTTTTAAAATCGTTCCAAAATAGTTTCCGTTCACCATCCTTTTTTCTGTTCACTTTTTTAAAATTGTTTCCAAAATAATTTCTGTTCAAAATATATTATAAAAATATTTATCCACGATAATAAAATCGCTCCAAAATAGTTTTCGTTCCGGCCTTTTTCTGTTCACTTTTGAAATCGTTCCAAAAAAGGTTTCCTTCAAAATAGTCCCGTTCACTAACCTTTTTTGTTCACTTTTAAAATCGTCCCAAAATAGTTTCTATTCAAAAGTCTTTTTCTGTTCACTTTTAAAATCATTCCAAAATAGTTTCCGTTCACCAGCCATTTTTTGTTCCCTTTTTTAAAATCGTTCCAAACTAATTTCCGTTCGTCGGCTTTTTTTTGTTCGATTTTTAATATCATTCCAAAATAGTTTTTGCTCACCGGCCTTTTCTGTTCACTTTTAAAATCGTTCCAAAAACGGTTCCGTTCTTTGTTCATTTTTTTTAAATCGTTCCGAAATAATTTCGTTCAAAATAGCCCCGTTCACATGGCATTTTTTGTTCACTTTTAAAATCGTACCAAAATAGTTCCCGTTCAAAAGTGCTTTTCTATTCAACTTTTAAAATCATTTCGTAATAGTTTCCATTCACCGGCCTTTTCTGTTCACTTTTAAAATCGTTCCAAAAACGGTTCCGTTCAACGACTTTTTTGTTCAATTTTGAAAATCGTTCCAAAATAATTCCCGAGTTTTTCTTCAACAAAAAAAATCATAGCCTAAGTTGTGGATTCTCAGCCTCACGCATACGGGCAGAACCATCTGTTTTTATCTAGCTGAGTGTTTGTCCTGGAAATTGCAGACTCCATCTCTAAAAGCTTCTTCCGATTGCTCTCTTCCAGACACTCTAATCATAAACAATGTTTGCAGGACAAGAATTTTGCTTATCACAAAGTTGTTTCTATTTTGATTAACTAGCACTTTCTAAATTTTGTGCATCAGACAGTTATTTTGGAATATGAAGAAGTTTGAACATCATCCATAGAAATCCATGGATTATCTGTTTTCTTCTTGTTTCAGCAATCATCATTTTTTGAAGTGTTCAAAATGATGAAACAGTGCTTGCAATGCAAAAAGAACCAGAAATACAACAGAAAAATTCAAACATCAGGTTCCAATTTAAAATTTGTTCATTTTTTAAAATGGTTCCATTTTCAAAATGGTTCCAAATTAAAAAATGGTTCAATTTTTAAAATGGTTCCAAATTTAAAAATGGTTCCATTTTTGTAAATGGCTCCATTTTTTAAAATGGTTCCAATTTAAAAAATGTTCCAAATTTTTAAAATGGTTCTATTTTGAAAATGGTTCCGAATTTTAAATTGTTCCAAATTTTAAAATTGTTCCAAATTTAAAATGGTTCCAATTTAAAATTTGTTCATTTTTAAAAATAGTTCCATTTTCAAAATGGTTCAAAATTTAAAAATGTTTCCATTTTTAAAATGGTTCCAAATTTAAAAATGGTTCCATTTTTGAAAATGGTTCCAATTTAAAAAATGTTCCAAATTTTTAAAATGGTTCTATTTTGAAAATGGTTCCGAATTTAAAAATTGTTCCAAATTTAAAAATGGTTCCGAATTTAAAAATGGTTCCAAAGTTTAAAAGTGCTTCCAAATTTGAAAATTGTTCATTTTTGAATATGGTTCCAATTTTAAAATGGTTCAAAATTTAAAAATGGTTCCGAATTTGGAATGGTTCCAATTTAAAAATTGTTCTATTTTTGAAAATGGTACCAAATTTAAAAATTGTTCATTTTTAAAATGGTTCCGAATTCAAAAATGGTTCCTAATTTAAAATGGTTCCAAATTTAAAAGTTGACGAGGGGTGGACTCGGCAAATCCCTGGGTTGTGTACCCCGGGTTGATTGAGGGGAAGAGAGATGAGCGATGGTGATCACGACGGCTGACAAGCAAGGCGTTTTACCCAGGTTCAGGCTCCCGGAGGATAACACCCTACTTCCTGCTTGTCTGGTATTGATTGGCGAGTTGTGGCTACAATGGCGAGATGGCAATCTCGCTAGGGTTTGTGGTGGCGGCTATGAGCTTACCCTAGACGAGGGACCCTCCCAGCCTTTATATAGTAGGCTGGGTCTTAGGTGAACGGTGCCGATGGCATTTACAAGCATGGTAGGAGTCGCATGACCTATCCGTCGACTATCTTGGGCCGCACGTCGTCCTCCTTGGGCCTTCCTTGGGCCCTCGTCATAAGGTTTATAGGCTTGACATGCCCCAGGTATCCTCACCGTGGGGTAGTCGAAGAGTAACCCCACGACAAAAGTGCTTCCAATTTTAAAAATTGTTCATTTCTGAAAATGGTTCCAATTCGAAAAATGATTCCATTTTGAAAAATGGTTCCAAATAAAAAATGGTTTCATTTTGAAAATGATTCCAAATTTAAAAATGGTTCAAAATTGAAAAAGGATTCCAAAATTTAGAAATGGTTCCAATTCAAAAAATGGTTCCATTTTGAAAATGGTTCCAAATAAAAATGGTTCCATTTTGAAAATGGTTCCAAATGTAAAAATGGTTCAAACTTCACAAAGGATTCAAATTTTTTAAAATGATTCCAATTCGAAAAATGGTTCCATTTTGAAAATGGTTCAAATTTAAAAGTGCTTCCAATTTAAAAAATTGTTCATTTCTGAAAATGGTTCCAAATTTAAAAATGGTTCCATTTTGAAAATAGTTCCAAAATAAATAATGGTTCCATAACTAAAATGGTTCCATTTTGAAAATGGTTCCGAAATTAAAAATGGTTCCATTTTGAAAATTGTTCCGAAATTAAAATTGGTCCCATTTTTAAAAATGGTTCTGAAATTAAAAATGGTTCCATTTTGAAAATGGTTCCAAAATCACTAATGTTTCCATTTTTTAAAAAGGTTCCATTTTTAAAAATGCTTCCATTTTCAAAATAGTTCTAAAATAAATAATGATTCCATTTTGAAAATGGTTTCATTTTGAAAATGGTTCCGAAATTAAAACTGTTCCCATTTTTAAAAATGGTTCCAAAATAAAAAATGGTTCCATTTTGAAAATGGTTCCAAAATCAATAATGTTTCCATTTTTGAAAATGGTTCCATTTTTAAAAATGGTTCCAAAATTCAAAATGGTTCCATTTTGAAAATAGTTCCAAAATAAATAATGGTTCCAAAATAAAAATGGTTCCAAGATAAAAATGGTTCCATTTTGAAAATGGTTCCAAAATTAAAAATGGTTCCATTTTGAAAATGGTTCTGAAATTAAAATTGGTCCCATTTTTGAAAATGGTTCCATTTTTAAAATTTGAAAATGGTTCCATTTTGAAAATGGTTCCAAATTTAAAAATGGTTCCGAAATTAAAAATGGTTATATTTCAAAAATGGTTTCGAATTTAAAAATTGTTCCAAATTTAAAAATTGTTCCAAATTTAAAATGGTTCCGAATTTAAAAATGGTTCCCAATATAAAATGGTTACAAATTTTAAAAGTGCTTCCAAATTTAAAAATTGTTCATTTTTGAATATGGTTCCAATTTTAAATGGTTCCAAATTTAAAAATGGTTCCGAATTTAAAATGGTTCCAATTTAAAAATTGTTTTATTTTTGAAAATGGTTCCAAATTTAAAAATTGTTCAATTTTAAAAATTGTTCATTTCTGAAAATGGTTCCATTTTTAAATGGTTCCAAATTTAAAAATGGTTTCGAATTGCTAAATATTTCTGATTTTTAAAAAATTATCTTTTCTGAAATAGTTCATTTTTGTAATTTAATTTAAGAACCATTTTTTAAAATTAGTTCCTTTCTTCATTAATGGTTTCGATTTTTCCTGAAAATGGTAGTGTTCTGAAGAACCATCGAAACATTCAGCGAAAAGTTCCCACGTTCTTTTTGTTTTTTAAAACTACCGTTACCACGTTCGATCGATACCTCAAAAACCAACTATACAAACAGTCTTTTTTCTAGAAACAGTCAACGATACTAGCGCGCACATAGCCCAGTGGCAACGATTGCCGCTGTGCCTTGCGCACACCACGGTTCGATTCCCGGCCGGCGCAAACCCCCCGAAACAGTCAACGATAAAAAACCAAAGTCAGCTAACTGGGCACGCGGGGATTGAGCGTGAGTTTCCTCCGCGTAACGCGCTGTATAGGCGTGCCCGGACACCAAACCCGTGGGTCGGCCGGGATCAGTGCGTCCGGGGTTTAATCCCGGCCCATGCCAAGACGTGTTCGGTTAAGCCCCGTCGGGATCCGGGAGAGCCTAGTCAACACCCTGTGCGGAGGGAATAACCCTCTGCATATACCCCACGCACGTTATTGGGCTGGCCCATGTTGAGCTTCTGGCTCGTTTCGGTATTTCCATTCGCATCGAGAGTTTCGCGCATGAATGCACAGTTCGTTTTTTTTCAAAAGCTTACAGGTACGATCGTAGTATGTTTATTTTGAATATGAACATGATATACGAACGAAAACTTTAAGAATTCATGTATATGGAAAAAAATCAAAAACAAAAAAGAAAAACACATTCATGTGTTTCTCGTTCCTTTGCAAGAGTACACCTAAGAAATGAACTGCTTCTTGCATGTTTGTTTTTCAAAATGCAGTATATGTGTCGTCACGAACTATTTTAAAATAATGTGTACACGAAAATTATGCGCTTTCATGAGTAGGTTCCATTCCTATACTCAGTTTTCAGTTTCGTCGATTGTAACTTCTCAATTTTAAATCGATGTTCGGAACTTTTTTAGAATAATTTTATCAAATTCGTCGCACTTGGTTGACCGATTGAAATATCATTTGATGAGGAGGTTTATCTCAACGTATATCACAACTTTCATGTTCTATTTTTTTTTCGTTTCGACGGTCCTATACGAGATAATCTTGTACTGTATACTTGAATGTGTTTACACTCTACGCGTCTTCTCCAACTCCGCCATCGTCGATGCACCGCCGACGTACCGTGCCACCGCCGCTCCACGCTGCTTTATGGTGCTGCCACGTAGATAGTTCTAAATTCTAAACATGAACATTTTAGAATCTAGATATTTTAAATATTTTCAAAATTTGAACCATTTTAAAAATGAACAGAAAATGATGGTGAATGAAAACTATTGTTAAAAGTGAACAGAAAGAGTCGGTGAATGAAACCTATTTTTGAATAATTTTAAAAGTGAACAGAAAAATGTCTATGAGTGGAAATTATTTTTGAACAATTTATAAAAAGTGATAACAAAAAATTCTATGAACGGAAATTATTTTGAACGATTTTTTAAATATGAACAAGTTTCACATCTGAACATTTTTCAAATATAAACAATTTTCAACTATGATCATTTTTAATTTCAAAAGTTTTGAAAAAATAAAAATTTAAACAATTTTAAATAATATCTAAAATGAAAATAGAAAAGAAGAAAAAAAGAAAAATACATATGAACAATTTAAAAAATGAACAGAAAATGACGGTGAACGGAAATTATATCTAAACGATTTAAACGAAAACTGTTTTTAAAATGAACTAAAAATGACGCTCAACGGAAACTAATTTGAAAAGTGAACAGAAAGGGCCGGTAAACGAAATCTATTTTGAAAAGTCTAGGAACAAAAATTAATTTTGAATGAATTTTAAAAAGTGAACACATAAAGCTCTATGGACGAAAAATATTTGAATAAGATTTTTGAAATATGAACAAGTTTCACATCAGAACAATTTTCAAATATGAACATTTTTTAAATTTGATCATTTTTCAGAAAAATGAAAATTTAAACATTTTTTTAAAATAATACTCCGTATCTAAAAAAGGAAGAAAGAAAAATAAACAACCAAAAAAGAAAAAGAAAAAATATATATGACCAATTTTAAAAAATGAACAGAAAATGGCGGTGAACGGAAATTATTTCTGAACGATTTCAGAAGTGAACTGAAAAAGTCCGTGAACAAAAACTATATTTAAACTATTTTAAAAATGAACTAAAAATGACGCTGAACGGAAACAATTTTTAAAAAGTGAACACAAAAATCTCTATGAATGAAAATTATTTTTGAACCATTTATGAAATATGAACAAGTTTCACATCTAAACAATTTTCAAATATGAACAATTTTCAAATCTGAACATTTTTAAAATTTGATTTTTTTTAAAATAAATGGAAATTTAGACATTTTTTTAAATAAAACTAAAAAAAGGAAGAAAGAAAAATAAATAGCTAAAAAAAGAAAAAGTAAAAGTAAATACGAACAATTTTAAAAAATGAACAGAAAATGGCGGTGAACAGAAATTATTTCTGAACGATTTTAGAAGTAAAAAGAAAAGGTCGGTGAACAAAAACTATTTTCTATTTTGAAAATTAACAGAAAATGACGGAGGATGGAAACTATTTTTAAAAGTGAACATAAAGGGTCGGTGAACGAAATCTATTTTGAACAGTTTTAAGAAGTGAACAGAAAAAATTCTATTAACGAAAATGATTTTTCAATGATTTTTAATAAGTGAACACAAAAACTATATGCATGGAATTTATTTTTGAACAAATTTTTAAGGATGAACAAATTTCAAATCTGATTTTTTCAAATACAAATAAATTTTAAATTTGAACATTTTTCAAGAATGAAAATTTAAACAAAAATTGAAAATAATATCTAAAAAGAAAATAGAAATGAAGAAAGAAAAGGGAAACATCCTAAAATAGAGAAAAGAAAAAGAATTTGATACAAGAAAAAATGAAAAAGAAGAAAGAAGCAGCCGCACGCCCGCACGGCAGTTAGGGATTACGAAGGGAGGAAAAAAAGTAGATACATCGTATGCCTAAGAAGAATAACGCTCTCGCGAGACTAACTGTGAAAGTGCATGTGTTTCCCCATGTGGTTTTGGTAATTAATGACAATCCTTATGGACTAATGTTTATATTGAGATATTCTTGTAGATCTTGTCCATAGGAAAAGATTGGAGTTCATGTGTTGGACTCTAGAAGATTGCATGATGACCAAGGTTATATCCAAGGGTTTATATGAAGAATGGTCATGTGAAGAGTTGAGCTTATTGCAAGCATGGCTTGGAAAAGAAGATTGAGTGAACATTCATGTTATCTCCAAGCCAAGATAAGAAGACGAAGTTCAACTGGATTCATGAAGACGGAGCTTAGCAAGGCTCTCCCATCCCATCATGGTGTATGGGGGGGTATTTGGAGAAGTCTTCATCAAGCATGCGCTAGCTAGCAAAATCAAGAAAGGTGTTCCAACTTGAGGGAGTCAAGATCGTCATCATCTAGCTCAAGTGGAATGCGCAAGGCAAAGGTATGATCTTGATAGGGTTTCTATTTTACCGGTCTCATGGTGTTAGTGAGAGACCGGGTTATAGGGTAGACGGCGTACTATCAAGATGGGCTCTCAAGTGAGTAACTTGATCGCATCTTTGTGGAGAGCTCAAACCTTTGCATACTTGGCATATCATCTTTCTTGGTTCTTATTTGTTTTTTCTTCTTGTTGGGTTTTGGTGATTGTCGTGATCTTCACGACTTGCCCAAGTTCTTCGAAAACGGGTTTGGATGGAAAACTTGTTGTGTTTTCGTGTTGGAAATATTATCGGTTTATCCTTGAGGAAAGTTCCACACCTTCCCATGGGTGGTGACTTTACTCTATTTATGGCTCTTGTCCTTACCTTTCTAACAAAGTTGGATTCATCCCATTTGGAGTTTTCTCGCAAAAGTTATGGGTGTTACAATTTCGGGTTCTGGGTGGCCAACCCCCAGGCCGGCCTGGCCGGCTCCCAGGCCGGGCGCCTCTGCTGGGTGGCCAGCCTGGTCGGCTCCCAGGCTGGGCGCCTCTGCTGGGTGGCCAGCCAGGCCGGCCTCCCTGCCCTGCCCAACGGGCACATTTTAAGTTGACCTATTTAAGGGGGTTTCTTTCCAAATGGTTCTCTAACCTCTTAAGCATGTTTTTCCCCTCTCTCTCCTCCATTGTTGACCTTTGGAAAAGCTTGCCTTCCTCTCAATCCCTCCCATGATTCTTGTATATCTTTGAGGGTAAGTGAGAGGAGATCTATATCTACATTTTCACCAATCTATCTCTCCTCTAAGTGAGGGGAACCTAGTAGATCTTGATCTCGGAGTTCTTGGTGCATCTCCTCTTTGTTCTTCCTCTCTTATTCCCCCATAAGCATTTGTTGCTTTGTTGGAATTTGAGAGTGAAGGATTTAAGCACTTGTGCTCTTGCTATTTGCATTTGGTGCATCGGTTTGCTCTCCACGAGGATTCGTGGAAGTTGAAAGTTTGTGAGTTTGTTACTCTTGGGTCTTTGGACCCTGACGCCTTTGTGGTGGTTGAGACCTTGAGTGGTCACTTGTAGCTGTTCGGGAGCCCCCAATTCGGTTGTGGGTGTGTGCCCCGAATCGTTGTTGTAAAGGCACCGGTTTCCGCCTAGAAGGATTCCGATAATGGAAGGTGAACCAATCCTTTGTGGTGCGGTTCATCGGAGAATAGGGTGAGCCTTTGTGGCATTGAGATCGACCTTTGTGGTGCCTCACACCTCTCCAACGAGATGTACTCCCCTAAAAAGGAGGAACTCGGGAATACATCCTCGTCTCCACGTGCCTCGGTTATTTCTATACCCGAGCTCTTTACTTATGCACTTTACATTGTGATAGCCTTCGTGCTTGAAGTATTCTATATTGCTATCACTTTATTGCTTGTCTTGCTTAGCATAAGTTGTTGGTGCACATAGGTGAGCCTAGTATATTTAGGTTGTTGGCTTGTTAATTTAAACACCTAGTTTTATTCCGCAATTATCAAGCCTAAACCAGAAAAGTTTAAATCGCCTATTCACCCCCTCCCCCCTCTAGGTGACATCCTTGTCCTTTCAATTGGTATCAGAGCCTGGTCTCTCTTTTTGGGCTTTACCGCCTAGAGAGTAAAGATGTCGCTTAGAAAATTAGTGCACGATCCCACTCTTATATTTGATGGCACAAATTATGATGTTTGAAAAATTCACATGCTTAATCTTTTTAGAGCCATGGGTCCAAATTATATTAAGAGAATTGTAGATATGGGTTTTTCTCCTCCAATGGATTCCCAAGAATTATCTATAGAGGATGATAAAAACTCTTATCTCGATACTCTAGTTACGAATGGTCTTATTTGTGTTTTGAGCGATGTAGTTCTTGCATCAATCATGCCTTTTCGGAATGCACATAAGTTGTGGACCAAGCTTCAAGATAAATATGAAGTGTCCAACATTTTTGAGGATGATTGTTCTCCCTCCACCTTCGGCCGTGACGAGTTCACAACTTCTTCCACTTCACCAACATGTGATTTGTCACAAGGTAATGATATGGTGAGTGGTGATAGAAATTGTTTTGTTGATGGTGAATATTCTATTGACTATACTTCATATCTATCTCATTGCAATGATCTATCTTTGGACTTAAACACTTATAGCACTCCAAATATTTTACATGCTAGTGTTGCTAGTCCTTGCATATCATGTAATAGTTGCTCAACTAAATCTCATGATGATATGCTTCCTATGTCTTGTTACCATGAAAATAATTCTTCCATATCCTCTAGTATTTGTGTGGCTAACAATGTAGAGGAATCCCAACATTTGTTGGAACAAGACATGGGCTTCAATGGTGCTTCAAGTAATTCTTCATCATCAACGTTGAAAGGATACGGGAGAGGGGGTGAATAGGCGATTTAAAACTTTTCCGGTTTAGGCTTGATAATTGCGGAATAAAACTAGGTGTTTAAATTAACAAGCCAACAACCTAAATATACTAGGCTCACCTATGTGCACCAATGACTTATGCTAAGCAAGACAATCAACAAAGAGATAGCAAGATATAATACTTCAAGCACAAAGGCTATCACAATGTAAAGTGCATAAGTAAAGAGCTCGGGTATATAAATAACCGAGGCACGCGGAGACGACGATGTATTCTCGAGTTCCTCCTTTTTAGGGGAGTACGTCTCGTTGGAGGGGTGGGAGTATCAAACTCAAGACGCCACAAATGACCTCACCCTATTCTCCGATGAACCTTGCCCAAAAGCTCGGTTCACCTTCCACTAATGATTTCCCTTAGGATGGAAATCGAGTCCCTTACAACAATCTTGAGGCACAACCCACAAAAGGATTGGGAGCTCCCAAGTGGCCACAAAAAGCCTCAACCACCACAAAAGGCGTCACCCGCCACAAAAGGCGTCTAGGGTCCAAAGACCCAAGAGTAACAAGCTCACAAACTTTCACTTCCACGAATCCTCGTGGAGAGCACAAACCGATGCACAAAAGCCATGGCAAGAACACAAGAAGTGCTCAAGTCCTTCACTCTCGAATCTCACCAAAAGCAACTAATACTTATGGGGGGAGAAGAGAGGAAGAACAAAGAAGAGAACCACACAAGAACTCCAAGATCTAGATCCACTAGATTTCCCTCACTTAGAGGGGAGATGGATTGATGGAAATATAGATCTAGATCTCCTCTCTCAAATCCCTCAAAAATATGCAAGAATCATGGGAGGAATTGGGAGAGGGGCAAGCTTTCGAAGGTCAACAATGGAGTGGAGAGAGGGGGGAAAACGTGCTTGGAAGAACTAACCCTTTGGGGAAGAAGAGGGGCCTTTTTATAGGTCTCCAGAAAAAGAGCCGTTGCAGGAAAACTTAGTATGGAGTTTCCGGTCTGGGAGGCCGTACACTCTGGCCTGGGCGGAAACTTCGGACCCCCAAAGGCGGAAACTCCGGCCTTGGTCTGGAAACTCCGGGGAAACTCCGGACCTACTCCGGACTAGATACAACGACTGCCGCACTTTGCTCCAAAACTCGATGGGCCGGAAACTCCGGCCCTTGAGCACCCTCAGGCCGGAGACTCCGGCCTAGCCAGACAGAAAACCTAAAATGCAATAACTTTCTCGTTCGAACTCCAAATCAGGTGAAACCAATTTTGTTGGAAAGGTGTGGAACTTTCCTCACGGATAAACCGATAATATTTCCAACACGAAAACACAACAAGTTTTCCATCCGGACTCCGATTTCGATGATCTTGGGTTTGTTGGAATCGCAATGAAGAGCTTTACAAGATCATGCATAGAAACATCATAGTCCATCATGTGAGGAGGAGACCATAAGGAGAGAGTTTGACCTCTCTTAGAAAAGACGCACCGGTAAAACCTCCAACATAAAAAACGCAACAATATATTCATGACATCCGTTTTTGATGAACTAGAGCTTGGTATGGAGATGAACACAAGCTCTAAATCCTCACATGGATAAAAGCCAAATAAGAACCAAGAAATATGATAATGCCAAGTATGCAAAGGTTTGAGCTCTCCACAAAGATGCGATCAAGTTACTCACTTGAGAGCCCCTCTTGATAGTACGCCGTCTATCCTATAACCCGGTCTCCCACTAACAACATGAGACCGGTAAAATAGAAACCTTATCAAGATCATACCTTTGCCTTGCACATTCCACTTGAGCAGGATAATGACGATCTTGATCTCTTCAAGTGGACCACCTTTCTTGATTGCGCTTTGAAAGCACATGCTTGATGAAGACTTCTCCAAATACTCCCCCATACACATTATGGGAGAGCCTCGCTTAGCTCCGTATTCATGCATCCACTTGCACTTTGTCTTCTTATCTTGATATAGATGATGACTTGGAGATAAACATGAATGTTCACTCAATCTTCTTTTCCAAGCCATGCTTGCAATAAGCTCAACTCTTGATGACCATTCTTCATATAAACCCATTGGATAGAACCTTGGTCATCATATAGTCTTCTAGAGTCCAACACATGAACTCCAATATTCTTCATGGACAAGATCTATAAAGATACTTCAATGTAAACATTAGTCCATAGTGATTGTCATTAATTATCAAAACCACGCATGGGGCAACACATGCCCTTTCAAACGTCCATTACCCACTTTTGCCTTATGGCTAGAGATTCAAAGGTATCTCCACCTTTGGAACCCCCCTCTAGGCCACATCCTTGTCCTTTCAAACAGGGCCAGGCCCATAAATACACGGGGTGTACGGGAGCGAATGCGCTCCGACCTGGTCGTCAAATAGGATTTGCCTCGGGATCCCACCCCGACGACCTGGGCGGAGCAAACAAGGCTCCGCATACCCCTGCCGATAGTGGGCCTCGGCCCACTTTGGTTTTTTCTGTGTCCTTTCGGCGTGTATCTTTCGGCGCGTATAGTAAAAATATATATGTGACGTGTAAGTTCGAACTATTTTAAAATAATTTGTACACGAAAATTATGCCTTTCCTTGATTAGGTTTTATTACTATACTCAGTTCAGAGTTTCGTCGATTATAACTTCTCAATTTGAATCGATGTTCACAACTTTTTAGACAAATTTTATCAAACTCGTCACACTCGGCTGACCGTTTAAAATATCATTTAACGAGTAGGTTAATATCCACGTTTCGCACAACTTTCATGTTGTAATTTTTTTTGTTTCGGCGGTCATATACGGGATGTTTGAAACTATTTTTGAACGATTTTAAAAGCAAAGAGAAAAGGCCGCTGAATGAAGTTGATTTTTGAACGAATTTAAAAAGTAAATAGAAAAAAGTTTATGAATGGAAATTATTTTTGAACAATTTTTAAAACAAAAAAAAACTCTATGAACGGAAATTATTTTGAATGGTTTTTGAAATATGAACAATTTTCAAATCTGAACTTTTTTTGATTTTTTTTGAAATACTATCTAAAATGAAAAAAAAGAAAAAAAAATAGCCAAGAAAAATGGCGGTGAACGAAAACTATTTTTGAACGATTTTAAACTATGAACAGAGAATGGCGGTGAACGGAAACTATTTTTGAACGATTTTAAAAGTGAACGGAAAAAGCATGTGAATGAAAACTTTTATTGAATGATTTTAAAAAGTGAACAGAAAAAAGTTTATAAACGGTTGGACGAGAGAGGGAGGAGTTAGAGCAGACGTGATTTTCATAGTCGTTGGCTGGGCTGGAATATTACCGAGCAAGCATCGTATGTAGAGTATGTAATTACTTTTACATCGATTCGTGTTTGTGGCCTTGTATAGAAGCAAAATTGTATATTTGGTAGTGGCCTTGTATACAAAAACAGAGGGAGTAGTCCCAGCCCGTAGAACTATTTCCCACGTCCCTCTCCCTGCGCATCACGCCTACTCTTAACAAGAGCGATTCCGTGGTTGCGCCGGCGGCGGCGCCTGCAGGGACGGAGCGACCGGAGGAGGAGACGTCGGCGCACCCAGAGTAGACGGTGGTGGCGTGTTCCCCTTTCCCACCACCCTACCCCATCCAACATAAAGTACGGCCGTTACGCCGCCTCCTCTTTTGTCCGCCCGAAGCCGTCTCGTCGGCGGCCAGCAAGCACCGTGCAGGATGTCCGGCGCCTAGCCGGCTGCCAGGCCTCCAAAAACCATTACTCCTCCGTTATGGATCACCCAATCCACGTGGTGATTGGTTCCCTGCAGGGATCGGTACCCTTCAAACCGAACGAAACCTGAGGAGTAGAGTTTGTAGCCCCGGCTGAATTTCTAAAGAAGCAACTCAACCTGAACTTAAACTGAAAAAACATTTAACTTTAACTTTTTTTGGTATTAAATTTTCAAGCACGGAAATTTAATTGTTATATTCCTATATTCCACCAAACATTGTTGTTGTACATGTAATCTCCAGTCACATTAACACGACTGTTGTTGTATTTTAGAAAGCTTGCGATCCTAATCCTTTCAAGTTTCAAATGTTGTACTCTCTTCGATCCGTTATTTGTGTCGCTAGGAAACAACGTACGAAGTATAACTCGGTAGGTTAACTCACGACACTTTTCTCAGAGGAGTACTATATCTGTTCTTACTGACGGCAATGGTTTGCAGTAAGAAATCTTAGTATTGTTGTGTAAGGTTGGTAAAAGGGCTTAGGTTAGGCACCGAATTGTGCTCGCCTTTTGCCTTGTTTTCTTGGGTTTTAGTAATAAGTTATGGCCTTTATCAAGAGGAGGGACTATAAAGGAAAGAACATACATTTCCCTCGCTGTCATTCTAGACATAGTTGTAGTACATATCCTCTGTCTGCCTACTATTATAAAAGGTTACATGAAAAACAACTGAAATTCACAAGCGAAAGTTTGAAGCGAAGATCGGTGGTTTGCAAAATATTTTCCGTGAGGTACACATTCCAAATATGCTTAACCTGTAAAGAAGCTTTTATGACCAGTAGAAGAGTTTTCATGCTTCTGCAAGATCTACTATCTATGTTACAAAATTGAATAATAACTTTTAGCAGACCAACTTATATTAAATGATCTCCTTTGGAATGATGATGAAAACTCAAGAGATATGTCCACAGGGCAAAACAGTTCACAACGCCGAAACACAATTTCCCTACACGACACTACATGACCATTGTTCTGTGTGTAATGTGATGTACCTTGTGCCAGCATCTTGTGCTACGCTAACACTGGGTTCAATTGGTTCCCCCACCTTCTTCTAGAAACCATTCCACCTTAGAAAATTTTCATACAAATACCAAGAGAACGATGCAAAAACACGCATTTTACCACACAGTGATGCAACCTTGGCACCGCCACATATCCGGGAAAACTGGCAATGCTATACATCATAAAATTCAGAAACATCTTTCACTGAAAAGGTGATGCAACCTTTGCACCGCCACTGGGATGGGAAAAACATTGTTGTAACTGCAGTTTCACAATTCCTGTTTTTTTTTAGAGAAAGACAATTCTTGTTCTTTTGTTGTAAGTTTGTGATCATCACATATTTTTGCAAGAAAATAAGTGGCTGTTGAAGGACTCTGTTTTTGCTCTGTTTTCTCCGTACTCTTACCAATTCTCTGTTTGAGAAATGTTTGAAGTGATTTCATTTCATAGTTACTAAATATCATACCATTATAGCTAGTTCTGAGACAGGATATACTAGTATTCATATTCCCAAATCAACTTTTTTAATTTGCAACGTAACAAGCCACAACTCATCCGGAGCTTAAATTACAGATTACACACACATTACAATTGATGTTGAAAAGGAGCTCAACTGATTTCTAACGTGGGCAGTTGGAGCAGAAAAGATAACGCAAAACTAATACATGCCAAAGATCATTGTCAACGATGAAGGTGACGGCCACGGCGTCATCATGTCGTCGCTGCACCCCGAATCATCTCCGGCGAGAACGCTGGACAAGGCAAGCCGTAGATGACCTCGTCGGGTGTCGGCTGGTCAGGCTGTGGTTCTGGTTGCGTTTCATCTGGCTCGCCCAAGATCGCATCCATCTGCTGGTCCACGGAGATGCTGGCGTGCTCCTCCGGCTGAGCTGCTGGTGCCCTTGGCGGCGAGGCTTCCTCGGTCACGGTGACGGGATACAAGCTCGGGGACTTCTGTTCCATGCTATGGAAGAAGCAGTCGTCCTCCGGCTGAGCTGCTGGTGCCCATGGCGGCGCGGCTTCCTCGGTCACGGTGACGTTGTTGTGATCGAGATACAAGCTAGAAAACTCTTGTTCCATGCTCCGGAAGAAGCTGCTAGATGAAGCAGGCGCGACGTTCCTCTCGGTCTCGTCGATGACTTGGCAGTACATCTTGAAAAGTTCATCGACGACGCTCTCGGGCTCCTGATCCGTGGTGGTGGTCGTCGGGTGCTCGTGGGTTAGCCGTGGCCGCGCGCTAGGCGTACAATCCTCGTGGTGGTGATCACCGTCGGTGGCCTTCCTCTTCTTGGAGATCGCGGATGGATTTCGAGGCGTTTGGTAGACCTTGCAGAGCACGAGGTCGCTGTCTCCGTGCTCCTCCGTGGAGAGGCCGTACTCCTTCATGCGCCAGCCCGTCCTGTCTTTGCGGCCGGCCGTGTTCTTGATGGCGTGGGTGAAGTCCTGCACGTAGCCGCCGATCTTGCTGCCTTTCAACGGAATCTTGCCTTTCTCGGAGTGCCAGTAGCTCTTCCTAGGATCGCCGTCGATCCCGCGCAGCTTATTGGACCTGTTGTTCTTGCCGGCGTAGCGCACGGGGCTGTAGAGGAAGCAGACGACGTTGCCGTCGCGGTCGCGCAAGCGCTCGCGGCCGGAGACGAGGGCCTCGGGGAGGGCTGAGTAGAGATCGGCATGGTGGATGTAGCTTGAGACGACGGGGCGGCCGGCGATCTCGCCAGCGAGGTACTTGTCGGTGAGCACATGATCGTCCGGTGCTAACCTGAAGCCTGGCTCCATCGCTTGGGTCTTGGGCTTGCTTTCGCGCGCAGGGTTAGGTCTCCTTTTATCCACGGCCGGAGAGGGGAAAACCCAGAGATCGACTAGACGGACGTGCCTCCGGTTTGACCAACGTTGTTACCTGTCCAGGAGCTAATTAGCCTAACTAATCCTACTCGACTTCGGTAATTACCCAAGCCATTGGTTAACTAAACCTACTCGACCTCGACTCACGCTCGGAGTGAAAAGATGACGAACAAATGCTTATGTGTGGCTTTCACCGTGTGTGCATTGTGCACCACGACCGGCCCTTTTTGTAGCATGGTTAAAAAAGGCTGATACTTTTGCTGATGTACATGTAATCTCCAGTCACATTAACACGACCGTTGTTGTATTTTAGAAAGCTTGCAATCCTAATCCATTCAAGTTTCAAATGTTGTACTATACCTGTCCTCACTGACGCCAATGGTTTGCATTAAGAAATCTTAGTATTGTGTCAGCAATTATTTCGTTGCGGAATGTTGGTAAAGGGCTGAGGTTAGGCAGCGAATTGTGCTAGCCTTTTGCCTTGTTTTCTTCGGTTTAGTAATAAGTTATGGCCTTTATCAAGAGGAGGGACTAGAAAGGAAAGAACATACGGTTCCCTCACTGTAATTGTAGACATAGCTGTAGTTCAGATCTTCTGTTTGCCCACTATTACAGAAAAGGTAACAGGTCAAAACAAGTGAAATTCAGAAGCGAAAGTTTGAGGAGAATATCGCAAGTCGCCAAAATATTTTCCGTGAGGCACACATTCAAAATATGCTTAGCCCGTAAACAAGCTTTCTATGAGCATCTTCGATTATCTATGTTACGAAATTAAATAATAACTGTTAGCAAAACAACTTAAATCAAATGATCTCCAATGGAATGATAATGAAAACTCAAGAGATATATGCTGAGTACATGGCCATTTTTCTATGTGTAATGTGGTATACCTTGGGCCAGCACCTTTGCCACTCAGGCTAACACTGTGGGCTCAATTGGTTTCCATAACTTCTTTGAGAAACCATTCCATACAAGCAAAACCACGCATTTCACCACATGGTGATGCAACCATGACGCCGCCACTAGTCTGGGACAGCGGGCAATGCTATACACCACAAGATTCAGAAAGCACCTTTCTCTGAAGGTTTGGCGCATCAACAACATTGCTACAAGAAGTCTTTTGAGTTCCCAGCATCATCTATGCTGGCCGTGGCTGGATTCTTCACCGATTCATCATCCGTGCACTTCTGGGAAAATCACCCAAAGGATCAGTCACCTCTTGAGCTTTGTAGCTACATCCATGTATGTAGATGTTGGAGTAGATGGAACTCTGATAATAAAGGCAGAAACTTTTAGTCTATAATTGTTAAGGTTATTCAGGCAGGAAGTTACACTCCGAATTATGATTGAACAGCACAACCACAATTATTCTGTCCACTGGTTTGATGATGACACAAGTTGCTAGCTTCGTCCTGTTGACTGCTTTTTTAACAACTGGCTAGGGTCTCTATACATTATGAAGCACTACACCAATAAACTGCGGGGTGATGAGATGTCTGCAACTAGCTAGTGCTGAATGGCATATAACATTTCTCATATAGGATAGCACCTATACCTCCGGTAATTGCACTTCGACACCATGCTAATCACAATACACACATTATAAAAAAGATGCTAGACTAGCTCCCAAGTGTTTCTATCTGAGTACATAGCACTAGGATAGCTGGATTCACTAACTCTTCAAACAGCAATGTACTCAAAGCTGGACAACCACATCACCGTAGAGGGCAATCACATTACCTAGAAACGTCTTAAAATCACTAATCCTCATGTCCCAAACTACAAAAGTCAAAGGGCCAGAGCAACTGAGGACACATGGAAACAACATCAGGTCCAAAAGAGCACTGAATTAACTGGGAGTTACATTCCCAGTTCATACATCGGCACGCTTTAGCGGGTTAGCAGCTTATAGGAATAGAACCCTAACCTGTCGTCGAGGTCCGAGGACATGGCTGAAACACTCGAACGCGTCGACGAAGTTCCCTCCTTGATAGCATTCGGCTCATTGTGAAACAACTGTTGCGCCTGATCTGCTGTTTTCTCTTCCTCCTCCCCTCTTTCCTCCACACGAGCATTCGACAGTGGCAGATTCTGGTGCTCATTCCGGGACACAGGGGTGTAGAAGCCGACAACTGGGATCAATTGATGGAAGCCATTCTTACTGCCCACCTTCCTCACCTGTTCGGACATTAGGTCGATTGTGAAGAGGCCAACAACTGTGTAGACGAAAATGACATTTGCTATCTCGGCAAAGCCCAACACGAACACAGTACTGATGAGAGCACCAACTGGGAGCAAATTACCCAGGTAAATGACCCGGCTGAGTACCCATGGTGCATCAGTGCGGTCACTCGCCTCCCTTGACCACAATTTGAGGTGTGAATCCAAGTTTTGGACAAGTCCCAGTCCTCCATCCTGAACGTTTAGAACGAGGGTAAAATTGAATGCATAGTTGGACTCGGTGTCTGGTCTGTCGATGTCAGTCAATTCATTCCTTGCCAAGTCATACTCAATAATGGACACACCGTTGGGCATGAAGTAGAGCAGAGACCTCCCAACGAGCACGCAGGAAAAATCTCCAAAATCCATCAAGAACTGGCAGTGCATCGAGGTCAGCTCGCCCCATGTTCCGGTCTCTGACGAGTATACGCAGGCGGACGTGACACTCTCCTGGTCGTAAGTGTTTTGTAGCTCGACGTTGAAGACGAAGGCCACGCGGAAGGGACCCCCGTGGCAGTCGCGGTGGTCGCACTCATCCGCTCCGCAGAGCACGGCCGCGCTCGGGTACACGTCCGCGTACATGCTCTGGAACGCCGGCGGCACCGGCACGCGCTGCTGGGCGCCCGTGATGGGCTCCCAGAGCAGGAGCTCCTTGGTATCCTCGCCCTTGGACCTGGATATGAAGAGGGCGCGGCCGTGGCGGCAGTCGAGGGCCCGCCAGAACCGGCGGTCTGGAGCGGCGAGGGAGAAGGCCGAGGCGGTCGTGGGGACGAAGTCGGGAATGCGCTCGTCTTCCGAGTCGTGGAGGAAGCCGAGCATGGGGGGCGTGCGGTGGAGCTCGTGGATGCGGCGGCGGAAGCTGCGGTGGGAGACGGCGCTGCCCCAGGCCTTGCAGACGACGGAGGCGCGGAGGAGGCAGGCCGGGTCATCGGGCGGGAGGCGGAGGAGGATCTCCTCGGCGAGCTCGTCCGGGAGCACCGGCGGCGAGGCGCGGCGGCTTGGCGGCGCCGCCATGGTGGTCACTGGGTCTCGGGTCTGGCCTGTATCGGTGGGACGGTGGAGTGGTTGGGCTCGAATCTAGACTAGTCTGTAGCCCAGCTCACCTGAACTTCAATTTAAAAAAAATGAGTCAACTTGAATTTTTTTTTTTTGGTATGACCTATTCAGCTAAAAAAGATTCGAATCTAAAAAGCTACTTGAACCTGAACTTCAATTAAAAAAATCAACTCGGATTTTTTTTTATATTATCTACTCAGTGATCAAATAAATTCCCATGCATAGTTTTTACCGTCTAATCGTCGGAAATTTAACAATTAATTCCATTTTGTTAGAAATATTATATCGTCTTACTAGGAGTGTTACATGTAAGAAGAAAATGAGTATGAATTATGACTAGAGATGCAGACTAGTTTTCAAAGAGAGAACAAGAGAGCCAAGCGAAAATCTATTTTGGCTCTCGAACTCCAAACTCCAATGATCCTTTATTTGAAAATTTCAAATAGCAATTTTAGTATTTCATTAAAATCTAAAAAATATTCCGGATTTTATCAAGAGGAGGGATAAAGGAAAGAAAAGACAGTTTCCTCACTGTAATTGTAGACATATCTGTAGTTCAGATCTTCTATTTGCCTACTATTACAGAAAAGGTAATACGTCAAAACAAGTGAAATTCAGAAGCGAAAGTTTAAGGCGAAGATCGGAGGTCGCCAAAAAAAATCCGTGAGGCACACGTTCAAAATATGCTAAGCCCGTAAGCAAGCTTTCTATGAGCAGTAGACAAGTTTTCATGCTTTTGCAACATCTTTGATTATCTATGTTACGAAATTAAATAATAACTGTTAGCAAAAGAACTTGTATAAATGATCTCCTATGGAATGACAATGAAAACTTAAAAGAGATATATCCACACGGCAAAACGGTGCAGTCCCAAAAAAAAACCATACGCAACAGTACATGGCCATACCTTGGGCCAGCACCTTGTGCCACCCAGGCTAACACTGTGGGTTCAATTGGTTTCCATAACTTCTTTGAGAAACCATTCCATACAAGCGAAATTTCATATGAATATCTAGAGAAGTAGAGAATGATGTGAATTCTGGCGAAACCACGCATTTCACCACACGGTGATGCAACCATGACGCCGCCACTGGTCTGGGACAACGGGCAATGCTATACACCACAAGATTGAGAAAGCACCTTTCTCTGAAGGTTTGGCGCATCAACAACATTGGTACAAGAGGTCTTTTGAGTTCCCAGCATCATATATGCTGGCTGTGGCTGGATTCTTCACCCATTCATCGTCCGTGCAGTCTTCTGGGAAAATCACCCAAAGGATCAGTCACCTCTTGAGCTTTGTAGCTACATCCATGTCAGTAGACGTTGAGTAGATGGAACCCTGATAATAAAGGCAGAAACTTTTAGTCTATAATTGTAAGGTTATAATATCAGGCAGGAAGTTACACTGCGAATTATAATTGAACAGCACAACCACAATTATTCACTCCACCGTTTTGATGATGACACAAGGTGCTAGCTTCGTCCTGTTGACTGCTTTTTTTAACAACTAGCTAGGGTCTCTATACATTATGAAGCACTACACGAATAAACTGCAGGGTGATGAGATGTCTGCAACTAGCTAGTGCTGAATGGCATATAACATTTCTCAAATAGGATAGCACCTATACCTCAGGTAATTTCACTTCGACACCATGCTAATCACAATACACACATTATAACAAAAGATACTAGACTAGCTCCCAAGTATTTCTATCTGACTACGTAACACTAGATAGCTGGATTCACTAACTCTTCAAACAGCAATGTACTCAAAGCTGGGCAACCACGTTACAGCAGAGAGCAATCACATTATACCGTAGAAACATCTTAAAATCACTAATCCTCATGTCCCAAACTACCAAAGTCAAAGGGTCAGAGCAACTGAGGACACATGGAAACAACATCAGGTCCAAAAGAGCACGGAATTAACTGGTAGTTACATTCCCCAGTTCATACATCCGCACGCTTTAGCGGGCTAGAAGCTCATAGGAATAGAACCCTAACCTGTAGGTCCGAGGACATGGCTGAACGCGTCGACGAAGTTCCCTCCTTGATAGCATTCGGCTCATTGTCAAACAACTGCTGCCCCTGATCTACTGTTTTCTCCTCCTCTCTTTCCTCCACACTAGCATTCAACAGTGGCAGAACCTGGTGCTCATTTTGGGACACAGGGGTGTAGAAGCCAACAACTGGAATCAATTGATGGTAGTCATTTTTACCACACAACCGTTCGGTGTGTAGCTCGATTGTGAAGAGGCCAACAACCGTGTCAACGAAAATGACATTTGCTCCCTCGGCAAAGCCCAACACGAACAGACTACTTGCTGCATTCACGAGAGCACCAACAGGGAGCAAATTTCCCAGGTCAATGACTCGGCTTAGTACCCATGGTCCATCAGCGCGGTCACTTGCCTCCCTTGACCACAATTTGAGATGAGGATCCATGGCTTCGCTAACTCCCAATCCTGCATCCTCTGCCAGCATTAGATAAAATCTCTCTGCATGGTTGGACTCTGGTGTGTGGATCACAGTGAGGCCGTTTCTTGCCAAGTCATACTCCAGGATCAACCCACCATCGGCCATGAAGTAGAGCAGAGACCTCCCAACGAGCAAGCTGGAATAATCCGTGAAGTCCATGGCCTCGCCGTGCATCGAGGTCAGCTCGCCCCAGGTGCTAGTCTCGGAGGAGTATACGCACGCCGACGTGACATCCTCCTCCTCGTAGTCATTGTCTGGATCGACGCCGAAGACGAAGACAACATAGAAAGGACCACCGAGGTAGTTGTGGTGGCCGCACCCGTCCGCTGCGCAGAATACGGCGGCGTTGGAGCACCAGTCCTCCACGCGCTGGAACGCCGGCGGCACCGGTACGCGCTGGTGCGCGCCCGTGATTGGCTCCCAAACGAGGAGTTCCATGCTATCATGGGTCATGGCTCCTGGTACCTCGGAAAGGAAGAGGGCGCGGCCGTGGCGGCAATCGAGGGCCCGCCAGAACCTGCGGTCCAGAGCGTCGAGGGAGAAGGCCGAGGCGGTGGTGGAGATGAAGTGGGGGATGTGCTCGTTATCCAAGTCATGGAGGAAGCCGAGCACGGGGGGACTGGGGTGGAGATCGTGGAGGCGGCGGCGGAAGCTGGGGCGGGAGACGGCGCTGCCCCAGGCCTTGCAGACGACGGAGGCGCGGAGGATACATACCGGGTCGTCGGGCGGGAGGCGGAGGAGGATCTCCTCGACGAGCTCGTCTGGGAGCACCGGCGGTGAGGCACGGCGGCTTGGCGGCGCCGCCATGGTGGGCAGTGGTTGGGCTCAACTCCGGATGGCAATGGGTACCCTATACGCGCAAACCCGACGGGTACCCGTCTTAAATGGGTAGGGTTTGATGTAGGAAAAAACCCGTGGGTGTGCTTAGTGGGTAAAATTCAAACCCGTCGGGTCTAGCGGAGCCGGGTATGGGGGTGGCAAACCCGTACCCTCCAACCCGCAGACTCGCCAAACCCCACTGATCCTAAAGTTCCTAACCCTATCCACCGCATATGCACACGCGCTGGACACGTTGGAGACTGCATTTTTTTTTTGAGTGGTACGCTGGAGACTGCAGTGCTGCCTCGTACCCTTCTTCCAGCGGCCCATACAGCCCATAGCCACCAGCCCACCAACCCACGATACGCTCATTGTACTCGACTTATCGATCCCCAATCACACACGACACACACGGTATCGATTCGATCCCCAATCAGCCAATCCCCGTCGCTCCTCTCCCCGTAGCTCCCACGCCGCCGCCGCCGCCGCCGCCTTATTTCTTCCACGCCGCTGCCGCTGCTCTACTGGCCTCCTGCGCGGCTGCACCGCCATCCCTCCTGCGCCTCCGCCTCCCCTCATGCGCCGCTCTCGCACCGTCGCTCCTCCTGCGCCGCTCCGCGTCGGCGCTCCTCCGTTGTCGCCGCCCCTCCTGCGCCGTGCACCCTCATGCGCCGCCGCGTCCGGGGACCCCAACCTCCTCTCCACCTCGCCGCGCACCCTCTCGGCCTCTCTCGTGCATCCCGTTGTGATGTGCATCTTCGCGGCCTCGCGGGTACCCGACGGGTGGCGGGTATGGTGAAAATCTGTACCCGCCGGCGGGTATGGGGGCGGGTGGCGGGGGCGGGGAGAAGGGGCGGGTGCGGGTATGGGGGTGCCAAACCCGCACCCGAACCCGGCGGGTGCCATCCGTAGGCTCAACCAGGCTGAGCAGATTCCAATCTGTAGCCCGGCTCAATTAAAAAAAAGGATAATCTCCGATAACCCCCGGTCACTTAAGTATCGCCCACAGGCCCCTTTTTGATGTCACTGACATGTGAGGTTTAAGTGACCCGGGGGTTATTGGGGATTCTCCCAATTTTAATTATTGATTCCATTTTGTTGAAAATATTATGTCTGCGTAGTAGGAGTGTAACATGTAAGAAGAAAATGAGTATGAACTATGACTAGAGAGGCAGACTAGTTTTCAAAGAGTGAAATAAGAGAAGTAAGCGAAAAGTTATTTTGGCTCATGAATTATAGTGATTCCTTTAATCTGAACTATTTTTTTTTACAATTTCATAAAATTCTAAAAGAAATCTAGAAGTAGTTAATGATGCACCCTACAAGTATGGAAAAACACAATGCTAGATTCTTTATATTATGGGCTGCACAAAAATAAAAAAATCTTAATGTTTTGGAAATCTATAAATATGTATACTCAGACCACACATTTTATTTTTGTGTAGCTCTGAATATAATATATTTAAATTGAGATTTCTCACGTTTGAGGGTATATCATTGACAATATGCATGATTTTTTTAAAAAAAACTTGTAACATATTTGTTTTCAAAATAATAATAGACATTACTAGAATCTAGGAGAATGAAATATCCAATCAGAGCTAAGAGTATCTCCAAGAACATAAACCCCGTCGGTTTGGATAGAGCTTTTTTGTTTGTACCCCTCTTCGCCCAAATGTTTCCTGGTCAGGTATGGGTGTCCGGAGTCCAGACACATGTGACACGTCATATCGGTATCCGATAAACTAGCCCCTCAAGCTAGTGGCCCGACCATTTTCTCCCACTGCTCCACTCTCTGCCACCCTCGAGTCCTCTTGCTTCCATGGAATCATTGCCGCTCTATTTCTTATCTAGTCAAACGGTATTATCAAATGACAATTTAGGAAAGAACGAAGTAAAAAATCAAAACATGAGAAAAACGACATGAAAGTATGAACATCTTCTTGAAATTCTCATTATAGGAATTCTCAAGATTTCCTTTATTTTTCCATAATTTTCCTTATTTTTCTTTTAGAAGTCCATGCTAAGCTAGCTTTTATACGAGAATCCGGTGAATGGCTATTACCACACTTCTCCTTACTTACGTAAAAATGCTACCACAGTTTCTGTTTTTTTCAGAGAGAAAGACAATTCTTGTTTGTATGTTGTAAGTCTGTGATCTTCGCATATTTGTTGCAAGAAAAATAAGTGGCTGTTGAAGGACTCTGTTTTTATCTGTTTTCCCGATTCTCTGTTTGAGAAATGTTTGAAGTGATTTCTTTTCATAGTAACTAAATTTCGTAGCATTATAGCTAGTTCTGAGACAGGATATACTAGTTTCATATTCCCAAATCAACATTAGTAATTTACAACATAACAAGTCTCTTTTTGAATTTTACAACATAACAAGTCACAACTCATCCGGAGCTTAAAGACCATCCTTTACAGATTACACAAATACAGTACAACTGATGTTGGAAAGGAGCTCAACTGATTTCTAAGGTGGGCATTTAGCAGAAATGACATTGCAAAACTAATACATGCCAAAGATCATTGCCATGGATGAAGGTGATGGCCACGGCGTCATCATGTCGTCGCTGCACCTCCGGGTCATCTCCGGCGAGAACTCTGGACAAGGCAAGCCGTAGATGACCTCGTCGGGTGCCGGTTCGTCAGGCTGTGGTTCTGGGTGCGCTTCGTTTGGCTCGCCCAAGATCGCATCCATCCGGTGGTCGGTGGCGATGCTGGCGTGCTCCTCCGGCTGAGCTGCTGGTGCCGTGGCTGCGAGGCTTCCTCAGTCAAGGCGATGGGATGCAAGCCGGGGAACTCCTGTTCCATGACATAATAGTAGCAGTCCTCCTCCGGCTGAGCTGCTGGTGGCCATGGCGGCGCGGCTTCGTCGGTCACGGCGACGTTGTTATGGAAGCTCGGATATAAGCTCGGGAACTCTTGTTCCACGCTCTGGAAGAAGCTGCTAGGTGAAGCAGCCGCAATGTTCCTCTCGGTCTCGTCCAATCCTTGGCAGTACATCTTGAACAGTTCATCTTCGACGCTCTCCGGCTCCCGATCCGTGGTTGTCGTCGGTGGGTGCTCGCCGGTTAGCCGCGGCCGCACGCTAGGCATAGAATCAGCTTTTGGGTAGTCACCGTGCACGGGCTTCCTCTTCTTGGAGCTGATGGCAGGGTCCACGTCCTGAGCCGTCGTCGCGGAGGTTGTCGTCGTGGTCGATCTTGATGCCTTCGATGGATTCCGAGGCGTGTGGTAGACCTTGCAGAGCACGATGTCGCTGTCTCCGTGCTCCTTCGTCGAGAGGCCGTACTCCTTCATGCGCCACCCAGTCCTGTCTTTGCGGCCGTCCTTGTCCTTGATGGCGTGGGTGAAGTCCTGCACGTAGCCGCCGATTTTGCTGCCTTCCAACGGGGTCTTTCCGCCCTCGGAGTGCCAGCAGCTCTTCCTGGGATCGTCGTCGATCCTGCGCAGCTTGTTGGACCAGTTCTTCTTGCCAGCGTAGCGCACGGGGGTGTAGAGGAAGCAGGCGACGTTTCCGTCGCGGTCGCGCACGCGCTCGCGGCCGGAGACGAGGGTCTCGGGGAGGGCGGAGTAGAGATCTGCATGGTGGATGTACCTAGAGACCACGGGACGGCCGGCGATCTCGCCACCGAGATAGACGTCGGTGAGCACGTGATCGGCCGGATCAAACCGGAAGCCTGGCTCCATGGATCTCGGCGAGTCGTGGTCTAGGGTTTGCTAGGGTGTGAAGTTCTCTCGCCCTAGCTAGCACCTTTTATGGATGGATTGATGGTGCAAAGCCAAACCTTGTGTGCATCAGTTTGTTACAGATTTTCCAAGCATATGCGCACGAGCGGTTACAAACCGATCACTAGTTCACTACTGGAATCGATACACGCGTGGACTGTGGCTGGGTTGGGTTCGAACTAGCAATTGGGCGTACAACACAAGCGAGGAAGCTCACTACAACGTGTTAATTCCTATATTCCACCAAAAGTTATTGTTGTACATGTAAAATCTCCACTCCCATTAACACGACTGTTGTTAATCCTAATCCTTTCAAGTTTCAAATGTTGTACTCCGTACTATATATCTGTCCTCACTCCTCAGTCCTCACTGACGCCAATGGTTTGCAGTAAGAAATCTTAGTATTGTGTCAAAAATTATTTTGTTGAATGTTGGTAAAGGGCTGAGGTTAGGCAGCGAATTGTGCTCGCCTTTTGCCTTATTTTCTTGGGTTTTAGTAATAAGTTATGGCCTTTATCAAGAGGAAGGACTAGAAAGGAAAGAACGGACGGTTCCCTCACTGTAATTGTAGACATAGCTGTAGTTCAGATCCTCTGTTTGCCTACTACCACTCCGTACCAAAATATATTACTCCATAACACTTTCTATCTTTTTTTTACTTTATCCTGATTCGTACGTATGTAGATTTTTTTTTACTGTAACACCGGCGGGCCGAGGCCAGCCTGAATTTTTTATATTATATCATGAGGCAAGCATTTTTCAATTACAGGGGAAGGGGGAGGGAGAAGGCAGAAGAACTAGAAGAAAATAGAGCAGGCTACGAGGGGTTGAAGGTGGCGCACCACGCAACGAGTGAGTTTTTGATTACAACAGAACGACATCGGTGTGACCAAAGGGCGATCGGCTAACATCTTCAGTACATCGTCGCACAACGAGGGCGATCGGCTCATCGGAGTTGTTGAAGATCAGAGCGTTCCGATGCTTCCAAATATTCCATAGAATCGCTATGTAGATGGTGGCATGCTCGTAGGTACCAGCTCGAGAGCTCCAGAGGTCGTCAATGCTCCGAGTAGTCGTGGGGACGTCGGTCAGGTGGAGGGCCTCCCACATCTCCTTGGCGCGGGGGCAGCGAAGCAACAGGTGCTCAATGTCTTCATCAAGAGGGCAGGAGGGGCAGGCGACTGAGGTGGCTAGATGATGACAGAAGCGGCTCTCGTTTGTCGGAATGCGCCGGCGCAGCACCAGCCAGCAAAAGATCTGGCCGGTTTTTGTAGCCGTGTTGCGCCAGAGCATCAGACCCTGTAAATCAACCTGCACAACATCCTGCACTTGCCTAAAAGCATTGGTGTAAAAGCAACGGTTAGAGAGCTTGTTGTTAGTAAACCGGGACATGCGTTTATCAGGCTCGTCCGTGCGGAGGACAACTGAGGCAAGGCGAAGGGTGAGGGTATCGAGTTCAGTGGAGGCAACGTCGAGAGACGAGGAACCAGGAGGGAGGCGACACCTGCTGAGAAGGCAGACGCAACATTGCAGTTTGTTCGTGTAGCGTGGGAGAAGAGGGCAGGGAATTGGGCGGTGAGGGGGTCGGATCCAAGCTTCGGACTTCGGCCAGAAGGAGGTGGACAAGCCGTTCTGAAAGGAGACGACAGTGATTGAGCGAAAGGTCGGAAAAGAGGCAACGATCCCTTCCAGGTATTAGTATCGAGATGGTGGCTGTCACTGAGGTCGCGGGAGTCTATCCAGTCATAAAAACGGCGGAACCAGCAAGCCCAAGGGGCCGAGGTGTCAGAGTGGAGTTTGGTTAGGAACTTGGAGGGTAAAGCAGAGTTTTGGTGAGAGAGGGAGAGCACCCCCAGGCCTCCACGGTCTTTAGGTTTGCAGACCTCAGACCAGACGACCTTGCATTGGCCACCAGAGCAGTGGTCTTCCCCAGTCCAAAGAAAATCTCTATGCCGTTTATCAATGGCCTCAAGGACGCCTTTTGGGAGCAATCCGGCCCCCATAGCATGAGAGAGAAGCACGGAAAGGACGGAGTTGACAAGAATGAGACGACCACCAATGGGTAGGGAGCGACCCTTCCAGCCGGATAGGTGTTTATCGCTTTTAAAAATGATTGGGCCGAAGTTCGAAGCTCGCAGCTTGTGAGTAGAAAGCGGGAGGCCAAGGTAGGTCTGAGGAAAGGAGGCAACCGGGCAGCCAAAGGAGGTGGCCATGGCAGACGCAAGGTCGGTGGAAATCCGGATGGGAACAAAGGTACTTTTATGATAGTTGATGTCCAGCCCCGTAGCGCTAGAGAAGCTCTCAAGAATGTTTTTCAGGTTGACGACATGCTCGGGGACCGCCCTAATAATGATGAGGGTGTCGTCGGCATATTGAAGGATAGGGCAAGTTAGGTCATCGACCAGAGGGTGGAGCAGGAGCCATCACGGGAGGCCTGCAAGAGAAGTTGCTGCAAGACGTCCGTGACAATATTGAATAGGAAGGGGGAAAGGGGGTCGCCCTGACAAAGGCCGCGGCGGCATTGGATCCAGCGCCCCGAAACGCCGTCAGGAGAACAGCAGTCTGGCTGGACATGTTCAGGTTTTAAATCCAAGCATGCCAGAGATCGGGAAACCCCTTTGCCGCCAGGATGCGGTCCAAAGCATCCCAACTGATAGAGTCAAAAGTTTTTTGGAAGTCTAACTTGAAAACAACAGCGGGAGCCATTCTTTTGTGGCAAGCTTGTACCACGTCAGCGGCATATATAAAGTTCTCAGCCAGCGCCCTCCCAGAAATGAAATCGGTTTGGTCAGGGTTGAAAGGACAAGGATGTCGCCTAGAGGGGGGTGAATAGGCGATTAAAACTTTTCCGGTTTAGGCTTGCTAATTGCGGTATAAAACTAGGTGTTTAAATTAACAAGCCAACAACCTAAATAAACTAGGCTCACCTATGTGCACCAACAACTTATGCCAAGCAAGACAAGCAACAAGGTGATAGCAATATAGAATACTTCAAGCACGAAGGCTATCACAATGTAAAGTGCATAAGTAAAGAGCTTGGGTATAGAAATAACCGAGTCACGCGGAGACGAGGATGTATTCCTGAGTTCCTCCTTTTTAGGGGAGTACGTCTCGTTGGAGAGGTGTGAGGCACCACAAAGGTCGATTTCAATGCCACAAAGGCTCACCCTATTCTGCGATGAACCGTACCATAAAGGTTTGGTTCACCTTCCACTATTGGAATCCTTCAAGGCGGAAATCCGGAGCCTTTCAACAACGATCCGGGGCACAACCCACAACGGGATTGGGGGCTCCCGAACAGCTACAAGTGACCACACATGGGTCTCAACCACCACACGGGCGTCTAGGGTCCAAAGACCCAAGAGTAACAAGTTCACAAGCTTTCAATTTCCACGAATCCTCGTGGAGAGAGCAAACCGATGCAACACAATGCAATGGCAAGAACACAAGAAGTGCTCAAGTCCTTCACTCTCAAATTCCAACAAAGCAACAAATGCTTATGGGGGAATAAGAGAGGAAGAACAATGGAGGAGAAACACCAAGAACTCCAAGATCTAGATCCACTAGGTTCCCCTCACTTAGAGGAGAGATGGATTGGTGGAAATGTAGATCTAGATCCCCTCTCACTTTTCCCTCAAAGATATGCAAGAATCATGGGAGGAAATTGAGAGGGGGCAAGTTTTCCAAGGTCAACAATGGTGGGAGAGAGAGGGAAAAACGTGCAGCTCCAAGGAAGAAGGAGGGGAGGGGTATTTATAGCCCCTCCCAAAATCTAGCCGTTGGAAACAGGGAGGCCGGATATTCCGGCCCAAGTTAGCGCCGGAATATCCGGCCTACCGGAATATCCGCCCCCCCCCCCTTTGAAATATCCGGCCCAAAAAATCCGGCCTAGTACAGAGGCTCGCACAAAGCGACAGAAAAACGAGTTTTCGCCAATTTTCTGGGGGCCGGATATTCCCGTCTGATTTAGGCCGGAATATCCGGTCTGCAGAAAACTGAGAGAAACAGCGATATGAAAACTGCAATATCTTTTTCATCCGGACTCCGATTTCGATGATCTTGGGCTCGTTGGAATCGCAACGAAGAGCCCTTCAAGATCATGCAGAGAAACATCATAGTCCATCATGTGAGGAGAAATCCAAATATAGAAAGGTAAAACCTCTCTATAAAAGATGAACCGAGAAAACCTCCAAAACCGAAAATGTAACAAGTTTTCCATACAAAATCCGTTTTCGGTGAAGAGCTTGGTATGGAGATGAACACATGCTCTAAATTCTCACATGGATAAAAGCCAAATAAGAACCAAGAAAGATGATATTCCAAGTATGCAAAGGTTTGAGTTATCCACAAAGATGCGATCAAGTTACTCACTTGAGAGCCCCTCTTGATAGTATGCCGTCTATCCTATAACCCAGTCTCCCACTAACACTACGAGACCGGTAAAATAGAAACCCTATCAAGATGATACCTTTGCCTTGCGCATTCCACTTGAGCTAGATGATGATGATCTTGACTCTCTCAAGTTGGAACATCTTTCTTGATTGTGCTTGCTAGCACATGCTTGATGAAGACTTCTCCAAATACTCCCCCATACACCATTATGGGAGAGTCTCGCTTAGCTCCGTATTCATGTATCCACTTGCACTTTATCTTCTTCTCTTGATATAGATGATGGCTTGGAGATAAACGTGAATGTTCACTCAATCTTCTTTTCCAAGTCATGCTTGCAATAAGCTCAACTCTACACATGACCATTCTTCATATAAACCCTTGAATAGAGCATTGATCATCATGTAATCTTCTAGAGTCCAACACATGAACTCCAATCTTTTCCTATAGACAAGATCTACAAGAATATCTCAATGCAAACATTAATCCATAGGGATTGTCATTAATTACCAAAACCACGCATGGGGCAACACATGCACTTTCAGGGGTGTACCAGGTACGTCATAAGGTTTTTGAGATGGAGGGTAAGGGTTTTTGTGCAGATTTTCAAGCAAGTATTTTGGAGCGAGATGGGACGAAAGTTCTCCGCAGGGTTGGCGCCTTTTTTGGGTAACAGAACCATGAAGGCCTTGTTAATTGGCCGGAGGTCGCCAACGGAGTAGAAGTCCTGAAGCATCGGAAGGAGGTCGTGTTTCACAAGCTCCCAATGTCGCTTGAAGAAGGCAGGTCCGAAGCCATCAGGGCCTGGACTAGAGTTGTCTTTTAGCAAACTGGTTGTTTGTCGGAGCTCATCAATGGTAAACGAAGCGACAAGGGAGGCAGCTTGGGTGGGAGTGAGGGAGGTGGGAGCTACGAGCGGCTCAAGGTCGAAACTGAAGGTGGAGAGGCGGGGAAGCCCAAGGAGCTCTTTGTAGAAAGCATGGAGAATCTGAGCCTTGGCCGTGTGCGAAAAGATAGGGCAACCGTTAGGCCCGTCGAGGACCTTGATTTGGTTTTTCTGGAGGCGCCCGGAGGCACATAGATGGAATTGTCTTGTGTTCTCGTTCCCTAAGGTACAGTTTTTTATTTTAGCTCGCTGGCGCTAGTAGAGAGCTTTGGTGGCGTTGAGGCGGCTAATAGCCATTTTTGCAGTGAAACGGAGAGAAGCTTCGAAAGGGGATAGAAGGCGTCGCTCCTCGAGATGGTCGATCAAAGCAATGACCGTCCGGCAGTTAACCAGATAGACCAAAGGAAGACGTCGAGAGCGTGCCCACTTTTTAGCCTCACCTCGAATTCTTTTGAGGCGAAGATAAAGAAGGCCGATGGGGAAGTGGGGCGCTGAGAGGCCCCCGAGCTGGTCCAGGTGTATAAGACCAGAGCAGCAAAGGTGTTGTTCCCAAGCCAGGTGTTTTCAAGGCGAAAGACGGTGCTGCGCGGGGCCTTAGAAGAAGCATCCATGTTAAGAGGCACGTGATCAGAGGTTGGGCGGGGGAAGGAGGTAAGAGTGCTGTCGGGAAGGGCGAGGCTCCAGTCAGTATTAACCAAGAAGCGATCAAGCCGAGCCATGATTGGGGGGTTTTGCTGATTAGACCAAGTGAACTGTCGATCAAGAAGGGGGATTTCGTTGAGCCCAGCATTGCTGATGAAGTCGTTGAACATTGTCCCGTCAGCGAGATTGAAATGGGCGCTAGATTTGTCTCTCGGAGATCTTATGAGGTTAAAATCACCAATAAACGCCACATGGCCAGAGAGGGAGGTAGCCCGGGATAGGAGAGAGTCAAGGAAGCCCGCTTTTTGGTCCAAGGTGCAGGGGCCATAGACATTAACGATAGTGAATTGGAGGCGGTAAAGCTTGAAAGCGAAAGTTGTGGTGACCGCGAAGTCATCAACCGCATGAAAGGAGAGGTCCAAAACACGGGAGTCGCAAGTAATGACGATGCCTCCGGATGCACCAGCGGACAGCTTGTATAAAAAAGAGCAGAGATGTGGTGGGAGAAAGGAAGAGGCAAGGAAGGAGGAGATAGACGAGAGTTTGGATTCCTGGATGCAGAGTACCGAGGGGGCAATGTGGCCAAGAGCAGCACGTACATCATCCCTTTTAACACGATCACCCAGCCCACGGGTGTTCCAAGACGTAAAACGGAGCTTAATAATCATGAGAACAAAGCAAATGGCAAGAGATTAAAGGAAAAAAGAATAGGGCAGCAGGTGTTCAGCTTACAACGAATTACAGAGGCAACAAAGGCCCAAATGATAGAAAGTAAACATGGGCTCAGCCCAAGAGGCCCAAGAGGAAGCATCGGTTTCAGGAGACAAAAAAAGGCTGCCAGCATCGTGAAGAAAGTGGAGAACAGGCCACCAAAGCCATCCGAAGCCCGGCGGGCCGAGACTTTCTGTATAGAAAGTCTTATTATTTTAGTACGGAGGGAGTAGAAAAGAAAACGCTTGGAATCATCTGACCGATCCGCGTCGGTCGCTTCAGCGGTGTGCGTGTCGGCTGCTTTTGTTGTGTTGTTGTTCGTGTTTTGCATGCTGAGTGGTCCCGCCACTATACTACTACTCTATATGTATCAAAATATAAGACTTTCTAACTTTTTTAACTTTCCCCGTATGTAGACATGTTTTAGCGTGTTGATTCACTCATTTAGTAATAAATTGCATATACGACTAGTTCTAAGATATGTTCCTTCACAAGTATTCTATAGTATTCTTCTTTCAAAATCAACATATGTACTAATTTGCAACATAGCAAGTCACAACGTGTTTGTTTCACCGGCATCCGGAACATAAACATCATCCTTTACAGATTACACACACAGTACAACTGATATTGCAAAGGAGCTTAGCAAATTTCTAACATGGGCAGTTTGAGCAAAAGATGAAACACAAAAGTACTATTACAATCCAAAGATCATTGACATCGATGAAGGTGACGGCCACGGTTCGTCGCGGCACCTCTGGATCATCTCCGGCGAGAACGCTGGACATGGCAGGCCGTAGATGGCCTCGTCGGGTGCCGGCCCATAAGGCTCTGGTTCTGGGTGCGGTCCCTCCTTGGCCAAGATGGCATCCATCTGTTGGTCTGCCGCGATGGTCTCCACGAGACCTGTGGCTGCGTGCTCCTCCGGCTGAGCTGCTGGTGCCCGTGTCGGCGAGGCTTCCTCGGTCAAGGCTACGTGATACAAGCTCGGGAACTCCTGTTCCATGCTATGGAAGATGCAGTCCTCCTCCGGCTGCGCTGCTGGTGCCCATGGCGGTGCGGCTTCGTCGGTCACGACGACATTGTTATGGAAGCTCGGATACTCGCTCGGGAACTCGTGTTCCACGATATAGAAGCAGTCCTTGTTGGATTCTTAGGCATAATTTCCATGATTAATTCCAGAATAGTAAACATGATCGCAATAGCTACTAACATGTTAATCTCGAAAATACTAGACGTATTAATTGTAACACCCCAAATTTTGGAACCAAGAAAAACTTAGTTTTACCAGACCCCAAAATTCAGAACCAACAAAAACTTTTTGAAATGTTTCACAAATGATTGTGATTTCCTTCCCGTTGCTCTGTTTGACCTTGTGTGACTTGTTGTTTGAGTTGTCTGGTCTTGGTTGTGATGTTGATCTTGTCGTGTTGTTGCTTGTGTGCATAAATCAATCAAGTGTGCTAGACCAATAAATTAAAACACACTTGACAACAAGTTGCCTTGTGACTTAAATAAAGCAAAGCTCCTAAACTTACTCCACCAATTGAATTGGGATCATAAGTTAAAAGAAATGATCTTAATCTATTAGTCTATCTACCTCACTCCCTATCTCTCTCAAGAAAATATTTTCTTTGTGAAAATAATTCCTTGGGTAAGGTAATAAGATGACCATCTCATTCTCATACCCCTCTCTTCTCAAAATAATATAGTTACCACTAAATTTTATTTAAACTATGAAATCCTATTTTATTCTTTGGATTCAAAGGATACTCAGAGGCCCTATTTTATTCTTACACTGAAAATCTTGAGAGAAACCCCTGACATGCTCATGGTCATGTGTGACCTAAATGAGCATCACCACCACCTTGCATATCTTAAACCCTTGAAGGAACCTTGACCAATACATCTCTGGACCTATCTTCACTCCTGTTGTCAGATAGCATTTCCAGACCCTTACCATTTGGTTAAATCTGGGACATGTTGGAAATGCACCTTGGTATATCTCATCTACTCCATCTCCTCTTCCATATCAAATCAAAATTGAAAAGATTTGAAGTTGTTTGCTTATTTATCCATCTTCTCACCCTGTGGTTATTGGAAATTTGGCCTATGTGCCAATGCACCACCACACCACCCATCCTTGACATCCACACTCTCCATCTAAGCTGTTGGTTAAAATTTTGGAGATCAACCCACCCTTATTCTCATGAGCTCTTCATGGCTAGTCCTTATTGAAATTCCTGAAAACTGTTTTAAAACCCAACTTCATTATTTCGCATGAAATGATCAATATTTTCAAAATACAAGGTGTTTAAAAACCAGTTTTGTGTTTTATATCATGAACCATCTCTTCTCACTTCAAAAACAATTCCTCTTGACCCTTTTTATTATCACCATTAATCATCTTTTCAAAATGGGCAAAAATGCCAAAATCAAACCCTATGAACAAATACTGTCCAAAACATTTTATTTTAAAACACCAATTTTTGTGGAGCCTCCACATGTTGTGGGGAGGTTACCTAAATAATTTCAGAATTTTCTAAAATGGTTTAGTGCCCCAATAAAATTCCTAAAGGGCTTCTGGAATTAAAAAGAAAAGAAAAGAAATTGGAACAACTTTGTTCTAAAAAGTTTCTCCAAATGACCTGCAAATTTTACCAGTGGTGCTTTATATCAAATAAGAATTTTGTGCCAAGTTTCATCAAATTTGGGAGTGTTTTAGTGGCCAAATTAAATGCATCTCTAAAAATTCCAGAAAAGAGGAGAGGGAAGAAAACAGAGAAGTAGCAAACTGGCAGGGAGTTATGTGCAAAAGTCTCATCTTCACCCTGTACCCATCGCGTGCACGGCATGGCCAGCGCCTGTGCTCACCGCCCGGCATTCCGCCGTGCTCCCCACTCCTCTGCTGCCCTGCTCCCCTCTCACCCTTGCTCCTCTGCTCCCTCTCAGCGCAGCAGGACACCCAGCAGCACCGTGCTCCCCACTCCTCTGCGCTGGCCTCGCACCGCACCATGCGCGTCGAGCACGCCACGGCCGTCCCCCACACGAGCACGCTTGGCTCACCTCCACGCCACCCCACCCGCACGCTGCCGTGCTCCACTTAGCCGCGCCAGCCCTCTGCCCTACTCCTCTGCCGCCATTGACCTGCAGAGGAGCACGCAAGCCCTCCCCTGCCTCCCTCTCTCCCTCCCCGTGATCCTCTTCCACCATGCACCGGCTCCACCTCCATTTAAGCTCCACCCGAGGCTGCACCTGCCTCTCTCCGCTCACTCCCTCTGCCTCTCCTCCACTCCCCATCTCTTTTTGCACCGTCAGGAGAGCAGCGCCGTGCTGCAAGTTCTGCTGCTGCTCGCGGCCGTGCTGCGCGCACCGCACCGTCCACGACCGAGGTAGACGACGACCCTGCCCGCACCGTGTCTCTCTTCCTCCCACGGCTCTCCACCCTGCACTCTCTTCTCCATCCTCGTCGCTCTCAAACGTCTCCTTCCTCCTCTGTTCGCGCACAGGAGGGAAGCGAGGAGCTCGCCGGAGTTCTGCCGAGGCCGAGGAAGCGGAGGGACTCGCCGTGGTCGAGCCGAGCGTCCCCGAGCCTCGACGTCCACACCATCGCTTTCCCCACGCCCTCCGCACTCGCCTCCACCGCCGTCGCCGTCCCCAGAAGCTCCCACGGTGAGCGGCCGCGCTCGACGCCCTAACTCGCCGCTTCTCTGCATGTCTGCATGCGGGTGAGAGGAGGGAGATGGCCCTCGGCCGTCCATCTCCCGATCAACGGTTTTCCTTGAAACCGTCTTTCCCGCGCGCCGCGCAAGCTGGCGGGCCGGCCCAGCACTGAGGCTCGGCCCAACTTCAGATCCAGCCCGCCGCTTGTTTTCTTTTAATGTTTATTCTTTTCTGTTTTAGCAGAAACCAAACCCATCAGTTTAATTCGAAATAAATTATGAAAACACCAGATCTGACCAAACCAAAATTCATGGCAGTATATCAACATTTTCTTAATCACCTCCAGTTGGTAGATCTAGATTTAGGGTTGTGGTTGAACCTAGGGAAAATGGATGGTAACACATGTCAGAAACACCACTATGTTAGTAATTTGAGTTTTACAGATCCAAAATTTAGACTCAACTGTTTTGGAAAGCCCTAAGTGTTACCTAGCAGTAGCACTTGGCCTCATTTGCAAATGATCCCCCTAAATGAAATGGCATACATTTTTGTAAAGGACCAGAGAGCACTTCTAGGATTTTTGTAATTTTATTGGTGATGATTTTTGATGTGAATCCACTTGTGTGATCTTCTGTATGATTAGGAGTACCTAATCCTAGCTTGGTGTGATTTTTAGAGCTATAGATTATCGTTGGTGTATTTAACTAGTTGTTATGCTTTTCTGTTAATTATTGTAGTAATTATATTCTTTGTTAGAAAAGTGTGTTAGTGTTAGATTTGTGTTTCCTAGCCTATATAGATGTGATACTCTCCTATATGAGTGTGTTATCTCATTTAAATAGCATGTTAGAAAAGTTTAGTGTTGCAGGTGTTTATCTAGGGTTAAGGCTACTAGGGTAGTATTCCCTAGAATTTCCTAGTATTTAGGATTTGTTGTGGATAAAATTATTTGTATGCTTGATTTTAGAAAATGTTGTTTGAACATCAGTAGCCTTTCATATCTACTGATATTATAGCATGTCACCTCTGGTTACTTATTATTTTGTTCTTAGCAAAGCTTGATTAGTTAGGTTTATGGGTAGGATTACTTAGAACTTCCTAGCATGAGTAGCTCTTGTGTCTAGTTTATGTTTTAGTGATTTTTACAAATAGCCAGAGGATAATTAACCTCTTAATGCCTTGTTATGATAGTGGAACACCCACTGATTCCATTGCATATTGATTGAAGAATAGGTTTCTCAACCATAAGCATAGTTCCAATAGCCTTTTATCTACTAGATGTGAGTAGTTGTTTTCGCTGTTAAAAATTGAGTGGTGGTGTTGTGGTGAAGTATTTCCTGTTTAGATAAAAGTGCTTGCTGTTCATCTTTGCTTAAGATAGCTTTGTGATCTAGGCACCTAGCATGTATTAGTATAAGGCCCTTGTAAGCTTAGATCCTAGTTTGTTGCTTGAATGATTAGTTTGATGCTTGTGGTTGTTATTTGTTTGTGTACCACTTGTGGTTTTGTTTGGTGTATTGATTGTTGTTTATTTCTCTGTTTGCGACGCTAGATAATAACGCTACCGGAGGGGTATTTGGAGAGAATTGACCGAGGAAGGATGGGATTTTTATTATATTGATCAACAAGGAGAAGTCCAGGGACATTATGCTGAAACCAGGCAAGCTACTTCACTGAGCTTGCATCTATATACATCTATTTTGATTTACCTGTTTTACTTATAATTAGCATAATGATTTACGTGGTGTTTGCCACGAAAGCTATGATTTTGAAAACCCTTTTCCAAATTACAAGTATATTATTAAGACACCCGATATAGAGGTGTCAGTGGTATACAATGATTTCGAAATGAATTTGTTTTACTCCAAAACCTTCTGTGAAAAATCTTTTGGTGGGATTACGAACCACCCAAGTTTTGGTTAAAAGTATTTTGCTAAGAAAATTGGAAATGATCGTGAAAACCTTTTCAAAAGTTTATGAAAAACTATTTTGTCACTCTATGTAGAGATATCAGTTGTTTATATAAAACTATAGGATGGGAAAAACATTGTTTATTCAAAACTCCTTTGAAAATCCTTGGATGAATTATGGTATACCGGGATGTCGGTATGGAAGTGGAGAAGTGAAGTGTGGTGATGTTTATGAAAAATGCACATTGTGTCTTTGTACCATGACTACCAGCCGATAACCTGTGCGACCACATTTACCCACATATGGGCAAGGGCGTAGTCATATAATTTGCTCGTGTTAGTACTGGATGCCTCAACAACGAGGATGACCTCGTTCCATGAGGGGATGGTTTCGTGACCTGCCCCTGACCTGGGTCCTCTTAAGTGAAGTCTACCGAAGCCGGTATGAGTCTTGTAGAAAGAGGATTGAAGGGCTCCCTTGGGTCCGCCGGGCAGAACTACGAAGTCCTCACACTTAGTTTCCGACGGGCATGGATTTAAGTGTCGATGGAACCGGTTTCGTAGCGGTAGGATCCTATACCAGCATGAGCAAAGGACAGGCTATGGCCGGGAACTCAACTTCGCATACCTCTGGTATGGCGGGACGTGGCTGACACGATGAGTGACCGGATGGGGTGGGAAAAGCGTGCTACCTCTGCAGAGGGTAAAACTATTCGAATAGCCGAGTCCTCGGATATGGACAGTTGGGAGGCTGTCCTAAGACCATGTGCAAGTTTTACAAAGTTTTGGGTTTGAAAGGAAAGTGAGTGGAAATTGTTTTATGCAACTATACCGAGGGTATGGTATGAGGTTTCTGGTAAAATAAGTAACCATGAAGGGGTATGATCAGAAACCAGGAGGTTTCGGAGAAAGGGACAAGATGGTGATTTTCGAGGAAAAAGTTTTAAAGGGTTTTCTCACCTTTTAAAACGAAGGTATATTTTCGGGAAAAAGGTTTAAAAAGACTTCTTACCTTTTTCAACAAAGGTAGGTGAGAAAACTACTTTCCAAAATGATTTGTCTTCAACAGGATTACAAATCTACTCTTCCCTTTTTAAATAAAGATATAGTGATGTTTTCCTAAAAATAAAAGTCTTTTAAAATTAAAAACTAGTGCATGCTCCTGTTGGGGTAGCTTGCGAGTACAATCAAATGTACTCACATTGGTTTCGTCCCTGGCTATTGTCTTAGCCAGATTGTGGAAGAAGAAGCAGTTCGAAGAAGAGGAGTTCACTGACGTCCTTGCGAACTAGGGCGCTTCCCAGTCAGCTGCCGTAGGGTTAAGGCGAATGACTTGGGCTCCACGTTGTTTGGTGATTCCGCTGCAAGTACCTGTTGAAGCTTATGACTTCAATCACGTAAGTATATTTATTCAGTATTTTTGGGTTGTTCTGTGATACCAATTCGAGTTATGTGCAGCAACAGACTGATCACGGGATTGTTGCAGGAAACATAACGAGTATCTCGGGTACTTAATCCGGGGTCCTCACAGACTTGGTATCAGAGCCATCCTGACTGTAACAGATCTTAGTTAGCATGGACGTTAGTTAGGAAAGAAAGTATTTTGTTAAAAATATATTAATACCAAAAACATATCTTTATCTAGGGAAGTCCAAAAATGACTTCCACTCTTCTCATATTCTCAAATATTTCTGAGTCTTACCCCTCTATTTTAATGTTTTCCAAGGATTTCTCTACTCCCTCTTACCCGTTCAAAAGACTTGACGATGAACCCAAGAGAGACCTAATTAGCTAGCACCTACAAGAAGAAGCATCCATCTTGAATATTCAACATTCGACCTCAAGATGATTGATCTGCAAATACCAAGATCGTCAGTACCAACAAAGCAAGAGACCTTCGAAGACCTCAGCTCAACATCAACAACTCTACTCAAGTTGCAAATTCGACAATCTCAAGTATTCCAGTTGGAACCTAAGGTGCTGAAATTAAGACTTCAGCAGTCATGTTTAACCAAGACCCATAGGACAAGAATGATAGGAACCTTGATGATACTACCTGTCGTCCACAAGTATTAGGCGTCCATTGGTACTAAATGTACCTTGTGTGTTGTTTGTTTGTGAAGTTCTTTGCTTGTGTGTACTCTGCTTGTGTGATGTTTACTTGTGTGTTTCACAATCACGCCTTGTCGGCAGCACAAACTAATTTCAAAAAAAAAATTCTCCTTATAGGAACTCCTTCTTTGCCACCTAACAAGAACCATTTTTGACCTCTTGGCCACAGCTGCACCTTGTTGCAGATGTAAACCCACCTAGGAAAATCTTTCTAAAATGTTTTTCCTCTCATCTAAACCATCTCCCACTAAGAACTGACAGTTCTGTAGGGTACCAAAGACCCCCGATCTATCACCAAATAGCCTGAGATTTTTACAACCTAACCGGCAAGTCATTCATGCACCATCTGGAGCAAGTGCGTCAAGATCTCGAAGGAAACTGCAACTTTAAGCCAACCTCGTGAAGATACGAGCCTCACCTTGCAAGATTAATTGGTGAAATTACAAGAATACCACACTAACTTATCTTACCTAACTTTAGATTAACATCTGACCCAAGTCCTTGATAGTACCAACTAATCATCTGGGACTGCAAACCTTGACAAGAAACAAGGACATAAGGGGACTCATTTCAGATTTACAACTAGAGGAACTCTAGGAAGCTCAGAGACCGCAAGAAGGAGGAACTACGACAAGAAGACATTGAAGAGAGATTTCTTAGGTTGGCAAAGAAGCAATATACCAGACTATCATTGAGTATTTGAAAACTCTTATATCAGAATCTACCATTCTTAATCTCTCAAGAAATAGAGTGATATTCCAATGTTCGTGTTATATAGAAGTAGTTTGGTAACAAGCCTCATGAACTTGTTAACAAATCACTTTTGTATGCTCAAACAATTGAGTGTCATATCCAAATAAACAGAACGTCAGATAATCCAGTACATCTCAGCCTCGGGAATATAAAAAGTGGTTTGATGACAAGACTAGCTACCTTGTTAACAAATCCTTCTTGTAGGACTAAGGCAATTTGATGTCCTAAAAGACACCCACATTCTTATACATCTAACTAATAGAAATCATCGATCCCTACCCCCAAACCACCCACCTCTAGAATCCTTGAATTAATTTTTAGACTCCCCCGAAACCTCTGGACACTCTACTCTACCCCTGAATATTCTTATGAAGCTTTGTGAAGCCCAAGAACAAGGAAGTCAACCACGACGTCTCTCCTCTACTCAACCGGAGAAGTACAAGAACGAAGAAAACCAACCAGCGGAGTGTCCAGAAGAAGCAAACAACAGAAGCACCTGCAGTTGACAACACCAACCACCAAGCAAGCTGACATTCAAATAGGAGTTTTAGTATCCTCCTACTAACTAGAAACCGTAGAGAGTCAAGTCTACGGACTTGACGCATCCTGAGAACAACGCGTCCCCATCTGCGACTCTCATAAGGAGGCAATATCAGGAAGTGATATCTGCACCAAACACCCTAGATGGAGATCGTCAAGCAACGCAAGAAGAACGAAGCCTCCAAGTCAACTCCAGCTGCAACCTTCAATGTGACCCTTCACGATCCCTTCTTAAGGGGGGAAGACCTGCACTGCGTATACCAGGACACGTTAATAATTAGTTCCTTGCACCGTAGCCTTGAAGTATCTGGAAACAACCAACCAGGACTCTTCATCAGCGTCAACCGTCACGTCAATCCCATCATCAAGGATCCAGACTCATCACAGGAGTTTATCGACAAAGAAAGCCTCGCAACACCAAGTGGTCAAGATCTCACATGGCAACCTCACTAAAGGAGCCTCGACCTCGGAAGTATAGTCAGCCCAACACCCGTGCCCTCGTACTCCCCTGTACCCCCGGGCAAATCTCGAGGACGAGATTTATTTTAAGGGGGGAAGGATCTGTAACACCCCAAATTTTGGAACCAAGAAAAACTTAGTTTTACCAGACCCCAAAATTCAGAACCAACAAAAACTTTTTGAAATGTTTCACAAATGATTGTGATTTCCTTCCCGTTGCTCTGTTTGACCTTGTGTGACTTGTTGTTTGAGTTGTCTGGTCTTGGTTCTGATGTTGATCTTGTCGTGTTGTTGCTTGTGTGCATAAATCAATCAAGTGTGCTAGACCAATAAATTAAAACACACTTGACAACAAGTTGCCTTGTGACTTAAATAAAGCAAAGCTCCTAAACTTACTCCACCAATTGAATTGGGATCATAAGTTAAAAGAAATGATCTTAATCTATTAGTCTATCTACCTCACTCCCTATCTCTCTCAAGAAAATATTTTCTTTGTGAAAATAATTCCTTGGGTAAGGTAATAAGATGACCATCTCATTCTCATACCCCTCTCTTCTCAAAATAATATAGTTACCACTAAATTTTATTTAAACTATGAAATCCTATTTTATTCTTTGGATTCAAAGGATACTCAGAGGCCCTATTTTATTCTTACACTGAAAATCTTGAGAGAAACCCCTGACATGCTCATGGTCATGTGTGACCTAAATGAGCATCACCACCACCTTGCATATCTTAAACCCTTGAAGGAACCTTGACCAATACATCTCTGGACCTATCTTCACTCCTGTTGTCAAATAGCATTTCCAGACCCTTACCATTTGGTTAAATCTGGGACATGTTGGAAATGCACCTTGGTATATCTCATCTACTCCATCTCCTCTTCCATATCAAATCAAAATTGAAAAGATTTGAAGTTGTTTGCTTATTTATCCATCTTCTCACCCTGTGGTTATTGGAAATTTGGCCTATGTGCCAATGCACCACCACACCACCCATCCTTGACATCCACACTCTCCATCTAAGCTGTTGGTTAAAATTTTGGAGATCAACCCACCCTTATTCTCATGAGCTCTTCATGGCTAGTCCTTATTGAAATTCCTGAAAACTGTTTTAAAACCCAACTTCATTATTTCGCATGAAATGATCAATATTTTCAAAATACAAGGTGTTTAAAAACCAGTTTTGTGTTTTATATCATGAACCATCTCTTCTCACTTCAAAAACAATTCCTCTTGACCCTTTTTATTATCACCATTAATCATCTTTTCAAAATGGGCAAAAATGCCAAAATCAAACCCTATGAACAAATACTGTCCAAAACATTTTATTTTAAAACACCAATTTTTGTGGAGCCTCCACATGTTGTGGGGAGGTTACCTAAATAATTTCAGAATTTTCTAAAATGGTTTAGTGCCCCAATAAAATTCCTAAAGGGCTTCTGGAATTAAAAAGAAAAGAAAAGAAATTGGAACAACTTTGTTCTAAAAAGTTTCTCCAAATGACCTGCAAATTTTACCAGTGGTGCTTTATATCAAATAAGAATTTTGTGCCAAGTTTCATCAAATTTGGGAGTGTTTTAGTGGCCAAATTAAATGCATCTCTAAAAATTCCAGAAAAGAGGAGAGGGAAGAAAACAGAGAAGTAGCAAACTGGCAGGGAGTTATGTGCAAAAGTCTCATCTTCACCCTGTACCCATCGCGTGCACGGCATGGCCAGCGCCTGTGCTCACCGCCCGGCATTCCGCCGTGCTCCCCACTCCTCTGCTGCCCTGCTCCCCTCTCACCCTTGCTCCTCTGCTCCCTCTCAGCGCAGCAGGACACCCAGCAGCACCGTGCTCCCCACTCCTCTGCGCTGGCCTCGCACCGCACCATGCGCGTCGAGCACGCCACGGCCGTCCCCCACACGAGCACGCTTGGCTCACCTCCACGCCACCCCACCCGCACGCTGCCGTGCTCCACTTAGCCACGCCAGCCCTCTGCCCTACTCCTCTGCCGCCATTGACCTGCAGAGGAGCACGCAAGCCCTCCCCTGCCTCCCTCTCTCCCTCCCCGTGATCCTCTTCCACCATGCACCGGCTCCACCTCCATTTAAGCTCCACCCGAGGCTGCACCTGCCTCTCTCCGCTCACTCCCTCTGCCTCTCCTCCACTCCCCATCTCTTTTTGCACCGTCAGGAGAGCAGCGCCGTGCTGCAAGTTCTGCTGCTGCTCGCGGCCGTGCTGCGCGCACCGCACCGTCCACGACCGAGGTAGACGATGACCCTGCCCGCACCGTGTCTCTCTTCCTCCCACGGCTCTCCACCCTGCACTCTCTTCTCCATCCTCGTCGCTCTCAAACGTCTCCTTCCTCCTCTGTTCGCGCACAGGAGGGAAGCGAGGAGCTCGCCGGAGTTCTGCCGAGGCCGAGGAAGCGGAGGGACTCGCGTGGTCGAGCCGAGCGTCCCCGAGCCTCGACGTCCACACCATCGCTTTCCCCACGCCCTCCGCACTCGCCTCCACCGCCGTCGCCGTCCCCAGAAGCTCCCACGGTGAGCGGCCGCGCTCGACGCCCTAACTCGCCGCTTCTCTGCATGTCTGCATGCGGGTGAGAGGAGGGAGATGGCCCTCGGCCGTCCATCTCCCGATCAACGGTTTTCCTTGAAACCGTCTTTCCCGCGCACGCGCAAGCTGGCAGGCCGGCCCAGCACTGAGGCTCGGCCCAACTTCAGATCCAGCCCGCCGCTTGTTTTCTTTTAATGTTTATTCTTTTCTGTTTTAGCAGAAACCAAACCCATCAGTTTAATTCGAAATAAATTATGAAAACACCAGATCTGACCAAACCAAAATTCATGGCAGTATATCAACATTTTCTTAATCACCTCCAGTTGGTAGATCTAGATTTAGGGTTGTGGTTGAACCTAGGGAAAATGGATGGTAACACATGTCAGAAACACCACTATGTTAGTAATTTGAGTTTTACAGATCCAAAATTTACAGACTCAACTGTTTTGGAAAGCCCTAAGTGTTACCTAGCAGTAGCACTTGGCCTCATTTGCAAATGATCCCCCTAAATGAAATGGCATACATTTTTGTAAAGGACCAGAGAGCACTTCTAGGATTTTTGTAATTTTATTGGTGATGATTTTTGATGTGAATCCACTTGTGTGATCTTCTGTATGATTAGGAGTACCTAATCCTAGCTTGGTGTGATTTTTAGAGCTATAGATTATCGTTGGTGTATTTAACTAGTTGTTATGCTTTTCTGTTAATTATTGTAGTAATTATATTCTTTGTTAGAAAAGTGTGTTAGTGTTAGATTTGTGTTTCCTAGCCTATATAGATGTGATACTCTCCTATATGAGTGTGTTATCTCATTTAAATAGCATGTTAGAAAATTTTAGTGTTGCAGGTGTTTATCTAGGGTTAAGGCTACTAGGGTAGTATTCCCTAGAATTTCCTAGTATTTAGGATTTGTTGTGGATAAAATTATTTGTATGCTTGATTTTAGAAAATGTTGTTTGAACATCAGTAGCCTTTCATATCTACTGATATTATAGCATGTCACCTCTGGTTACTTATTATTTTGTTCTTAGCAAAGCTTGATTAGTTAGGTTTATGGGTAGGATTACTTAGAACTTCCTAGCATGAGTAGCTCTTGTGTCTAGTTTATGTTTTAGTGATTTTTACAAATAGCCAGAGGATAATTAACCTCTTAATGCCTTGTTATGATAGTGGAACACCCACTGATTCCATTGCATATTGATTGAAGAATAGGTTTCTCAACCATAAGCATAGTTCCAATAGCCTTTTATCTACTAGATGTGAGTAGTTGTTTTCGCTGTTAAAAATTGAGTGGTGGTGTTGTGGTGAAGTATTTCCTGTTTAGATAAAAGTGCTTGCTGTACATCTTTGCTTAAGATAGCTTTGTGATCTAGGCACCTAGCATGTATTAGTATAAGGCCCTTGTAAGCTTAGATCCTAGTTTGTTGCTTGAATGATTAGTTTGATGCTTGTGGTTGTTAATTGTTTGTGTACCACTTGTGGTTTTGTTTGGTGTATTGATTGTTGTTTATTTCTCTGTTTGCGATGCTAGATAATAACGCTACCGGAGGGGTATTTGGAGAGAATTGACCGAGGAAGGATGGGATTTTTATTATATTGATCAACAAGGAGAAGTCCAGGGACATTATGCTGAAACCAGGCAAGCTACTTCACTGAGCTTGCATCTATATACATCTATTTTGATTTACCTGTTTTACTTATAATTAGCATAATGATTTACGTGGTGTTTGCCACGAAAGCTATGATTTTGAAAACCCTTTTCCAAATTACAAGTATATTATTAAGACACCCGATATAGAGGTGTCAGTGGTATACAATGATTTCGAAATGAATTTGTTTTACTCCAAAACCTTCTGTGAAAAATCATTTTGGTGGGATTACGAACCACCCAAGTTTTGGTTAAAAGTATTTTGCTAAGAAAATTGGAAATGATCGTGAAAACCTTTTCAAAAGTTTATGAAAAACTATTTTGTCACTCTATGTAGAGATATCAGTTGTTTATATAAAACTATAGGATGGGAAAAACATTGTTTATTCAAAACTCCTTTGAAAATCCTTGGATGAATTATGGTATACCGGGATGTCGGTATGGAAGTGGAGAAGTGAAGTGTGGTGATGTTTATGAAAAATGCACATTGTGTCTTTGTACCATGACTACCAGCCGATAACCTGTGCGACCACATTTACCCACATATGGGCAAGGGCGTAGTCATATAATTTGCTCGTGTTAGTACTGGATGCCTCAACAACGAGGATGACCTCGTTCCATGAGGGGATGGTTTGGTGACCTGCCCCTGACCTGGGTCCTCTTAAGTGAAGTCTACCAGAAGCCGGTATGATTGTCTTGTAGAAAGAGGATTGAAGGGCTCCCTTGGGTCCGCCGGGCAGAACTACGAAGTCCTCACACTTAGTTTCCGACGGGCATGGATTTAAGTGTCGATGGAACCGGTTTCGTAGCGGTAGGATCCTATACTAGCATGAGCAAAGGACAGGCTATGGCCGGGAACTCAACTTCGCATACCTCTGGTATGACGGGACGTGGCTGACACGATGAGTGACCGGATGGGCGTGGGAAAAGTGTGCTACCTCTGCAGAGGGTAAAACTATTCGAATAGCCGAGTCCTCGGATATGGACAGTTGGGAGGCTGTCCTAAGACCATGTGCAAGTTTTACAAAGTTTTGGGTTTGAAAGGAAAGTGAGTGGAAATTGTTTTATGCAACTATACCGAGGGTATGGTATGAGGTTGCTGGTAAAATAAGTAACCATGAAGGGGTATGATCAGAAACCAGGAGGTTTCGGAGAAAGGGACAAGATGGTGATTTTCGAGGAAAAGTTTTAAAGGGTTTTCTCACCTTTTAAAACGAAGGTATATTTTCGGGAAAAAGGTTTAAAAAGACTTCTTACCTTTTTCAACAAAGGTAGGTGAGAAAACTACTTTCCAAAATGATTTGTCTTCAACAGGATTACAAATCTACTCTTCCCTTTTTAAATAAAGATATAGTGATGTTTTCCTAAAAATAAAAGTCTTTTAAAATTAAAAACTAGTGCATGCTCCTGTTGGGGTAGCTTGCGAGTACAATCAAATGTACTCACATTGGTTTCGTCCCTGGCTATTGTCTTAGCCAGATTGTGGAAGAAGAAGCAGTTCGAAGAAGAGGAGTTCACTGACGTCCTTGCGAACTAGGGCGCTTCCCAGTCAGCTGCCTGTAGGGTTAAGGCGAATGACTTGGGCTCTACGTTGTTTGGTGATTCCGCTGCAAGTACCTGTTGAAGCTTATGACTTCAATCACGTAAGTATATTTATTCGGTATTTTTGGGGTGTTCTGTGATACCAATTCGAGTTATGTGCAGCAACAGACTGATCACGGGATTGTTGCAGGAAACATAACGAGTATCTCGGGTACTTAATCCGGGGTCCTCACATTAATGAACATGAACAGCAGCAAAACATCTACTAGCACAGCCATAATAAAACAGCAGATCGGAACGTGACACACGTACCGAACGGTAGTAGATGAAGTAGTCGTTGGAGCAGCGACGGCGGCAGCTTGAGCAGCAACGGTAGCAGCTCGAAGAAGGCGACGTTGAAGATGAGTCGCCCGCGGACCCGGAGATCGTCCAGGAAGTCGAGCCGTGATGAAGAACTTGAGCAGTCGCGCGGAGCGCTTCCCAAAAACCTTATTCGCCCTCTCCCGTACAGGATCACAAGGACAAGTGGTTCCGGAGACCTGCTGTCCCGTTCGCCGGTGCACGCCGGCGCACGGGATGGAGTAGACTACGGTGGCGGCGCAAGGCACGAGATTGGCAAAACCTAGATTGGTTCGGTGTGTGACGGCGCACGCAGTGCACGGCAATATATAGTGCGGTTCGGGAAACCCTAACGGGTACAACGTGGGCCGGCCACGTCGCACACGTTTGAGTCGGTGTAGCAGCCCACGATCCGGGAGCGACCCGAACTGGCTAACTGTACGCGTACGCTAGCGACTCGATTTTCCTGAACAGCAAAAATATAGGCATCGGCTCGGCTCATTCCCGCAACCCGCGGCGTGTCGGACGGACGGACGGCGGCGGAGGAGGAGGAGGAGTGCGCACGAGAGAGCCTTCTATTCTCAACTAGCACACCAAGTGGTACAACACTCCACTTATAAGGTGGTGTTTGTCTCCTCCAACTAGCAATGTGGGACTAAACTTTAGCACCACTTTGCACCTCCAAAATTCTGCCATGCACATGGGCCAATTTGAGATTTTCAGGAATTTTATTGGGCTGCCCAAATGGGCCCAAATCTAACAATCCCCCACCAGATCTCAAATTCCCATTTAGAGATTTTGCCAAACCTCGTTTCTTGTTTATATACCAGTGTTTCAGCAGAGACTGTTAAGTTGAACTTCCGCCTAGAGCTTCAAGCTACATCTACCAGCAACTTGAACAATGGACGAACCTTGAATTGCAAGTTTGGTGCCAATAGACTTCACTCAAAGTCATAACCAGTACGTGGCTGCCAGTAGCCTACCCCGCGGGTGGAGCATATGCGTCATACTCCCTGGTCTCTTCATGAGCTTACTAGAGATCACCCAAATCTCATAGACTGCGACGTTTAACAGTCGGACTCATATAGGTGTGTTCTTTCAAGGTCGCTCTGTAGGATAGCACCTTTGCTACGAATAGCCAACAGAAACACATTAAGGCATATTGCCAACCTGCCTTACAGAATGTGAGAGTTATGCATCTTCCCACGGAGAGGGTTATAAAATAACTCTCCTCTGTTAAACCACTAGCTTGTTCTTCCCAGGTCCTAATTCACGGGATCTCCGATCACATAGGTTGGGTTACCACTATGGTGTAACGCTCACGGGTCTCAACCCCATCTCCCTCGATGCACTATCTATCACATTACGTGATAGTCCCTTCGTAAAGGGATCTGCCAGGTTTTTGTCTGTTTGAATATAACTAACAGTTATTACTCCGGAGTTTCTCATTTTCCTGACAGACTTCAAGCGTCTTTTGACGTGTCTTGATGACTTCGCATTATCCTTAGCACTGTTCACTTTCATGATAACCGTTTGGTTGTCACAGTTCATAAGGATGGCCGGTAATGGTTTCTCAACCACCGGCAAGTCCATCAAGAGCTCACGCAGCCATTCTGCCTCAACAGAAGCTGTATCTAAAGCAGCAAGTTCTGCTTCCATGGTTGACCTCGTCAAAATGGTCTGTTTGCAAGACCTCCATGACACTGCGCCACCTCCAAGAATAAATGCATATCCACTTGTGGCGTAGAGCTCATCAACATCTGAGATCCAGTTCGCATCACAGTATCCCTCAAGCACCGCAGGGTGCCCTGAATAGTGAATCCCATAACTCATTGTACCGTTCAGATAGCGCATGACCCTTTCAAGTGCATGCCAATGATCAATACCCGGGTTAGACATGAACCTGCTCAACTTGCTCACAGCAAAAGAGATATCAGGTCTCGGCGCTCGCAAGGTACATGAGTGAACCGATCACTTGAGAATATCTTAATTGATCTCTCGTTTCCTTTTTGTTCTTTCTGAGTGTCACACTGGGATCATAGGGTGTTGGAGAAGGCTTGCTGTCTATATAACCAAAGCGGCTCAAGACCTTCTCAACATAGTGTGATTGCGTTAACGTAATCCCACTCTCATCCCTAATCAGCTTAATGTTCAGGATCACATCAGCTTGTCCCAGATCTTTCATATCAAAGCTCTTTGACAGAAAGACTTGACCTCATTTATCACTATCATGCTTGTACCGAAAATCAGTATGTCATCAACATACAAGCATAATATAACACTATCGCCCCCACCATGGCGATAATATACACACCTATCAGCCTCATTAATGGCAAAGCCTGCAGAAGTTAAAGTTCTGTCAAACTTCTCATGCCATTGCTTAGGTGCTTGCTTCAGCCCATACAAAGATTTTAACAATTTGCACACCTTTCTCTCTTCACCTTTTACTACAAACCCATCAGGCTGATCCATATAGATTTCCTCTTCCAACTCTCCGTTAAGGAAAGCTGTCTTTACGTCCATTTGATGAACGATAAGACCATAGGAGGCAGCCAGGGAAAGTAGTACTCGAATGGTGGTGAGTCTAGCAACAGGTGAATAGGTGTCAAAGTAATCTTCGCCTTCGCGCTGGGTGTAGCCCTTGGCTACAAGCCGTGCCTTGTACTTCTCAATAGTACCATCAGGCCTTAGCTTCTTCTTGAACACCCACTTACAACCCACAGGTTTGCAGCCGTAGGGTCGTTCAGATAATTCCCAAGTTCCATTAGAAAGAATCGAGTCCATCTCATTATGGACAGCTTCTTTCCAGTCATCAGCATCAGGAGATGCAAATGCCTCTGCAATGGACGTGGGAGTATTGTCCACAAGGTACACAATGAAATCATCACCAAAGGATTTTTCAGTCCTCTGTCTCTTGCTCCTCTTGGGAGCTGATTCATTGTCATCCTTCTCAAGGACTTCCTCAACAAGTGGTTGTTCAGAATGATCAACAGATGTACTAGGTTCAGCAAATATCTCAGAAGAAATTCTAGCAATGCTATGCATATCCTTCATAGGAAACATGTTCTCAAAAAATGTTGCATCACGAGATTCCAAAATAGTATCAACATGCATATCAGGTATCTCAGATTTAACCACTAAAAATCTATAGCAAATGCTCCGCTGAGCATAACCTAGAAAGACACAATCCACTGTCTTCGGTCCAAGTTTTCGTTTCTTAGGAATTGGAACATTGACTTTCGCCAAACATCCCCAAGTACGAAAATAAGAAAGTGATGGTTTTCTCCCAGACCACTCCTCGTAAGGTGTCTTCTCTTTATCCTTGTTAGGAACTCTATTCAGGACATGACACGAAGTCAACAAAGCCTCCCCCCACCATGCCTTAGATAAACCAGCAGTGTCCAACATGGCGTTCACCAAGTCGGTCAGCGTGCGGTTTTTCCTCTCGGCAACCCCGTTTGATTGGGGCGAATAGGGAGGCGTCCTCTCATGAATAATACCATGTTCCTCACAGAATTCATCAAATACGTTGGAGAAATACTCGCCACCACGATCTGACCTAAGACGTTTGATCTTTCTCTCTAATTGATTTTCTACTTCAGCTTTATAATTTTAAAGTAGTCTAAAGCTTCATCTTTAGTGTGCAACAAATATACATAACAGAACCTAGTAGCATCATCGATTAAAGTCATGAAATATCTCTTATCACCTTTTGTCAACACGCCATTCATCTCACATAGATCCGAATGTACGAGTTCTAGAGGTGCCAAGTTTCTCTCCTCGGCTGCCTTGTGAGGCTTTCGAGGTTGCTTAGATTGCACACAGCTATGGCACTTAGAACCTTTGGCAATGGTGAAAGTAGGAATTAAACTCAAACTGGAAAGTCTACTCATTAAACCAAAATTAACATGACATAAACGAGAGTGCCAAACATTAGCATCCGAATCCACACTGCCACAAATATGGTTTACTGACTTATTACAAAAATCCGATAATGAAAAGCGGAACAAGCCTCCGCACTCATACCCTTTACCAATAAATTGTCCAAACTTTGACACAACTACTTTATTGGACTCCAAGACTAATTTAAACCCATCTCTGCATAGAAGGGAGCCGCTAACAAGATTCTTGTTCATAGTAGGGACATGCTGCACGTTCCTCAGCTGCACGATCTTCCCCGAAGTAAACTTCAGATCTACCGTGCCAACACCACGAACAGAAGCATGTGATCCATTCCCCATTAAGACGCTTGAATCTGCGACCTGATAAGAAGTGAACATAGAGATGTCAGCACATACATGAACATTAGCACCCGTATCAATCCACCAACATGGAGATTGAAATACTGAAAGCACAATCGGTAAATTACCGTACCCATCAGCATTGCTAGCGGTCACGACGTTGACATGCTTTCTTCCCTTTCTTGTCTGCACGATCTGGGCAGTCCACAGAGAAGTGTCCGGGCTCTCCACAAGTGTAGCACTTTAGCTCAGATTTGTTCAGCATCTTCTTCTTCTTCTTGAAAGAAGTAGTCTTGGTAGGCATGTTGAAGGAAGGCTTGCTCTTTGCCTTGCTCTTGCCATGGTGAAAGTTCTTCTGCACCATGTTGGCGCTAGACTGACCTTCACCACCTCTCTCAGCAGTGTCCTTAGCCCGAGCCTTCTCCTCAACATCAAGAGACGCTATCAGGTTTTCAACCGATATCTCCTGTCTCTTGTGTTTGAGAGTTGTGGCGAAGTTCCTCCATGAAGAGGGCAACTTTGCAATAATGCATCCAGCCACAAACTTGTCAGGTAAGGCACACTTAGCGTGCTCAAGCTCCTTAGCAATGCACTGTATCTCATGAGCCTGTTCGACTACAGAACGGTTGTTAGCCATCCTGAAGTCATGGAAGCTCTCCATGATGTACAGTTCACTGCCAGCATCTGCTACACCGAACTTAGCGTTCAGTGCCTCCCAGAGCTCTTTGGCATCTGTAATGTGCATGTACACATCAAACAGCTTGTTGCTAAGAGCACTCAGAACGAGTCCCACAAAGGCAGTATTGGTTTCCTTGAACTTGTTCTGATCCTCGTCAGATATAGTTCCTTCAGGTAAACCCTCACTAGCCTCGAACACTTTCAGAGATCGCAACCACAGTGTGGTCTTGTACTGCCATCTCTTAAAGTCCACACCGGTAAACTTGTCCGGCCTCAGCGCATCAGATAGATGTCCCATGTTTAACTCAGGAAATTGCCTATAACAAATATAAGGTTTTTGGATTGTTGGATTATTAGGCATAATTTCCATGATTAATTCCAGAATATAAACATGATCGCAACAGCTACTAACATGTTAATCTCGAAAATACTAGACGTATTAATTAACATGAACAGCAGCAAAACATCTACTACACAGCCATAATAAAACAGCAGATCGGAACGTGACACACGTACCGAACGGTAGTAGATGAATTAGTTGTTGGAGCAGCGACGGTGGCAGCTTGAGCAGCACGGTAGCAGCTCGAAGAAGGCGACGTTGAAGACGAGTCGCCCGCGGACCCGGAGATCGTCCAGGAAGTCGAGCCGTGATGAAGAACTTGTGCAGTCGCGCGGAGTGCTTCCCAAAAACCTTATTCGCCCTCTCCCGTACAGGATCACAAGGACAAGTGGTTCCAGAGACCTGCTGTCCCGTTCGCCGGTGCACGGGATGGAGTAGACTACGGTGGCGGCGCAAGGCACGAGATTGACAAAACCTAGATTGGTTCAGTTGTGTGACGGCGCACGCAGCACGGCAATATATAGTGCGGTTCGGGAAACCCTAACGGGTACAACGTGGGGCGGCCACGTCGCACACGATTTTCCTGAACAGCAAAAATATAGGCATCGGCTCGGCTCATTCCCGCAACCCGCGGCGTGTCGTAACGAGACGGACGGCGGCGGAGGAGGAGGAGGAGTGCGCACGAGAGAGCCTTCTATTCTCAACTAGCACACCATGTGGTACAACACTCCACTATATAAGGTGGTGTTTGTCTCCTCCAACTAGCAATGTGGGACTAAACTTTAGCACCACTTTGCACCTCCAAAATTCTGCCATGCACATGGGCCAATTTGAGATTTTTCAGGAATTTTTATTGGGCTACCCAAATGGGCCCAAAATCTAACAGTCCTCCTCCGGATGAGCTGCTGGTGCCCATGGTGGTGCAGCTTCATCGGTTACGGGGGCGACGTTGTTATGGAAGCTCGGATACAACCTCGGGAGGGAACTCTTGTTCCACGCTCTGGAAGAAGCTGCTAGGTGGAGCAGCCGCAATGTTCCACTCGGTCTCATCCAATCCTTGGCAGTACATCTTGAACAGTTCATCGACGACGCTCTCCGGCTCCCGATCCGTGGTTGTCGTCAGTGGGTGCTCGCCGGTTAGCCGCGGCCGCGCGCTAGGCATAGAATCTTCTGGGTAGTCACCGTGCATCGCCTTCCTCTTCTTGGAGCTGGTGGCGGGATCGGAGTACACATGCAGGTCCTCAGCCGTCGTCGTCGAGGTTGTCGTCGTGCTCGATCTTGATGCCTTGGATGGCTTCCGAGGCGTGCGGTAGACCTTACAGAGCACGATGTCGCTGTCTCCATGCTCCTTCGTCGAGAGGCCGTACTCCTTCATGCGCCACCCCGTCCTGTCCTTGATGGTGTGGGTGAAGTCACTATAAGAGAACCTATTATCAGAGGCATTTTGCTTGCGGCACTGCTTTGAAATGCCCCTAAAAATCATTTTTAGTGGCATTTTAGTCAAAGTGCCTCTGTAAATGTCATATTTAGTGGCATTTTTTTCAAATTGCCTCTGTAAATGGCATTTTTAATGGCATTTTAGTTAAAGTGCCTCTGTAAATGGCATTTTTAGTGGCATTTTAGTTAAAGTGCCACTAAAAATGCCATTTTTAGTGGCATTTTTTCAAATTGCCTCTGAAAATGCTATTTTTAGTGGCACTTTGTAGAGTGCCTCTGAATATCTGACGCATAAGAAATGAAAGGAAATACAGTACTACTCATACTCATATTATATAAATGTATACAAGTCCATGGCCGGCGTCCACTCCTGGGACCTTTTCTCTGAATGTATACACGTCCTGGTCAGGCACGGATTTCTGATTATGAATCTCATTTGCCACTGATCTTGCACCTTTTCTCTAAATGTTTTTTGTTGTCACTTGAATTATCGGGGGTTCGTGCTAATGTTAGATTTGTCTTGCGCGGCAAGCCGCGCTTCCTACCTAGTTCAGACAACGGCAAGGATTGAGAGGGAGAGCGGAGCAGAGATAGTGCACGGGTGCAGGTGAGCTTCTGCATACCCGTGTTGCGACGGAATCGTACTATTTTTCTCTACAATTTGTTCCATGATGAGCTAGCTTCGCTGAGAAACCGAGCACTAGCAGCGACGACGGGACATAAGTATATTCCAGAAAATTTGGCGTCTTCAGGAGATTGGCAGAGGAGACGACTGAGGATGGGATTGCACACTGCTAGTCCTGACCGGATTACAATAACATCATGCTTATGTCAGAGTGACGTGTCATGTACATGAATACGTATAAATACGCGAAGTCTAAAAAATCACGTGCAGCTGATCATGCGATGGGAGACATAAATTTCGTCAGGAGCGAGGTGGGCGCCGGAGGGCTTCTCGACGGACTGGATGCAATGACGTCCGCAGCGGCGTGGCGGCCTTTGCGGGCACCCTCAAAAACAAAACTAAAACAAGTCGAGGACATTTTGCAAAATCACCATTCTCGATACCTTTTGCGGAAACGCCCAATTGGCCAGGTCAAAGTTAAACCCCTCGACTCCTCTGGCCTCCAATCCCCTTCTCTTCCGGCCGCCTCTGGCCTCCAATCGCGTCGCCGCCGCTCATTCCGGCCGTCGCTGGCCTCCACTCGCGCCGCCGCACTCCACGGAGGCTACGCCTAGGCGTCCTCCGACGAATCCCCGCCGCCGCGACACCCTCGGACACCTACGCGTGTGCGCCGCGGAACCCTAGCCGCCACGGCCCGGTTCGCCAACGCGGCTCCTGGCTCCCGCGTCTCCGGCTGCTTCCCGTTGTCTACCTCCCGTGATCCTGCTCCATGGACCACGGGATTCTACCTCGAGCCCCTGCGCAACCTCGCCGTCTCGGCCTCCCGCTGCCTCGAGAAGCCCCGCGAGCAGCTCTCAGGTAAAATCCGGTCTCGCCCGATGTTGACCACCTGTCCACCTTCGCCTGGCTCTGCTAGCCTTTCTGCCTTCATTGAGACGGCGTGCTGCTCCTGCTCTGCTCCGAGCTCGCTGGTACACCACCATGGGGCGAGCTCATGAACTATGCATGCAGGGTGTTTGACGGAATGTTCGTGTGGTTGTCAAGCAGGTAACGGGCATGCCCTTGTTTTAGTTCTTTGCAGAATAGTGGGTTTCCGGATATTCATCATCGTGGTGCCAGTGCACAAGGCATAGGTTCCGTTCTGTTATTGTTCATCCTTGCTACTGCTAACATTAAAACTTCAAAAAGTGTAGTACTGTATATAGAACAATATGTTAACCAATTATTTTGAAGGAGCTAGCATGCCGCTGCAAATGGCCCAGTTGTGAGTACATAAGAATATTTGTTCCTTCTGTATCTTAAGTATGAATATCAGAGTGCATGATGGTTAGGAAATCCCAGGTCTGATAATGGAACGAGTAGAATTTTTATAGTACTTGAATGGTTAGATTGGTGTATGTATCTATGCTAGATACTATCGTTCTAGCATAGATACTATCAATTATCTTAAGTATTTTTTATTATAGATACTTGAATGTTTAGATTGGTGTACTTGAACGAGTAGAATATTATTTTTTTGTCTAACCATGCAGTTAAAACTTAAAAGGAAGGAGATAAAAGAAATGTATGTCACCTGAACCTTGTTTATGAAATGCTTGGACTACTGGAGGTCTTTAACTGTAGTAGTACTCTAGGTACTGTTGCTTTTATAAACAACAATGTTTGTTGTTACAATGCTTGCTTCTACTTACAGCATACTATTTACATCATAATTTTTTTACTTGACCCTATAACTTGACATTTTGATATGCAAGTAATGGTTAATACTTACTGTCTGTATGGAATATATCTTAGAACAAGTCATTTGAGTATATTTGTATATGATGTGCTGCAAGTCATATTCAGGCTGCCTGACTAGAAAGTAGTTGGATATGATTTAGAGGCAACCTTATGGTACTGCTACGCTTTTCTTTACCACTGTTTATTATGCAAGTTAGAAGCTAATGTTGTCGTCTGAATAGGATCAATAAGCTATGATAGTATCGTCTGAATAACATCTTAACCCAGTTCGTCACTAAGCTTTGATAGGAGATGCATAATGTAGAAATGAAGTAAACCATGTTACTCTGAAATTAAGGAACATGATTCGGTATGTTTTTGTTTCCGGTTAGAATAGTTGCTGCTGTGTATGCATCATTACTTTTTAGACCATCCAATAGAAGTCAGGTTCAGGGTGTTTTAGAAAACAGATAATAAGCTATGAAAAGCCCTTTTATATCTTGTTAGGCCATGATTCGTAGCCATGCACGAACTGTAACAGATGCAGTCCTGCTTCTACACTGTTACTGACCAGACTGTTACTAGCTGTCTTGCTGCACTGGCACTGCTATAGGCAGTACCATGCGTGTTTTGCTCAGAGTGCTACTGTCCTTTTGTACCTGTGAATGTGATGTCTGTATTCTACACACCATGTCCAATAGCATGCTAATCTGCACATGTTGCTTACTATTTACACACTGCATTTACCAAATCCTTGTCACTTGCAGAGATGAGATCCCAACCATCCGCCCCTCAATGGTGGTATCAACAACTCTGATGTATCGGCGTCTCTGGCTTCTAAACTCATAGAGGAACGGAACTGGAATCACAGTCCCATGGACTCCGAGGCATCGCAGCAGCTCATGGAGGCCAACAGGATGGCTCTCCTCAAAACAGCAGCCAACCAAGCCGGTATCTTTTCTTTCTTTCTTTCTTTCTTTCTTTCTTTCCAATTCGTTCCAGCATCAACTAAGCACTGGCGTGGCTCTGACTTGATTAAGCCTCTTTCCATTCAGGACACTTCAGGGTTCATGATATTTCACACTGTCTGGTATCTGACTTATAAGTCTTGGTACTATGTTTTTGTCCTTGGTACTCTGTTTTTGGCTATGTATCTTTCTACTGTGCTAATATGATAGCTTACTACTAATACATTGTCTATGTATCAGTTGGTGGAAGAGTCAGATGCTGAATCTACAGTGGTGCAGCAGCCTTGGAGAACAATTGGTAAATCAAAGAAGCCATATGGGAGTAGATGCTAGTTCAATTTCTATCAGTTTGGAGTTTGTAAAAATATGTTATGAATGTATTTCTGTTAGTTTAGAGTTTGATTTCTGTCGAGGCATTTCTGCTTATAAATGATGATATTTCTGTCAGTTTGGTGTAGTAATGTTTCCTGTCAGCTTTCTGAAGAATATGTTATGAATGCAATTACAAGAATATTGAATTCCGGAATGTATGTTATGAATTCCAGAATGTATGTTATGAATGTATGTTCTGCTATGCAACTATTTTTTACAATGGAATTTATTGGAGGCATTTGAAAAACAGTGCCCCTAAAAAGTATAGAGGCATTTCTGGAAATGCCTCTAAAAATAGTTAGAGGCATTTGAAAAATAGTGCCCCTAAAAAGTATAGAGGCATTTCTGGAAATGCCTCTAAAAATACTCATTTTTAGTGGCATTTTACTTCAAATGCCTCTATGATTTTTAGCAACACGATTAAATGCAACGTTTTTTAAAGTGCCTCTAAAAATACTTAGAGGCACTTTGGTGATTTTTAGTGGCATTTCAAAGTGCCTCTAAAAACATGTTCTCCTGTAGTGAGTCATGCACGTAGCCGCCGATTTTGCTGCCTTCCAACGGGGTCTTGCCGCCCTCGGAGTGCCAGTAGCTCTTCCTGGGATCGTCGTCGATCCTGCGCAGCTTGTTGGACCTGTTCTTCTTGCCAGCGTAGCGCACGGGGGTGTAGAGGAAGCAGGCGACGTTTCCGTCGCGGTCGCGCACGCGCTCGCGGCCGGAGACGAGGGTCTCGGGGAGGGCGGAGTAGAGATCGCCATGGTGGATGTACCTAGAGACCACGGGACGGCCGGCGATCTCGCCACCGAGATAGACGTCGGTGAGCACGTGATCGGCCGGATCAAACCGGAAGCCTGGCTCCATGGATCTCGGCAAGTCGTGGTCTAGGGTTTGCTAGGGTGTGAAGTTCTCTCGCCCTAGCCAGCTCCTTTTATGGATGGATTGATGGTGCAAAGCCAAACCTTGTGTGCATCAGTTTGTTACAGATTTTCCAAGCATATGCGCACGAGCGGTTACAAACCGATCACTAGTTCACTACTGGAATCGATACACGCGTGGACTGTGGCTGGGTTGGGTTCGAACTAGCAATTGGGCGTACAACACAAGCGAGGAAGTTCACTACTACGTGTGATTCTCTCTCGAGCTGAACAAGACCGGCACACGTCTAGCTATGCCTCTACTAGCTCATCGCCCTAAAAGGAATTGTCTGTACTAAGCTACTGCCGCCGTTCCGTAAGAGAAGGCGTATAAATTTTGTCAAAAGTCAAACCATGTAATGTTTGACTAATTTTGTAGAAAAACTATCAACTTCTACTATGTCCAATCAATCTTGTTATATACACTATCAAATATATTTTCATATTATATCTCTAGAGTATTACTACCCCCGTTCCGAAATATAGGATGTTTTAGCATTTCTAGATACGAATATTATATCTCTAGAGTATTACAAACGCGTATTGGTGTGTAGATCGTCATTTCATTCTGTAGTATGTAGTCCGTATTGAAATATCTAAAACATCTTATATTGTTTGACTTCTGAAAAAATTATACGTTTTGTTTTTAGTAACGGAGGTAGTATCATGGATTTCGAACAAGAAAAAATACAGAACATCATAAAAAATACGAGTATTCCACAATTACGAGACTTCTTAGAAACGTAACAAATAAGAGTAAATTCGAACTATATATATGAACTTGCACACATTAGTCCCAATCATTCGGAGCAACCCAAACACAGCGGACAGAAGGAGGATAGGACTCGCGCCGCTCCTGAGGCGACTGGGGTGAAACCCTAGACCACCGCTAGAAGCTCTCCATCGGGCGCCCCTGCCTCTGCTGCCGCCAGCCCCTGCCACGGTGGCGGCAGCCCCATCTCCAAAGGGGTAGGATGTTTGGTCGTGCCTTCCTACAGTCCGTGACCAACCAGTGTGGGGTGACGGCGGCGGGATGTGCGGAGGCCGGGGCAACAACCCGCTGTTTGTTGTGCGGCGGATTCTGGGCAAGGTGGATGGCGTCGTTCTACGATGCCGCAGCTCCCAGATCCGGTCGATCATCTCGTGGTCCGATCTGGGAAGGCCGGTTAAATGAATAACCATTATTCACAAGCTGCAGGCTCTGGTTTCAAAGTTCTATATCTCTCTATTATTCCCTTCTCTTCCGTGTGTGTGGCTGCCAGAGTTTAATGTTACAATCGATGGTGTTCTTCTTTTGAGGTAATGACACTGGACATACAACAACTTGCGCGGTGGGTGCAAATTGGTACATAAACTTGAAAATTGGGATGAACCAGTCCACAAACTTGTGCTGCGCGTGCAAAACTCATACAAGTCGCTCTGGTGCTCACACGTGGCCCTGTTTTATTGTGAAAAAACCCTATCCAATTTTTCCTTTATAGTTGTGACCTTCTCCTCTTTCCCCCCAAATCCACCGGTGCACCCCCGTCCTCGGTCGTGCTCGCGCTCGTGGCGCTCGCGGGAGACCCGAGGGCAACCTGTTCAGCGTGCGCGCCGGCCCTACCTCAACAAGGTCCGCGATTCCCAGGCGAAGCGCGGTATCGCCTACGAGAAGAAGTGCTGCGTCCCCCGTTGTCGTCCCGCCACCACTCGCCTCCACGCATGTAGCGGCCAAAGCACCGGAAAGAACGCCGGATGTCATCCTCGCGCGGGCAGTGCTGGCGCAGGGTTACTAACTCATGCCGAGCGGCCGAGCGGGAAAGTGTCCGGCATGGCGACGGTGCACCTCGCGCGGGCAGTGCTGGCGCAGGGTTACTAACTCATGCCGAGCGGCCGATCGGGAAAGTGTCCGGCATGCCGACTGCACCGTCGCCGGCGTCGTTCGTCGAACTGGTAGCTACAGCCCTCCCGAGCATAACCACCGTGCCTGTTAGCTTCTCATCGTCAACCAGATGCCGGTGTAGTGTGCCTGGCGTCGTACGCGCGCGTGTATTCTTGTTCCGGTCGCCGCGGGCGCTCCTGCACGAGGACGCCGGTGTAGTGTGCTTGGAGGAAAAACAAGAAGTCCACGTATGGACCTGAAAAGCAATACTGTGGACCGAACTGGCCGGTGAACATGACGAGGCCGCCAACAAGCAGACGGCGAACGGAGTAGCGCTCCTGCAGCAACCAGATGCCGCCCTGGCCTCCTTGGATTTGGGGAAAGATGAGAAGGTCACAACTATAAAAGAAAAATTGGACAGGGTTTTCTCGCAAAAAATACAGTGACACGTGTGAGTACCAGAGCAATTTGTATGAGTTTTGCACCCGCATGACAAGTTCGTGGACTGGTTCGCCCCAGTTTTCAAGTTTGTGTATCAATTTGCACCCACCGCATAAGTTGTTGTATGTCGAGTGTTATTACCTCTTTTTTTTTCTGTACAATTCTTTTGGAGAAGAAACATGCTAAATTTGACGGAGGCATACATAACACTGACATGGCAAACTAATTCTCTATGATGACAACTTTCTGGCCTCACATCTTCAGCCCCCCGGATTTACCCAAAAAAATAGCAGGCCATGTGGTAGCCTCGAACTAGCCTACCAAAAACAGTGATTTCCTTTCGACAATCAAATCCCGCAGCCACCACTCCCATATACCATCGCCTCATGGTACATTAGTCCCACGCCTCGAAAACCTGACCGCGGGTGGGTGAGCTTATTGTAAAGGTCAGCTTGTGATATTCAGTGCTTTTGTTAAGGGCCGCTGGAGAAGAACTCTTCTGCCCTGTCCAAGAAGAAAGCCGGGATCTTCCTATGCAACATAAAGGCAGACGAAGTTTCCCCGGCCCTTTGCTTCAGAGGTGCATCGTCACCGGTCCGTGTTCCCCTACCATCCTTCTGGTTCTTGTTTCTGTTCAGCCTGACGGCCCCCGAAACGCCTTTCCCTAAAACTGGACGCGCACCTTTGCGGTTTGACCGAGTTGACATGTCAGATAGCGAATTTTTGGTATCCGGTGAGATCTGCATGCTGTCACCGGAGTTATTGGCTCCAGAACCATCTGCCGCGGCGGCGACAGGATCTGAAGTCACCAGTCCTGACGCTCTGCAGGACCTCAGCAAAGAACGGAGCATGTCGGAGCTTATTTCTTGAAGCACTACACTTCTGTTCTGATCGCAGCCGTAACAAACAGCGGTGAGAGCAGCAGCCAGGATGGGCATCAGCTCCGGGTCGCTGAAGAAAACAAAAGGCAGGTCGCACACCTGTTTCTTGACTCAGTCAGAATTTGCCCGATAATTCTCCAGAAACTAAGGAAAAACATGGCTACGTAGAACAATTGTTTACCTTGTGGAGTATTGTGGGGCTCTTACCCCATCGGAGAACTGCTTGATTCCCGGCATGGAACAAGGAGAAGTAGCCAAGAAGCAGTATAGATTCTAGCAGCAGAAAACCGACCTGAAAAATAAGCACACACATTTACAATTAGAATTATCTGAAAATATTTGCCTAAAAATTGGTACACCGTTAGTACTGGTCAGTCTCACTGTGTTAACCAGAAGAGAAAAGAAAAGGAGCCATTGTAACACATAAGTGTACTTTTTCAATTAATAATATTTAAGTATCGTAGCTGACCATCGGTTAGAACTATCAGTGTCAGTGCCAGAAATTTGCTTTATGCCTATATCGGTTTTTTATGCAAGCTGTTCTGGTTAGAAATGTCAGCATCCCTACAGTACTTAGAAGAATACACAAATATCACTATCCCGTTTATTTTTCTAACCCATTAGGAATAGTGGTCTACAACAACAACAACAACAACAAAGCATTTCATTCCCAAGCAAGTTGGGGTAGGCTAGAGTTGATCTCAACTTCATTATTCTTATGCCTCCAATGACAAAGAGACCACAGCCTAATCAGTACAATACAACAGGTACTAATGAACTCCATATGTTACTTGCTACTATCAGCCAAGGAAGAATTGCTGAGATTAGTAGATTACAGAAAAATCACCATAGATATTTCACGCTAATCGCTGAATAGCCTATACATTACCTGATCGTTTGGTACTCTCCATTTATTCATGCAATGAGTCAGAAGAAAACTTATCAAATGGAAGAATTCCATCTTCAGATCTGATCTCGCCTGAAAAGAATTCATAATCAGTAAGAATCCAACATTGGTGGAATAAAAATATTATTAAGATTTTCAGTGCTCCCATATTCGGATGTTGCCAGTTTGTCTACGGAAAATTCTGCATGAGATCTTTATCGATGACTAGTTGTCTACTGACACTATATAGTATACCATTCTTTTTGCGTGTCTTCCTAGGCTATTGCAGTTCGGAAATTCATCTACTCAGAGCCAAATGCATGCAAAACAAAAACAAGAATAGCCTGGGATACAACTGCTTACCAGCATGCACTGCAGAAGGGTGATATCCAAACATGCCACATTGTTCAAGACTTTCAATACACCAGTGGCTACTTCTTCAAAATTTGATGGAAGAATCGCTGAAGCCTGAAAAAAATTAGCTGTCATTTTCTAGTAAAAAAATCTGCAATTAATCAATGCAACAAGCATCTACACTCCCTGCTAGATACCCAAAAAATATTTATATGGAGTCAAAAGGACAGTTTCTCTACTTAAATGTTACTAAAAGCTTAAAACAATAGTATGCCAGACAATAAATTTTTATGGGCAATACCCTTTTTGTCATATTTCTTGTTTATGAAACAAAAGTGAAACTATTTTGGAGTTGGGAGCACTAGAAATCTGTGCCGTTAGTCTCAGCTAGAACAGAGGTTTAGCATCGACTAAATTCCGTAAGTAGTACGTTAGGAAGGTGATCTGCACTTTCATCATAGCCTTGAACCGAAGAGAGCAATGCGAACAGTTCAGGAGGTCGCAAATCAAACCCTTAGTTCAGTGCCGGGTTCCTATTCTCCGTGCTCTGTTCGGGAAGATCTATTGGCGGCAACAGAAAGCCTTAGTGAGACTAGCGGATCCAAAGAGATCCGAGAGAATAAGAGATATGGCTGAATCCTGCGGTGACACTTAAGCCCCTTGGCTTGGAACTTGAACGTACGAAACCCCGAACCGAACCCTTAGAAACGAATGAATGCTTACTGCTCTAGCTATCTTCAATGCTATATATATCAAAATGCATGACTTCTACGGACCTCCCAATGGATTCTTGTAAAGTGAATCTTAAGGTCTAGAGACTAATTGAGTATTTGAGTTTGGAGAAAGCAACATTTCTTAAGAAAACATTGCACCTTAAAACAAGCAGAAACACAAACCTGGTCAGAGGACGATCTGTTGTTTGCCTGTAGCAACACAGCTGTCAAAAGTGAAGGCAGACTAACCAGGCCTGTCTCAGCCATGGCAGAAAGTACAAGCACTGCAGGTTGTTTTAAATTTATTTCATTGCCTTTTCCAGGGCTTCCATTCATAACGGTACAGATATTATTCATATTTCTTCCCTCAATACGACCATCCACAGTACTATTTTCATCTCTCTGAGTAGTAACTTCAGAATACTGATCTAATGTATCTCCTGAATGAAATGCTTGTATTTCCGATGTAGATTTTGAGGTTTTGGAGCCAGCAGAGAGGTCTAACAAGCCTTTCCTAGCTTCATCCAATGATCTTCTGTCTCCTAGAACGGAACATTCGCGTTGTTCAGCGGACTTGTTGTCTTCAACCAGTTCACTAAAACCGCAGTTATCACATTTCTGAGTATCACAACTGGTTGATGGTAATCTGGAATCTCCAGACTCGTCTGCTGTCATCAACTGGTTGCCAAATCGTATGTCTAGTGAACTAAGATATTCACATTCATGAGCTAGATTACCAGCTGGAATTCTGCATTTGCAGGACTCCCAATCAATGGCAGAGAAGTTCCCTGGTTTGGACGTTAAGACAGTCAGAAGGTTGAGACCGAATAGTATGGATGATGGGAGTGGGGACCCTTCCACCTGGGGCCTATCATAAAGGGCAAAAAGATCTCGCAGACGATGAATTGTTTGATAAGCTACAATCAGTTCTATCAGACCCTCCTGCATTTGAAGTTGTTCATCATCAACATATAGCTGACCAACAATCACGGTCACAGTCCATAAAAAGCCATCTAAAACTTCACCAACTGTCTCCATGTTCTCTGTTGAAGTTTTACTTGACGGGAGATTCAAACTTCCAGAGTTTGATGCTGCCACCTTAATGTAATTCTCTAGTGATGCAGATAGCATGGGAATAATTGGAGGTAAAAGATTTTGTCCTAGAAAATAAGTTCGATTAGCAGGAAGTGAGAGCAAAACTCTCAGCAGGCGCAAAAGGTAGACAGTGACTTGACAAGCTACAGGTCTTGAAGTGTGTGATGCAGGTAAAGCAGACGCAATGAAATCGATCAAACCAACTTGTCTAGTAGCATGCACTTCGAGTTCCTTTCCTTCTAAGAACTGTTCAAAATAAACAGAAAGGGATATTAGTAACCATCTTTGTTATCATAGCATGGTACAATATGTAATCACTAATAAGTACCTTTGTCATGTCACCCACAATCAAACCAATACTCGCAGCACCTTCTTTTCTAGCTTGACGAAGTCTCTGCAAGTCCTGAAGCCATCTACATAACTTACCTTTGGCAGCTCCTAGAGCAGCCCTATGTGCAATTCCAGTATTTTCACCTATGGCTGGTTCAACAAATTCATGCTTGAGAGCCATTAATCTCTGACGAATCTTCTTAATCCTTCGTTTCATCTGCGTGGCATTGGATGATTTAATCATAGACTCCGCAGTACTGGCATTGCTTACTATCTGTGAATCTTCGCCACTATTAGCTGACGTAGAACGATTTTGGCTATCTTTACTTGGGATGCGGCGCTGAAAAGGTGAAGGCTGATCCCTAAAATCCATTGAAGCTCTCTCACGTATTTGTTCAAGATAATACTTCCGGCGCTGCTCACTTTCGCGGAGTTTTTCAGCTAGTTTTTGTGCCAAAAGTTCAGATTCCTCCTGTTGTGCTTTAGCTCTTATCTCTTTTCTCCGTTGCTGCTCTGCAGTCTTCGCTTCTCGTGCAGCACTGGATGCTTTGCGCTCCTCTTCTCTTCTGACTATAGCTTCTTCTTTCTTACGCTGTATTTCAGCAAGTCGCTGCATTTTTTCAGCTTCAAGGAACTTTCTTCGTTCCAATACAGCCTCTTCCCTTGCAGAATCCTCCTTCTGCTTTGTTTTGATCACCTGTAGCTTTTCAGCTCTCCGCATTTCAGAATCATGAAGCTTCTGCCTCAGCAAGAATTTCTTAGTTTCATCATTCAGTGATGTAATAAAACGAACCTCACTGACCTTAATACTCTCATCACCAGCTCTTTTCGCAACCTGGGCAAGATATGCTTCATGACGAGATTCACCACGTTGATGGCGTGCATTCATTACTTCTCGCAGTTTAGAGCTGCGCACAGCCTGCAATTCATTGACACGACTTAACTTTTCAGTGGTACGCTGTAGTCTCTGAACTCTCTCACTTTCTAGTTGACTTCTGATCCGCAAAGCACGTGCGTGCTTTTCTTCTGCTTCTCTCTTCGTATCGAAAGCACTTCTTTTCTTTTTTTCAGGAGACATTAACTTGTCATGTAGAACGCGACCACGCTCTGTTACTTTTCTGCCAACATCAGGAGAATGAGAGGCACGGGAACTTCGAACAGGAGATTTCAGTATATCTTCCCAGTTTCTTTTTTCCTTCCAGGCATTCATTGACTTCCACTGTGCTGTATTTTGCTTCTCCTTTTCAAGATGGGCCGTACTCCTTTTCACAACATCTGTTGACTTAAGCCTGTCAGATTTATTCTCTGGCAGTATCCTATCCTTAAAAGCGTGTTTAGCTATCTCAGATATTGGTTCTAGTGCCCCTCTTCTACTTCTTCCAGAAGATGAAGACATACTTTGTGGGAATGATCTACCTGACTTGAATGCCTCCTTGCTTTGTCTCTCTTCAGTAACTTTTTTCTCACTACTATCACAAAGTGTCACCTGACTCTCCACTTTCAAACTGATATTCCCAACTGTTGCTGATGCTGTAGTCAGCTTTGCTGAAATACCTGGAACTTCACCAGAAGAGCTTGATGCAGAGCCCTCTGCAGTTATACCAGCCTGCTTGCGTGCCAGTTCTAGCTGAATCCTCTGGAAGGCCTCTAGAGACGAAGACAATATCTCTTGCCTGTGTGGTGAACTTGTCATCCGTCTGACCTGCATACATGATATATCAAAAAACTGCCTCTTCACAACTGTTCATATTATTCTGGAAGAGAGATCTATATGAGAAATCTACGGAACATGTGGGCCGCATTCACCAAACATCCTATAAACATATACCCCCACTTTCTTTTAGGATAAACATATACCACACTTTAACATAACCAACAAAAACTTTTAGCTGTCTAACCTAGTAGACCTTGTGTTATAGGAGAAATATTATGCAAGGAAGGGGGGTGTGGACAGCCCAATTCATTATAGAGTGCTGGAAAACTACCAAAAGGAGATAAGAAATGCTAGGAAGCAACCATACATGCACATTTCAAAGTATTGCAGACAAAAAGAAAACATCTGTGACGTGTAAATGAAAAACGAGAAGGTATCTTGATGAACTGGTCAGAACACAGACATCCCAAGACAATGAATGAGGTCTCCGATGGTCGGCTTTCACAGCCATTGGCATCCCTTCCTTTAGCAAACCAGGAGATTTCTTGGTGTTATCAAAATGTTCTGCCCTGGACTTTAGTTCTTGAAAATCAGATGTAGCTTCGTCAAGCACAAGTATGGATTCATTAATTTGCTCCATGTCACACTCTAATTCACAGAGTAGGTACAGTTCATCCACAGCTCTATTCAGATTTTCAAAAAGAAAACACCAAAGCCTCTGCCTGAATCTTTCTTTGCTCTCAGCCGTTTCACCTCCAAAACCTACAGAAACCGTTGCGTGGTTATGAAGTAATGTTTGGCTTTCCATGGACGCAACCGAAGAAGATATAACTGGAACTTCAAGATCATTGTTTGCAGAGGACAGGGAGACAGGGTCAGCTAAGGTAGTTGAACCACTAACATCTACAGGACTATCTGGTATTTCACATATATCCAATGGATTTCCTTATTTTCACTGGGTGTCTCCACTGCATGAATCATGATTGGGGACGTATCAACATTTGTTATAGAATTCATCTCATCTTCAAGTTTACTTTCATCTGTCGATTCATTTCTGAATTGTGTAGCATCTTCATCATCCATGTACTTTTTAGAAGGATTACTATCTCTGAAGGCGTCTGAGGGTAATGCTAGAACTGGGACTTCATCAAAATTTCCAAACTTGACAGAAGAGTTGGACAAAACACCTACTAGCTCTGCCTTCGGAGAGCCTTTGAGATTATCAGAATGTTCTACAGGTTTTGCAAGATCACTTGAACAGTTGGGGGATTCATGAGGCACAGAAGGGTCTGTGCGGTCAATCATGTCAGTTTTGGGAGAATCATCTGTTTCTTCAGCTAACTGCAGTTCTTCACTTCTTTTGACTACATCCTCCGAAGCTGGAACACTGGATCCATTCGTCAGGTTACTAGAACCTATATCAACGCATTCCTCACGATGAACCTTAGTTGTTTCTCTACTACCTAATTCATTGACAGAGACATTGTCATTTGTGCTCTGAGGTGGGTACTGCAGCCTATCATACCGCCTTGAACTGTCACTAGTGTAGTTGGCCTGAGACCGCAATGACGAGTTTGGAGCTTTATGGATGGAACTTCCTGAAGACCTCTGCAATGTGAATTTTGAGCTGGATCGATATTTCTGTCAAAATAAATTATAGCAAGTTAACAGCAGTAACAGCAGCAGCCAGAGTGAAAACATGATAGAAGGTAAACACACAATACAAGGTACATTTTGGAAAAGCCCGTAGCCTTGAAGCATTTTAGATGAATAAAACTCGCCCACTCAAGGCCAGAATCCTTATATTCACCAACACTGAGGAGATATGGTGTAGAATTTCAATCATTCTATGGAACTAGCTGGCCAAGTAAAAGAGAATGTATCTCACCTTTTTCACCTCAAGCCACCCTGATCCCAGATCGTCCCCGTCTCCGTGATCATTCTCCATCAGGGGGCGGATCTAGGCGGTGCGTAGGGTGGGTGTGCACCCGGAGGTCGTGAAGGTGAGTGGGATTTAACTAATCGAATGGGTTGAAAACAAAATCAAAATTCAATGAGTGCGGGCGGGGTGGAGACGGCGGGAACGCGATGTCCCTACGAGGAAGAGCGGCGATGCCGCGTGAGAGGCCGTGGTGCTTCGTGGGGGTTGGGGGTGGGTTGAGGCGTCGGCGGCGGCGGCGCGCGTGAGAGCCCGTGGAGCTTGGTGGGGGAGGGGGCGTTGAGGCGTCGGCGGCGACGCGCGTGAGAGGCAGTGGGGGTGGGGGTGAGGCGGCGGCGGCGGCGGTGACGCCGCACCGCCGGTAAGGTACGGCACGGCGGCAGCTGGAGGCGTCGGTGGTAACAGTGAGCACTAGGGCGCGTTTGGTGTGGACCCTCGGCACGATTAACACTGCACCTTGGTAAGGTAGGCTAGTGCAATAGATTTGTTCAGTCTTCAAATGAAAAATCAAAGCGATTAGCAAGATTTTGTGTGTATTTCTCTTGTAGAATTATATGTATTGAAAGAGTATGTTTTTATTGATCTATAGGGTATGATTAGGCTCCAATTTGAGGAGCTCCTGGATGCCAATTATCAAGATTTTTTTTGACCTCTCGTTCGATTTCCATTAACGGAACCGCAAAAGTGTATACAAATGAAAGAAATCGCCAAAGTGTATACAAATTAACTCTTTTTTAGTGTCCCAAAACATGAATCAACCCACCGGCTTTTTGGTAGTCGGAGCCTATCCAGCCTTTTTTGAGTCGGCTTCTCGCATCGACATCTTGAACATCTCCATGTCTTCCTCAAGTGTTTTTTTTATCTTGGTTTTCCGGCAATATCATCCAAGAGTAATTCATGTTACATAACCTATAAAGAAAACTTTGCTAGATCATCTCGTATTTTGTGCTTAAAACAGGACATTGTGTTTTTGTTCTCTAGATTGTCTAGCAAACCACAGTTTCAACTACTGAGCACCCGTTTGGTCTACCTAGACCAAAGGCACACAAGACCACTTGCCAAATTAGCTTGACAAGGGTACAATGTAACAAATGTTGATTAATAGTCTCTTTCAGCCCACATAAGTGACACTACTTATTGCATACATGAAGGGAATTTCTCGCCATATGTAGTTTTGGGGCCAATGACAACATGATTAGAGGCTAACCATGTGTTTGAGCTATATGAAAGTTCCTAAGCATATGTGGAGAAAAGCATAGATGGTTGGAGACACCTCAAAGATAAAGGTGAAAAGAGATGGTTTCCGAGCATTTATTCTTAGTTGGGCATCCGTCCTATCAAGAGGGGGTGGAATCAAAGCACATATACAAATTTAGGAGAGCCTCCCTTTTATCCAGTTGTTGGCAGATGTATTCTAGGCCTGAATTAATTAGGGTATCACCCCCGGAATATCTGGGATCCACATCATCCGGTGTCAAATATTCAGACGATATGATCCAGAAGTTATGCACTTGTATTCCAACACTCTGGACACCTCAGATATTAGCTTGCATGTTACCCCAGATTATCCAGCATCCGGATAATCCGATGCAAAATATCCGGCGATCAAGAAGGTTGTGCACTTGGTGCACAACTCTCTGGACACCCTGAATATTAGCCTGAAAGTTACTGAAAGGGCATTTCCCTCCTTGTGGGGTTTTGGTGTTAATGACAACATGATTAGCAGACTAACCATGTGCTTCGGTGTAATAGGCATATTTGAAGATTGCACAATATGGTTGGAGAGCCCTCAAAGTGAAAAGAGAAAAGAGACGGTGCCTAGCGCTTTCCGTTTAATTGAGTCATAGAGAATTCATACAATTAAGAGTGGTATGCATAGGAAAGGCCTCGGAAGTATTCAGAACTTCCGAGGTCTGAAACTTTCGTCGTCGCAGAAAACTGCCTTCAACAGCCAGATTTTTTTTTGCAAAACACAGTACAACGCAGACGCTCACATACACGTGCACACACTCACCCCTATGAACGCACGCACGCACACCCTACCCCTATGAGCACCTCCGAAAGAGTGAGCCGGCGATCGGGTCTTGAGATTGACGAAGTCACCACAGGCGACTCGTTGTCGACAGGAACGTCGCCTCCCACTGAAGAATATTCCGCCTAAATGAGAAACACCAATGTCAAATCTGGGATTTGAACTCTGGTGGGTTGGGGTACAACCACCCTCCTAAAAATCCTACCACAGGCAGGTTCTCTTCAACAGCCAGATTTGGGAGGCTCATAAAATAGCCTCCTATGTCCCTCAAGAAGAGGTGGCGCCTTTTACCCTCTCTATATCTCCTCCACTGTTCAAAAGCTTAAAACTCGGAAATCTACCACCCTAGTTCTTGAATCAATCTGATACTTTCGGGTGTGCTCGAGGAGTTCTAGATCTATGTTTACATTGAAGGAATTTGATTCCCCCATACAATCTTTTGAGGGTCTTGTTACTCTTGGGGGGCTTGGGCATCCTAGGCGGAAGAGGTGTTTTAGAGCTTATGCTTGGTGGTATAGAGCTCGGTGATATTGTTGGGAGTCTCTAACTGGGTTGTGGACATTGCCCCAACCTTGTTTATAAAGATTTGATTGTTGACTTCAAGGGCACCACATAGTGGATCGAGACACTCCACATCTTGTGGAGGCTCCCGGAGAATATGGTGAGCCTTGGTGGCTATTGGGGAGCATTGTGCCTCCACACATCTCCACCGGAGATTAGCTCGAGGACAAATGTTATCAGTATGGTGATTGATAATATTTCCACTTTATCCATAATGTTTTCATGTCATAGTTTTTAAATTTTGAGAGTTATTCTATTAACAAACATAGGGAGTATGAATTTCTCAAATTTATGATAAATATATTCTGAACACAAATTTGTGTGGTGTTGTATTATTCATATATTTAGGTATAATATATACTTAAGCGCTAGTAACGTAGTTTCGAACATAAACTTGTTATACAAAGAAGATGACATAAAGAATTTCGTTGAGACTCCAATGTTCACATTTTAACAATAGGTGCAATCTAATTAGAGCTCAACGGTTCAAGCATAGAGGGTAGACTTGTTGTGCTTCCGCATTGAGATCTCATAAAGTTCAGTTAGTGAGTGGTGGATAGATTTTGAGTGAAGAGCTGTCGGATGCAGATAAACGCCGTTTGAGGCTTCGCCGACGGATGCATTTAAGAGGCCAATGAATCTTATTTATCTCTAACATTTATCAGTTTTAGCAATGAAAATTGGGAGTATGCTGCTATTTTTATGAAAAAAAAATGTAGGAACTCTAAAATTTAAAGAAGTTGAAGGGAACAACGGTGGTTGACCACGCACTGTGTCCATCGCATGGCATGGACAAGATAACTGCCTCATGTGTCGGCAACGTTCAGCAGAAACCTGCTAAGTGCACAAGATAGAGGTACAGGGAACAGACAAACCATCCACTGCTGCTGTCTCATCTGATGGTCGTCTCAACATCTCGATCAATTCACGGGCGTCCATAGACGTCAAAATTGCTTCCCAAACTAGCTAGTTACGCATACGCCAGCCACAGAACGACATCACTCTCCAGTCTCCACCTTCACATAGCTGCACCACTTGGCACTCACGTAAAGTTGCTAAGACGATACACTCTTCACGGATTCGGATTCGGATTCGGATTCACCGGGCACATATGTTTATTCCAAATTAATTGTAAACATCACCTCTCATTCCCGATTTAAAGAGCATTATGTATCGGATTTGCTAGTTTTAAAGAGCATATTAGTGTCCAGTTCGGCTGCATGAGGGCAGAAATGGAGAAAGTTCTACATTATGTATCGGATTTGCTAGTTTTGCACACAACTCACGTCGACAAATAGAGCAAGTGGGCCTATTTTTTCTTGAAGAAGAGAAAACACCATAACGGTATCGGCATCAGCATTTTGTATTTTTTTTAGGTTAAGGTGGTCGATATCCACCCTCCGATTAGATAGAAAAGAGTTAACCCAAATTATAAGGGAACCGCCTGGTTTTATTTTTCTCGGTGCCACCCATACAAGATTGAATTGTAAAGGCGGTGAGCTAGTACATGACACATATTGTGTGCGGCAATGACTCTCAGACAACAGTACATTGTGTGCTGAAAACGACTTTGAGAATGAGTAGTATACTCGTCATACCTCCCTAAAAAAACAGTGTCTCGCCATACCGTGGGTCGGGCCAGGCTCTAAAAAGCCAAAAGGCACGTTTGAGCCCACTCTATCCCGGCCTGCTAGGAGGAATGCAATAAGCTGGTGGTGGTCTCGAAAACTTAAAATGGAGACGTCCAAACTATATGGTGCCTGTTTTTTAAAAATGTGAAATCGACATTTTTAAGTTTCCAAAAACCGAGAAAAAAATTCCGGGTGTAGATATTGTCGAGATCTACAATCATGAAAATTTTCAACTCGAAATTCGTTGTATTTTGGGTTGCACAAAAAAGACAAATGGGTGGATCTGGGTGGTGAACAATACACAGTTTTTAAAATTTGAAATTTCCCTGATTTGTCTTTTTTGTACAGCACAGAATACAACGAATTTAAGGTAAACTTTTGCACGCTTGTAAATCTCAACACTATCTATATCTGTGATTGTTTTCACGATTTTTGGAAACTCACAAATGCCATTTTTGTTTTTGTTTTTAGAAAAAAAAACAGGTTCCATGTAGACCGGTTTCTAAAAATCCACTCACGCGATGGTCCTTGATAAACAAAGTACCATATCATTATTGGCCTCCCTTAGAGTCAAACAGAGTACTGAGTAAAGTAGGACTGGCCAGAAGGTGCTCTCGCCACCCAAAACTAGGGAAATGAAGGCTCTACATTCATGGACCAGCTGGGCCAAGCATGCAAATGTAACCAACTAGCGGTTGGAAGAACGACCTCTCAGTACCAAGACCACGTAGTGCTGTCCCCCATGCATAAATAGCGCAGGCCAGGCCATTCTTGTAGCGCGCATGGGCATGGACAGGGCAACTGCCGTGCCGGGTCCCTAGCTACTTGGACTGTTGGCGGCCAACTGCCGGTCGTCGCAACATCTCGATCAGTCCACTCCGATCCAAAGTAATCTCTCAACCTAGCTAGCAGTGTATGCACGTGGGCATCGGACTATTCGACTTGGCGGCATGCATAAAGTTGCTTACTAGCTGCTTCCTCTGTTCCTACAACGTTTTGGCCGTTCAATTTGAGCTGTCAGAAACGTTTTATATTTAGAGACGGAGGGAGAAGGTAACATATGATCTTCATGGAGTTGGTATTTACTAGTAATTCATTCGTGATGGAATGCCCGAATGAGAAAGGGTACGCCAATGATTTGATTTGATGGAGCCATGTACTATGTTTGATATGTTACTTAATTTTTCGCCGAAGCAGGCTGCCGATTTTACTTACAGGAGAGAGTTTATAATAACACCGCCCAAAGGCAATGGCTGGCAGAGCCAACCCGAAAAAAAAAAGCAAAAAAAGCCTCTCAAGGAGGGCCGAAAGCTAGCTTTCTAACTTCGATTGCCCTTAAGGCCAAAGCCACAACGTCCAAGACAAGCGCGGAGGTGTCCTGAAAGACACGGCAATTCTGCTCTTTCCAAATGTTCCACATGATGTACATGGCATTGCCATTGAACTCGTGGTGTCGGTCCTTCGGAATAAGGTTCGAGACTGATTTCCACCAAATGGGAATGGAAAAGGATGCGTCAGGCTGAGGTATCGAGGAGATATCAAAGTATGTACTCCCTCCGTTTTTTAATATAAGATGTTTTAAGTGTTGCACATGTTGTGTAGATACATACTAAAATGAGTGAACATACATACTAACACATGTCTACATACATTTGTATACATGTGTATGTAGATAAATGCTAAAACATCTTATATTAAAAAACGGAGGGAGTAGCATCTAAGACCTTAGACCAAACATCCCAAGCAAAGGTGCAAGAAAAACGGAGGTGCGAGGCTGTCTCAACATGCAGATGACAAAACAGACAAAGGAACTTGGTGCTCAATCCTCTGATAGCCAGAACGTCCGCGGTGAGAATTTTTTGCTGCACAAGCGTATACGCAAAAACTTACACTTATTACTTGATTTCATCGCTTGATCACCAATAACAAATGCTACAGGTGTTCATAAATACTTAACCATAATTTGCTAAAGGATTTTTCTTACGTTTAGTACTAAATGGCAACCCATCATTTTTTAATTTCCAGTGACCAGATTTTCGTTGCTAAAAAAGGTTCCACATATTGTTTAGAAAAAAAAACTGTTTCATCTTCGATAAATTGTTACGTCTTTGGGAAGATATCCCAAAATTTCTAAAAAATGTTTTATATTTTCTTAAAATTGTTCCGTGCTGTGAAAAAAATGTTCAATATTTACAAATAAATGTTCCATTTTTCTGAAAAAATCTTCCATTGACACCGGTGCAATATGACTTGTGCAGATATCTGGTCATTAGCTAAAAACAATGACGGGTTTTTGAATTTTGTGAGTGCTTCAAGTATGAGTTGTCATATTCAGCATTGTCATAACATGTAGTCATGCATCTTCAAAATATGTGTATCCATATGGCTAAAGTTGAATTTCAATGGCAAATAGAAGTGCATGGCAATTCTCGTGAACCCTCGTAATATACCTAGATGGATGAGTCCCTCCAACCACATAATACACCTCAGCGACCACTTATTTCCCGCGCGCGCTCGGCTATATATTCGAGCGCCAGATACCATCATTCAACAAACACACACTTGTTTCAAACGAGCCAGCCATGGCAGCCTCCACCCTTGCCACTGCCGCTGCCCTCTTTTGCCTCCTCGCCGCGCACGGCTGCTGCGCCAGCAGGCACAAGAGCCACGTAGCCCCGGCCACCAATTCTCCAAGCAGCAGCCCCAGCTCCCTCGGCTTCAACGGAACCAATGTCGTGGCCGGCACGGGCTGGATCAGCGCCCGGGCGACCTGGTACGGCGCCCCCACCGGCGCCGGCCCCATGGACAACGGCGGCGCCTGTGGATTCAAGGGCGTGAACCTGGCCCCGTTCAACTCCATGACCTCCTGCGGCAACGAGCCCATCTTCAAGGACGGCAAGGGGTGCGGCTCGTGCTACCAGATACGGTGCGTAGCCCACGATCACCCGGCGTGCTCGGGCGTCCCGGAGACGGTAATCATCACCGACATGAACTACTACCCGGTCTCCCGCTACCACTTCGACCTCAGCGGCACGGCCTTCGGCGCCATGGCCAAGCCCGGCCACAACGACCAGCTCCGCCACGCCGGCATCATCGACATGGAGTTCAAGAGGTCCGCGTCATATTAATTGTCTTATCGTTCTTTTCTAACTAACTTACACCGACCATGGCGTCCACCGTTGCACCTCCACCGCAAAGGTTGTTGAAGCCTTAAAAGGAAGGCGCCAAACTAATTGCCAGCTAGCAGACCTAGCACAAGCCATTTGCCTCCTGGGTACGGCTTTGTACTCTTGCGCAACAAACCGTGGACGATGGCAGACAGCTCAACCGCAAAGATTACATAGCCAGATTTTTCTCATTTTTCATGCAGCAGAAAACACCATATATATCAGCATATATCGGCGTCAGCATTTATATATACAAACCTGCATTAGTTAGTTGTTCTTGGTGGCTAGTACGTACTTCAGTAGTTCAGTTAGCTTTTGACATATGAGGCCACACATTAATCAAGAATGAATTGTAAAGGCACAGAGCTAGTAGACCTAGTACATTACACATACTATTAGATTGCCTTAGATTGTGTGCGACACTGACTCTAACAACACAGTAGATTGTGCATTACATATGCATACCGAGGGGATGACATGGCCGACGCGGCACACATGACACATATATACACTAGAGAATAGAGATGGAAATCAAGAATCTCAGTTTGGTGAAAATTGCAGGGTGCCGTGCCTATACCCGGGGCTGACTGTGACGTTCAAGGTGCACCACGACTCAAACCCAAACTACTTGGCGATCCTGGTGGAGTACGAGGACGGCGACGGCGACGTGGTGCAGGTGGATATGATGGAGTCCCGGCGGAGGGACGGCCGGCCGACGGGGGTGTGGATGCGGATGACGGAGTCGTGGGGCTCCATCTGGCGGATGGACAGGTACCCGCCGCAGGGCCTGACCCGCCGTTCCAGGGGCCCTTCTCGCTGCGCATCACCAACGAGTCCGGCAAGACGCTCGTCGCCGACCAGGTCATCCCCGCCGACTGGAAGCCCGAAACACCTTACAGATCCTTCGTCCAGTTCAACTGATTTGGTTCCTCCATCCCGGGTATATATGGTGAGACGTCGTTTGTGACGTCCGGTGCGTGTTTATGTGGCATCTGTATGTGTGCCTACCAATGGAGCCTGCAAAATAAGGAGGAGATAAATAGTATACATATATACATTAATACATACTAGTTTAGAAAATGCGGCTTACAGCGCGCCACCTATTTATTGATTCTGAAAATATTTTGCTCGTCATATCCAAGTATTGTACACACTAATAAAAAAAAAGAGTTGATATCCCATGAAGATTATCCTTCCAAGCTCTAATCTCCCTATAAATGTTTTGCTCTCTCGGCTTTTCACGTCCTTCTAAAAAACAATGACACATGTCTATAAGATGGAGCCCGCTATTCTCTCACCTCGTGTGCTTACGTTTGTTGGAGTATTAGGCATAATTTTCATGATTAATTCCATGGCATAAAAAGCATGATCGCAAGAGCTACTAACATGTTAATCTCGAAAATACTAGACGTATTAATTAACATGGACAGCAGCAAGACATCTACGAATACAGCCATCGGAACGTGACGAACGTACCGAACAATTGTAGATGAAGTAGTCGTTGGAGCAGCGACAACAGCAGCTTGAGCGGCGACGGTAGCAGCTCGAAGAAGACGACGTTGAAAACGAGTCGCCCGTGGACCCGGAGATCGTCCATCAAGTCGAACCGTGATGAAGAATTTAAAAGCAGTCGCGCGGGGCGCTTCCCAAAAACCTTATTCGCCCTCTCCCGTACAGGATCACAAGGACAAGTGGTTCCGGAGACCTGATGTCCCGCTCGCCGGTGCACGTTGGCGCACGGGATGGAGTAGACTACGGTGGCGGCGCAAGGCACGAGATTGACAAAACCTAGATTGGTTCGGTGTGTGACGGCGCACGGTAGTGCAAGGCAATATATAGTGCGGTTCAGGAAACCCTAACGGGTAGAATGTGGGCCGGCCACGTCGCACATGTTCGAGTCGGTTACAGCAGCCCACGATCCGGTAGCGATCCGAATTGGCTAAGCTGTACACGTAATAGGCATCGGCAGCGATGCGAGCGCAAATCCATGGCGCCACGGGCCCTTTCACGGACCTGAATCGGCGACGAGGGGCAAAGAAGATGGCATGGGTGTGTCGCCGGCGGGAGGAAATGGCACAGCGGCGGAGAGGTGGCTGATGGGGCGCAGCAGGGCAGATGTAGGCAGGTAGTTGAGACAGTGAGCTGATGAGTGATGGGGCCGTCGTCCTGACGAGACAGTGAGCGGCGCCGAGGAATGGGTGTCTTTGTTTTTGTTTTGAGAAAAGTAGTGTTTTTTTCTCTGAAATCCACTTGGGCTCCCGACCGAGTGCATAGGCATCCTGTATCTAAAAACATATTTTGAACTATTAAAAATTTCGAACAAAATTACACGTATACTTTCCATTCGCAAAATTGTTTTGCGAAAAACCGATATTTTCTATGGCCTACGTAAAAAAGATAAAATGTCTCATGGCCCTTGAAAGATTTAAAAAATGAGTGGCAGTGACACATTTTTTTTCTCATATTACTAATATTTTTATTATTTTAGACAATGCTCATCTTGCACGAGACCCAGTTCGTTGTAGAAGGATTGATTTTGATCAGTTAGCACGGTTATTTCATAGCTAGCCTAATAGCATGAAGTATCATTTATCCAGGTGACACAGTGAGAGTTTATTCATCCGGTTGACATAATGGTTCATTTTCACACTGATTTATTTAAACCTATCATTACAGATTTTGTTGCCTTATGAAATTCTTGTCCTATTCATATTGTTCATGTTGGATCAAAAAAAGAAAATTATATATTTAGACCCGCTTCCTAGATCGACTTGGGGGTGCACAAAATTAAAAATGTGGAAATTTGCAGAAGGATAAACCTTGCTCTTCAACTGGCAAATCCAAAATAGAAGGATGACATCTCCAAATGGGCCCCACAAAGTCTCGGTTGTTCTGAAAAACTCGCACAGGTATGACACTTTTCACTTAAATATAACCTTCCTTAATATTTTCAGCGCTCAATGTGAAATTTCATCTTTATGCAGTGCTTTGCCTGATTATATATATTTTTCATTTAATGCACTCGTGTTACGAGGTAGCGTCATTTTTTCCGATACACACGGTGAATATTCTCAACCATGCTGATTTGCACACACTTTGAACAACAATGTTGTATAATGCATTTGTAGGATGGTTTTGAGTTGATAAAATTATTTTTGATACATATTCAGAAGTATCAAGACAATGAAGCGATAAACAATATTCCTCTCTTGGAATGAGGAATTATTGATCACATAAAGAGATGGACCTTCATGAAGTAATAAATGTTGTATAATGTTACTTAGAATTTGTTCTTCAATTATCGCTTTGAACTGAGTTTGAATTGTCATAGTTATGCAAATACATTTTATGCTTTGTGGATTTTCAATGATGCATCGTGTATGCGATGTTGTTTGCACATTTTTACATTGTTTAGTTATGAAATCTATTGCTCCTAACAAAAATCTCACTAAACCAGAAAAGGAGATTTATATTTTATAGACGTGCATTGCATGTGCACGTTTACTAGTGTGAAGAAAAAGCGGTTCCTAACCTTCTCTCTCCTACCTTTGAACCGGTTCCATACATTGCAGCATATTGGAAAAGTGATTCACAGAAAGAAACGAACCAACAATGTGATGCGGTTCAAAGGAGTCTTCATGCCAGGAGCAAGCATTGCTGGCCCACTTGGCAATGAGAAAAGAAAAGAAAGAGATGGCTTTGACGGGAGAAGATGGTTGATTAAAATAACTTTACATGTTGCATGGTCTCTGACAAGAAGCGCTAGTACCATTGTAGCAAAAGTGAATTGACTCATATCTCTGCCACCCTTTTCTTTGAACCGGCGCTACATAGTTCTTGGTCTTAGACACTTAGACCGTCGGGTTATTCAGTAGGGAATTTCTATTCCGTGATCGACCGTCCTACATCTATTCTTTTTTCTATTAGCCTTTGTTTGGCAGGCTGTTCTAAGTTTTCGATTAAATGTTTAGCACTATGTCTGCCAAATTGAATGATTTATTCATTCCAAAAAATTATAAAAATGGCTAAAAGGCGAGAATTTTAATATTTTAATATTATGAAACTTTGACTCTAAAATGAAAAATTCTTCCACGTTGAATGGATAGCTGCAGCAATAAATTTGGATAAGTCTTTCTACCCTTCTCTACCTACGTTGAGCAGGTACCTTTAGGTACCTACACAATACCTAACCCTATTTTTATATTGATTAAGAGTTCTTATTATAAATGAATTCTTCATTTTTCTAAGAATTCATTTTTGCATTTTTAACTATCAAAATAAAAAAAATGAAAATGCAATCCCGCCTGGCGTTGCCTGTCCGGTGTCCCCGGCATATCCGTATAGCCTTTCGTTCTCACATTCACTCTGCTAGATCATTGCAGTTTTTTTACAGCCAATACCTAAAACTGAATCTGCTTCACGTCAGAAGCCCTTCTCCTTTTACAAGATAGCCCGTACCCAATTTCAGTATGATTCCTTTGGCAATATTGTGGTACTGTAACTTGTTCACATTCTGACATTGTTACACGGAATCTGAAGCATTTATTTTAGGAATCTATTCTCAAGTTTAGGAAACCATATACCGGGAGAGGAAAAATTAGAAGCAAATAAAATCAAACCATGAATTTAGGGGAGACGATTCCTCAAAGAAATCCGGCAAGAATTCAGAAAAACTATGTGTTGACGAATTTGTATCGATTGTGATCACATGAACAAATATAAGGGAAAATAAGAAAAGAGAAAATCTTTGATTCGGATTAGGAGGATCTCCTCCGGCGTCGTCCACCGCCAGCTCCACTGCTCCGGCTGTGATGTGGCTACAACCGCATATGGAATCCTCAAGAGAAGATATGAAGCAGCACAATAGCAATTTTTACTTAATTGCAAAACCAAACTTATCGAATCAGTAGGAGTTGGAAGAGCTGCAACACAGTGTAATAATTACTCTATCGCTTTTAGCTCTGACGTGGACTGCGCACACACAATAAAAATACTTTGTCCCAACGTAACAGGAAGGTTGTCAATCTCCCTGGCTTGCTGAATACAAAGGGTTAAACGTATGATGTGGAGAATAAAAGTAAATGTAAAAATGAACAGCGAGAAAATGAGTGCAGGAAACAGTGAAAACGGTGTTTGTATCAGTGTAAAATAAATACTGAGTTCCACAGTTTACTAGTGGTGTCTCTACATAAAATAGATAGACTAACATGTTGGGTAAACAAATTACAGCTGAGTAATTAACAAATGGTAAGGGCATGACAATGCATATTATGACAAGAACGTGATATAACGTGATATATATTGGACATTATAATACATAGACCGCTTGCTATCTGCATATATGACTAATAATCCACTTGGAGGATAACATCCGTGTCTCCCACAAGTATTAAGTTGCAAGCAACGGATAATTGCAATAAGTAAAGTGTGTAATGTAAACAATGCAAATGATACGTAGACATATCACTGTTGTTTTCTCCCTAGTGGAGCACACAGCTGAGCAATTAACAAATGGTAAGGGCATGACAATGCATATTATGACAAGAACATGATATAACGTGATATATATTGGACATTATAATACATAGACCGCTTGCTATCTGCATATATGACTAATAATCCACTTGGAGGATAACATCCGTGTCTCCCACAAGTATTAAGTTGCAAGCAACGGATAATTACAATAAGTAAAGTGTGTAATGTAAACAATGCAAATGATACGTAGACATAGCACTGTTGTTTTCTCCCTAGTGAAGCACATCTAAAATCTTAGTCATTTCTGTCATCTCGAGACTAGGCAAACGGAGACATGAACCCAAAGAAATGACGCAAAACTACCACATTTGCGACATAAGCGACATAACCACCATTTTTTAGGCAAGGGACAAAAACCACCCCATATTGGGGCATTCTTATGACAAGTTGCACTAATTCTCCAGATTAGTTGTGTTAACACGTTTCTAACCATTTGGGTCCGCCTGTCGGGTCTACGTGGCAAAAATAAATGTTTTTGTTCCTGCCAATTTTATAAAAAGGACCTTAATAAATTATATCTTCTAATTTTTTATCCCTCTAATATAAAAAAAAGACAAACTATTATTTTTGATCGGGTGTGCTGCTACCTGCTTGCTATGTACGTTTGTGTCATGTGTGTGCGCGTGCATGGGGTGGGTTGTGCCCTGTTCCAGGACGGCCGGCCGGGGGCGGGGTCGCGCACGCACGCAAGCAAGGGAGCTTGAGCTTGTAAACGAGGTGGCTGTCAGCGGCGTCGTGCTTGATGAGCTTGTAAACGAGCACGACCCCGACTTCAACGCCGCCGTGGCCACGGGGGTCTGCCCCACCCGAAGTCCGCGCCCTCGTACGCGCCGTGCCTGAGCGAGCTGGGCGTCGTCGCTTTCGTCAACGGCAGCGGCGGCCGGTGGTGGACGACGGGAGGAAACCGGCTCAGGGGTGCGCAGGCTCGAGGCACGGGTCTGCAAGCTTCATATCTTCGTCTCAAACCTCCAGGGACTGGCGGTGATGACTGAGAAACGACACTGGTGGAGATCGAGCGTCGACGGCGCTCGGCCGGAGGCGGTGAAGAACGACTTTTCGCCGGCGATTGGAGACGCGAGAGACCGATTCCTTCGACGGGGGTAATATTTGGGAAGATATGGAGCTGATTGACAAGGTTTCAGAGGTTGACATGCACGTTGGCCGCGGTGGCGAGAGACAGCGCCGGCGTGGACGTGAACTGAACGCCGAACGCGTTTTCTGCCCATACAGCACCTAAGGGAGTAAAACTTGGGGGAGTGAAAGATTTTTGCGAGGCCGTTTCAAAGGAGCAAATACCTGGTGATAAGATCGACCGAGGTGGTCGATTTCGTCATCGCGGCGTACGGACGAAATAGCTTTGGTGGACGACTACGTTGCTCTCACTGCATGAATCGCAGCGTCAACTGCTCGGTCGAATTCGTTGTTGAATTCCGGTCAAGGTAGCATAGTCCCAGTGCTTAGCGGCAGTCAACTTTGGCGGCGCGAGCATGGCCGTGGCACTGCTAGGGGAGGAAGACAACGACGCAGCTCGGGACGGCGGTGGTCTACGGAGCCAAGAAGCAGGAGGCGCGAGCTCGGGGAGCCGGGCGAGGCGGCAGCAAGAGGCGCTTCCGGTCAGGGCGCCGGGTCGAGGTCGACGACCTGCAGCCAGAGGGAGGCTGGCGGGGCTGGAGCTGCGCGAGCTTCGACGCAAGGCGTTGCTGGTCGGAGTCCAGCAGCAGGAGCATGCGAGGGGGAGGGGGTGGACAAGCAGCGCCGGCTCAGAGAGCCACCGGCGGTGGAGATGGGGTGGTGAGGATTTTTTTTTTTTTGAAAGAAAGAGCACGCAATAAGGAACATCAAGGTCAAGGGCTCGCTCCCGCGACCCGTCCCTAGCAAACCCTAGCCGCCGCCGCCTGCCCCTCCTCCCTCCTTCCTCCTCCCCCCTCGCGCGGCCGCGCCGCCCCCGCGGCGGCCGGCCGCGGCCTCGGCTCCTCGCGCCTCGTCCCCTCCCTCCCGTCTCCCTCCGTCGCCGCCGTCGGTAGGATCTGCCGGGCGCGGCCCGGGCGGAGCCGGCGGCGGCGGCGGCTGTTCTCTACCCGCGCCGTGGGAGGCCTCGCGGGGCGGCTCTCCTCCGGCGGCGGTGCTTCTCGGGCGACGGCTGGTCGGCTCCGGCCGGTGGTGGCGTCACGGCGGCGTTCCCGCGGTGCAGTGAGGCGCACTGCACCGGCGGGGCGGCGAGCAGCGGCAGGGCGGCGCTGGCGAGCCCGTCGGCCCAGATCTGGGCCCTTTGGGCCCGATCTGGGTTGAGGTGGGCGGGCCGGCCCTGTTTAGCCTCGTTTTGCAGCTGAAGGTGACGGTGCTCGTGCGGGGTTCAGCGGCGACGGCGGCCGCTCCGGTTGCAGCGTGGCGGCGGGCTTTACGGGCCCGATCTAGGCCCGGCTGGACCCCTTGGGACCGGCAGGTGGCTGGACCTAAAGGGGACCGGTGTGCTTTGCGGCTGCGTCCGGTCGACTACCGTTTCGGCGGTGGAGGCAGTTCCCTCCCGCGTGGCCGCGGTTCCGCTAACCCGAGCTGAGCCTCTTCTCGCTTTCGGTTCGCAGACCTCGTGGTGGTTTCCTCGGGAAGATGTTGCTGGTGGCGGCTTTGTAACCGGAGTGGCGCAAGGTGGTGGGCGAAGAGTCTGGATTGTCGAGGCCCCGTCCTCGCGGGGCTCCTGTGTTCTGGATCGCCTGGGTTGTGGATATAGCTATCGGGAGAAATCCTTGTCGTGCTCGACACCGACGCGGTGCCACCCCTCGGGTGGCATCTGTCCTTCTTGAAGGGCGTCGTGGCTGGCTTCCATCCACCACCCTGTGAGTACCGGGGGAAACCCTAGGACCAGTAATGGTTCGGGCAGCAGCGCGTGCTTTCCTTCTTGAAGGAGCTGCTTGGTACTCGACTATTCAGCGCTAGGAGCGTGGTGGTAATCTTCTGGAGAGGCGCAACGGTTGCGGGTCATCCTAGTTTAGTCTTTCCACCTATGTCTTCATTTGTTTCTGTTTTGGGCGTTTGTTTGCTGTTGGCCCCAGCGTGTGTGGTGTTGTGTTTGTATCAGTGGTTGTATGGTGGTTGGTGCTTTATTTATAAAGCTGGGCGAAATCCTGTTTCGGCATGGCGTGAGGATCTTTTTTGTTTTATAATTTACTAGGAAAATTGCCCGGGATTTCAATTTTAGAGTGATTCACTTGTAGTTGAACATTCAAATGATATAAATAGATAGATTTTATTTTTATTAACATTTTGGTATATTCAGGAAATCTAAAGTGCAGGAAATCACAATTACCATCAATATCCCAATTACCATCAGGAAATATTGTTTCCTTAATAATCACCGATCAAACTGCTACACCAATCTTGTCTCATCAATAATCACAAGCTGCTACACCAAACTTGCAGTCGAAATGTCAAATCCTACCAACAAGAAATACTCAAATCCTGCTACTCCAAAAGCAGGACACACTCAAATCAAGCACGCTCTCTTTTCCTCTCTTTTTTGCACACTCAAATCAGGCCACACTCAAGTTCAGAATTAGTACCTGAGGCACGGAGAGGGCTTGGCGGCCGGCCGGAGAACGGAGACACGGAGGGTCGCTTGCGATTCCCTGCTGGCTTCTGCTGAGCTGCTCACAGCGCGCGGTCAAGTAGAACTGAGCGACGGAGCCTGCGCTGGCCAACTGCCGCCATCACCATGCGCCACCTAGGCTGGCCGGAGCGGGCGAGGACGGCCGGAGGAGTGTGAAGGCGGGTAGATCGAGGGTGGCGGCGGAAGCGAGAAAGGGGATCGAGGTCCTTCCCATCGCCGTCGAGTGCTGAGAGGTGGGGGCGGCCATGGAAGAGGAGGCCAGAAGGAGGAGCAGGGTAGCGTGCGGGGCCTCGGTGGTGGCTTCGAGCTTCGGACGCGGGGCAGCCGCTCCCGGGGGTCGTGCTCGCGGCGGCGCACGAGAGGAGTGAGGGCAGGCATCGGGAAAGGGGACGAGCAGCAGCGGCCGGTGGCGGCGCATCTGGAGGAGGACGGGGATGGGTGCGTGCGTTGTGTGGATAGAGAGAGAGGGAGAGAGAGGTTGCGTTTTTTTGAAAAGGTCCCTAGGTTTTCCGAAAACTACAAATAAGTCCCTCCGACGTACGGAACGACAAAGGCTCCCTTGCCCTGTGGACTGCGGGTTAATATCCCTATTTGTCAGGGTTTTTTTTAAAGTGGCGAGGCGGTGGCATTCTAAGTAAATATGTTTTGGTGGGAGGGCAGAACGGTAAATTCACAGACGGACGAAACCAAGGAAGCCTTGCTTCCTTTAGTATTAGGAGAGATAAAGGTCCTTTTATAACATTGCAGGACCATGTCATCTGTTTTTACCACGTAGACCCGACAGGTGGGTCCAAACGGTCAGAAATCGTGTTAACAGACTTAAATGTCAGAATCAGTGCAACTTGTCTCGATCATGCCTCAATGTGCGGTGGTTTGTTTGTCCCTTGTCCAAAACGGTGGTTTCTCTCGCTTATGCCCCAAATGTGGGGGTTTTGCGTCATTTTTTCAATTAACCACTATTTAGCATAAATACCCCTCTTGGACACACTAGCAACTACTTGGCCACTATTAGCATCGGAGAGCATACACGAACATAGATAACACATATAGATAGATAGATAAACAAACTTGATCATAACTTCACAATTCATCGGATCCCAGCAAACACAACATGTAGCTTACATAAAGATGATCTTGATCATGTAGGCAGCTCACAAAATCTAAACATGATACCACAAAGTGAGAGAGACTACTATCTAGCTACTGCTATGGACCCATAGTCCCGTGGAGAACTACTCACGCATCACTCCGGAGGCAGGCATGGCGATGTAGAGCCCTCCGGTGATGATCTCCCTTCGGCAGAGTGTCGGGAAGAGTTTCAAAACCCTCCCGATCTAGATCTAGGTTCACGGCGACGCGGCCACGAAACTTTTCGTGGATTTTTGATCGGGTGTTTAGGATTTTCGGGAGACGGAGAATATATAGTCGAAGGGGCGACTTGAGGGGCCACTGGAGGGCGCCAGGCGACCCCCCGGTGCAGCCCCACCTTCTGTCGTGCCGAGGTGGCGTCTGGGCCCCCTGGGTCGCCATCTCAGCTCTCCTTTGGACTTCGTCTTCGTGTCGGTGAAAATCTGGGCTCCGTCAATTTTTGTCCAATTCCGAGAATATTTTCCGACTAGGTTTTCTGAACAAAAAGACAACAGAAAACAGGAATTGGCACTGTGGCATCTTGTTAATAGGTACGTTAGTCCCAGAAAATGAATAAAATGATATATAATGCAAATAAAACATGTAGCATTTGTTATAAAACAAGCATCGAACATCCAAAATTATATATACGTTTGAGACGTATCAGCCTGCCGACCGTCGCTCATGTGGTGGCCCTTGTTGTCGCGAACTAAGAGAGCTACGGTGAGAGGAAGAGAGGGGACTATGTGCCAAATGAGAGAGTTTTAGTTTGCCTCAGTTTTTCTTCTCTTGTATTCCTCTCTTTAAATAGGGGCTTAACCGGCTAGTGTTACAAAGTCAAGTAAAACGTCACATCTGACTGATGTGACAGGTCCTATGATGTCATCTGACTACGCCACTGTTGATGATGTCAGGACTCGAAAACACTGTAGGTGACGTCTAATATGTCTTATCTACCTACTATGTACTGGTGCTGGCGCACCACTTCAGGATACTGGCTACATGAAAATCCTAGGCGACGCCTGGCTACTGCCGACTCCGGGCGAGGAGACGACTACCAGCTGCCGTGACCCGAAACAGACTCCAGACTCGGGCGAACTACTTCGACTTGGGACACTCCCCGAGTTGGCACACTAAACCGACTCCTCCAGCCGTAGTCGACCTGGAACACGAGCCTATTCCAACAATCACTCTCTAAGCTCGAGTTTTGGTGACACCTTGATGTCTACGCACGCTTTTATTCATGTAGACAGTGTTGGGCCTCCAAGTGCAGAGGTTTGTGGAACAGCAGCAAGTTTACCTTAAGTGAATCACCCAAGGTTTATCGAACTCAGGGAGATAGAGGTTAAAGATATCCCTCTCAAGCAACCCTGCAATTAAGATACAAGAAGTCTCTTGTGTCCCCAACACACCCAATACACTTGTCAGGTGTATAGGTGCACTAGTTCGGCGAAGAGATAGTGAAATACAAGTAATATGGATGATTATAAGTGGTAATTGCAATCTGAAATAAAAATAGCAGCAAGCAAACATGTAGCAGAACTGGTTGTAAACGGTGTTTTAATGCTTAGAAACAAGCCCTAGTGATCATACTTTCACTAGTGGACACTCTCAACAATAATAATATAATTGAATACATAGATATTTCCTCTTCACTATGCTACTCTGAATTATTCTCTCGTTGGATAACGAACACCAATCCACCGCGTAGGGCTATAAAAGCACACCTTAAAGTCGCATTCCATATCTAGGGAACCCACACTGTCAACTTGAGCGCCCTAAATAGTACTAGACAAACACCGCAATTTCATAGAGACATCCAACGCAAATAATAACTCATGATAAGTATTCCTGTTATCTTTAGCCTAAGTGCCACACACGGGGCGCACACTGTCAACTTCGCACCGTGGGACAAAGGTGACTCTGGAGATTACATTAATAAAACCACTTGAGTAGCATATAAGATAATGAAGAGTAACATCTATGGATTCAACTAGATTACAAAGCTCATGATCACATAAAGATCACACCATGGGAGAGAGAGATAAACCACATAGCTACCGGTAGAGCCCTCAGCCCTGAGGGAGAACTACTCCCTCCTCATCATGGGAGGCAGCGACGGCGATGAAGATGGCGGTGGCGTCGATGGAGATGGCTCCGGGGGCAATTCCCCGTCCCGGCAAGGTGCCGAAACAGAGACTTCTGTCCCCCAAATTAGGGTTTTTGGTCGCGGCGGAGCTACGGAACTCTTCTGGATAAATCATCGATTCTTCTGTGAGTTTTAGGTCAGGGGCAATATATAGTCCAAAGGGCGTCGTGAGGCGGTGCACGAGGAGACAACACCACCCCTGGGGGGGCCAAGGCCCAACCGCGCCCAGGGTGCGTGTGGGGGCTGTGGGCCTCTCCTGGACTTGTCCTTATGGCTCCCGGAGTCTTCTGGCGAAATAGAATTTCTATAATTTTTTCAGATTTTTCTGAGCACTTCCATTTTTGGACCTTTTCTGCATGCACAGACATAATAAACAGAAACTGGCATTGTGGCATCTTGTTAATAGGTTAGTCCAATAAATGTCATAATATGATATAAAGTGCATATAAAACATGTGGCAATTGATATAAAACATGCATGGAAGATCAAAAATTATAGATACGTTTGAGACGTATCAGCATCCCCAAGCTTAGTTCCTGCTCGTCCTCGAGTAGGTAAACGATAAAAACAAAATAATTTTTGAGGTGACATGCTACCATCATAATCTTAATCATATAATATTGCAAGTCACATGTAAATGAATGAAGTGATCCAAGTCAATGGTCTATAATTTGCTACCAAATAGATAATGAGTAAACAATGAATCACACAAGCTAAACGTTTTCATGAATAGTACTTTCAAGACAAGCATCAAAGCGTTTTGCATAAGTGTTAACTCATAAAGCAATAGTCTCTAATAAAACTTATTTAATCAACACAAAGGAAGAATTAAGTTTCAGTATTTGCTTCAACTTTCAACATATTTATCTCATGGATATCGTCAACACAAAGTAGTATAACAAGTCCAATACGTAGCATATAACGCATGTTGTAACAAAGTTGACACTAGTGTTTGCTTGTGGAAGACAGAAAGAATAGGAAAACTGACTCAACATAAAAGTAAAAGAAAGGCCCTTCGCAGAGGTAAGCAGAGATTAAGTCATGTGCTAGAGCTTTTAGATTTTTGAAAGCATATAGAGATTGCATAAAATATTTGATACTCCTCCCAACCTTGCTAACACAAGCCATGGCTAACCGAATCCTCGGGTGCCTTCCATCAATCACATACCATGGAGGAGTATCTATTTTTTAGATGTGTTTGTTAATTGTCAACGAATGGTAGCGGGTGAGAACAGTATTCTACCTGTCAAACGGACTTTTAAGAGAGGCTCCCATGAAGGACTTTATTTCTACCAGCAAGTCAGATCATCCCTCTCTCTTTGGTTTACACACATGCAGGTATTTCAATTTGTCATTGCTTACTGATGAATCAGGGCAAAAGTGTGAAGAGAATTAATGGTTAAAGTTGTAATTAATTGGGACTGGGCACCCCGTTGCCAGCTCTTTTTGCAAAATTAGAGGATAAGCAGATGTATATGCCGCTAGTCCAGGTGTAAAAGTCCATTTGACAAATAGAATAAAGAATAACCACACTAATTCCTCATGAGCTAGTAAACATTGACACAAAAAGGGAATAATAACATTTTGAATAATTTAAAAGTAGCACATGAAAAATTTACTTGGAGTGGCAAGGAAATGCCACATATAGGTAGTTATGGTGGACATAAATGGCATGGATTTTGGCTCAACGATTTGGATGCACGAGAAGCATTCCCTCTCGGTACAGAGTTTAGGCTAGCAAGGTTTATGTAAGCAAACAAGAATATCAACCCGTACACCAAGTTTTATATGACAAACATATTGCAAACATTATAAGACTTCATACCGTCTTCCTTGTTAACCAAACCCTGTTATTAGAAAATATCTAGACCTTAGAGATACCACCGATGCAAACCAAATTTTCAACAAGCTTTACGATAGTTCTTCACTAATAGTCTTAACTCATGTGATGCACAAATTTAATCATGATCTACTTGTTAACTCAAAACAATTGACAAGCATCAAGTTATCCAAATTAGTGATCTACAAGATTAAGCAAGTTTTTCCTTATACCAATTACCACATGCAACATTTTCTGAACCAACCAAACACCAATCAATTTATTTAATCAACTCTCCAAACAAATATAAGTGAAGCAAGAGAGTACTTTCTACAAAAGAAAGCTAATAGGTCTGACAAGAGATACATGAAAACAAGAGCTAAAAGCTGAACAGCGCTAGATATGAATACTCAACAAATATAAGTGAACAATAGGAGTATTCTCATGAAAAAGCGGAGCGTGTCTCTCTCCCAATCAAGAATGCTAGGGTCCAGTCAAACTTTATTGAAAACAAAAGTGCAATACTGAAAATAAAAGCACACAGACGCTCCAAGAAAAGCACATATGATGTGAAAGAATTAAAATACAGTTTCACTAGAGATGACCTGATAATTTTGCCGATGAAGAAGGGGATGCCTTGGGCATCCCCAAGCTTAGATGCTTGAGTCTTCTTGAAATATGCTGGGAAGATCCATGGGAGCCTCCCCAAGCTTAAGCTCTTCACTCTTCTCCATCCTATTATATCACTCTTCCCTCTTGACCCTTGAAAACTTCCGTCACACCAAACTCAAAGCAAATCTCATTAGAGGGTTAGTGCATAATCAAAAATTCACATGTTCTATAAAGACACAATATGACTTGTTACTTTAAACATTAGCTACTGCCACTGATGTTATGTGGAGCTCTTCCACCCAAAAAAGAATTTCACTCAACACTAGTAAAAGAGAGAATGCAAAATAAAAGATATAATCTGTCTAAAACAGAACAGTGCGCAAATACGAATTTTTTAGAGGCACTTACGTTGCTCAGATCGAAAAACTTTGAACTAACAAAGATGCACACATATCTGAGGATCACGCACAAAAAATCAGATTTAAATAAATTTTCTGTGATTTTACAGAAGCAAAACAGTGAACAGCAGAAATCTGTTCCTGCGCAAAAATCCAAATCTAGCATCATCTTGCTATTAGAGGCCTTACTTGGCACAACAATGCAAGAAAATAAAGATACAAAGGCATGTTACAGAAGTAAACAGCACCTTGACTCAAAAAAAAAGAAAAATTGCAGAAATAAAAACAATGGGTTGTCTCCCACAAGCGCTTTTCTTTAAAGCCTTTTAGCTAGGCATGATAATTTTGATGATGCTCTCATATGTATAAGAGTTGAATATGAAAGAGCATCGAGAAGCAAATATCAAACACATTTAAGTCTAACCCACTTCCTATGCAAAGGAATCTTGTAAGAAAATAAATCAATAAAGCACAAAATGATGAGGATAGGAAGGCAAAACAAGTGCGACATCAAAACTTTCAACATAAAGAGAGGAGACTTAATATTATTGTGATGTATGAATCCATGTCTCCCTCTCTCATAATAACTTCCAGTAGCATCATTGATAAAATCCACAATATAACCATCATATGAAACATTCTTATCATGACCCATATGCATAAAGGTATCAATATTTTCCACATAAGCAAAATCCTTCTTATTAATAACAATGGGAGTAGGATCATCATAAAGAACTCGAACATGATAGACAAGTTGTATATTAGAGTGATGGTTTTGAGAAATCCCTCCATATTTATGGCAAGTTTCATGAGGATGATTGTAATTATAACCTATGTCATAGTTATCTTTATAATAATTATCAAAGGCTGGAGGCATAGTATCATCATAAACAATAGGATAGTTATCTTCCAATGTGTGTTCATTTGTAAACATATCATCATCATTTTTACTAGAAGGAGAGGTCTCAACTATGTAATCATCAGTAGCAAAAGGATTTTCAAAAACATCACCAGGAGGAGAGGTTTCAAAAATATAATTATTACTAGCAAAAGGATTTTCAAACACCTCATCCCCAAGCTTCATGCTTCCTATATCATCATTGGAAGGAACAAGCATAGTACTAATAGTATAGCAATTATTAACATCATCATTTTCAGAATTGGTACCCAAAAGATTTTCAATACCAAAAGTAGTGTGTTTTTTCCAATCATGATCACTACTATAAGTAACAGGCCTAGGATCATCATCGAATTCAGACTCATCAGCAACAACTATAATAGGAGCAATATGCTTAGGGGAGGATACCGTTTGCTCTCTCCTTTTACTCCTCCTCTTCTTCTTCTTTCCCTCTTTAGGAGAGAGAGGCTTGAAAGGAGGCTTCACCACATACCCTGGTTTATTGTTAGAAACAATAGAAGAAGCTTGGGAGGATTCCTCTCTTTCATTAATAAGAACAAAACACATATTAGTCCTATCATATTTTGGTAAAGTCCCATCTTTTATAATATTTTGTATGTAAGTATTTGCGTGGCAATTATCAACACAATAAAGATGACATCCATGCAGGACGCTTTTCATATCAAAAGCACTCACATCTACCAAAGAAGTCTTTCTTGATAACTCTTCACACCCCAAAAATAATGTAAGTTCATCATGCTGATTAGGAGTGGTCATGTCATCACAATACAAACTCGCAGTACTCATTGGATTCGAAATACTATTATCATAGCCTAACCATTGAAAATTGAAGTGTCCCACTTTATAGCAAAGTTCACAAATAAAAGTATAGAGGGCACAAACTTTTTACCAAGATCATCTAGAGCCCTGCGCCACGTTCTAGTTTTTTCATTCCTACGATGGATACAATATTCTTCTTCGATTTGATTCTTTTCACAAGGTCTAAGTGCTCCACAAAAATTAACATGCTTATAAGAAATAGTATTTTCAGAAGTTTGAGCATGTTTTTTGCAATCATTAGTAACAATTTCATTTTCCATGCAAGTGTCTTTGAAAGGTTCATGATACAAGTCCCAATTTTCTCTAGGAATATTAATATGAGAAGCAAAGGTTCTACATCAATCAACAATAATTTGAGAATCAATACCATATTTAGCACTAAGCTCATGAAAACTAGCAGTTTCAGCGAAAGACTTAATGCAATCATACTCATAGTTTATACCTGATTCTTTACCTTTGTCGTTGACGAGGTGTGGACTCGGCAAATCCCTGGATTGTGCACCCCGGGTTGATTGAGGGGGAGAGAGATGGCGCTGGTGATCACGACGGCTGACAAGCGAGGCGTTTTACCCAGGTTCAGGCTCCCGGAGGATAACACCCTACTTCCTGCTTGTCTGGTTATTGATGGTGAGCTGTGGCTACAATGGCGAGATGGCAATCTCGCTAGGGTTTGTGTGGCGGTTATGAGCGTCCCCTAGACGAAGGACCCTCCTAGCCTTTATATGGTAGGCTAGGTCTCGGGTGAACGGTGCCGATGGCGCTTACAAGCATGGCGGGGTCGCATGACCTAGCGTCGACTATCTTGGGCCACACATCGTCCTCCTTGGGCCTTCCTTGGGCCCTCGTTATAAGGCTGACAGGCTTGGCGTGACCCAGGTATCGCCACCGTGGGGTAGTCAAAGAGTGACCCCACGACAGGAGCCCCCGAGTGCTTAGTCGAATCGTAGAGTCGGGTAAAGGACTCCATCCTCCTGGGCACGCCTTCGAGTTCCTGAAAGGGACAAGTAAAATTGGTCGACTCTAGCCGTTCAGGGCTTATGGAGGATTCCTTTAGTCGAACTGTCACTTCCAGGGCAAAGTACCGTTAGTACAGCCTTAGCCAGTGATTTTCGACTGCTATTGCTCTGATTCACTCGGGAGCGCGAACAGCGCTCCCGATGGGAGTAGCCCCCGAGATTAAGCTGAATTGCTCGCAATTGAGGTTAAACTCAATTTTTCTTCAGTCGAAAAGCCCGCTCCCGATGGGAGTAAAGAAGGGACTCTACTTGGAGTCGCGACTGGCTTTTGTGTGACTTACTGTGTATTCGGCCAGTTTGGCTTACTGCAGGGGTTTGTTCGGCACTTGGAGCTTACTGGATGTTCTTGCACTCGAATGAAATGTTCGAGTTCTCAATCAGCTCGCTGGCTTACTGTACGAACTTATTCAGCTCTGAGAGCTTACTGAATTTTCTTGCACTCGAATGAAATGTTCGAGTTCTCAATCAGCTCGTTGGCTTCCTACGCCTTCGCGGTTGACGTCAGTGCTGACGTTTTTGACGCACTCTGTGTCTGATGGGACGTGACAGTGCTGTCCCACTGTCAGTATTGGCTGGAGACAGCGGTTACCGCTTTTTTTTTCTGACCGTTGGGCGCGAAAATTTCGCGGTGTGATGATGGCGCCTTGATTCCCGCGCGCAGTGGGCGGCGCGGCCGTCGACGGTTGCTATCTCCGCGCGACACGTGGACGGCCAGATGATGTTGCGGAGAGCAGTTTCCACAGGGATGGCCAGGATTAACTGACCGCGCGGTATATATTTTTTACCGCAGCGGTGAACAGTTCATTCCATCCCCATTCCGTCGTCTCCGCTGCTCTCTCCGCCATTGTTGCTCCTCTGCTAGTTCCTTTCTTCCACCCTCCATGAGCAAGGCCGTGATGAAGAGGGGGAAGGCTGCTGCTGGCACCGGCGCCGCCGCCGAGGCGAGCGTGATGAAGAAGCCCGACGGCGATTGGGTCAAATCGTCGGTGAAGAAGGCCGACCTCGAGGCCCTCCGCGCGCAGGGGCTGCTGCCGCCGGTAGACCAGGCGACGGTGCGCGCTCCAGGGAAAGAGGTATTTCCCGCTCCTCGCGATGGGGAACGCGTTTGCTTCGTGGATTTCCTTCCGCGGGGTTTCGGGTTCCCCCTCCACGATTTTGTCCGTGGTCTCCTGTATGCTTATGGGATTCAGATCCACGATCTGACTCCCAATAGCGTCTTGAGTATCGCGAGCTATATCGTGCTCTGCGAGTGCTTCCTGGGAATCGCACCTAATTGGTTGCTGTGGAAGTCGCTATTCCTCGTGAAGAGGAACGTGGGGAAGAACAAGCAGGTGTATCCAGTCGGCGGCTTCGGCATCCAGGTGCGTGGCGACACCACCTACTTTCAGATGAAGAAGTCCGACTCCGTCCAGGGCTGGCGGAAGAAGTGGTTCTACATCAGGTGCGACCAGGAGGGGCTTCCCAACTTCGCTGCTGATCGCGAGTTGCGGAAGTCGAACGCGTGGGCGCACCCGCTGTCGAAGGAAGACAGGGAGGCGACCCAGCCCTTGCTGACACTTCTTCGTGGCTTGCTGAAGAGTCTTGGGCGCGAGACAGGTGGAGTTCACCTTATTGCCACCTTCTTCAGACTTCGGGTGCAGCCGCTTCGCGCTCGCACCCACCCGATGTGGGCGCGTGAGGACGCTGGCGATGAGCTCGATGATGACGAAGTCGCGTCGAAGGTGAGGAGCATCACTAGCCTCCGAGCCGCTGACCCGTGCAATGTCAAGTGTCCAGTCGAACCGTATGGGCCTAATAACCCTGTGCCTGAGGTGAGCTTTGTTTGCTTTGTTCATCTTGTATCTTCTTGTGTCGAATCTTTTCGCTTGACTTGAATGCTTCATTCGCTGACAGGGCCGCTCGAACTATGTCAGTCTTCCTCCGTTGATGGAGAATGGCCCTCATGAAGAGGCAGAGTTCCCTGAGGACGAGGTTGATGACGATGAAGTTCCCTCCGCCACCTCTCCGAGTGAAGAGCTGGAGGAGGATGAAGATGAGGAGCCGCAGCGGAAGCGGCAGAGGCGAAAGGGTGTCGACTCTGGTTCTGCCTCGTCGCCTGTGAAGGAGGCGGGTGTGATCGAGGAAGAGACGAGCGAGTCCTCTTCGGGTACTAAGCACCCGAGTGACCTGGCGGAACCGTTGTTCGTGCCTCCCCTCGGCTCTGCACCGCCGATCGAGTTCGCGAGGATGGCCTCCGTTTCCTTGGGGAGTGAAGATGATGATGTAGTCAGGTTAGTCGCGTGACCTTTGCTTTGTATTTGTCGAGTGTGCTTTTTCACTTGCGGGTCCTTGAATTGAGAGTTCTTGTGACAGCGACCGTACCGGCGCTGCTGTTTCTTCCCCTCGTGAGATGGAGCACACTTCTGCTCCCTTGATCGAGCAAACTGCTAGGACGCCCGGAGAGGAGGCTCTGGCGGGTGACGTTTTGGGCTTGAAGGCTTCCACCTCCACCATGCCTGAGAGGTCTGCTGATGCGACTCCAGTTGACTCTGGGCTGCTTGAGCATGTAAGTGTTCTTCGATTCCTTCTGCAAGATCTGTATCGGGTGCGCGTACAGCGCTCCCGATGGGAGTAGCCCCCGAAGATGCGCGTGACTGGAATAGTCGGGCGCAGATTGATGTCTTGTGTTTTCTGCAGCCATTTTATCGCCAGCAGATGGAAGGAGCCGCGGCCTTCGTTCGTATGGAGCAGGAGAGGGATCAGCTCCGCGCTGCTCTGGAGCAGGCGAATAGTAAGTATGAAACCTTGTGTTCGAGGAGTGCTTCGACTGCCTTTATTGCTAACTGTGCTCCGTTGACCCGCAGGCGAGAAGGAGAGCATGAAGGCGCGGTCGCGAAGCTGGAGAAGTCACTGGGTGAAGCCCAAGAGCGGGAGCAAGCTCGGGATGCTCTGGAGAAGACCCAGGTCGACCGTTTGCTCGCACTCGCAGATGTTGTTGGAAGTAAGTTTTTCGGCCGTAGGCCTACTTTGTCTTTTGTCGACTTCTGGCGCCTTATGGGTGTGGATTTCCTTTGGGCAGAGAATTGCGGAGGTGCTCCTCCGGAAGGGACTTCTAGCGAGAGTGTCGGCTTGGCGCAGGCTGTTGGCTTCGTCGACCGCGTCTGCGCATATGCATCGGCAGCGATGCAGCAGTCGGCGGCGGCCCTGCAGAAGTCGACGGAGGCCTTAGCGACTGTGCACCGGAACATCTTTCCAAACCAGCCACCACCAACTGCTGTTGATGCACTCGCGGCTCCATTCGAAGGCAATTCGAATGTCCTGGCGGACTTCACGCGCGCGCAGACGGTACGCGGCTCAGAGCTCACTTTCCAGCTGCTCCTTGGTCACCAAGTCGTAGGTGATTTTGAGAAGGTTGTCAGCGACTTCCCTCGGAAGCCTGATGGCAGAACCGCGTCCCTTAGCGGTGTGAAGGTGCAGGCGAGCCAGCTAGCTGCGAAGTTGGTCGCCACCTTCGAGAGGAGAATTGCCAAAGCTGCAGAGTTGGCTGCTAGGAAGAGCCGTTCCCAGTCTGAGTCTGTAGTGTAGACTTTTCCTTTTAGAACTGCGCTTCTGCTGTTGGGCTTGAGTCTGTAATGCACTATATATTGTGCGAGTGAACATGTTGATGATGAAATGTGAATTCACTCCCCCGGGGGTGCAGTCGCCGTGTATTTTTTTATCTGGCTTGAATGAGTTATGTTTATTCTTTTCCTGGCCTGACGCTGTCGATTCTTGGCAGTCTGATATGGGCGAAGCTCCTGACGTTGCTGGGACGACTGGCGCGGGTGATGAGGAAGATACCACTTCGGCTGCGCCTACTCGTCGCCGCCGTCAAGCTCCTCCAGCTCCTGTGCGAAGCGTAAACGACCAGAGAGTGCTCACCTTCATGAGGAACAAGGTGGTTGAGCTCGAGTCGAAGTTGAAGAATGCTGAGTTGGAGCTGGAGCGACTGAGGTTGCGGCCCGTCGCGCCGTTCTCCCAGCGTGAAGAGTTTCTGCTTGGAGAGATGGACTTGATTGGTCGACAGCTGCAAGGTTGGACTTTTAGCGTTTTTCCTTCGGCTTCTGTGTCTACTTGTTATGCTCAATGCTTGGCCTTGATGCAGATGTCAATTCTGATTTGACGGCGGAGCAGCTTCGAGTGGACGAGCGGGTAGAGAAAGAGGCCGCCGGCGACTCACCCGAAGCGCGCCAGTTTTGGTCAAACAAGTCCAGAGGAAGTATCCTGGCACGAATGCTGGATCGCACCTGGCGGGCTGCTGTACTATTAGAAGGTTGCAGAAAAACCCTCTGGCAGATCAACAAGGTGTACTTTCCTCACAACGAGCAGCCGAATGGACTAACTGCGCTTCTGGAGAGGTTCCGTGAAGGCGGTGCGTTGAAGGAAGTCGTGCACGCTCAACTTGTTGCCGGGGCGAACGTGGCGTTGGCGTATGTTCGAATGCACCGGCCTAACCTTCCATTGCACAAGGTGCTTGACGGCTTGCCTGGAGAAGGTGACTATGCCGATACTCTTGCGGCTGCACGCCAGATGATTCAGCAGGTTCAGAAATTCAGCGAGCACCTTGTAGGGCCACTTGATGCGCCAAAGGGCGAGCCTGTAGAATAAGGGCAGTAGAGTGCTGTTGCATAGCGTTAGCTTGTAAGAGAAATTTTTCCAAGTGGAAGTATGAGTGTATGTATGTCGAGGTGGGGGTAGCCCCCGAGTTAGTAAATTGTATTTTGTAGACGTCTGTGAACCCGTATGGCGCAGCCCCCGAGCGGATCGGGTGCGGCCTAGGGTTTTGTGGGTTTAGACGTGTGCGGCGCGGCCCCCGAGTGTTTCGAGTACGGCCGAGGATTTTCTGAGTTAGACCTGTATGGCGCAGCCCCCGAGTGCGTCGGGTGCGGCCTAGGCTGGACTTGGACCTGTATGGCGCAGCCCCCGAGCACTTCGGGTGACGACCAAGGTTCTCGACTTGGACCTGTATGGCGCAGCCCCCGAGTGCGTCGGGTGCGGCCTAGGTTTTTTCGAGTTGAACCTGTATGGCGCAGCCCCCGAGTGCGTCGGGTGCGGCCTAGGTTGGACTTAGACCTGTGTGGCGCAGCCCCCGAGTGCTTCAGGTGGCGGCCGAGGATTTTTCGAGTTGAACCTGTATGGCGCAGCCCCCGAGTGCGTCGGGTGCGGCCTAGGTTGGACTTAGACCTGTGTGGCGCAGCCCCCGAGTGCTTCAGGTGGCGGCCGAGGATTTTTCGAGTTGAACCTGTATGGCGCAGCCCCCGAGTGCGTCGGGTGCGGCCTAGGTTGGACTTAGACCTGTGTGGCGCAGCCCCCGAGTGCTTCGGGTGCGGCCAAGGTTTTCGACTTGACCTGTATGGCGCAGCCCCCGAGTGCGTCGGGTGCGGCCTAGGTTTTTTCGAGTTGAACCTGTATGGCGCAGCCCCCGAGTGCGTCGGGTGCGGCCTAGGTTGACTTAGACCTGTGTGGCGCAGCCCCCGAGTGCTTCGGTGGCGGCCGAGGATTTTTCGAGTTGAACCTGTATGGCGCAGCCCCCGAGTGCGTCGGGTGCGGCCTAGGTTGGACTTAGACCTGTGTGGCGCAGCCCCCGAGTGCTTCGGGTGGCGGCCGAGGATTTTTCGAGTTGAACCTGTATGGCGCAGCCCCCGAGTGCGTCGGGTGCGGCCTAGGTTGGACTTAGACCTGTGTGGCGCAGCCCCCGAGTGCTTCGGTGGCGGCCGAGGATTTTTCGAGTTGAACCTGTATGGCGCAGCCCCCGAGTGCGTCGGGTGCGGCCTAGGTTTATGTTGCTTTTTGACTGAAAAAGTAAAGTGGAGAGCTTGTTCCATAAATCACTTCATTGATTTTTGCGAGCAGGCCGCCTCATTAAAACCCTTCCAGTCCCCTCAGGTACCCTGGTAAGGGAAAGAGTGCGTCTGAAACCTGCCGCCTTGACATGTATGCTTTGTTACAGCAGGGGAGTCGACTAGGCATAGAAGCGTCGCAGCTGCGCGACATTCCACGGGTTGTGGCAGACTGTTCCTGTCTTCGAGTCCTTCAGGCGGTAAGCTCCTCCGCCGATTGCTTCTGTCACAATGTATGGGCCCTCCCATGGGGAGGCGAGCTTGTGCACCTTCTTCTGTTTGAGGCGAAGGACCAGGTCGCCTGGAACGAAAGCTCTTGGCCGCAGTCGCCGTCCATGGTAGTTGCGCAGGTCCTGCTGGTACACAGCTGAGCGAGTGAGGGCGATGTCGCGTGCTTCGTCCAGGGTGTCCATGTCGTCCTCGAGTGCTTCTTCTGCGTCAGACTCGTCGTAGGCCACCACTCGAGGTGCATCGAACTTGATGTCGCAGGGCATGACCGCCTCTGCGCCATAAACCATGAAGAATGGCGTGTACTGGGTTGATCTGTTCGGTGTTGTGCGTAGACTCCAGAGCACAGAAGGCAGCTCTTCGACCCAGGCGCCTGCAGCGCGCCTCAATGGTACTCGCAGGCGCTTCTTGATGCCTTTGCAGACTAGGCCGTTGGCCTTTTCGACTTGCCCATTGGATTGCGGGTGCGAGACTGATGCGTAGTTGAGCTTGATGCCTTGTTCGGAGCAGAAGTCCTTGAATTCTTCGGCTGTGAAGTTCGTGCCGTTGTCGGTGATGATGCTGTTCGGCACCCCAAACCTGAAGATGATGGACCTGATGAAGTTAACTGCTGAGGATGCAGTCGAACTTGTGATGGGCACGGCTTCGATCCATTTGGTGAACTTGTCGACTGCTACCAGGAGGTGAGTGTGCCCCCTGGTGAAGATTTCTTGAGTGGACCCACCATATCGAGTCCCCACTGAGCGAATGGCCAGGCGAGTGGTATGGTCTTCAGTGCCGATGCTGGCGCGTGCGGCTTGTTGGCGAACTCCTGGCAGCCGAGGCATTTCTTCACGATTTCTTCGGCATCTTGCATTGCGGTGGGCCAGTAGAACCCGGCTCGCAGGGCTTTGGCTACCAAGGCACGACTGCTAGCGTGGTGCCCGCAGGTGCCTGTATGGATTTCGAGCAGGATGGCTTGACCGTCGACTGGATCAACGCACCTTTGCAGGACTCCTGAGATGCTTCGCTTGTATAGTTCCCCCTTGATGATGGTGAAGCCTTTCGAACGGCGAATAATGCGCTTGGCTTCGACTGAGTTGACTGGCAGTCTCTGGTGCAGCATGTACGCCAGATATGGGCTCGTCCATGTGGGCTCGATGAGCAGAACCTCCATTGGCTCCTTCTCTTTGCTGGCTGGTCAGCGGTGCTCGTTGATGGTGTGGAGGATCGGGCGCGGGTCGAAGTTTGACAGATCGCTGCGTGATGCGCTCAAGGAAGACGCCGGGTGGCACCTGCGCCTTGTCTGAGCCCAGGTTGGCGAGGGCGTCGGCTTCCTCATTGCTTTCACGGCCGATGTGTCGCAACTCGCAGCCGTCGAAGGTGCCCTCCAGCTGGTTGTACAGGTCTCTGTAGGCAATCATGTTGTCGGCGATGGCGTCACAGGCTTTCATGGTTTGCTGCACGACGAGGTAGGAGTCGCCGTAGATCATGAGGTGAGTTGCGCCGCAGTTCTTGGCCATTCGCATGCCATGGATTAGGGCTTCGTACTCAGCCTCGTTGTTGGAGGGTGTTGGGAAGTCCATCTGTAGCACGTACTTCAGCTTGTCGCCTTTAGGGGAGATGAGGATGACTCCTGCCCCGGCTGATCTGAACTTTTTGGAGCCGTCGAAGTACATTGTCCATGCGTTGGACAGGTCAGGGACATCTGGCAGCTGGGCTTCTATCCACTCGGTGGTGAATTCTGGGAGCACTTGGGCCTTGATTGACTTCGGGTGAGCGTATTTCAGCCCCCAGGGTCCTAGCTCGACGACCCACTTGGCGACTCGTCCTGTCGCGCATTGGTTGGTCAGGATGTCGGAGAGCCCGGAGGAGCTTACCACCGTGATCGGGTGCTCGGAGAAGTAATGGATTACTTTCCTTGAAGTCATGAAAACTCCGTAGGCCAGCTTCTGGTAGTGCGGGTAGCGCTGCTTGGACAGGGTCAACACCTCGCTAAGGTAGTAGACGGGTCGCTGAACAGGGTAGCTGTGTCCTTCTTCTTCTCGTTCGACTACGAGTACCGTGCTGACCACCCTGTTTGTGGCTGACACGTAGAGGTATAGCGGCTCGTTTCCAGTGGAGCCACCAGTACTGGGGAAGTCGTGAGTGTTTTCTTGAGTTGGTCGAACGCGACTTGCGCTTCTTCTGTCCACTCGAACTTGTCTGTCTTTTTCATCAGTTGGTAGAAAGGCAGGGCCTTTTCTCCCAACTTACTTATGAACCGGCTGAGAGCTGCGACTCGGCCGGCTAGGCGTTGCACCTCGTGAAGCTTGGTCGGTGCTGGCATTGCGAGTATGTTTTGCACCTTCTCAGGGTTGGCTTCGATTCCTCTTGCAGAGACGAGGTACCCAAGCAGTTCTCCGGCTGGCACGCCGAAGACACACTTGTCTGGGTTCAGCTTGATCTGATACTCGTCGAGGGCGGCGAAGACCTTGCGGAGGTCGGCGATGAGGGTGTCCTCCTTGCGGGTGGTGACGACGATATCGTCGACGTAGACTTGGACGATCTGCCCGATGAGCCCTTTGAGGCATGCTTGCATTGTGCGCTGGTACGTGGCACCAGCGTTCTTCAACCCGAAGGGCATCGTCTGGTAGCAGAAAACGCCGTCGGGTGTGATGAATGCTGTCTTCTCCTCATCTTCGACGTTCAGTCTGATCTGCTGGTAACCTGAGTAGGCGTCCAGGAAGGACAGGCGTTCGCAGCCTGCAGTCGAGTCGATGATCTGATCTATCCGCGGGAGCGGGAAATGGTCCTTGGGGCAGCATTTGTTGAGGGCGGTGAAGTCGACGCACATGCGGAGTTTCTTCGTCTTCTTCTTCTCCACCAGGACTGGGTTGGCGACCCAGTCCGAGTCTTTGATCTCTCGAATGAACTTGGCATTCAGCAGTCGATCGATTTCTCTGCTGATTTCGTCTCGCTTGGGCCCGGAAAAGCGTCGCATGGCCTGTTTGACGGGTCTGGCGTCCTTGTGGACTTTTAAGGAGTGCTCGGCGAGGTTCCTGGGTATTCCTGGCATGTCAGAGGGTTGCCATGCGAAGATTCTCCAGTTCTCACGTAGAAACTCGACGAGCGCGCCTTCCTATGCGGGAGTCAGACTCGACGATACTTTGACCGTCTTGCTGGCGTCAGTCGGGTGGACCTGATGGGTCGTTGTGTCGTCAGCCGCGTTGAAGGCAGCGTCCTTGGCTGGTTTCTTGCGGGCTGGGAAGATGGTCTTGTCGTTGTCGACTGCCATTGCCTCGAAGTGCTCTTCGACTCCGAAGAATTCGGAGATCTTGCTGAACTCGCGGTCGCAGCTGTTGGAGCGGTCGAAGTCGCCGTGTACCGTGATGACGCCCTTGGGTCCAGGCATCTTGAGCATGAGGTAGGCGTAGTGAGGTACCGCCATGAATCTGGCGAAGGTTGGGCGCCCGAGTATCGCGTGGTACTGCGACTTCCAGTCGACTACTTCGAAGTCGATCGACTCCCTCTTGAAGTTTTCGGGTGTGCCGAAGATGACATCGAGTGTGATTGTTCCCATGGGCGTGACTGCTTGCCCTGGTACTATGCCATGGAATGTAGTTTCTGATGCTGCCAAGTCCGTCGTTGGCCTGTTTATCCTTCTGAGGGTGTCGGCAAAGATGATGTTAATGCCGCTGCCTCCGTCCATGAACACCTTTTTCAGGGTGTAATCTCCGATCAGAGCTTCGACTACCAGGGCGGCGTGCCCGGGTCGTGGTACTGCAGGCGGGTGATCTGCTCTGGAGAAGGTGATTGGTGTCTCTGACCCTCTCAGGTAGTCTGGTACCGCGGTGGACAGGTGATGGCCTGGAAGACTTGGCGGGTGATGAGCTTCTGAGCCCTGTTTGAGGGGCGCCCCTTCTGTATCATGTTGAGTTGTCCGCGTGCCGCTGGATATGCGTCTGGACCACCGGTGGGGCTTCTTGCTGCGGCTGCTGCTGCTGCAGGAAGGCTCCCGCAGCCTGTGCTGGATTAGCTACTGCGTGTGGGGGTGCTGCCTGGATGGCCAGCTGCGCGGTGGCTGTGCTGCGGGTGCTGGGTGACCAACTTCTGCATGGCTTCATATATTTTGCGTGCCTTTCGACAGTCTTTCAACAGGTGGTTGGATCCCCACTTGCCCGTTTCCGGGTTCCTGAACATGTGGTGCCTGCAGGGTTGTTCCAGCTCTTCCGCTGGGCTTAGAGTGCGTTTCTGCCACTCGCGTTTCTGGCCTCCGTCGCTGCGGTAGCCGCTGCCGCCGCTTCGGTTGTACTGCCCCTGGCTGTATTGGCGACTTTGGTCCCGCCGCTTCGACTGTACTGTGCATGGCTGTATTGGCGACTGCTGTCGCGTTTCGTCCTCACGGGGGGTTTGGAATCCCGCCGCTACTAACTCGATCGAGTCGCTGCCGTTGTAACGCGGCTTCTTTTTGTGGCGCCCTTCTCGCCAGTTGCTTGGTCCGGCTTCGTCCTTCGAGGAGTAGTGTGAACTATTGCGGACCGAGTCCTCTCCGTCTGCCCACTGGTTTGCTATCTTCATGACCTCGATCATGTTTTTCGGCCGGAGCCTACCAAATTCCTCGCGGAGGTCGCGGCGGGAGACGCCGTGCATGAAGGCATCCATCACTCGGTCCTCCGAGGCGGTCTCCATGGTGTTGCGGAGCAGGGTCCAACGCTGGATGTATGAGCGGAGCGGCTCGTCTCGTCCTTGCTTGCATGCCTGCAGTTCGACGAACGTCGTTGGCCTCGAGTACGTCCCAGAAAGGATTTAACGAAGGCTTCCGCGAACTCGTCCCACGTCCTGAAGGCGTTCTTGGGTTGAGTGTTGAGCCACCCGCGCGCAGAGCCCGTGAGCATCAGCTGGATGTACTGCATGGCCGTGGTCGAAGTACCGCCCTGACAGCTGCAGGCTATAAGGTAGTCTTCTAGCCAGAGTCTTGGGTCCTGCTTCCCGTCGTACTTGACTGCTTCTGCCGTGAGCTTGAAGCCCTTGGGCATTCTCGTGTCACGTATGTTGAAGCTGAAGCACGCGGCGCCGCACGGCTCGTAGTCGCCGTCGTTGCGGTCGTAGTCGAAGTTGGGCGTGCTAACCGGGCGCTGGGTGCGGCTGCGGTCTACCGTCCTTTGCGTGATGACGTTGCGGAGGTCTTCACCTGGCTGCGGTTGTCGCAATTGTCTTGTCGCCGGGGCTGCGAGTGCGGGCTCGTGGTCGCGGCGATCCGATCCTCGCGCTTTTTCTGTCGGCGCCTTGTTTGCCAGTGCTTCTTCGAGTGCTTTGATAGACATGATCTGCTGCTTGTGGAGGAGAGCGCGCGAGTCGCCCTCTGGCGGCTGTGTCAGCCGCAAGTAAGTTTCGACTGCCATGAGTGCAGCTCCGGGTGTCTTGGGGACGGGTATTCCGTCTGCGTCTTCTATGTATGATGACTCGAGGTTGCGGGTGACTCTAGCGCGGTCGACCTCCGTCATCAGGGGCACGCGGGCTCTGTGGCGCCTTGCTCCTTGCGAGACCTCTGTTGAGGCAGTGAACGAGTAAGCGGCCCTCCTGGCGCTTGACGCGTCGGCCTCCTCCTTGCGTCGGAGGAGCTCGGCCTTCTCTGCGCGGAGTCGTTCGCCTTCTTTCCGCAGCAGGTATTGGACCGCCATAAGGTCCTCCCGGGGTGCATCCGGTGGAGGGTACGTGCCTTCCTCGACGTGCTTCAGGGCTTTGATTGCCATGTCGCGGGTGATGGTGAGTCGCGTCACCTGGTCCGGCATGACCACCTCCAATGGATATGCGGGTTCGTCGTCGTTGTCCTGCGGCCTCTGGCCGATCATGAAGACTTGCGCGGGGTAGATCTGGGCAGCGGGATGGACGCTGCCACTGCTGCTTCCTTCGTCCGAGCCATGCTCGGAATCGAAAATGGCCGCAACGTGGTGGGTACCACAGTCGCTGCCGCGGCTTTTTCCCTGGAGTTTCGCGATCTTTGCCGCGGTCGTGAGAAGTGATGCCGCTGTTGTCGACGCGGGCGCGATTGGCTTGTTGACGATCTTGCGTGTCGACGGAGACGCGAGTGGCGTGGATGAGAGCGGCGCGTCTTCGTTGCGCGCAAAGGCGTGGTCGACGTAGTCGAAGTTGATGCAGGTCTTGGCCTTGCCAGCGACGCGATCGAGGTAGTCGAAGTTGACTCGATCCGCGCGGTGGTCGACGAGGTAGTCGACGTAGTCGTAGCAGATGCGATCTCCGTGGCAGCCGGAGACGCTAATGGCGCAGCCGTATTGGGCGCGACCTCCGTCGCGGCGGAGGTGGTCGGAGTAGTCGAGGCGGACGTGATCTTCTCAGCAGTCGAAGATGCTGTCACCGCGGTCGCAGAAGATGCGATCTCCGCAGCAGGTGGGGACGTGGTCGACGCAGCCGCGGCAGATGCGAGTGCCATCGCCGCGGGCGGTGCGATCGCCGTAGATCTGAGCACTCCACAGCTGTCTACGAAGTAGTGCATGGTACCGAAGGTGAGGCACATACCTACGTGCAGATCGGCGTACACCGAACGGTGGGCCGGCGGGTGGAAGGTGTACTCGAAGGAGCCGAAGCAGATTGGCTCCTTGGCGATGCAGACGTCGGTCTTCAAGGTTGATGGAGCCGGTGCGACCATGATTCCAGCGCTCGTTCTTTCCCACAGACGGCGCCAATTGACGAGGTGTGGACTCGGCAAATCCCTGGATTGTGCACCCCGGGTTGATTGAGGGGAGAGAGATGAGCGCTGGTGATCACGACGGCTGACAAGCGAGGCGTTTTACCCAGGTTCAGGCTCCCGGAGGATAACACCCTACTTCCTGCTTGTCTGGTTATTGATGGTGAGCTGTGGCTACAATGGCGAGATGGCAATCTCGCTAGGGTTTGTGCGGCGGTTATGAGCGTACCCTAGACGAAGGACCCTCCTAGCCTTTATATGGTAGGCTAGGTCTCGGGTGAACGGTGCCGATGGCGCTTACAAGCATGGCGGGGTCGCATGACCTAGCGTCGACTATCTTGGGCCGCACGTCGTCCTCCTTGGGCCTTCCTTGGGCCCTCGTTATAAGGCTGACGGGCTTGGCGTGACCCAGGTATCCCCACCGTGGGGTAGTCAAAGAGTGACCCCACGACAGTCGTTCTCCCAATCTTCAGTATTGCCTTGAATTGTTTCAAGAAGATCCCATTTAGCTTCAACCTTCTTACTTGTGAAAGAACCCTCTGAACATGCATCTAGATAATCCTTGTAATGACTTGAAAGCCTTGCATAAAGATTAGTAACAATTATTTCCTCAGGAAGCCCATGATTAGGACATTTGAGTATTAATGTTTTCAGTCTTTCCCAAACTTGAGCAATGCTTTCGCCATCACGAGGACAAAAATTATAAATGTAATTCCTATCTAAATGCATTTCATAAGGAGGATAAAATTTAGAGTCAAAGAGAAATTCAAGCTCTTTCCACTCCGAATGATGAGGATCATCCAGTAGATCATACCACTCCCTAGCTTTGTCCTTAAGTGACAATGGAAATTATTTCTTCATGGCATTTTCCCTTGATAAACCTGCAACCTTAAACAACTCACAAAGTTCTGTAAGTTTCAACAAGTGATCACGTGGATGGACTGTTCCATCCCCTGCATAACGTTCATCCATAACCTTTTCAACAATTTCCATGTCGGGGATGTAACCCCGGATACCCCACAGTTGGTGGTTTTACGGAGTTAATAATAATGAGAAATAAGAAGTAGAGGAGTAAAAGATAAGGAAAAGAGGAGAAATGGCGTCCTGGACCGAGATTGGGGTGACCCAGGCCGAGACACCCTGCTCTGGGCCGACATAAACTGATGTCGGCATCCACTTACCTCGGCTGGGCCAAGTTAGGCCATTTACCGGAATACCAGGTCTCGGGACGGGCCGACATAAGACAGTCCGATACTGCCTCCAGCCCCGGTTTGGGCCGAGCTGCCCAGTTTCGGACGAGTTAGGAAGCTGCTCACCTCGGATGGGCTGCCTCCTGAGACCTCGGCTGGGCCTCCTTCTGAAGCCTCGGCCGGGCCTCCTTTGTTGCTTCGATGGACAGCGCGACACCAGCTCGGGGCTGGCCGAGCCTCGTCGCCTCGGCTTTGATCGGGATGGGAGCGTCGCTACCTCGGTATTGGGCCGACTCCGCCGATACCCCAGACGGACCAGCGCCTGCGAGCCTCGGTGCTCCATCGTCACCTCTTCGACCGAGGCTCGGTAGCGTCGCCAGCACCACGGAGCGGGCCGAGGTAGCCTGCGCTTCGACCGACACTGTGTCAACCGAGGCCTCGGTCCCGAGATGGCCAGGCGTGGCTTCAACCGAGGCAGCACTTCGTCGACCGGCATGACAAGCTGGACCCCTGGATCGCTACCGAGGCTACGTCCAGTTCCCTCGGTACGTACAAGATACCTCTGCCATGGTCCCGAAGATCCGGGAGACAGGAGCAAGAAGACAAAAGCAAGGACAGCCAGCGTGGCTACAGTGCTCCTGATGTGACTAGAGTACACAGGCAGCGTGGCTACAGTGTGTTGATGTGACTAGAGTACAAGTGGGACCCATGCATAGTGTTCTTTGTCTCCTTGTCCCCTGGGCCTCCTCTATATAAAGGCACCAGGGGAGGACATGGGGAGGGAGGTTAGACACCCACGCTGTCTCATTTTCCCCCTTGGCCTTAGCTTCTTCTTCTTCCTCCTGGAGCTCCTCTCCATGGTTAGCTCCTCATAGCTCGAGGAGCATTTGTACACACCGCATATACAGAGGGAAATACACCAAATAGGATAGTGCTGCAGTAGGGGTTTTACCTCCTCACGAGGGCCCCGAAGCAGGGTAGATCTTTGTGTTTGCAGTGTTCTTCGTGTTCTTCGTGTGCGGTTCCATCGCGCCATCCCTCCCCGAATCCTCAAGCGTACGTTCGGCCCCAGACTAAGCCTACCCCTAGGCATCTGCGTGTTCCCACCATGACAGTTGGCGCCCACCGTGGGGCTGATAGTGGCACTTGCTGGAAAAATTCGGATGGGACCTTCGTCATCAACGCGGGGACTCAACTTCGACATCGTCCTCGTGTGTTGACTCTTTTTTCGAGTTGGCTACAGTGCGAATCCGAGCTGTTCTGGAATCCGACGTATTCTGGAATCCGAGCTGATTCTGGGATCCGAGCTGATTCTGGGATCCGAGCTGATTCTGGGATCCGAGGTGTTCTGAAGTCCGAGGTATCCTGGGAGAATTGTCGTGGGGTAGATAACACGGCAGATGTTACACGAGGTAACTTGAGATTGAGGGCAAGGCGACTCTGGTGTCCAGGAGTTGGTCTAGCTCTACGAGGGAGAATATGTTTTTTTACCCAGGTTCAGGTCCCCTCGGTGGAGGATCCCTACGTCCTGCTATAACTCACTATATGATCACATATTACATGGTGCGCCAATGGCGATGATTGCCGGGTCTAGATAACTCCGGCGTGGGAGCTCTCTCTCTCTCTCGAGCTATCTCTATTTTGTCTATCTAATTGGGGTTGTCTCTTTTCTCTCGGATCTGTCTATCTATGACCTAGGAGCCGGCTTATAAAGACATCAGGGTCTCCTGGTTGTTTACAAGGTAAGTCCGAGTTATACCAAACTCAGAGTCCTAGTCTATCTCTTCTAGGCCCTTCGTGTCCTCCAAGTCATGACGCGTACCGCTTTCGGGTCTTCTGGAACCTTCCTTGTGTAGGCCGGGTTATCGACAAGCTCACCGACCCATCAGTGTGACCCGGCCCATGATGATGATGGCTGGCCTCGCTGGGCCTCCTGCCTGGCGAGTCATGCTTTCCTCTCCATGGGCCTACCGGGTTATTATTCCCTCATCAGTAGCCCCCAGGTTAACTTGGACGTCTGGTTTGGCGTGCTTCTCTTTTAGCTTCAAGCTTTATTTCTCAAGGGGAGCCGCCATCCTTGATGTCCGGGTTAACCTCCTGAAAATAAGAAATATTCACAAAATGTATAAAGTCCGGGTTACATTGCTTTTTCTTTAGCTAAGTCGGCTCTTCTTGGCGGTCCGTATCATAACCCGGCTACTATCTACTGGATTCATATGCCTCCAGTTTTTTATTCACCACTTGGCCTCAATGATTCAGGTTGATCTCCTGAAAACAAGACAAACAAATAAAATATTTAAAGGGTTAAAGCCTGGGTTGCACTTGCTAGACCAGCTCGTTTTGGCGGCCCGTTTTATAACCTGACTTTTTCTTACTGGGTTCATATGCCTCCAGGTTTATCTCGTGCTTATCCCGCTAGGAATATTTCCCATATTTTCTTTCGTAAGTCCTTTGACCCGGTTTTTGATAATCCGGACTTGATGAAGCCTACTTACATGGAGGCTATCTTTCAAGACCCGGCTTTTGAAGACCCGGCAAAAATACTTCCAGTTTTACAGGCTCCCAAGAATATGAATTTTGATTTTTCTCGTGTATATAACCTGTAGTCCCCCAAGCTCCGAGTTTATCACCTCGCGATAACTTGGTGCTTGTGATAGATAGATGAACACTTTGACTCATGTAGCCCCCAAGTGCCGGGTTGTGTGCCTGCAACAACCTGGAACTTTTGCATCTTGTACCTCTGAAAGGGCTTTTGAACTTCAAATACTGTAGCCCCCAAGTGCCGGGTTGCGTGCCTGCAGCGACCTGGGACTTCTTCATTACTTCGAAAAACTTAGCTTCAAACTGTGTAGCCCCCAAGTGTCGGGTTAGCTGTCCACAACCACCTGGCACTTTGATAATTTGCTTTGGATGAACTTTTGACTAGAGTAGCCCCCAAGCACCAGTTCTTTCGCCTGTAACAACTTGGGTCTCATTTTGTAGACACCTGATCTTTCTGTTTCAAATATGACGAGTCTGGGGAGCACCTACAGATAATCACGGCGCTGGCAAAGCCGGCCGTGAACACAAACGCTAAAGACCCGGCCACACTGGGCAAAGCCGGCCATGTTAAGACGAATCCAAGCCAGCCAGGTTGGGACGAATCGTAACCCGGATGCTTCCTCTTTTTTCTTCTCTTCATTGAAGACATGACGCTGTTTGATTAACTTGTCTGGGTGTTTGTAACATCTGGCTTCTATTTCTACTTTCCCTTTCACAGGACATGCTTTGATTTGATTGCATACATGACCCGCTAACCATACATGACAAAGCAGCAACTCCATGACCATCCGATCATCCGATACTTTTTCTTCCTCTTGTTTTGTTCACGTGATTTTCCTGGAATCGCATGCACATGCAGGATTGAACTACCGCATGCCATAGCCAGAACTAGCTGCTCCTGTAGGCCATCCACTTTTTTCTTTTGTTCTGTTGATTACTTTCCTGATGAACAGTACTGGAATTGCATGCACATGATTCGTTGATCTTGATCTTCTGTTCGTGCTACACTTATTGCCTTAGCGGAATTTTCACTTATTGCTTGGACTTTGATGGTCTCGCACAAATACAGTAGCACCCGGCCTTTCTTCTTCTCTTTTTGATTGAATCGCTTGACGATTACTGAGCCGGACTGACACAATTTTCGGAAGCCAGCCACTATTTCCCTTCTTTTTTCATCTGATTGATTTACCCCAGTACTAGTAGCACCGGGCTGTATTCACTCCCCTTGCTTGAAACAAGATCACATACTCCTCATCTTTTGCAATAAACGTTTAACACTTTAAAGATACCTCGCTCCATGAACCGGCAATCGCTAGCAATTTCTGTCCTTGCTTGGCAAATCGGCCAATTATGAAATCTTAGCTCTGACCAAATCTGGCGAAAATCAATAAAGATGACCCTGCTTCTCTTGCCGGGTTATAGATTGATCTGCAAAAAACTTTCCTGAGGCACAAAATAACATAATACAACATGATAAGCTTGTAATAAATCTATAACTTATGAATACTTAAGCTGATGGTGTACGTGCACCCTGAGGGTTTGCTTTTTTGATGAACGTGATATGTCGTTCTGCAAATCCCTTTGGTTTAGATGACCCTTTTGGTTTCTATAAACTGTAAGCCGGCTTTCGCATGGATCTTCACTGTTGCGACCTCTCTGTTAAAAACAGGGTCAGTCAAGTCCCAGTGGGCCTCATGACTGATTGAATTTACAGGCACGCAATCAGGTCATATAATTGCGTTTCACATCGAGCTTAAGTTTAGATAACCAAGAATATAGTGGCTCTGAATTTGGCCGGGTCATGGGATTGCAGCTGTACCAATAACTGATAATCAGCCCCATGACCAAAGTGGCTTATATGCCGGGTCTTGAGTTTGTAACTGCGCTATTCGAGCGATCAGCCCCCAAGACCCAATATGCACAATGTTGCGAAGCACTCCCGGGCACGCTAACCGAAGTTGCGAAACACTCCTGGGCACGCTAACAATCTGCAAATAATTAAAGTCGGGGGATGTTTCATGGATTTTCCATGTCTTCAACCCAACAATTGATAACTGAAAAATAACTGAAGCTGGGAGATGTTTCATGGTAAGATCCATGTCTTCAACCCAACAATTGATAACTGAAAAATAACTGAAGCTGTGAGATGTTTCATGGTAAGATCCATGTCTTCAACCCAACAATAGATAATAGGGAGACCCGGATTTTAAGATCCGCCCTTCTAAATGATAAATATTTGGCACGCTCTTGGTTTTAATGATGTATAAACCAGAGTATGACGATTGAGCCGGAATAATGATAATGAATAAGCCGGAGTACGGTGATAGATCTGAAAAGATGATGAATGATATATAGGCCATCGATTGAGCCAGATGAGGATAATGAATAATGAATAAGATATGAGCCGGAGATTGAGCTAGATTGATGACAGTAAATAATATATAGACCGACAATTGAACCGGGATGATAATGATGAATAAGGCATGAGCCGGCGATTTGAGCCGGAGCACATCGATGGCACTTTAATAGCAACCTTGTTATTAAGAAATCCAATGCAAACAGTAGATAGCTCGACTTTGATAAATCCACTCGTGAGTAATAAATATCTCGACTTTTGAGAAATCCATTGCGAGTGATAAATAACTCTACTTTGATAAATCCATTTGCAAGCGATAAATAACTCGACTTTGAAAAGGTTCCTGCAATTTTTTGGATGATCTTTGTAATCTACTCTTTAAACAGGATATTTTAACTACCGGGTTTGACTCAAAGAAGCTGAATAAATATGATATGAAATTTAAATATAAATGCAACTTAGCTTGTTTTGTCCTGTGCTGAAGACGCAGCGTGAGTGCGCGGGTCATCATCGCCTGAAGCCGGCTCGCGGCCCGGTCATCGTCACCTGAGGCCGGCTCGTGGCCTGGTCTCCTTCACCTCTTGGTCGATGCTCATGCGCTTCTACATCTTCTTTTCTCATTATTGCATGAGCTGTTCTTTTTCATGCATAATCGCAAGCCAGCCAAATCCAACTTTTCTACTTTTTACAAAATATGAGCAGATGCACGGAGTAGCACTCGAGGGCACTCTCCGCGTCGCTCTATTTTTCCTTCTTCGATATTTGGATACGTGTTTCCTGTATTGTTCTTTTGTCTTTTTTTTTTCAAAGCGAGCAGCAGTACCCGTGAGGAGCACTCAAGGGCCACTCTCCGGTCGCTGTAACTTTTCCTTGGAACTTTGATCCATGGCTTATACTCCCTCCATCCCAAAATAAGTGTCTCAAAGTTGTCTAAAAGTGAATATATCTATACTTGTTTCATGTCTAGATACATCTACTTTTTAATAAATCTAATACAGTTATTTTGGAACAGAGGGAGTAGTATACTTTTTCCTTGGGCTGAAATTTATCTCAGACCCGTACGCCCATATGAAGCATATCCCAGCCTGACCGTAACCCGGCAGACGGCGTATTCCTTCCCTTTTCCTGGCCGGTTTGCTATGCTGACCATACATGCTTTTTTTTCTTTTTTCTTCAATGCGATGTCTATGGAACAGAGCTGCTTCAATTTTTCTTTTTCCTCAATACTTGCTTCACCGACCCATGTGCCCATGTGGTACAAGGATTGGGCTGGTCTTTAGACACAACAACCAATACGAACCCTGCTATCTTTTTCTTTGATGATTTGTTTTCTCGATCCGTGAACCAGACAGAATAGGAGTACTACTTGGGCTGGCTGTCCTTCGAGTGATGTCTTCTTTCCTTTTCCTCATCGACTCAGCTTCTTGAGCCGTGTACGAGTCATCCACGACACCCCCTCTTTTGTTTTTTCTTTCCTTGCATGCACCGTCGTATCACGACCTGGGACTCCGGGTCCAGATCGAATCCTGCTATGCGCAAGCCTTGCTCGCGATGCGTGACCTGGCCGCATACGAGGCGTAACTTCACCCTCAGTCTAAGATCCGGCCATTGTTCATGCTTGATACAATTTCGTTGATCGCGATGCTGAAATCTCTGCTATTACCGGCTTCTCTAGTCTGGTTTTCTCCTCCATGACCATACACCGACGCTGGCTTACTCTTGCTGTTTTTTCTGCCGGCTTGTGTGCTATAAACTGTAGATGTGAATCCTCCAGACCTTGTTTCTTCTGGCGAGTCCACTTCCGGCTCTCAACGATCTTTCTTGCCAATTGGTGATGATTTTGCCGACGATGATTTTTTCCATCCCTCGCAGCGCTTCTCTCTTGATGATTTATTCCCTCATCAAGAATCCGAGTTAAGACTTGGAAATCTGAGTTAAGACTTCTCCTACAACCTAACCGTGTAAGTATCATTTATATGTCTGCCCATGCTTCTAGATAGTCTCAAACAGTATTCGGGGACTGGTCTCTCGTTCCTACCTTGCTTTGATTAGTTGTTCTACCCGGGACAAGATGTCTTGACCCGGGGACTGGATAGCCAGTCTGTTTTAACACCTCCTGCTAGATAAGAAAAGTGACTCGGGGACTCGGTTGAAACCGAGTCTAGTTCTTTTGTGCTTAGTATCTGCTGTTAGATCAGTTTTCTGTTAAGTGCTATAACTGGTTTGCCTCAGTTACTATAATTGTTATTCCCGTCAAGTATTCTTCATGATATGTATGTTGAACTAACGTTGAAAGGTGACATCGGTTTTGTTGAGAATGTTCGTTACTGAGGTACATTGGTAATCCGAGGTATATTGGAAATCCGGGTCATATTGGTAATCCGAGGTACATTGAAAATCCGGGTCATATTTGTAATCCGAGGTATATTGGAAATCCGGGTTATAGCGGAATTCTGAGGTGTAATGGAATTCCGAGGTATGGTGGAAATCCGAGGTATAATGGAAATCCGAGGTATAATGGAAATCTGAGGTATCATGGTTATGTGGGTTATCTCAAATTACCCAAGGTACCCTGGCATTATCAGTATTCTCTAGATCGCCGTTTGTTTCGGTTTGCCATAGTATCACAGCATCATTTCATATCCCTAATCACTGTTTATTTCGGTTTGTCACATTATCCTGGCATCATTCCATATCCCAAATCATCGTTTATTCTGCTTGCCAATGTATCATGGCATTACCTGTGTACCAGATCAGTGTCTATGTTGGTTAATCAGAGGCAACCTTTGAGATATGTTTTTGCAGGTTATATGTCAAACCAGCAGTGGCTGGAGACATCTGTGTCGGTATACGCCCAAGGTGGCTAAAACCGACATTCGAGATATGCTTATGTCAAACCAGCAGTGGCTGGAGACATCTGTGTCGGTATACGCCCAAGGTGGCTAAAACCGACATTTGAGATATGCTTATGTCAAACCAGCAGTGGCTGGAGACATCTATGTCGGTATACGCCCGGAGTGGCTAAAACCGGCATTCGGGATATGCTTATGTCAAACCAGCAGTGGCTGGAGACATCTGTGTCGGTATACGCCCAAGGTGGCTAAAACCGACATTTGAGATATGCTTATGTCAAACCAGCAGTGGCTGGAGACATCTGTGTCGGTATACGCCCGGAGTGGCTAAAACCGGCATTCGAGATATGCTTATGTCAAACCAGCAGTGACTGGAGACATCTATGTCGGTAAGCGCCCAGAGAGGCCGAGGTACCGAGACATATATGATACTACCAGACATCCGAGATACCGAGACATATGTGATACTACCAGACATCCGAGGTACCGAGACATGTATGATACTACCAGACATCCGAGATACCGAGACATATGTGATACTACCAGACATCCGAGATACGAGACATATATGATATGCCCAGAGTGGCCGAGGTACCGAGACATATGTGATATGCCCAGAGGGGCCGAGGTATTGAGATATGGGATATGCCCAGAGGGGCCGAGGTACCGAGACATTTGAGATACATACTTGCAGGTTTATGTCAGTCTAACCGACGCAGGCGGCATCCCAATTTGGTAAAAGCCAGGAGGGCTAACCGACGCTGGCGGCATCTCAATTCGGTAAAAGCCAGGAGGGCTAACCGACGCTGGCGGCATCTCAATTCGGTAAAAGCCAGGAGGGCTAACCGACGCAGGCGGCATCTCAATTCGGTAAAAGCCAGGAGGGCTAACCGACGCAGGCGACATCCCAATTCGGTAAAAGCCAGGAGGGCTAACCGACGCTGGCGGCATCTGAATTCGGTAAAAGCCAGGAGGGCTAACCGACGCTGGCGGCATCCCAATTCGGTAGAAGCCAAGAGGGCTAACCGACGCTGGCGGCATCTCAATTCGGTAAAAGCCAGGAGGGCTAACCGACGCTGGCGGCATCTCAATTCGGTAAAAACCAGGAGGGCTAACCGACGCTGGCGGCATCTCAATTCGGTAAAAGCCAGGAGGGCTAACCGACGTAGGCGGCATCTCAAGGCTAACCGATGCAGGCGGCATCTCAATTCGGTAAAAGCCAGGAGGGCTAACCGACGCTGGCGACATCTCAATTCGGTAAAAGCCAGGAGGGCTAACCGACGCAGGCGGCATCCCAATTCGCTAAAAGCCAGGAGGGCTAACCGACGCTGGCGGCATCCCAATTCGGTAGAAGCCAAGAGGGCTAACCGACGCTGGCGGCATCTCAATTCGGTAAAAGCCAGGAGGGCTAACCGGCGCTGGTGGCATCCGAGTTCGGTAAAAGCCAGGAGGGCTAAGAACCGGCATATAATGGTGACCAGTCCGGCAGCGCATTTCCAGTGCAAACTGTCATCTCGTTGTTGATTCGGGTGAGCTCAGTCAACCGGATATCGCACTTTGTCTGGAAGGCATGGCTAGATGACCGAATTACTATGGCGCCCATACACGCAGGAGGTCGTGTGCATGGAGGTTTTGATGGTGGCATTTATTTTTGTAAGTCTGCGCGCGACTCTGCGAGTCCCCCACAGCCTCGGGGACTAATGTCGGGGATGTAACCCCGGATACCCCACAGTTGGTGGTTTTACGGAGTTAATAATAATGAGAAATAAGAAGTAGAGGTGTAAAAGATAAGGAAAAGAGGAGAAATGGCATCCTGGACCGAGATTGGGGTGACCCAGGCCGAGACACCCTGCTCTGGGCTGACATAAACTGATGTCAGCATCCACTTACCTCGGCTGGGCCAAGTTAGGCCATTTACCGGAATACCAGGTCTCGGGATGGGCCGACATAAGACAGTCTGATACTGCCTCCAGCCCCGGTTTGGGCCGAGCTGCCCAGTTTCGGACGAGTTAGGAAGCTGCTCATCTCGGATGGGCTGCCTCCTGAGACCTCGGCTGGGCCTCCTTCTGAAGCCTCGGCCGGGCCTCCTTTGTTGCTTCGATGGACAGCGCGACACCAGCTCGGGGCTGGCCGAGCCTTGTCGCCTCGGCTTTGACCGGGATGGGAGCGTCGCTACCTCAGTATTGGGCCGACTCCGCCGATACCCCGGACGGACCATCGCTTGCGAGCCTCGGTGCTCCATCGTCACCTCTTCGACCGAGGCTCGGTAGCGTCGCCAGCACCACGGAGCGGGCCGAGGTAGCCTGCGCTTTGACCGACACTGCATCAACCGAGATTCCCAGCCTCGGTCCCGAGATGGCCAGGCGTGGCTTCAACCGAGGCAGCACTTCGTCGACCGGCATGACAAGCTGGACCCCTGGATCGCTACCGAGGCTATGTCCAGTTCCCTCGGTATGTACAAGATACCTCTGCCATGGTCCCGAAGATCCGGGAGACAGGAGCAAGAAGACAAAAGCAAGGACAGCCAGCGTGGCTACAGTGCTCCTGATGTGACTAGAGTACACAACCAGCGTGGCTACAGTGTGTTGATGTGACTAGAGTACAAGTGGGACCTGTGCATAGTGTTCTTTGTCTCCTTGTCCCCTGGGCCTTCTCTATATAAAGGCACCAGGGGAGGACATGGGGAGGGATGCCAGACACCCACGCTGTCTCATTTTCCCCCTTGGCCTTAGCTTCTTCTTCTTCCTCCTGGAGCTCCTCTCCATGGTTAGCTCCTCATAGCTCGAGGAGCGTTTGTACACACCGCATATACAGAGAGAAATACACCAAATAGGATAGTGCTGCAGTAGGGGTTTTACCTCCTCACAAAGGCCCCGAAGCAGGGTAGATCTTTGTGTTTGCAGTGTTCTTCGTGTTCTTCGTGTGTGGTTCCATCGCGCCATCCCTCCCCGAATCCTCAAGCGTACATTCGGCCCCAGACTAAGCCTACCCCTAGGCATCTGCGTGTTCCCACCACGACATTCCATAGGTATTTCAAAAGGAATACTTTCAGTAGGTGTGGATTTAGAATATCACAAGCATCATTAGAATTATCACGTATAGGAGACAAAGTATTATCAAAGCAAATTTTCTCCTCCAAAGCTGGGGAACTAAAAAGATCATTTTTATCAAGACCGGCTTCCCCAAGCTTAGATTTTTTCATAGCATTAGTGTCGAGGGATCACCTCGGCAAGTCCCTGGGTTGAGTACCCCGGGTTGATTGAAGGGGGAGAGAGTGCGCGCTGGTAGTTCCGTCGGCTGACTAGCAAGGATTTACCTAGGTTTGGCCCCCCATGGTGAGGTAAAGACCTACATCCTGCTTGTCTGATCTGTATAGATGATGATATGAAGTTACATGGTGGCCGCGAGGATGATTGTGTGAGACGTGGTCTCGCTAGGGCTATGCCTATCTGTGTCGATCCGTCTAATGGGGTGCCCCTGCCTGGCTTTATAAAGGGAGTCAGGTAGGGTTTACATGAGTTTCTTGTCTTGTACTCCAAGTTGTAGCTTGTTGGGCTTCATTGGGCCGCCAGGTGGGCTTTGTTGTCATCTTCTAATAGGCCGCATGTCAGGTCCTAGTCTTGGCGTGCACCAGGTATCTTCACCGTGGGGTAGTCGAAGGGTAGCCCCACGACAATTAGCAATAATGGTGTTCAAAGAATTCATGCTAATAACATTGTTACCACTATTATGCAAACAAATTTCCATAGGTTTTTAATTTTCTCTTAAAAAACATCATGTCTTAATTCAATATAAATTTCATATAACTCTCTAATTTTTTTGTTGTTTTCCATTAAGCCTAACTAGTGAAATACTCCCAATGGGAGTGAATGAGGGACTCGATGATGAGTAGAGTCTTGTTCAGCCTGTTGGCTTACCGTGTATTTTTATTCAGCCTGGTGGCTTACTGTGTATTTTATTCAGCCTGTTGGCTTACTTCTCTATGGGCACTCGAAAGTTGTTCGAATGCTCGTTCAGCCTGTTGGCCTACCGAATGATTTGTTTTGTCGATGATTGTGAACTGCCAAGATGGATTTGTTATGGCTTGTGCGGCGCAGCACCCGGGAGATCATCGGGTACGGCCAAGGCGAGTTTGTTGTGGCCTGTGCGGCGCAACACCCGGGAGAGCATCGGGTACGGCCAAGGCGAGTTTGTTGTGGCCTGTGCGGCGCAACACCCGGGAGAGCATCGGGTATGGCCAAGGCGGGTTTCTTGTGGCCTGTGCGGCGCAACACCCGGGAGAGTATCGGGGTGCGGCCAAGGCAATTTTGTTGTGGCCTGTGTGGCGCAGCACCCGGGAGAGCATCGGGTACGGCCAAGGCAATTTTGTTGTGGCCTGTGTGGCGCAGCACCCGGGAGAGCATCGGGTACGGCCAAGGCGAGTTTGTTGTGGCCTGTGCGGCGCAACACCCGGGAGAGCATCGGGTGCGGCCAAGGCGAGTATGTTATGGCATGTGCGGCGCAGTACCCGGGAGAGCATCGGGTGCAGCCAAGGCGAGTATGTTGTGGCCTGTGCGGCGCAACACCCGGGAGAGCATCGGGTGCGGCCAAGGCAATTTTGTTGTAGCCTGTGTGGCGCAGCACCCGGGAGAGCATCGGGTACGGCCAAGGCGAGTTTGCTTCACCGCGGCGGACCGGAGTCGACATGGCAGAAGGAGTAAGTGTGGCGGACTGGAGTCGACGCGGCGGACCGGAGTCAACGTGGCGGAAGTAGTCGTCGCGGCGGACCAGAGTCAACGCGCGGAGGTAGTCGACGCGGCGGACCGGAGTCAACGTGGCGGAAGTAGTCGTCGCGGCGGACCAGAGTCAACGCGCGGAGGTAGTCGACGCGGCGGACCGGAGTCGATGCGGCGGAAGTAGTCGACGCGGCGGACCGGATTCGACGCGGCGGAAGTAGTCGACGCGGCGGACCGGAGTCGACGCCGCGGACCAGAGTCGACGTGGCGGAAGTAGTCGACGCGGCGGACCGGAGTCGACGCGGTGGAAGTGATGAAGGTGAAGCGCCAACCCCCGAGTGCCGGAGACGGGCTGATGAAGGCGAGGCCGCCAGCCCCCGAGTGTCGGAGACGGAGCCGATGAAGGCAAAGTCGACGAAGGCGAGGCCGCCAGCCCCCGAGTGTTGGAGGCGGAGTCGACGAAGGCGGGGCCGCCAGCCCCCGAGTGTTGGAGGCGGAGTCAACGAAGGCAAAGTCGACGAAGGCGAGGCCGCCAGCCCCCGAGTGTCGGAGACGGAGCCGACGAAGGCGTGGCCGCCAGCCCCCGAGTGTTGGAGGCGGAGTCGACAAAGGCGAGGCCGCCAGCCCCCGAGTGTCGCAGACGGAGCCGACGAAGGCGGAGTCGATGAAGGCGAGGCCGCCAGCCCCCGAGTGTTGGAGACGGAGCCGACGAAGGCGTGGCCGCCAGCCCCCGAGTGTCGGAGGCGGAGCCGATGAAGGCACCCGAGTCGCGTGTCGAGTGCAGCGATGAACTTGTTGACGTCGAAGTGCCAGCCCCCGAGGGTTTGTTTCGCCCTCCCAGGGAGCGGGCTTTGTGTGCCGGTACCGCCAACGCTGATTGATGTCGTGGTGATTGACGAATTTGAGGGAGTCGAAGTTTGCCCGCACCCGAGTTGTCGAGTGTCGCCGAGCTGGATGGTACATGTTGTTGAAGTCGCCGAGATGTGCGCGTGTTGTTCCCGAGCTGGACGCCGTCGCAGTCGAGTCATGGTCGCCGTGACTGTCGAGTTGTGGATGGCGAGACGAAGTTGTGCCTGTGCCAGGTTGGAGTCGACCACGGCGAGTGTCGCAATGGTTGCCGTGGAGGAAACCGATTGCAGCGATGAGCGAGTCCGTGATCGCAGCCTTCCACATAATCGTTGTCCTCGTATAGTAAATAGAACAGTTAGTAGATGAAACAAAATATTGATTAGATATAATCTGAAAATGGCGTGAGATTGATCTGTTGCCGATGAACGGGCATGCAGCCGCGTCTGCTTGGACATGCCCAACTCGCACCACGGCACTGCGGCGTGGCGATGTAATCTCCGTTTAGCAGCTCTGTAGCTGACTCGCGCGAGCGTCGATCTTGGAGTCGATGATGTTGAGGTCGAAACGGGCTGCAGTGGACAACACCACGGCGAGGTAGGAGTCGCGACAGTTGCGAGTCAGCGGTGGCCGACTGAAGTTGTTGCGGAGTCGTCGCGTGGTCGTCCGCGTCCGTGCTCGATGCACCAGCATGACTCCATCAGTACTGCCGATGCGGATCGTGGGCGTGGTTGTCGCTGAAGCAGAGGGAGTTGAGTCGTGGTGCTTGCAGCGGACGGGATCGTGGAAGGTGACACGGGTGAGCGGCGCGCCGCAGTCGAGCATGCCGCGGAAGTACCCTGCCGCTCGCCGTAGTCAAATAGACGCAACCGGGCCAGGGCCTGGCGGTGGTGCGTGTGGGACTTGGAGACGGCACCTGATGCACGGTGCGACCCGTCCGATCGGGTCCGGCGATGGTGACAAGGCAGTTGATGACTACAACGGATCTATCTGCGTTGGAGGACGATGATGAAACCATCCCCGGGAGGCGGTTGTGGTCGAAAAGCCTGTCGATGATGATCTGCTCGGCCTTGGGGCTGACGGTGAGCGCGTAGAGGCCGAAGGCGCGGTAGGCGTCCTTGCGTTCCTTGCCGGGTCCATGGTTGGATTAGCCTCAGCAGCTTTGCTTCTTCATGAATCGTCATGTCGGATCGCCCGTGCTCATATTAATCATAGCAGCGAGAGATTAGTACGAGTTTGATAAGAAACCGCACATGCTTGTGCAATTGATTAGGCAAATAAACTTGGTAAAGTGATGTTGTCGTGTATGATCAATAGGTAGAAAAGATTAATTTGTATTGCGGAGGTCAGATTCGATCACATTACCTGGTTGCCTTCACGTGAAGAAATTAATAGCTGGCGAGATCTTTCGCAGGGACTCGATCTGATCGGGTCAAGCTACATGTTGTAGATTTTCCGCTGATCCGCCGGCAGCCAGTCGTGACTCGGATCTCCGGACGCCATGCACGAAACATCACGCGAGATATCACCGCCATGTGATCTGCTGATCTTGGACGCGCCTTGTTTGGCGGCTGTTGGATCGGATCGCAGCGCCGCCGCCGCAGCAGTCGTTGATGAAGTCGAACGCGTCGAGGTAGATGAGCCGGCCGCTGCCGGCCATACCAGCGAACAAATTAGCCAGATGCGATCTGCCCGACGGCATGGCGGCCACCGCTGAAGAACTTGGATGCATCGAGACGGATGCCTGCCAGACGCGATCTGCCCATAGTTGTCGATGAAGATTGGAGCCGCCGGAATGTTGAATCCAGTGCGCGTTCTTTCCCACAGACGGCGCCAATTGTCGAGGGATCACCTCGGCAAGTCCCTGGGTTGAGTACCCCGGGTTGATTGAAGGGGAGAGAGAGTGCACGCTGGTAGTTCCGTCGGCTGACAAGTAAGGATTTACCCAGGTTTGGCCCCTCATGGTGAGGTAAAGACCTACATCCTGCTTGTCTGATTTATATAGATGATGATATGAAGTTACATGGTTGCCGCGAGGATGATTGTGTGAGACGTGGTCTCGCTAGGGCTATGCCTATCTGTGTCGATCCGTCTAATGGGGTGCCCCTGCCTGGCTTTATAAAGGGAGCCAGGTAAGGTTTACATGAGTTTCTTGTCTTGTACTCCAAGTTGTAGCTCGTTGGGCTTCATTGGGCCGCCAGGTGGGCCTTTGTTGTCATCTTCTAATAGGCCGCATGTCGGTCCTAGTCTTGGCGTGTACCAGGTATCTTCACCGTGGGGTAGTCGAAGGGTAGCCCCACGACAATTAGCAATAATGGTGTTCAAAGAATTCATGCTAATAACATTGTTACCACTATTATGCAAACAAATTTCCATAGGTTTTTTAATTTTCTCTTAAAAAACATCATGTCTTAATTCAATATAAATTTCATATAACTCTCTAATTTTTTTTTTGTTTTCCATTAAGCCTAACTAGTGAAATAAAAACAAGAAACAAAAGATATAATTGCAGAATCTAAAGAAAATACCTTCAAGCACTCACACACCGGCAACAGTGCTAGAAAATAGCTTAGTAGACGGAGGTTGTGAGTACCTTTTAGCTTACCTCCCCGGCAACGGCGTCAGAAAATAGCTTGATGTCTACGCACGCTTTTATTCTTGTAGACGGTGTTGGGCCTCCAAGTGCAAAGATTTGTAGAACAGCAGCAAGTTTCCCTTAAGTGAATCACCCAAGGTATATCGAACTCAGGGAGATAAAGGTCAAAGATATCCCTCTCAAGCAACCCTGCAATTAAGATACAAGAAGTCTCTTGTGTCCCCAACACACCCAATACACTTGTCAGGTGTATAGGTGCACTAGTTCGGCGAAGAGATAGTGAAATACAAGTAATATGGATGATTATAAGTGGTAATTGTAATCTGAAATAAAAATGGCAACAAGCAAACATGTAGCAGAACTGGTTGTAAACGGTGTTTCAATACATAGAAACAAGGCCTAGGGATCATACTTTCACTAGTGGACACTCTCAACAATAATAATATAATTGAATACATAGATATTTCCTCTTCACTATGCTACTCTGAATTATTCTCTCGTTGGATAACGAACACCAATCCACTGCGTAGGGCTATAAAAGCACACCTTAAAGTCGCATTCCATATCTAGCGAACCCCACACTGTCAACTTGAGCGCCCTAAATAGTACTAGACAAACACCGCAATTTCATAGAGATATCCAACACAAATAATAACTCATGATAAGTATTCCTGTTATCTTTAGCCTAAGTGCCACACACGGGGCGCACACTGTCAACTTCGCACCGTGGGACAAAGGTGACTCCGGAGATTACATTAATAAAACCACTTGAGTAGCATATAAGATAATAAAGAGTAACATCTATGGATTCAACTAGATTACAAAGCTCATGATCTCATAAAGATCACATCATGGGAGAGAGAGATAAACCACATAGCTACCGGTAGAGCCCTCAGCCCCGAGGGAGAACTACTCCCTCCTCATCATGGGAGGCAGCGATGGCGATGAAGATGGCGGTGGCGTCGATGGAGATGGCTCCGGGGGCAATTCTCTGTCCCGGCAAGGTGCCGAAACAGAGACTTCTGTCCCCCGAATTAGGGTTTTTGGTGGCGGAGGAGCTACGGAACTCTTCTGGAGAAATCGTCGATTCTTCTGCGAGTTTTATGTCAGGGGCAATATATAGTCCAAAGGGCGTCGTGAGGCGGTGCACGAGGAGACAACACCACCCCTGGGGGCAGCCAAGGCCCAACCGCGCCCAGGGTGCGTGTGGGGGTTGTGGGCCTCCCCTGGACTTGTCCTTCTGGCTCCCGAAGTCTTCTGGCGAAATAGAATTTCTTTATTTTTTTTAGATTTTTCTGAGCACTTCCATTTTTGGACCTTTTCTGCAATGCATAGACATAATAAACAGAAACTGGCACTGTGGCATCTTGTTAATAGGTTAGTACAATAAATATCATAATATGATATAAAGTGCATATAAAACATGTGGCAATTGATATAAAACATGCATGGAACATCAAAAATTATAGATACGTTTGAGACGTATCACACCTCCACCATGCCGATGCTTGAGCATAGTTCCACCAGACGGACTCATCCAAGTGTCTTGGTCAACATGTATGCGAGTCGATGCTCGGTGGGCACGAACTCCAGCTCGACCTTCTTCGCCTCCACGCAGTCCCGGATGAAGTGGTACTTCAACTCGATGTGCTTTGAGCCCTCGTGGAAGACGGGATTCTTGGCGAGCATGATTGCCGACTTATTGTCGACCTTGAGCATCACTTGCTCGGCTTCACCGTTGCTGAACTCAACCAGCAACTGAGCCATCCAGATCATGTGGAAAGCAGCCGTGGCAACAACCACGTACTCCTCCTCACAACTCGAAAGAGCAACAATCTTCTGCTTCTGAGACTGCACTAGTACAGAGCGAGACATTGGATACCCCTTTATGAAAACGACACGAGTTAGACGACAGAAAATTGCGACATCCTCTGCGTGCCTGCACTGGGCCGTAAGACAGGCCCACAACAAAGGCAACGTGTGAATAGGGAATACATATTGGCAACAGACATTTTTTTACCTCCATTACCGATATGTGCTCATCGCACATGGATATTTGGGAAATCTCCATTGCCATAAGAAGCAGCCTGACAGCCCGCTAACATCGTCTATAAGAACCCTACGCCCTTTACTCACAGTCTCACTTCCGACCCTAGCCGCCGCACAGTCTCCTCTCTCTCTCCACTGTCTCGCATGGCTTCTACTACCGGCGTTAGTAGATCCGGCCATCGCGGTTGCGGCTGCCCCACCCTCCCGGCCTTCACGCAGCACCAGCGTCAAAGTTTTAAATAGCCGGCTATAGCCCAGCTATAGCCCGGCTATAGCCTTTGGAGAGGCTTGGGGCTACGGCTATGACATTCATAGGCTAAAGTGATAATAGCGCTAATAGCCCGGCTAAACTGATTTAGCCACGATTTAGCCCCTTAGCCGCTAAACTTTCGGCTCTGCTCGGCCATATATCAGAGCCAAACTCAACCCATATGATATTGTTGCCATGTAATATGTGGACATAATTATATTCTGAACTTGCTTTTGCTACATGCTAATTGATTTTGATGGTTATGAATATTTTGTCAAAACGATGTACTGAATTGCTGCTACTCAATGTTGTAATATGTTGACATAATACTCCTGGTTATTTGTATCTCTTATGTGACTATGTTACTATGTTATGCATCAGTAAATTATTGATATATATGAATATATGCTACCCAAATTTAAATTTTTATCATTATTTATCAAAACGGCTATAAGGCCATACCCCGCTATACCCCGGCTATAGCCTTTCATAAATTCTGAAATCGCCGGGGCTAAATACAATAGCCGACTATTTTAAACTATGGATGTCAGCTAGTGTTGCAGGACGAGCACGCCGAAGGCTCCAGTGCTCCGTCCCCTTCAGACCATAGCCGGTCAACTGGCCGCCAGTATAGCCTCCGCTAGATCCGCCAGGTCCAGGCCGGCCGCCTTCCTCGCTGGTGGAACCATCCATCTTCCTCCCCGTCATTGTCTTCGTCCTCGTCGTCCGAAGACGACAAAAGTGAAAAACATTTCGGCTTGGGCGAAACATTTCCAACCACCAGATGGATGCGATCTTGGGCGAGCCAGACGAAACGCAACCAGGACCACAGCCTGACGAGCCGGCACCCGACGAGGTCATCTACGACTTGCCTTGTCCAGCGTTCTCGCCGGAGATGATTCAGAGCCTCAGAGGTGCAGCGAGGACATGATGACGCAGTGGCCGTCACCTTCATCGATGACAATGATCTTTGGCCCATATTAGTTTTGCAATATCAATTGGAGTGTGCGCGTAATCTGTAAAGGATGGTGTTTAAGCTCCGGATTGAGTTACGTTGCAGATTACAAATGTTGATTTGGAAAATGAATACTAGTATATCTGTCTCAGAACTAGCTATATTAATGCTATGAAACTTAGTTACTATGAAATTAAATCACTTTAAACATTTCTCAAACAGAGAATCGGTAAGATTATAGGGAAAACAGAGCAAAAACAGAGTCTTTCGACAAACAGCGCAAAAATGCTCGGGTAGCGGATGTCATTACGGTAACACCTCTATCGGAAGCTATTCAGTTTAGACGACCACTTGTTGGAAACAAATGGAATGATTGGCTGCACCTAGTGGAGAGACTAATGCGAGTTAATCTAACAGATGAGCCAGATACGTTTAAATGGAGCTTGAATACCAATGGTGTGTACTCAGTTAAATCTCTCTACGCTGATTTATTGAATGGACACACAAGATATTTCAGCAAGCAGTTGTGGAAATTGAAAGTACCTCTAAAGATTAAAATTTTCCAAAGACAATCTGGTAAAAAGACGTTGGGTAGGGTGTACAAAATGTGTTTTCTGTAATGAGGCAGAACCTGTTGAACACCTTTTTATTTCGTGTTCCTTTGCTCGCAATATATGGAGACTTGTTCATTTTACCTACAATATGCCTAAGCCTACAAGCATTGCGCATATATTTGGTACTTGGCTAAATGGAATTGACATCAAAACAAAAGCACGGATACGTATAGGCGTATCAGCTTTGCTTTGGTCAATTTGGAATGCCAGAAATGATGTTGTCTTTAATAAAATCTCTATTGCTCATTATTTGCAGGTTATCAACAAAGCAATCTACTGGATCAACGCGTGGTCCTTACTCCTACCTGCGGATCAGAGGGGGATTATGGATACCGCATGTATGCGCATGATGGCGGTCGTGCGTTCTATCTTGTGCCCGGGAGGATGGTTAAATCCTAGAAGGCTAGATGTTTAGACTCTTGATTTTCATTTGGTTGATCTTTATCTACACACTTTGTGATCCGTGAATTGTAAACCTTTTGGATGTTGAAACTATGCAATAAAATGCGGCGGCTGTGTGCATCATTTTGATGCAGAGTCCGGGGATCCGCACCCCTTTTCTAAAAAAAAAAAACTTATTTTATTGCAACTGATATAACAAATATGCGAAGGTATTTATCTTATATATATTCTTTCTCTCTCAAAAAAAGAATGCACAGGAATGGCGAGGCCGCAGTTACAAACAATGTATTTCATAGTATCACATTTTACAAACAACGTTTTTCATATGCAGTTACAGCGTTCCAAGAACATCTTGGCAAATTCAGAACTTTTACCTAGCTGCTATCACATTTTCACAGATGGTGAATCATCTGCTGCAAGTCTCTTTGGAGAAGGTTCAGCAGAAATCAGCTCGTCATTAGCTCGTTTCATGCCTCTGCTAACACTACTTCCAATGCTTTCTGTTGTTGCTGCTGTAGATATAGTTCCAAAATGGACGTTGTTGTCTGATCCAGCCACCTGTGAATCCAAAGATTGCTTGTGAGACAACCCTATTAGATTGGGGTTGGCACTGCTTGCTCCAGTTCTTAAGCTGAATCAAAACAATTAAGAGATGTCATTGTTCAATATAAGCAAAGGTAATCATCTCATTCGTTCATTGAGAACTAGATTCATGAACAAACCAAATTGGTAACTTCAATAAAATCCAGTTTATTCACCTTTTTCTGCATTAAGGCCGATATTCTACTAAGAAGAGATATCTTATCTTCTAGAGTAAATTTTCCTGAGTGTCCTTTAGCGGCAGATGCACTAACATCTTTATAAGCGACCAAAGCTTCCTTGGCTTTTTTCAGATTCAGTAGACATGACTGGCATCCTGAAATAGGCTTTACACAATATGGGATGGCATCCCCACCCTTCGATGCTAATTTAAAAGCCAAACATATGCGGAAGTTTCTAGAATTGAATTAAGGTAATCAACATTGGAATATCTACTCAGAGACAAAAGTATTACAATATACGAGTGATTGCAACTACTATCACCACAAATAGTGGATTCTGGACAGCTAGAATATGGTCATGTCAGTTCAAGAAGACGCACATTGGAGCGTCACATTTCCCCGTCTACAGTAGAGAAAGGCGGATTTTGGGACCTCCGACTCGCGCCACCACATCGCCGTCGATCCGCTCGATTCCCCGCCCTCCGGCGGCCGCTCCGGCGGCGGGAGGACGGGGAATCGACGGATCTGTGCATATGTGTTATGTAGGTGTGTGTTGGGTTTCGGCCGGCGGCGTTATGGCGGAGGAGGCGCAGCCGGTGTCGTTTTTGCAGGTGGCGGTCCTTCCCCTCGACGGTGGTGCTCCGAGGAGCCCCGGCGTCGACCTGCTGCCTACGGCGAGTCCGCGGCTCTGCGGAGCTGCTCGGCTCGTTCCCCCTTCGCCGGAGTCCGTGGGACGGCGGATCTGGCTCAGGAACTTCCGACAGATGCAGAGGTGCAGCGGCGTGACGACGACGGCGACTTCAGGTGTAGATCCTTTGGGATCGGTGATCGGCGACTTCCCGCTGGCTTGGGGGGGGGGGGGCTCTGGATCCAAGGCGTCATGCGGAGCTCGACCAGCGGCGCGCCACCGACAGCGCTCATCGTCTCCGGCGTGGTCGAGTTACTCAAGGGCTGGGTTGTAATTTTGTTTCTTATGAGGGCCCTTTTGTAATTTGTCGTTGTACTGCTGTGTTTGTCATCGCAAAAAAAAAAGAATATGGTCATGTCTACCCAATGTTCCAAGATGGCTAGAGCTTCCAAGTAGTAACCGATTGCGGTGTCTCTGTCCTCTGCAAAAGTGACAAATAAACGTTAGGCCATGGATGACCATTCACCTGGCTAAAACACTGGTAACTAATACTCCCTCCGTTCGGAAAAGGATGTCACAAAAATGGTCTATCTATAGTTCATTTTTCTGACATCCTTTTGCGAACAGAGGGAGTATAACTGAACTACCTCTTTTCACGGAAACTTCAGCGAGAGCAAAAAATATATTAACTTTCTCCATTGTTTTTTCTAGGCTCTTCGCAACTATTGGTCTTGCAATATCCAACATTTTCCAGGCCAGATCCAAATCAGAATTAGCTTCATCGCATGTCATGTTCACATCCTCCTGATCTTTGCGGTTCAAGATTTCTCCTAGCAAACAACTGTATCAGTATTTACCACAGAAAGAAGAAAATCAATTTTTTATTTAAAAAAGGGGTAAATTTATTGTTCCTGGTCTCTGAACTGAGCATGCACAGTCAAAGAAGAAAAACACATTGAACATGACAAACAATTTTATACTATGGGACTACTCTTATTAGGGTGTCAGCGCTTGCCGTAATATGGTCGCTTTGCCTATGTAGAAATGACAAGATTTTTAATGATAAAAATTATTCTCTTATGCAGGTTATCTACAGGACTACTGCTACACTCCGTTCGTGGTCTCAGTTGCAACGTGTGGGGCATCGAGACCTGTTTATGGAGGCGTGTACAAGACTGGAGGATACGGCGAGAGACTTTTTATCCCTACATGGATGACAGCATAATTTGTGGATCGGCCCTCCACCACCATAGGTGTAGCGTACCTGCACTTAAAATATGGCAAGGTACCTGTGTATAGTGCAAACCCCTGGATCGATTCATTTGCACACACAGTCTAAGATGAAATATCACAACATTGCATCAATTATTACACGATAATCCAGTACTTAGGAAAATAATTACAACTTGCATAACATAAATCTAGCTTGATAGAGTAAAGCAGCGGAAATCATAATCTTTATGGAGTCCTCATCCTTTGCATGTGACACAGGCGAAAACATGTTGGCTGCAGACTCGAAACCTTAATGAAATCTCACTCGTCGTCAGAACAATCTGCAACAAATAAAATTTTGCAACAGAGTGGGTCAGATACCATTAAAAATGGATCTGGCAAGTGACACTATGTGGACACTTAATGGAATAACTCTATAGCCTATATGCATATTTGGTTGGTGGAGTTTCAAGGCTGATTTGCATAAAAGCAAGTTTTTCCTATCTTTTATAAAACACTTTTCTTTTGTCAAAAACAGGTATGGCATGAAAACCACCCTCTTGTCTACCTTTGTCCAACCTTCAAAATTTTAACTTAAGAAATTGGAATGTTGGGAGCCTCCGTTGCCCTCCTTGATCAGCTGCTTGAATTTGTCCGTAACCGGGGACACGACTAAGTATACTTAGTTTTTTACACTCTCGAGAGGTTGTGCACTTTCACCACGAGACCCAACAAACCCAAACTATCCTCAAGCACTCAATTTGTGCTAAGGAAAAGGAGAGAGTTGAGACGAGACTTTTGGGAAATAGTCCCCTGTTCCTCTGGGCAGACCCAAAGATATTCATCTACTGAGACGTGCCGGAATCAGGTTCCTAGAACTTACTTAGTCAAGGCAGAGCCATAATACCAAGTGGCTGCACTGGAAGCATCTTCACTTAGAGAAAACTTTAGCCCCTTTAATACCCTGGGTGGCAATCCTCAAGTGAATAAACACTCAACTATGTCAGCCATTCAAGCCCAAATCCACCCAGGTGATAAATTAACTTAGTAGAATTAAGCTTTCAATAAAACAATTTTGCATTGCATCAATGATTCTACTAAGTTATCAATAGGATTCTAGACACAACTAGTGTAAAGGTATTATGGGTTTAGCATATAGTAATAATACTATCCAACACATGCTTATAAAGAAATACACTAAGTAATGCATATAAAAATACTTAGGAGATTTCATGAGGTGTGCTACTTGCCTTGGCAAACAGAAGTGTAGTAGTAGCAGTTGCAACCACTTTCGTCCCTCTCCGGAATTTCTAACACATAAAACAATACACAATAAATATGCAGCCAAACAATATTTAAGAAAATATGACATGCATGAGATGCAGAATGATACAAGGCATTATGATGTGAAAGACTTACAAAACACAATAAGGAAAAGACATAAAACAACTTATTCCAAATGGCTAAGGCAAGGTCAAGGTTGAGCTTAAGTATACTTAATAAAACAACAACTTGAAAAGTTGTAAGGCTAAAGGCTAAACCAAGTCTTCACAAGTTTGGTCTTCAATTAATCTTCAACTCCTTTGCAGCTTTATTGATCTTCAAATAGCACTCTATGAACTTAGTCTTAAACACCAAAGACTTGGTCTATGTCCAAAGTGAGACAAAAATAGAAAGAAAGGAGATAGAAAGAAAAGAAGTAGTTGGTCTTCTAAAATTCTTCTCTTTGCTTCCTTGTAGTTTTACTTGAGGTGATGACTTCATTGCACTTTGTGGACTTGTTGATTCTGAAGACTTGATGATGTTGGCAGAAGGTTGATCTTGAATGTAACTTAGCCACCATGGAGTTTTAAGAGAAGAAGGAAGAAAAGAGAGAAAGGAAGAAGGACTTAGAAAAAGTAGGATGGTTAGTCTTCATGAACTTCCTCTTGATTTCTTCTAAGTACTTTTCTTCCTGGAGAAGCTTCTGGAGTCTTGTATTTATGCTAAGTTCTTCTTTGATTTCCACCAATTTCTAACTTAGTGGTTTTGACTAGAGGGTTCAAAAGAGCTAACAAGCATTCTCAAAATTTCTAAGGAGGAAGTCATGTAAGAAACACGAAATAATACTAAGGACTTAATATGCATGCCATGCTTATGTAAATGCTCTAAGGAAATGCAAGCAAACAAGATGGTCCAAAAATGACTAAGGACCAAGGTCACAACATAAGATTCGAAATTTCCACTAACGGAAATAAAGGTTAAGACCATAAGTCAAAAATAAACCTAAGGAAAGGTGAACCAAAAAGAGGTGCTAGATTTTGCTAAGGAAAAGTATTACCAAACTTTTATCCAAATAATTTCTAAGTAAGGAATAACACTTTTGTGGGAGAGGTGAATTATTTCTAAGTTATTTTGTAGCTAACATGGTCCTAATGACTTAGCTAAATTTTCTAGTCGAAAATAATGTGGAGAACAATTTTTTTAATATAATTTATTTATTAAAATAACCCCTAAAAAGCAATAGAGCAATTAAACACATTAAAACATAGAAAAACAAATCTACAAAATTAATAGATTAAGCCTACGGCCAAAACTTAGGCATACAAATCATTTGCAAAAGAGTTTGCTCAAAAATCTAATTTTAAACTCAAATTATAGCCAAAATAATATTTAAACCACTTTAAAAATTTATCCAATTTAATTTTGTCAAAACCTCAAAATAAGCATATAAAAAGTTTATACACATTAATAGCTTTCCAAAAATATAATTTTCATAAATTTTGGATAAAGGATTAAAATTTAATAACGAAACTAAAAACCAGGGATCTATCCGTGATGCGCAGGGACTTAAACGTAAGAAAACTGAAAAGATTCTCTACGCTGGAGTCCTCCTGTCGACGTGTCGCCTTATGGTTGGTGCAGAGCGGCTTCGCGGGCGATGCGGGCAGCGGACGGACGCGGCGCGGACGGACGGCTTCGCGGACGGCCACGTGGCGTGCTGACTGTGCTGCTGACTGGAGATGACGCTGCGCTGACTTGGCGATGACGCGGCCTGCTGCGATTCACTGGTACCCCTTCGCCTAATGCATCTATTCTACGCCGTAGTATTTAGATCTAACGGCCGGGAATTGCTTGACCTAAAGTGTGCGGCGTGGCTGACTGGAGAAACTCCGGTGACGAAGCTCCGCGGCGGCGCCATGGCCAGCGTTCAAGCGCGCGAAGATACATGGGGTTTTGGGCTATGGGGAGGATACCTGGCGACAGTATAGGACGAGGCGAGGTCGATGGCGTGATCGAGGATGCCAGGGACACGCTGGTTTGTCGGGAATCCCTCGCTGGAGTCGAAGACGGTGATGACTTGCTCCTGTTGATCATGGACTCGTCGATCTGGTGCATGAGAAAATGCCGTACGATGTAAAAAACAAGCGCAAGATTGAAACAAAGAGGAAGGGAAAGGAGAGAAGGCTCGGGGTGGCCGAGATTCACCGGAAACTTGAAGGACACGGCGGCGGCAATGGCGGCACGGCGGGGTCCAATGCGCGCAGCCTGGGGGCTCTCGTGGTGTGATTCTTGGGGCAAAAGAGAGAGGGGGTTCGGGGTTTATATGGAGGCAGATTGAACGGGAAAAAATGCGAACAAAACGAGCGAATCGTGTCCGGTTTTTGCTAGGGTTCGGTGGAGGAGTTCGTGCTCGACACGGCTGGGGATAGGGATGACAGGTGGGTCCCCGTGTCAGCGAGAGAGAGGGGAGTTGGGCCGTGGGCCGCTGCTTGCTGCACGCGCGAGAGAGATAGGATGGGCTTGGGCCGCGGTTGGGCTGGCTGCGCGTTGCACCGTGCGGTAGATAGGAATGGGCTCGGCCCATTTAGTTAGGGTTTCGCATATTTTTTGTTCAAACCTTTTTCTTTTCTGAAAATCTTTCAAAAAAAAAACAAAACTTTTAAAATATGAGTCCTTTTGGATTCAAACCAAAACCTATAATTTTGTATAATCAAACTCTTTATTTTGAAACTTTCAAAACACATTTTCCAAAACATTTTATAAACAATTTTTTGAAATGTATTTAAATGGAATTTGGACATTATAATGTCATTTAAGAACTAGAGGGTTTTTATAAATTCCTTTTGAAATATAATTTAACCCAAAGCAAAAATATGAGTAATATGATTAATATCCCTCAATAAAATAATTTTGTATAAAACTCAAATAGTTTAAAAAGGGTTTGACAAATCAAAATGAATTCAAAACTCATTTTAGAATCCAAATAAATATTTTCTTTCAAAAGCAAAACTATAAAACTTGAAAATAGAGAATAGGTAAGTAATAGAATAATTCTCAATACATACAAACTATTCACACCAAACACACTTTTCTATTAGAAATCATTTTGATTTCCAAACTAGGTTTTTAATAAATAAACAATATGACACTTGATGTCAAAAGTAAAATAGTTTTAAAAAAATCAAAGGTGGCTTTAAATACCACAAGATAAACATTTGCAAATATTTATATTGCAATAGATTCAAACAATTTCACAAGCAACACTATCAGAACAATACATTCATAAAAGTCAAAGGAAAAACTTGGAGCATAAATGCTCTACTAATATATTTTCGTAAATATGTTTTCAAGTGGAAATTTATTTACCACTTTTGAAATAACCAATTGCAAACAATGCTATATGATGATGAATGCATGCATGATTTTATTTTCAAAGCAAAATACATAATAGTTTTCAAAAGTTTTAAATTTTTCAACTTTTTGAAAAACTTGGGATGTTACATACTACCACCCTTAAAAGGAATCTCGTCCCGAGATTCGGGAAGGCTAGCAAAAGGTTGTGACTGGGATAACTCGGTGGGCTACCACCCTTAAAAGAGATCTGTGTTGGTATTAAAATTCCAATGGCAATTATTACAACCTTATCACCATTACATTTGACTCTGGTCCTACTTGGCAAAACTCCTCCTGAAGTTTCTCTGGGTGTCTTCATTTCTGGTTTTACATTGATATCTGATCCGCCTTTTATCTGGTGTGGTGAGCGTGACCGCTTTGTTTGCCTGATCAATCTGACCGTCATATTTGGATATCCAGTCCTTGCCTATGATTATATCAAAGCCTTGCAGGTCCAGCACAAACAACTCACTTGGGAAGTTATGTGTCTCAATTCCCAAGGTCATGTTTTGGCATACAGTGTTTGCTGGCATTTTTTCTTCTGTAGAGCTTACCCGGATGGGTCTCCTAAGTCCTCGATTGGGGATCTTATTTTTACTCACAAAGTCCTTTGATATGAAGGAATGTGTTGCTTCAATATCAAAAAGTACTAAGGCAGGATAAGAGTTGATCATCAATCCTTCAATAACTGGGTCTGGTTTCTTGAGAACTCTCTCTATGTTTATCGAAAACACATGTCCCTTTCTGAACTGAATTGGCTTAGTCCCATTGCCAGTCTTCTTTTCTGGACAGCTTCGGGAGTAGTGTCCCATTTTCTTGCATTTGAAACACTCTACCTGACTGAGGTCCTTCTTATTGGGTTTTGGGTGGAGATTCTGACTACTGTTTCTCCCATGAGGTGCTCATCTTCGAGGTCATAAACTTCTTCAGTATGAGCGGGGCTATGGTGACCATGGTTGAGGTGGTGGTCATCCTCTCCATGCAAACCGTGTTCATTAATATTACGATAATGGTGGTTATGGTCTTCATGGTGGTTGAACCCAAAACGAACATGTTCCTCATGTGAAGTGTTCCATTCATGTTGTGATGCTGAGCAATGGTTTTCCAATTTCTGCTTTCTCTTCTTGTTTGCATATTGCTTCAGTTTACTTTCCAGGACTATAGCTTGGTTAACCAGTGACTGGTAGTCAGGGGCATGGGCAATTGTTAAATAAATGGATAATTTGCCATCCAGACCATTTAGAAATCTCTTCCTCCTTTTATCATCTGTATCAACATCATCCGGTGCATAGCGCGCTAGATTGTTGAACTCATTCAGGTATTCATCTATAGTTCGGTCGCCTAGTCGAAGGTCGAGAAATTCCTCCCTCTTCAGTTTCATCACTCCTGATGAAATATGTTCAGCACGAAATCCTTCTTGGAACAATTCCCATGTCATCCCTTCAATGGGGTAAGTGATCTGGTAGCTGTCCCACCAGTTTGCTGCAGGTCCTTCCAGTAGATATGCCGTGAATCTAACCTTCTCAGCATCTGTGCATCCAATTGTGACTAAATCCTTATTTACTGAACGTAGCCAATCATCAGCCAAAATAGGTTCAGTAGTACTTGAGAATTTCTTTGGTCTAAGCTTCAAGAATTTGGTCAGGATATCCTCTTGAGATGGGGGTGGTGCTAGAATGTCCTTGGTGTCTTCTTGGTTTTGGTTCATTAACAAGCTCAACTGATTCTGTGCTTCTATTATTTGATTTGTCATTGTCTTCACATCAACGTTGGGGCTCTGGTGAGGCATCTGTTTGGGTTTAGCAGAGATGAGTAAAAGATAGACAGATCTAGGAGAATTATTCCTACCCATACAAGCAATTTGACACAAACAATCACACATGATAAACACTCAAAATTTTTGAGAAAACCAACTAGTCGTTTTTGGATCGAAGTACACCTAGGATATGGGGAAAACATATGATAGTACTGCCATACCACAAGTTTGATAGGTCAATACATCAACATGGTTTCTTTATTCTAAAATATAAGGGATTCTATTCTATCTTCTTCTTGAGTGCATCGAGTTCTTCCTCTATTTCCTTCGGTTCATCAATGTACTTCCGGGTGTTCTGGAGTCTGAATCGAAGTCTTCTTCCAAGGTGTTCGATGGCCTCCCAAGCTGCACTTCTGGCTGAATCAAAGAATGATGTTCGAATTATTGGGTTTGTGAACATGCAGCAACCTTCGGTCTTGTGGTCATCATCTTTGTTCTTGTATAGATGAAGTTGCACCCACCAGTACTCTTGGCCTTCACCCATGAATGGAAAACCTTTGTAGACGGCTGCTCCTTCAAATCCCATGCTCAACATGAGGTCCTTCAAAGCTTTTGGAAACTCGATCTCGCATTCCAAGGTCATGGTCATGGTTGGACCCTTCTTGAGTGATTCCAGGAGGTGGGACATCTATAAATAAGAGAAGGCATTTAGAACGCGAATAGTTAAGAAGTTACAAGAATGATATCAAAAGTTTTTAGACAAAAAGCAAATAAAGTTTTGTCCTATGGGCTTTCTTATTTCTAACCAGACTTAGGGTTTCGAACCTACAGGCAACACAGTGCTCTGATACCATCTGTAGCGTACCTGCACTTAAAATATGGCAAGGTACCTGTGTATAGTGCAAACCCCTGGATCGATTCATTTGCACACACAGTCTAAGATGAAATATCACAACATTGCATCAATTATTACACGATAATCCAGTACTTAGGAAAATAATTACAACTTGCATAGCATAAAGCTAGCTTGATAGAGTAAAGCAGCGGAAATCATAATCTTCATGGAGTCCTCATCCTTTGCATGTGCCACAGGCGAAAACATGTTGGTTGCAGACTCGAAACCTTAACGAAATCTCACTCGTCGTCAGAACAATCTGCAACAAATAAAATTTTGCAACAGAGTGGGTCAGATACCATTAAAAATGGATCTGGCAAGTGACACTATGTGGACACTTAATGGAATAACTCTATAGCCTATATGCATATTTGGCTGGTGGAGTTTCAAGGCTGATTTGCATAAAAGCAAGTTTTTCCTATCTTTTATAAAACACTTTTCTTTTGTCAAAAACAGGTATGGCATGAAAACCACCCTCTTGTCTACCTTTGTCCAACCTTCAAAATTTTAACTTAAGAAATTGGAATGTTGGGAGCCTCCGTTGCCCTCCTTGATCAGCTGCTTGAATTTGTCCGTAACCGGGGACACGGCTAAGTATACTTAGTTTTTTACACTCTCGAGAGGTTGTGCACTTTCACCACGAGACCCAACAAACCCAAACTATCCTCAAGCACTCAATTTGTGCTAAGGAAAAGGAGAGAGTTGAGACGAGACTTTGGGAAACAGTCCCCTGTTCCTCTGGGCAGACCCAAAGATATTCATCTACTGAGACGTGCCGGAATCAGGTTCCTAGAACTTACTTAGTCAAGGCAGAGCCATAATACCAAGTGGCTGCACTGGAAGCATCTTCACTTAGAGAAAACTTTGGCCCCTTTAATACCCTGGGTGGCAATCCTCAAGTGAATAAACACTCAACTCTGTCAGCCGTTCAAGCCCAAATCCACCCAGGTGATAAATTAACTTAGTAGAATTAAGCTTTCAATAAAACAACTTTGCATTGCATCAATGATTCTACTAAGTTATCAATAGGATTCTAGACACAACTAGTGTAAAGGTATTATGGGTTTAGCATATAGTAATAATACTATCCAACACATGCTTATAAAGAAATACACTAAGTAATGCATATAAAAATACTTAGGAGATTTCATGAGGTGTGCCACTTGCCTTGGCAAACAGAAGTGTAGTCGTAGCAGTTGCAACCACTTTCGTCCCTCTCCGGAATTTCTAACACATAAAACAATACACAATAAATATGCAGCCAAACAATATTTAAGAAAATATGACATGCATGAGATGCAGAATTATACAAGGCATTATGATGTGAAAGACTTACAAAACACAATAAGGAAAAGACATAAAACAACTTATTCCAAATGGCTAAGGCAAGGTAAAGGTTGAGCTTTAGTAAACTTAATAAAACAACAACTTGAAAAGTTGTAAGGCTAAACCAAGTCTTCACAAGTTTGGTCTTCAATTAATCTTCAACTCCTTTGCAACTTTATTGATCTTCAAATAGCACTCTATGAACTTAGTCTTAAACACCAAGGACTTGGTCTATGTCCAAAGTGAGACAAAAATAGAAAGAAAGGAGATAGAAAGAAAAGAAGTAGTTGGTCTTCTAAAATTCTTCTCTTTGCTTCCTTGTAGTTTTACTTGAGGTGATGACTTCATTGCACTTTGTGGACTTGTTGATTCTGAAGACTTGATGATGTTGGCAGAAGGTTGATCTTGAATGTAACTTAGCCACCATGGAGTTTTAAGAGAAGAAGGAAGAAAAGAGAGAAAGGAAGAAGGACTTAGAAAAAGTAGGATGGTTAGTCTTCATGAACTTCCTCTTGATTTCTTCTAAGTACTTTTCTTCCTGGAGAAGCTTCTGGAGTCTTGTATTTATGCTAAGTTCTTCTTTGATTTCCACCAATTTCTAACTTAGTGGTTTTGACTAGAGGGTTCAAAAGAGCTAACAAGCATTCTCAAAATTTCTAAGGAGGAAGTCATGTAAGAAACACGAAATAATACTAAGGACTTAATATGCATGCCATGCTTATGTAAATGCTCTAAGGAAATGCAAGCAAACAAGATGGTCCAAAAATGACTAAGGACCAAGGTCACAACATAAGATTCGAAATTTCCACTAACGGAAATAAAGGTTAAGACCATAAGTCAAAAATAAACCTAAGGAAAGGTGAACCAAAAAGAGGTGCTAGATTTTGCTAAGGAAAAGTATTACCAAACTTTTATCCAAATAATTTCTAAGTAAGGAATAACACTTTTGTGGGAGAGGTGAATTATTTCTAAGTTATTTTGTAGCTAACATGGTCCTAATGACTTAGCTAAATTTTCTAGTCGAAAATAATGTGGAGAACAATTTTTTTAATATAATTTATTTATTAAAATAACCCCTAAAAAGCAATAGAGCAATTAAACATATTAAAACATAGAAAAACAAATCTACAAAATTAATAGATTAAGCCTACGGCCAAAACTTAGGCATACAAATCATTTGCAAAAGAGTTTGCTCAAAAATCTAATTTTAAACTCAAATTATAGCCAAAATAATATTTAAACCACTTTAAAAATTTATCCAATTTAATTTTGTCAAAACCTCAAAATAAGCATATAAAAAGTTTCTACACATTAATAGCTTTCCAAAAATATAATTTTCATAAATTTTGGATAAAGGATTAAAATTTAATAACGAAACTAAAAACCAGGGATCTATCCGTGATGCGCAGGGACTTAAACGTAAGAAAACTGAAAAGATTCTCTGCGCTGGAGTCCTCCTGTCGACGTGTCGCCTTATGGTTAGTGCGGAGCGGCTTCGCGGGCGATGCGGGCAGCGGACGGACGCGGCGCGGATGGACGGCTTCGCGGACGGCCACGTGGCGTGCTGACTGTGTTGCTGACTGGAGATGACGCTGCGCTGACTTGGCGATGACGCGGCCTGCTGCGATTCGCTGGTACCCCTTCGCCTAATGCATCTATTCTACGCTGTAGGATTTAGATCTAACGGCCGGGAATTGCTTGACCTAAAGTGTGCGGCGTGGCTGGCCGGAGAAACTCCGGTGACGAAGCTCCGCGGCGGCGCCATGGCCAGCGTTCAAGCGCGCGAAGATACATGGGGTTTTGGGCTATGGGGAGGATACCTGGCGATAGTATAGGACGAGGCGAGGTCGATGGCGTGATCGAGGATGCCAGAGACACGCTGGTTTGTCGGGAATCCCTCGCTGGAGTCGAAGACGGTGATGACTTGCTCCTGTTAATCACGGACTCGTCGATCTGGTGCATGAGAAAATGCCGTACGATGTCAAAAACAAGCGCAAGATCGAAACAAAGAGGAAGGGAAAGGAGAGAAGGCTCGGGTGGCCGAGATTCACCGGAAACTTGAAGGACACGGCGGCGGCAATGGCGGCACGACGGGGTCCAATGCGCGCAGCCTGGGGGCTCTCGTGGTGTGATTCTTGGGGCAAAAGAGAGAGGGGGTTCGAGGGTTTATATGGAGGCAGATTGAATGGGAAAAAACGCGAACAAAACGAGCGAATCGTGTCCGGTTTTTGCTGGGGTTCGGTGGAGGAGTTCGTGCTCGACACGGCTGGGGATAGGGATGACAGGTGGGTCCCCGTGTCAGCGAGAGAGAGGGGGAGTTGGGCCATGGGCCGCTGCTTGCTGCGCGCGCGAGAGAGATAGGATGGGCTTGGGCCGCGGTTGGGCTGGCTGCGCGTTGCACCGTGCGGTAGATAGGAATGGGCTCGGCCCATTTAGTTAGGGTTTCGCATATTTTTTGTTCAAACCTTTTTTCTTTTCTGAAAATCTTTCAAAAAAATCAATTTTTTTAAAATATGAGTCCTTTTGGATTCAAACCAAAACCTATAATTTTGTATAATCAAACTCTTTATTTTGAAACTTTCAAAACACATTTTCCAAAACATTTTATAAACAATTTTTTGAAATGTGTTTAAATGGAATTTGGACATTATAATGTCATTTAAGAACTAGAGGGTTTTTATAAATTCCTTTTGAAATATAATTTAACCCAAAGCAAAAATATGAGTAATATGATTAATATCCCTCAATAAAATAATTTTGTATAAAACTCAAATAGTTTAAAAAGGGTTTGACAAATCAAAATGAATTCAAAACTCATTTTAGAATCCAAATAAATATTTTCTTTCAAAAGCAAAACTATAAAACTTGAAAATAGATAATAGGTAGGTAATAGAATAATTCTCAATACATACAAACTATTCACACCAAACACACTTTTCTATTAGAAATCATTTTGATTTTCAAACTAGGTTTTTAATAAATAAACAATATGACACTTGATGTCAAAAGTAAAATAGTTTTAAAATAAATCAAAGGTGGCTTTAAATACCACAAGATAAACATTTGCAAATATTTATATTGCAACTGATTCAAACAATTTCACAAGCAACACTATCAGAACAATACATTCATAAAAGTCAAAGGAAAAACTTGGAGCATAAATGCTCTACTAATATATTTTCGTAAATATGTTTTCAAGTGGAAATTTATTTACCACTTTTGAAATAACCAATTGCAAACAATGCTATATGATGATGAATGCATGCATGATTTTTATTTTCAAAGCAAAATACATAATAGTTTTCAAAAGTTTTAAATTTTTCAACTTTTTGAAAAACTTGGGATGTTACAATAGGCGTTTTTACAATTTCTCATTCTGATATGTAATTCGCCTTGTTATTTTTTTCGTAGTTCAGACTTGTTTCGGCTGTGTGCATCTTTGTTATGCAGAGGCTGGGTGTAATGCTTAAACATTTTAAGTAATAAAGACTCACTTTATCTAAAAAAACTCGTATTAGACAAAAACAACAATAAGATGGATACAAATGCAGAAGTAATCCAACTTAATCAGTACCCTATAATCATATAATAAATTAGATAGATCCATACTTACTTAGAGCATCTCCAACCGGAGGCCCCAAACCCACCCCAAACGTCCGGGCGGACCGCCCGGACAGGGTTTGGCCCAAAAACGGCAACCCAAGCGCGGCCCCCATAGCCAGCCCAAACGTCTGGGCGGTCCGGCACACCCCAAACCCAGCCCATATCTGGGGCGGGTTTGGGGGCGCCCGGGCGCGCCCGGACGCGTCCGCCCCGCACTCGCTGACAGTGCGGACCCACGCTTTGACCGCGTGGCGGAGCGGATAAGCTAGCTTGGCATTCATGGCGCACCGGCCGGCATTCATGGCGTACCGGCCACCGGCCACCTCCGACTATAAAGTGGAGGGGCCGGAGCAAACCCTACTCACTTCCGCCACCGCCGGTCTCTTCTCCTCCTCCACATCCACCAGTGCCGAGTTTCCTCCTCCACCTCATCCACCATGCCTCGCCGCCTCCCCACCACATGCGCCAAGATGACGGCGGAGAAGTGGGCGCAGCTCCGCCGAGAAAAGGAGTGTGGCGCCCTGACCCGACTGTTATACAGTGATGCTGCGTGTCACCGGTTAAGCGATACAAGCGGAGGTTACGGGTTTACCAATCCCCGGCCAAAACCTTTGGCAGGCGTTGCTGGGTACACCTCACTCTAGACAACGCAACACCCCGATTGATGCCTTAACATGGGCGCAACCCCCAAGGCATAATAGTAAGATCAAGACTTGTGGAACAACTGGCACATCACAGACTCTACGACACAAAAATCATATAGTTCAACTCTTATACAGAGAAAGATAGCAAATGACAAACAGAGGTCACAGACCCAACATTACAACATGCGGAAGCGAAGTGTGTTGTTCTAAACAACAAGAACCAACATATGGCCTAAGAGGCCTGCAAATAAACATCCAGCGCCAGCTGTTCCGGGATGTCCCAAGCTGCCACCTGGGACCCCAGACTACTCGTCGACGTCCACAAAGAACCCACCTTCGAAGTCGGTGAAGTCCTCCTCTGAAACAAAAGCAAAGACGTTGAGTTCGACGAACTCGCAAGATTAAGAGCTAATATATGCTCGATGATTAGCTGTCAAGGTTTTATGGCTCTTTTGCATAAAGCTGATTTTATTTATGAAAAACATAACTCAAAGGCATCGACTATTAGAACATTTTCAAAGAGGGGTAAGAAGTAACTCTTTTCTATTGAGATCACTTTCTCAACAACAACCACCATCACATCATTGTACCTGTTCATCATAGGCACCTCCCCGAATCACCCTCGAGGAAGTCAACCTTACATTCGTGAAATTGGTACCTCTAGTACCCAGTTTTTAATCATTCCGTTTAAGTTATTCTATGATCATCGTCCATTCCCAAGTCGTCCTTAACCGTAGACACGGCTTTTCGAAAAGATTTAACCCTGCAGGGGTGTACAAATGTTTGCCACGCGTACCGTCCGGCCCATTACCTGCGCATTAGCTCTCTTCCTTGGAAAGCCGGCTGGGTGGGAACGGTGTCGACTTCTCCCTCGTTAAGGACTTTCCAGGATCATCAGTGGCAGTAGGGCTGCCAGGATCACAACACCCCGCCCCACGGCCACTTATTTTCCTAACACCACCATCCTCATCTCGGTTCAACACCATCACGCACGCGCAAATGGAAAGCCAAACTAGAGGACCCTGGCTAGCCCCGCTCGAGTTATTTAGTCTATGAGGGTTCCTGCAATTGCATAGGCCTCACGCATGGTTGCACGCTCAGTCTTGGTTCAGGAGGTACAGAACTCGCACCTAGGCGGCAAGAACGAGACAACCCACCACATTCCATGTGGCCTCTCATCCCCACCTTCTTAGCATTTTATTATCCATCTCCACAATTTTCCACCATCAACACCACTGTCACAAGTTAACACCTGTTTCCAGCATTTACCATCCCTAGTACAACTAGGCATTTCACTAAGCATGGCTAAGCACTTGCATAGCATAGTAAGTATTTCATGGCCAACAATACAAACCTATGGTAGTAGGAAGGTAGAACAGGTATTGGCAACAGGATTCTAATGCAACTAGTAGGATACTCTAATCCAGGCAAAAGACATTTAGAACTGCATGCAATATTATAGTGGAGAAAATAACTGCGGAAAATAGGATAAGATATGCTCAGAGGGGGGATTACGCTTGCCTTGTTCAGAGTGCTGGTAGTACTGCTCGGCGGGGTATTGAGGTGGAACCCCGTCTGCTTGATCTAACGAAGCACACACGAAAAAACAAATCAATCACCACACATGTGTACCATGCAATGCACAATCACATGATGACATGACAAGTTTGTGCAAGGTAGCATCATTTAGTTCATCTAGCAGGATTAAATGGAGAGCCAAATAATTAGGGCAATTATTCGGAAGCAACCCCATATTTCACTTTATGACCACATTGCTCATACATCTATTACATTACTAAGAAGTGGCTCAAATATGCATGAACATGGCATGAATGGATAGGGTTTGTTCTCCCGATCAAATTGGTACCTCATTTGCAAATTTCCGAGTACCGAAGAATAATTAGTGAATTATATAATTAAATGAATTTAATTCTTTTATTCAATTTAGGAGTAACATCAAATAAATATTTGTGATCATGAGTTTATATTCAGATGGTTTGCTGGCATTTGAAACACTGATCATTTTGGTATCTTACATGTGCATTTCTGATGAACCGTTAGGGAGTTATGGCATTTCTAAAACAAGAGGGAAAGGAAACAGGAAAAACTGTTTAGCCGGCCCACAGCCCGGCTGGGCCGGTTTTTAGGCCGGCTATGGGCCAGAGAGGCCCGGCCTGTGGCCCGGTCTGGACCGGTTTCCCGGCCGGCCTTGCTCCCAAGGCGCCCGGCCTCACGCCCAGTTTGGGCCGGCCCAAGGCCAGCTAAGGGCCCGAGGCTGCCGGTCGTTAGCCCGGCTTGGCCGGATCCGCGGCCGGGCAAACGGCGATGGCGCGGTGGCTCCGGCGTGCTATGGGATCGGGGAAGCAGAGCGAGGGGAGGGCAATGGAGAGGTCCAACGGGACGAGGATCTCACCCTGAGCTCGTGGTTGCTTGCGGTGGAGGCGAGGGATGTCGGGAGCAGCGGCAACGGTACGCGGCGTGCGACGGCCGGCGGCGGGGAAGACGAACTTGGCGGCGTCGATTCGCAGCAACCCGGCGCGATTCCTTCCGCGTGGAGGGGCAGCGCGGCGAGGCGGAGCTCCCCGCGCTCTTCGATTCGTCGGGGGCTGCTCGAAGCGACGGCGACGCGGCGTCAACGGCGAGCTCGGTTGCGAGCGCGTGGGGAGAGGGAACACGGAGAGAGGAGGCAGGTGAGCGAGGGGATAAGGGAGCAGGGCGGCTCGTGGGGGGGCCTCCCTATCTCCTCGAAGCGGCAGGGGCCAGTGGAGGCACGGCGAGCTCGGGGTCACTGGCGCCATGCCGTGGCCCCAGAAGCTACAGGAGGAAGAAGAAGCAGTTTTTGCAAATAGGCCCCTGGCCGAATTTCTTCCATCACGAACAGGTCCTCCTGGAATTACGAAGAGGTCCTTTTCCTGTTTTAAATTTAAAACCAGCACAACTTCAAGGATTTTATTAAGGCACTAAATCTGGGTAGCCTCCCAACAGCATGTAAAGGCACCACAAAAATTGGCATGTTGAAATAAAATAGTTTGGTACCACCTTGTTCATGAAGTTTGTTTATTGCAATTTTGTTAACTTCCAGAGAATTATTCCTTTAAAGTTTTGAAACAAGTCAAGATATTGATTTCAACTCTTGGAACCTCCTTGACAAATATGAGATGTCAAGGTAATTGTTTTGCAAGTATGAGTGTCTTCCTTGTTGTGGAATTTGTGGTGGCAAGTTTGGCATTTTGTTTTCCCTTGTTTTAATTTGTTGTCCAGATTCTTGGTTTCCACATGAACAATTGAGCAAAAGATGCAATGATGCATGCATGAAATGCAAACGCGAAAATTTTACTCAGGTTTTGAGGTTCACAAAATTTGGGCTGTTACAAGGAGGCCGCGGGATCGCGTGTGTCCGCAGAAGTGTTGGCGGCGGAGGGGACAGACGTCGGCTACGGCATCCTCCGTGAGGGCTCCGACGTCATCGAAATGACGGGTTCGGAGTACCTCCGGCAGATGCACGAATCGAATCGGGCACAGTCGTCGGCGATGGCGGAGGAGTGGAATCAGTAGGCGGAGGCGGAGCTGGCAAGGATGCGGGCGGAGGACGAGGCCACGCGGGTTCGGGCGGAGGATAAGTAGCAACTTGTATTCACGTTGCATGCTTTTGTAGTAATTTGGTATCTTAAATTAGAGGTGTGTGGTTGTAGCACCATGTTTTTGGGGGCTGTCCGGTCAGTGTCCGCGGACGCGTCCGGACGCGTCCGCGGACACTATGGGGGCCGGATTTGGGGGCTCCGCTTGGAGATGCTCTTAATCTAGCATTGCCATTCCAACTGTAAAAGACAAAATTAAATATATAAATGTAGAAGGAAAATAGCGGAAAAATGGCACCAGGCACACATCATAGGGTCAACCCATAAAAAGCCTTTTTGTGAGCAATCAGAGTTTTTTTTCTTCTACGCCATCATTTGGTGCACGAATTTCACCTTAAGATCTATCAGCAAAACAACATATATTAAATGATCTCATGTGGAATGATGGTGAGGATTCTAGAAATTGTAGTACGAAATAATAAGCATAAGAGTGTATTTCAGTGTATGGGGGAGCAGCAGTGTCACGTTAAGGTTGTGGGGTGAACTGACCCTGCGGTTTTCTGAAAGAAACCATTCCATACAAGAGAATTTCCATATCTCTACCTAATAATAAAGGAAGCAACGCTTCCACTGCTTCCTTCGTTTCGTTCATCATGGGGCCCACCTGTCATCCTCATACGTCGGTCGTTTTTGCAGAAAACCCCCTGCCAGATATGGAAACTAACCCGCAGTCAAGATAGCAAATGAGCCTCCGTCCTTTCGTACACTCGAGGGACCTACTCGCAAATTTCGGAAAACTCATGGACCTTTTTGCACAAACGATCTGACCTGGGGCCAACCGACCGAGCCAGAACCCACTCCCCTCTCTCTCACCTTCCTCCTCCTCTCGAGCCCGAGCCCTTGCGATGCAGAATCGCCGCCGCCGCCGCCCCTCGAATCCGGCCAAGTCCGGCAATCTCCGTCGCCGTTCTAGGATGCGTTCTACGCGCCGCTTGATTCTCTACCTTCCCCTCCGCGTCGATTTGAATTTCCCTGCCTGGTGCAGCCGTGGGCAGCCCAAACCCTAGCCTTGGGTTACGGTGAAGGTCCTACACGCGTCGGAGCAGGAACCTGAGCGCTGCCGCCGCGCCGGGTCCGCTTGCTGGCCGGAGGCGACGCGAGGATGGCAGCAAGGTCGTCGGTGTCGCGGGAGCAAGGAGGAGGTTGAGTTGGAGAAGTACCGGGCGGCCTCCTTCTCCACGACCCGCAGAGACGAACCCTCCGCTCCGTTCGCTGCTCCTGCTCCGCCTCTCCTAGGAGAGATCTTGGACTCCACAGCATGGCCGATGCCAAGACGGCCGTTCGAGCTCCTGCTCCTGCACCCACCGCTCACGCTTCACCAGCGCGCAACCACGGCCCGAAGTGGCCGCTCGCCATAGGAGCTGGAGCTACGGGTCGGCGCGGGGGCAGGTGCTCGAACTGCCGGCGAGCAGCAGCGGCCGGGCGGACGCGGAGGCGCTGCGGCCTCGCGCACAGCCTCTCCGGCGCCGTTGGCAGAGACGGAGTTGACGCCGTGCTGTGCTGCACACATCAGCTAGCTAGCTCCACCAACGATTGGGGCTTCATTGCTTTTTCATTTTTTCATGAGGGACCTATTTGTAAGAGTTAGGTTCTTCTTTGTAAAAGTTAGGGATCTATTTGTTATACATGTGTCCAAGAAATATGTTTCTGGTGCTCTATTTTACAGTTGATTAGTTATGTTTTTTTCATATTTAATTTAATTTAAACGATTTACGTTGTTAATAAATATGTTGGGGCCCACCCGACAGGTTTTTAACAATTACAAAAACCATTTAGGGAAATGGATAAAATTCTGACATGTGGTCCCACATGTCATACAATAAGCAGTCCACAATTAAATTCCAAAAATAATTTTTCAGATAAACTGCTGACGTCATGTGACGTCACCATAGTTCCTCTCTCCATGCCGATCACCAATTCCTCAAATTCGTGTGGCTTTGGACGAATTCGAGCTACCAGATGCTATTTCAGAAAAATGTAATCTGTCTATCGGTATAAAAAATCATGTATATTTAACAACTTTTAACCATGCCTATTTAGGAGAATAAAATAACCAATTTATGTATACGCCGATTTATTAGTTTGAACAACGTGGATTTTTTTCCGTTGCAATGCACAAAATTAAATTGTTGCAATGCACGAAATTAAATTGTTTCATCGGCCCATTGCAACGCATGGGCAGGCATTTCCTAGTAAAAAATAGAAAGCAAGTGAAGATGGAGATGGCCGTGAACCTCGTTAATGCAATCTGAGGTAGAACAACACAACCATAATTATTCCATCAACCATTTTCATGCCACAATGTGCTAAGTATGTTCTGATAACTGTCATTTGTAACAACAGACTATGCTTGCACAGATTATGAATACATTTCTGACGCACATATAAATAAACCACACGGCGATGTAGAAACTCATCGTAATAGAGAATGCAAATATAGCTAAACTTTTGATACTATTTATTCGTTAAAAACAATTCAGGATTTACCTAAAGTGATCGCAAAAGATTATTAGAGTAAAACGCAGGTTTAGTATATGAACTTGTCGAAAATGTGCGGTTTGATCACGAAGTTGCATGACGTGAAAAACGGGTAACAAATTGCCACACGGCGAGCGTTTTTGCCACTCCGTAATGCCGACCGTGAGTTTACATTCGTGGCATGCTATTTTTTGCAAATCGCTTCTTAACTTTTATTTATTCTAATTGCTAGGTCCTCTTCAATTTTTTTGCATATCTTTTAGGGGGATTTGTAAAAAAAAATTAGGAGTTCATACTAACTGCCGCCATCACGGAGTAATTAAAACGCTACAACTTTGTGACCAAACCGCACATTTTCAGCAAGTTCTCAGAGCATCTCCACCGGTGCGCCCACTCCCAATAGGCCTATTGGGCGTGCGGGCACAAAATCGACCCCCAGCAGCGCGCCCAATAGCCCAAATGTTGCCGGCACGCCCCAATACAGCTTCTGGCAACGCCGCTTCCCATCCAGATTCTATAAACGCAAGCGGGCGTGCCGGCAACCGCGGCAACGCGTGCCTCGTTGAATCCTGACGGGTGGGGCTGATGCGTCAGCGACACGGACCATTTTTTTCTTCCCTAACGTTCCTTGCGGCCTGAACCCCTCTCCTGCTATTGAATCGCCAGCGCCGCCACCCCCTCCGCCTTGTCGACGTCACCTCCAGACACTGCCTACTATCTTCCCCGCTGTACTGTCCCTAGTACCTTCTCGTACGCCTTGAGAGATCTTGCATATGGAGCTCTCGTAGATACAGTGGACGACTACCTACGCATGGCCGAGTCCACATGTATCAAGACCATGTATCGGTTTTGCAGGACGGTGGTTGCAGTGTTTGGGGCAAAGTATTTGAGACAGCCAAATGAAGCTGACACTGCTAGGCTCATGGCACAGAACGCAGCTAGAGGATTTCCTGAGATGTTTGGAAGCATCTACTGCATGCATTGGGCATTAAAGAATTGTCTATTCGACTGGAAAGGAGTTTACAAGGGTCATGTTGGAGAGTGTAGTGTCGTACTAGAAGCTGTTGCTCGTCATGATTTGTGGATCTCGCATGCTTTTTTTGGTATGGCCGAAACTCACAATGACATCAACGTGTGATGCATGTAAAATGCATACATGAACTTTGCACTATATTACTTATATTCCAGTCATATTTGCATCATATAAGGGTTATATCACTGTTTTATAATGATTTTGGGAATATTTGGTATGTTTCCTATTTTTATGGAATTAACCCTGCGCAGGCAGAAAACCCTATTTTCCATATTTTAATGTTTCAGGGACCCAAACGACGTCCAAATGACCTGGAAATTTACAAGCATCAGTTTTTGAAAGGAACAAAGCGTGGGAGCGAAGGAAGCAAACAAGCGGAGGCCCGATGGCCAAGTTGAGTGGGCCCACGCGGCCCATGTACCTGGCCACGTGGGACCCCCCTTTTGGGCCTCGGAGCTCCGTTGCCATCGATCTTTCCTCCACCGACTCGTTTTGACCTAAAACCGCCTATAAAAATAACCCCCCGACGTTCTCTGGAAGGAGCGCCGTAGAAACACAGAAACACCGAAACAGAGACCTGAAGTTGCAGATTGGAGGGGGAAAACTCCGGCGGGGCGCTGCCGGCGTGGTCTCCATCTTCTCCAACGACTTCTCCACCGTCTCCATGATGAAGAGGGAGTAGTCCACCTCTGGACTATGGGTTTGTGGAAGTAACTTATGTATTTCTCTCTCTTAAGCTTCACTAATTAGTACCGTATGAGCTGCTGAACATGATTACGGTCATCTATGTAATACCTTTGTGGTGGATCTTTTTATGAGTTAATATATGTTTGAGATTGCAATGGTTTTGTTTCAGTTATGAAAGTAGATGCATATTATGTACCCCGTTCTTATTTACTTGTCATGATCAAGCATGTTTATGAGAGCGTGTGAGGGGAACGTGTGCATTAGTTGGAGTAACGGGGGGTGGCTAGTGCAGTGAACGTGAGAGAAAGTTATGCGATCCACTTGGGTATCTCTACCTTACTTTGTTGCCTCACTAGGGATAAAAAGAAATACCATGCTACCGGAGATGTGGGTGTGACCATTGCCACTACTCCATGACTAGATCTAGCATGTTCTTATTTTAACTTCATGTCATGATACTTATTGCTATACTCTGAGTTATCTTAATTACTGAGGTGTTATGATTTAGTTCGCATCTTGGTGGAGTATAAGAGAGACTAATAACCAAAAGGTCTCTATGTTAGGACGTGATGCCCATATAATTATAACTTGTCATTAAACTGTTGTGTTGCAATCTCATATGTCAACTCTAGTGTTCCATTGTCTACCACTTTATTAAGAGAGAGTGCATTTGTGAAACCATGAACCCGGTCCATTTTTAATCATAAGAAACACCTTTCCAACCACTTTTACCACTTTTCCATTTTCTGCCATTTAAAAATCCGAAAATAAAAACACTTTTACATCTTGCATTCATCATATAAAACCCAAAAATATCATTTATCATTGCTACCACCATCCTTGCATATTTATTTACCACCATTGCATATTTATTTCTTGTTTGCATTGCATATTATCTTGATATCATTTCACACCTTGTGCTTGACAACCACTAGGTGAGGTTGAGGACCAAAACATTTACTTTGTTTTGTAGGTAACCAAAAGAAGGATAGGAAAGATAAATCTTCACTACTGATTCCCCGAGAGTTCGATATTAAACCCTCGAGTCACCCCTCGTGGGGAAAACACGTCTTCCACTTACTACACACTCTGCACTTGGAGTCTCAACCTAACCCATTTACTTTTCACGCAGGTAACTACGTGAAGGCCATCAAGACTGTTTTCTGGCGCCGTTGCCGGGGAATCATTGCTGAAAGGTTTATCCAAGGATATCTCACCAAGTCAACTTCATCACCAACTTGTGCTAACACCTAAGCTTGGGGAGGTTGCACCTACGTGAGCATCATCTTATCCATCTTTACCTTCAAAGCAATTTATCTTGTTTTGTCATTGTCTTGCATTTTTAAGTTCGGTTTGCATATTTATTTTCAGTTTTGCATAAAAAATTAAAAAACACATAAAAACTTGCTAAAATGGGAGAAAGAACTAAGTTGTGTGATTACACAAACACTCCAAATGATCAATTTATTGCTAGGCCCATTGCCACACCTAAGATAAATGCTGATAGTTATGAAGTAAGTCCTAGTTTGTTGAACTTGATAACTAGGGAACAATTTGGCGGTAGTGCTATGGAGGATGCCTCTATGCATCTTCATGATTTTGTTGAAATATGTGACATGCAGAAATTTAAAAATGTGGAAAGTGATATTCTAAAACTGAAGTTATTTCCTTTCTCACTTAGAGGAAAAGCTAAAGAGTGGCTGCATTCATTACCTATTGATAGCATTAAAACTTGGGATGATTTAAAAGAAGCTTTCATTAAGAAATACTATCCTCCTGTTAAAATTTTGCAAAATAGAAACAACATTCTTTCTTTTAGGCAAAATGAAAATGAACATGTTGCTATGGCTTGGGATAGGATTAAACTTATGCTTAGAACTTGTCCATCACATGGGGTCAACGAATGGACCATATTACACTCTTTTTACAATGGTCTAAATTACATGTCTAGAAATATTCTTGATTCTGCTGCTGGAGGTGCTTTATGGGAAAAACTATAGTAGAAGCTAAGAACATATTGGAAAGTATTTTGCAAAACTATAGTCAATGGCATACTGATAGAGCACCTAATCCTTCTAAGAAAGTGAACTCCATAGAAGAAACAAATGATTTGTCATCTAAAATGGATACTATTCTTGCTTTCATTAATAAACAAAATATTGAAAATGTGCCTTTGCAAGAACTAGTTGGTAATAATCCTGAAAATATTGATGTCAACTTCATTAGGAACTATGGTAATAATGGGTATGGTAACAACAATTATAACTCTTATAATAAACCCCCATATGTTCCCAACAACCGTCCTTCTATTCCATATCCTAATGCTAGTAATAATTGGAAGCCTATGCCACCACGTAATGATAATTTTGAGGCTAATAAAATTCTTATGGAACAAGTTGCTAGTCATAATACCATGATACAAGAGTTGAATAAGTCTGTTGCTTCTATTAGTTCTGATATTAAAGGCTTACAACTCCAAACTGCAGGACTAGACAAAGCCTTGTCAAAACTAGCTGATAACCAAGCCACTTTATTGAGTATGTCTGCAGGGAAACCACAAGCACCACCTATGGTTGGAATGAATTCTATTAATATTGCTGAAAATGTTCCTCTTACTTTGGAGGAAACTCTTAATGAATTATTGAACTATCCTGAATATTTGTTGCCATTTATGTCTCAACTTGTTGGATTAAAAGAAGAAGTTAACGAAACTGAATATGATGAATCTCTCTGTTAATTGAGTTAGAGAAGAAAGTTGAGAAGTTAAAATGCTTAGTGAAGTCAAGGAACCATTGCTTGACTTAGAGAATTGTAGCTTGCATGAATTAATATCTATCTTACAAAAATTTGCAAGTGATCCTTCCATCAATTAACCAAGCTGGTTTTGGTTCTTATATTGCTAATCATGTGTTAAAAGAAAAGATTGCTAGGTACAACCAAGAGGCTATGATACCACCTAAGCTTGGGGATATATGGATTCCCAAAGTCCTAGTAACCATTGGAAAAGAGACACACCATGCTATACTTGATCTAGGATCTAGTGTCTCTGTTTTATCTAAAGAACTATATGAAGTACTTGAATTGAAAAATCTTGAAAAATGCTCTATTGAACTTGCACTTGCTGATGATTCCATTAAACATGCTTTAGGAAAGTAAGTGATGTTATGGTAGAGTTACATATGACATTTGTGCCTGTTGATTTTCTAATCATGGATATGGGGAATAAAACCTCTAGTCCAATTATTCTTGGAAGACCTTTTCTTCGTACTACAGGTGCTATCATTGATTCAAAAGAAGGGAATGTGAAGTTTCAGTTTCCACACAAGAAGTGCATGGAACACTTCCCAAGGAAGAGGGACACCAAAGTTCAAGCTCCCTCATGAGCTTCGTCCACAATAAACATCAAGTAAGAAGCCTAGCTATATGGCTATAAAGAAAGCGCTTTACGGGAGGCAACCCGGTTGTTTTTATTTGTGATTTTCTTTGTGTCCTCTTGCTGTAACAAGAGACTTTGTGTTTAGTTTAGTTTCTGGAATTTTTAATAAAGTGCCAAGTTTTACTCATTTTGGTTTGAAAAGTTGCTTATAGCGTTCGGAGATTTTATTCCTGCACGAATCTGTGCACGGTATGATTTTTAATTCTTATTCTGTAACTCCGAATGAGCTCATATTTGAACTGTAGTTGCAACTTTTCATCCTCTGTATGCATGAATTTTTCGGAATTTTCGACAAAGTTAAGTAGGGTAGAAAAATACGTTTTGCTGCTGCTGTTTTTCTGGACAGATTCTGTCCCATTTTGTTTGATGCATGCTTAGAACTTTTAACTTGAATCTTTTTGATCCAATTGAGTTTATGAGTAGGCATACAACATTATACACTTTCTGGACATTCATATGAATTTTTGTTCAAGGATTATATGCAGCAAGAAATCTATTTGTTTATCACTACTAATGCACCCCACAGAAAAGAAATGGGAGAAACGGTGTTTTGAAGTTTTTTCACAGGGATTAGAGGAGATGCACCAAGAGCTATCCAAGGATGGTGAAGACCATAAGCTTGGGGATGTGAAGACAACCCCACTGGACCTACACACTCTCGGTTTGCACACGTCTAACTTCTGTTTTTCGATCGAAACACTTTATCGCATAAACTTGGAGCGTCTTTTTGTTTGTTTTGGTTTGATTTTTATTTTGTGAGACCACCACACTATCATTTATATATGAGAGAGCTACTGGAAATTTGGGTTGAATTATGTTGGATGCTATTATAGATTGGGAAAAGGGATGTTGAGTTGATTTTAAAAGATACATATAGTTGCATGATTCATGAGCTTGTTAATGAGTAATAATTTGCAAGTATTTTATCAAGAGCTATCTTTTATTCATGTTTTGATGCTGAATGTTATTTTACCTTGTTTTAACATGGATTAGTTAGTTCTATGGACACTCATGCATGCATTTAGATGGTCAACTTTCTCCCTCTTGCTAGCCCAAAAATTCCAACAAGCAAAAACTTGTTTCCAACACCTTCAACCAAAGTTTTTCCAGTGAGTCCACCATATCTACCTATTAGCTTTATGCTATTCCGAGTATGTTTATCATGATATTTGTGTTATCTATACCTCTGAATGAAAATGCTTATGTTGTTGATTGTTATGGGAAAAGTTGGTTATAGAGCTCTCTCGAACTTGATGCACACTTTACTTTTATTGCATAAATAAAATATGACCCATTGTGATTAAAATTATGATGTTGTGGCTTGACAAATGTCTTTGGTTGAGAGTTAGCTCATATGTGCTGTCACATGGCAAGCTTTCAACATGCACTTCATTCATTTAGTTGATATCATGTACTTTTGTTTATGGATGCTTACCATGGGTGAAATAAATGTGGAAATGAAGTGAGTTTAAATGAGTTTGTATAAATGGTTAGAGAGACGCCTGGGCCGCTAATCTAAGCCATGCATCATTCATGGTGGAAATTTACTTACATGCTATGGTGAACCTTCTGTGATACACCTTACAATAAAAAGCTATCTAATGGTAAATAAAAAGGGTGTTGAGATTGTTCATTGTGTTTGTTTGTCTTGTCATTTTGATATGGGCTTGTTCCATATCCTGGGACAAGAGGTACCCCAGTTGACGCTCTTAATGATACTATTATTACTTACAATGATATTTAACTTGAACTTGCTTTGTTTCCAAGTTGAGTAACACATGGAGTAGGTACTTGTATTCAAGGGGCATGAGACTTTCAACCTGTACTTTGTCAAGCACACTACTCGTATTTGCTTTCACTTTAAACTTAATCATTCAAGATGCTATGATAGGGGAATGAGAGCTTGACACCAAGGATTACCACATTACAATCATTACTTAAGTAGAGAAGTTCAGAAGTTAGATGAAATTATTCATGCTTTACCTCTACTCATATATATATATCTTTCCAAAGTGTCCACCTTTTATATTCAGATTTTCATCAATACTCTATGACCATTATAGGATGTTCTTACTTTTCATTATGCATACATGTGGTCCATAGTACTTCTCTTATGTTACACTTTGTGAATTATCATTGAACATCCTTGCATTGAATACTTGATATCACTTCATAAACTATCTTGCATATTGCTACTCCTTTTAAGAATGAATCATTTGACTCTATGTAGCAATAGTAATCATCTTTGATATCCATTGATAGTATTAAATTGCAAAGTCCATGTTAGTTTTATCACCTTCATACTCGAGGACGAGTATAGGTTAAGCTTGGGGATGTTGATGCATGTAAAATGCATACATGAACTTTGCATTATTACTTATATTCCAGTCATATTTGCATCATATAAGGGTTATATCACTGTTTTATAATGATTTTGGGAATATTTGTATGTTTCCTATTTTTATGGAATTAACCCTGCGCAGGCAGAAAACCCTATTTCATATTTTAATGTTTCAGGGACCCAAACGACGTCCAAATGACCTGGAAATTTACGAGCATCAGTTTTTGGAAGGAACAAAGCGTGGGAGCGAAGGAAGCAAACAAGCGGAGGCCCGAGGGCCAAGTGAGTGGGCCCACGCGGCCCATGTACCTGGCCGCGTGGGACCCCCCTTTTGGGCCTCGGAGCTCCGTTGCCGTCGATCTTTCCTCCACCGACTCCGTTTTGACCTAAAACCGCCTATAAAAATAGTCCCCCGACGTTCTCTGGAAGGAGCGCCGCAGAAACACAGAAACACCGAAACAGAGACCTGGAGTTGCAGATTGGAGGGGGAAAACTCCGGGGGGCGCTGCCGGCGTGGTCTCCATCTTCTCCAACGACTTCTCCACCGTCTCCATGATGAAGAGGGAGTAGTCCACCTCTGGACTATGGGTTTGTGGAAGTAACTTATGTATCTCTCTCTCTTGAGCTTCACTAATTAGTACCGTATGAGCTGCTGAACATGATTACGGTCATCTATGTAATACCTTTGTGGTGGATCTTTTTATGAGTTAATATATGTTTGAGATTGCAATGGTTTTGTTTCAGTTATGAAAGTAGATGCATATTATGTACCCCGTTCTTATTTACTTGTCATGATCAAGCATGTTTATGAGAGCGTGTGAGGGGGAACGTGTGCATTAGTTGGAGTAACGGGGGGTGGCTAGTGCAGTGAACGTGAGAGAAAGTTCTGCGATCCACTTGGGTATTTACCTTACTTTGTTGCCTCACTAGGGATAAAAAGAAATACCATGCTACCGGAGATGTGGGTGTGACCATTGCCACTACTCCATGACTAGATCTAGCATGTTCTTATTTTAACTTCATGTCATGATACTTATTGCTATACTCTGAGTTATCTTAATTACTGAGGTGTTATGATTTAGTTCGCATCTTGGTGGAGTATAAGAGAGACTAATAACCAAAAGGTCTCTATGTTAGGACGTGATGCCCATATAATTATAACTTGTCATTAAACTGTTGTGTTGCAATCTCATATGTCAACTCTAGTGTTCCATTGTCTACCACTTTATTAAAGAGAGAGTGCATTTGTGAAACCATGAACCCCGGTCCATTTTTAATCATAAGAAACACCTTTCCAACCACTTTTACCACTTTTCCATTTTCTGCCATTTAAAAATCCGAAAATACAAAAACACTTTTACATCTTGCATTCATCATATAAAACCCAAAAATATCATTTATCATTGCTACCACCATCCTTGCATATTTATTTACCACCATTGCATATTTATTTCTTGTTTGCATTGCATATTATCTTGATATCATTCTCACACCTTGTGCTTGACAACCACTAGGTGAGGTTGAGGACCAAAACATTTACTTTGTTTTGTAGGTAACCAAAAGAAGGATAGGAAAGATAAATCTTCACTACTGATTCCCGAGAGTTCGATATTAAACCCTCGAGTCACCCCTCGTGGGGAAAACACGTCTTCCACTTACTACACACTCTGCACTTGGAGTCTCAACCTAACCCATTTACTTTTCACACAGGTAACTACGTGAAGGGCCATCAACGTGCTGCAATGCTCAACGGTTTTTAACCAACTATCTGAGCGAAGCTCCACCATGTAAGTACGAGATCAATGGTCATTGATATGACATGGCATATATTTAAGATGGTCTACATTTGTCAAGACCATCTCCAACCCTTTAGGTAACATCCAACCTCATTTTGTATTAAAACAGGAGGTTCCAGGAAGGATTTCGAGCGGTCTTTTGCTGTGCTCAAATCTCGCTTTGCTATTGTCAGATATCCTGCTCTAACTTGGTCCAAAGAGCAGATGTGGGAGGTGATGATGACTTGTGTGATTTTTCACAACATGATTATCGAGAGTGAAAGTGCTGATCCTCCACAAGATGACCATTCATACTATAATTAGGGTCCTCTTACTCAGGTTGATCATGATTTGCCTCCGGTTTTGACTGTAGATTTTGCCATTTTCCTGACAATGAACGCTAAAATCCGAGATAAATAACACACGAGAGATTGCAGAACGATTTAGTTGCCCATCTGTGGCACACCAGCCTCTCTCCGACTCTCCCTCATCTTGCTAAGAGCATCTCCAACAGACGCGCTTCGGCGCCGCGCGCTATATTTTGTATCCAGCGCCAAAAAGGCGTTTTCGGGCGCGGCGCGCTAGTTTTGCTTTTCCAGCCGCGCTATAGTTTAGCGCGCCAAAACGCAGCGCTCCAGCGGACGCCCAAAAACTCCAGCGCGCGCGGCTAGCCGGCGCTAGACAAAAATGAAACCAATATGATAGTTCAAATATAGATAAATACATGCAAACCAACATGATAGTTCAAATATAGAATAAATACATGACATAGTTCTACGCATAGTTCATCAAACCACAATCAAGTTCATGCAAATAAAGTTTATACAAACAAGTGAAACAAGAGAAACATCATCGATCATGCATCATCTTCTTCCTCTCAATTTTCTTTCTCCTCATCACTTTTCCCATCATTTGCTGCATCCTCCCCCGCATCTTCTTCAACCGCCTCATTCTCAACTTGGACGGTGTTCCCACTACCTTCAAATGCACCATCGGAAGGCACGTGAGGCATACCGGAAGCATTGCCTCCACCCATAGAAACCCCCATGCCAACCGGACGTGCACTCGGCCCTCCCATGTTACCCATGCCTCCATATCCTCCCATGCCAACCGAAGGTGCACTCATCCCTCCCATGCCACCCATGCCTCCATATCCTCCCATGAGAGACCCAAAACTCATGCCACCAACACCTCCCATGCCTCCATAGCCTCCCATGTTTGTGCCCATGCTTCCGAAGCCACCCATTGTACCTCCCATGCCTCCAAAGCTTCCCATGCCACCCATGGTGGCTCCAACACCTCCCAAGCCTCCAAAGCTTCCCATGCCACCCATGCCACCCATGGTAGCACCAACACCTCCCAAGCATCCCATGCTTCCCATGCCACCCAAGGTAGGACCAACACCTCCCATGCCTCCCATGCCCATCATCTTTTTTTGAACCATGAGTTGATCACGACATATGTTGAGGAACTCCTTTTGCCTCTCGTCAAAGTGTGACGTATCCATGAAGAAGAGGTACTTCTCATATTCCATAACCCGCGCTTGTTCATCCATTTGCAACTTCTTTTCCTCCAATGCCACCCTCCTCTCCTGCGCCGCCACCTTTCTTGCTTCGATTGCCGCCTCTTGTGTCCTAGCCGCCCTCCTATCCTCCGCTTGTTGCTTTCTTGCTTTCACCATTTCATCCATGTCATTCTTGAGGTCATCGTCCCCTCCCTTCTTCTTGCTCTCTTTTGCTTGTTTAGCTCCCGTTGGTCTTTTTGGCGTGGGGTAGGCAACCGAGTTTGGTGTAGGGCTCCTCTTCTTCGTGCCATCGCTTGAGCCCTCTTCATCATCATCACCAACATTTGTGATGAGTTGCTCAATGTTTGGATAGCTTGGCACATCTAGTAAGCCCTCACGCTTCTTCCACTTTTCTTCATCCTTCAACACATCATATCAATGAGACATCACAAAAGGCCTCCCTCTCTTCGCCTTGCCATTCTTCCCCTTCTTATCTTCCCCTCGAAACAAGCCTTGTGCAATGTTGAGCTACACATAGAACCATACAAGAGAACAAGTTAATGGTGAAAGTAAGAAAGCAACAATGAAATTGCCACACAAAGAAATGCCACTTACCCTATCCACATCATTTGTGCCGCTTGGGTTGATGGAGTCAACCGCCGTCAAACACGCCGACCACTTTTGACAATCGGAGTTTATCAACGACAACCGGGAACGAAGAGATCTATTGCTACGCTCAACGTCACTCTTGTTGCGTGCGTCAAAGTACACCTTCATCCTATCCCAATATGTGTTACAAGTTTGGGCCGTCGTAACGGAGACATCCAAGGACACATTCAACCACACGTTGCATAGCAAAACATCTTCTTTTGTGCTATAGTTGCCCGCCCTTCCTTTTGGTGCCTCCATCAAACCCTCACCATCCTCATCCATATCCTCATATTCATGATCCTCATCATGAATTTCATTGTTTTGAGACCATTGAGAAGTGTTGGATCCAACACCCATGGTTGACAAGTATGCATCATCATTCAAACTACAAAAACGGTGAAAGTAACTATAATTTTGCTACACATATGCACATTTCATAGCAATCAACAACAAAAAAGAAAAGAAAAAAATTTCATACCTTGTGTGCATTTGATCAAACACCATGGGCGCGTCGGGTGGCAGCTCCGCTTCCGGTTGCGTCGGCGCGCTGAAGGGTGGAGGCGGGGGTGGCAGATGCGCTTCCGGTTGCGGCGGCGCTTGGAAGGGCGGTGGCAGCGCTTGGATGGGCGGAGCCGGGGCCGCCGCTTTCCTCACCAGCTTTGCAGCCGGTTCCCCCTTCTTCCCCTTTTGTGCCGCCGCCGACGCCGCCGGCCGCTTGGCGGCCGCCCGCGCGACGCCGTCGACGGAGTTCGCCCGGGGCGCCATGAAAAGGCCGCGCGCGAGACCAACGGGAGGAGCGGCGGCGCCGGTGGAGGTGGCAAATCCCGCACTAGGGTTTGCGGCGGCGCCGGCGAGCGAGGGGTCGCGCAGGTAGGGAGGGGTCGGGGGGACGTCGGAGTGGCCGTCCATCGCCGGAATTTCGCCGGCGGCGGCGGCGCGGGAGGGGCGAGGGCGGGAGAGAGAGCGCGAGCGGCGGGAGATTTCAGCGGCGGTTGGGGGATTCGCGCGCGTTTCTCTTTTCCCCGCGCGCTGGACGGCAGGCCACAAATAAACCGCTGACGGTACCGCTTCGTCCCGCGCGTTGGACGGTTATCGCGCGCGCGGTTCTTATCGCGCGTCTGCTGTAGCATGCGAAACGGCCCACGCGCGGCAAACAACCGGTATGTTCCGCGCGAGGCGTTTTTGCGGCCGCTGTTGGACATGCTCTAACAAACTCGATCGGACGCTGGGGGACAACTCCCATCGTGTGGCAACAAACTCATTCGTAGTCCGACGATCCCTAGTCCCTCCCTCCTCTCCCCACTCCCGGACCTAGAGCTGCCGCCCGCCGACGCCTCAACTCCGGCCCCTCCGCCTCCACCCGCATCCCGCCCTCATCGCCGCTCTACTTCTTCCTCGCCGCATAGGACGCCCCCGCCGCCGCCGCCTCCACCCCGCCCCAGTCCTTCCAGTTCGAGGTACGAGCTAGGTTTTTTCAATTTTCATCCAGCGAGCGATTCCATCAGTCAAATCGATCTCGCTAGGGAGGGGGACCTTCACGGTTTCTGGGTAGATCCGCCCCCGATTGCCCCTCCTCCCGTCCTCCGGCCTCCACTAATGCCCTAGCTTCCGCTGCAGGGTCGGCGAGCCGTCTCCGGTGGATGGTACAATGAGCGGCCACAACACCCGCAACAAGAACAAGCGGCCGCGGGCCGGCGACGAGTCCTCCGCTAGCCCCTCCCGCGCCGTCCTCAAGTACGCATTGCCCTCTCCCCTTCCCCTCTGCGTAGATTCGACATAGAGTGAATTTTTTCAGGTTCCAATGCATGTTTCCGTTGCTAATCTGTCTTTGCCTGCTGTATACATGTGCAGGAGGATACATTCCACGGGCGCAGTCACGGCCGACGACATCCGGCAGCTGTACAACGTCTCCCGGCCGCTCTGCCACGGCTGCCACGGGAACACCAAGGACTCGCCCAACTGCTTCTGCGGGCTCATCCCCGCGGGCGCCGGCGGGGCGAGGAAGGCCGGGCTATGGCAGAAGAACGTCGAGCACGTCCGCGGCTTCGGCGCCGACCCGTCCAAGGACCTCCGCGAGTCCACCGAGACGCCCGCCGGGCTGACCAACCTGGGGGCCACCTGCTACGCCAACAGCATCCTCCAGTGCCTCTACATGAACACCTCCTTCCGCTCGGGGATCTTCTCGCTGGAGCCGGAGACCCTGGAGAAACACCCGGTGCTCGATCAGCTGGCCGGCTGTTTGCGCAGCTGCACGCCAGCAAGATGGCGTTCATTGACTCCGCGCCGTTTATCAAGACGTTGGAGCTTGATAATGGGGTTCAGCAGGACAGCCATGAGTTCCTTACCTTGTTTCTGTCTCTGCTGGAGGGTTCGCTGAGTCACTCCAGGGTCCCTGGTGCCAAGGATATCGTCCAGCATTTGTTCCGCGGGAGTGTGTCGCATGTGACCCGGTAGGTAAATATCCAGATGCGTTTCAAGTCAGACTTCTTTGCTAGTGCTTTCAAGGTTGAATTTAGACAACTATTTAATCTTTTAGTTTCTGCAAAGTTTACATTTCCAAGATTATTATTGCAGTGTGCTGTCTTTTTGTTCTCTCATATCAAGTCTTCTGTACTTGCTTCAGTTTTTGCTGGATCTGCTGCTTACTGCTTAGATGGACTATTGTGCTCTGGCAGAAACTGTGATTTTGTTATTGTTTTGGTTACTCGCACACTTAGGAAGGAAGAGATAAAGTAGACACACTTAGGTCCCTGGTGCCAAGGATATAGTGCATTAACAATTTCGGATCCAAACAGCCTGCACATATATAAGTGAATGATAAATACCACATGTTTAGTTCATTGTACTGGTTAATTTTGTGGAGAACTGATGTCAGACATTGCATATGCTTTAGGTGTTCATCATGTGGAAGGGATTCTGAAGCATCTTCAAAAATGGAAGACTTCTATGAACTGGAGCTCAACATCAAAGGTTTAAACAATTTAGAAGAAAGTTTGGATGACTACTTGAGTGTGGAGGCACTGAATGGGGATAACCAATACTCCTGTGAGTCATGCCAGAAAAGGGTAGATGCCACTCGCTGTATAAAACTTCGCTCGCTCCCTCCTGTCGTTAATTTTCAGCTGAAGCGTTATGTTTTCTTGCCAAAGGTGATACACCCTGCTCTGAAGCTACTCCACAGTTTTTTTTCTATACATCCCTTCCACTGCTGTCTTGTCTGCTTTCTCTCTTTTTTGTGACATTTGTCTAACTTATTTCCTTCTCAGACAACAACGAAGAAAAAGATATCTTCATCATTCAGTTTTCCGGGACAACTAGACATGGGAAAGCGGTTGTCAAACCCTTCATCTAGTTACAATTATGACCTCGCTGCTATTTTGATTCACAAGGGTAGTGCTGCTAATAGTGGGCACTATGTGGCACATATAAAGGATGAAAGTAGCGGTCAGTGGTGGGAGTTTGATGATGAGTGTGTATCCAAACTTGGTTTTCACCCTTTTGGTGAAAAGCCAGGCAAGTCATCTGATAAAGCTGACCAGAAATCTCAAGGTACTTCTACAGAAGGTTCTGTTGCAAATGGGAATAGCAGTAGCAATCATGAGGCTGCACCGACTTCTGCTATGGGAGAGATGTTTTCCTCCACAGATGCTTACATGCTAATGTACAAACGTTCGAGTAAAGATGACAATGGTGTGGGAAGCAACAGTATTGCGGAAGCCAATACTAGTTCCCTTCCACAACATTTTCTGGATGAAATTGACGCATTGAATGCATCATGTGAAATGGAATGTGAGGAGTACCGAAGTAAAAAAGATAGCTTTTTGGCCTCCATATCTGAGAGGCGCCAAGAAGTAAAATCTATTCTGACAGAAGCACCTGCTACTCCAGACGATGATTCTTATTTCTGGATTTCAGCAGACTGGCTTCGCCAGTGGGCAGATAGTGCTATCCTCCCTCGTGAGTTCCCAAAAGCCCTTTTTTTCCCCTCTCTTCGTTTTCCACTATTTTTGAATGCTTTATTATTCAGTGTCGCGAGAACAAAATCCATGCAAATGCTCTTACTCAATCCCGTATAAATTCATAACTTACTGTGACCATGTTGTACGGTTGTAATGTTAGCTATCAGTAGTATTGTTGCTAGCTTATCATGGCCCACACATCTGTTGAATGTTAAATAAAAGCTGGCTTTAAACCCATATAATGCTGCAATTTGTTTCACAAAGCATCAAGTATCTGAGTGTAATCATTACATTCATTTCCTGACCGAACACAACAACCGTCACGGTAAGTTAAAGTCTTGTAATGACATTATCTGTCTGTACTGCTAGGTGTAACCTGTTCTTCGATCATTTACGTGGAAGGAGCTGAGTGGTCTTGTTGTTAACACCAGCTATTGTTAGACTAATATTGTCCATTTTCAAGCTGTAGGTTAGATCAGATTTTCTTTACGTGATATAAACCACTGGTTAGCCTTTTGAATCTTTGGGGTTTACTTATCCATCTGAATATAGTGCATATTTTGATTGGTTAAGACAAAACTTCGGCCATTCGAAATATATTATGTCACCCAGAATTGATTTCATTCGATTTGTATTTGGGAATACAAAAATACTTATGATTGTGATTTGGCATCACATAAATCACATTATAATGAACTAATTGTTGGTCAAATCCATGTCTTAACTTTTAACAATCATAATTTGTCCATCGGAAATATATTATGTGACCCAGAATTGATGTCATTAGATTTGTATGTAAACAGTACGTATGATTGCTATTTTGCATCACATAAAGCACATAGCTACTTGTTGGTCAAAGCCTTGCCTTAACTTTTATAACCAACCAAAATACACATTATATATATCCAGACAGAGGAAGTAGTATGAAAGTGGTCTCTCTTCTGTACATCTCAGATAATTTCAGCATCATATATCTGCTTGAGCACATTTTACCAAATGGCTGGTAAATCGTGTTGTCACCTAGCTGGTATTACCGAGCTGGTGTTCTCTCTCAACTAGCTATGGTAGCTGGACACACATATATGCTCTCTATTTCATAGATATGCTTGAGGCTACATCTTTCCTTACAAGCTTCCTCTCCTTGTGCTCTTCCTATTACAAGTGATAGTCATGTCCTTATATAGACGATTCAAGGTTGGTGCTACAGTGACCGACTTGCTACAGTGACCGACTTAGCTTTTACAGCTCAACTCTTAGCTAGAGATGACTAGGTTACAGCTCACACATGGCTGAGTTCAAATCTGATTTTAGCTCTACTACCTTAGCTACTAAGCAACATTGGCTAGATATTTTGGGGAGCACAAGATTATGTCAACAATCACCCCCTAATCTTGATGCTCCGGATTATTCTGGCGCACAAACACCACGCCGCACTGACGCATGTACCTCGACCTGGCGCTCACACGCCGGTCGCCACTGCTACGGACACAGCCTGGCGCTCACATACGCCGGTCGCCACCGCCACGGACACAACCTGGCGCTCACATACGCCGGTCGCCACCGCCACGGACACAACCTGGCGCTCATATACGGCGGTCGCCACCGCCACGGACACAACCTGGCGCTCATATACGGCGGTCGCCACCGCTACAAGCCGCAGCTTCTCTTTTCGGCGCACTGACGCCTTTCTTTCACCCGAGCTCAACCTCGTGGTGCTTCAACTGAGTTACGGGGGTGGGGATATATCGCCGTGGCTCGCACATACGTCGCCACGACCGCGACCACGACGCGCACTCACGCGTCAACGCACCCACTACGCCACGATCGGCACGCCCTCAGCTCACGCTCATGCCGCGCACTGACGCAGGCAATGCGGCCGTCTCGAGCAGCTCGATCTGGTCCTCCCCCTAACTCGCTTGTCGCCACGCTCCACACGCCCCAGCTCGTGACCATGACCGCGCGCTGACGCGATCAACACGGCCGACCCTGCGTGCCCAGGACGCGGTCTTCTTCCTCGGCGACACACGCCAAGCTTCTTCTCCGCCGGTGACACACGGAACAACCGGAACACACACACGCCGGTCGCCACCGTGCTCATGCTGGTCGCCGCTTCCATGGCCGTCACATGGCGCCGCTACGGCCTCCATGACCGCGCAGCACCTCCACGCTGCCGCCATGCCGCGCCACCGCGGCTCCTGTGCCACAACACATGACCTCCGCGGCCTTCTCGCCGCGCCGCCATGGCCGCTGCGCCACCGCGCAGTGCCTCCACAGCCTCCGTCCGCCGCGCACCACGGCCCCGAACCTTGCGGCTCTGATACCAATTGTAGTCACCTAGCTGGTATTACCGAGCTGGTGTTCTCTCTCAACTAGCTATGGTAGCTGGACACACATATATGCTCTCTATTTCATAGATATGCTTGAGGCTACATCTTTCCTTACAAGCTTCCTCTCCTTGTGCTCTTCCTATTACAAGTGATAGTCATGTTCTTATATAGACGATTCAAGGTCGGTGCTACAGTGACCGACCTGCTACAGTGACCGACTTAGCTTTTACAGCTCAACTCTTAGCTAGAGATGACTAGGTTACAGCTCACACATGGCTGAGTTCAAATCTGATTTTAGCTCTACTACCTTAGCTACTAAGCAACATTGGCTAGATATTTTGGGGAGCACAAGATTATGTCAACAAATCGACTAGAAATATATTTTACATCGCATGTATACTCAATTCATGATCAGTAACAAGTTACACATATATTCTTCTCAAAAGATGTAGCCTTAGGATATCCTTCTTACAACTTTATTTTGGTTCTGCAGTTCCATAGACAACAGTCCAATTCAATGTGAACATGGAAAGGTTCCAGCATCTAAGGTCACATCCATGAAGCGATTGTCGGCTAAAGCTTGGGAGAAGCTACTTTCCAAGGTAAGAAGCTCCACTTACTGGTTTTTGTTTCTTAGAATCGTTTCCTCAGATTGCTCAGGAGTAAATATTTGCTATTTGTGCGAATATTTTACTTCAATTATTTGCAAGAACACTATATTTTGCGAGCAGTTCTGAACTTTTAACACTTCCGGAAAAGCCTTGGTGAATATTGCTTACATTTTTATTGGAACATACTAGTATGGAGGAGGCCCAACACTCAACAAGGATGATGTTTGCATGGACTGTCTCAAGGATGGAGCAAAAACTGCAGTGTCTGCTGATGTCTATCGTGATAAAAAAGCATCATTAAAAAATGTTGCAGAAGCAGCGCTTGCTGGAAGTATACCTGAAGGTCCTAGTTACTTTGTTTCAAAGGCATGGTAATGGAAATGACATCCTCGTCTCAGTTTTTTTTTCTGTACATGACTTGCGGAAACTAATATTGTTTTACTGCACTAAAAATTACTCTCCTCGTCCGCTGCCTTTCTGGAGCTGTTTACATATAAATATAATATTCTGCTTATAGCCCTTCCGATTTCAATCTCGTGATAATGATCTACTAGTGTGTCTATGTAAGAGTTCTTATCTGCGGTCCCACCAATGATACTCATATTTAAAGTTTGTGTATTTTTGTTTTTACCTCTTACCTTTTAAAGGATGTTGCTCAATGTTATTTTTCTTTCTGTGCAACCATTATCTGACATGTTATATTAGGTTAAGCCCTGCTCATATGTTTATTGTAGTCGGACAATGCATTACCACGGTGTGGTCAATCATCATAGTTTTATTGATTGAGTTTTTGCACCTTAACCAGTTACAGTTATTATCTAAATATGTCTGGCAGTTATATGAATTGCACACTCCAGTCTTATACTGATATGCGTTCCTGGTTACCCCCAGGTTGACCCATTGGTTGCGAAGAAAAAATGTGGATAGCAATTCTGATGCTGATAATGGACCAACAAGTGCTCTAACATGCAGCCATGGGCAGCTTCTTCCAGAGAACGCTCCTGGCGCAAAGCGGGTATCTGTGGCAGAGAGCCTATGGTTATTTCTCTATGACACCAACAGTGCAAGCAAAGCTGACAATATTGTGACTTTTCCGTCAGATTGTCAACCATGCGAACTTTGTGACCAGAAATTGTCAGTTGTCGCTTCTGTCGTGGATAATCTTAGGTGAGCTAAGAATGCCATAGTACAACAGATTTCTTAATGTGAGATAATGGGTTGTTTACTTAAAAGTGGATGGTTGATATTAATTTCGTTTTGGTACGGTATTTACCTCTGCAGAGCGGTGAAACTGAAGCAACGACAGAGACATGAAAAGTTACTATCTGGGAAAGGCTATGCACTTCACCCTGGGCAAAAATATTATCTGATTCCTTCCTCATGGTTGTCAGAATGGAAAGCTTACATTACAGCAACTGGAAAAAATGTTTCTTCGTTACCAGAACCTCTAAGTCTCGAAGCTGCTATAAATTCACTTAAATGTGAGAAGGTAAATTAACTCTGTCTCTGTTCTGCTGATTAGTCCCTTATGCCGGTACGTGGATTTGGTTCTGAAAAGGCCAGAAAAGACGATAACTCTAGTATATAAATTCGTTTAGTCAGGTCAATGCGATGCTTGCTGTCAGGATAAATGGTTTGAAGTTAATTTGCTACTCTCATATTTTGAGATCATTAGATGACTATTAGTATTTCTATACTCCTATATAGTGTACCAATTTTGAATCCAACTCGGTGTATCAATCCTAACCATTAGTCTCACAAATCTAACGGCTCAGAGCTGAGGGATTCGCAATGAACAGTAGCGTCAGGTGCCTCCATTATGTTCTGGAACCATCCAGTCTTTGTTCCCGAATAATAAAAAGCCCATGCATGCCTTCATGGCCGCGTACCTTTTTGAGCTGCAGGCTGTAGCAACTAGCAAGTCAACAAGTGTAAGGGAGTATTCTTTTGGCATGGGTTAGATTATTTATTTTACAATAATTCAAATATTTATCACCAATAAATTGGGTTTGCCCTTAGGTTTGTTCATTTATTTTGATCATTTGGCAGGACACGCTATGACTTTTTTTTCTTATCCAAAATTCCTCTATAGTGTTAAGACGTGCATATGCACGTGTATGCAAACTAGTTTTATGTAAAGCATTAGTGAAGATATCGGTGCATGATGACTTGTGAACATAATCGTGGTGAAAATTGATTGTCAGGATAATTTGGTCAAGGATTTGCAAGTTTTGTACAGAATAAATTGTTTAATCTACCCATAAGTTAGTGTGCTATACCAGTTTGGTTCACTGAATGAGGTCTAAGAGTTGTACATTATTAATGCTGCACTTTTACATTCTATTCATCTCTGCCAGTGAATTAATATAGAAATGTAACAATTTTTACATTATAACAGTCATCCTTAGATAAGCACTACTATAAGCACGCATCATAACTTCATTCAAATTTGTGGCGTGACACATGTTTGGTGCTCTTGCTTAATGAGTAAGAATTCGCAATTCACAATACGTTGTTATTTTGTCACTTTACGTGGGGTTTACTATAGTGTTGTGGAGATTTTGATTGGTCACTGAGATATGCTTTTTTTGGACTCCATTTATTCTGTTGACTTTAAATTGCAATATCGCCACCTTTGTTCTCTACTTATTAGGTGTATAAACTATATAATATTTCTTGTTCATTATCTTGATCATTTTCCAGCATTCAAGATTGTTGCAAAGGCCTTTAGATCTAGTTTGCAAGCGTGGGAGCATCACTCAGAATACATCGAATGTAAGTTCACGTGTCTTCAGGACTTCTCCTTCCTACCTCTCATATGTTGCCTGTAACTTCGTACTTGTGGCCTGTGCAGTATGACCTTACTATAGATGTATTGCTCTTCCCAGTTACTCTTAAATGTCAACCCCGTGTTATTGTCTGTTTGGAGGCTGTCCATGGCAGATGCACGTGTGAATATCCGCTATGATGTTCTGTTCCTAACTTACTTGTTTCTTAAAGTTTGTATGGATCTGGAAAGGCAAAGCTAATGAATACACATGCATAGTGATATTACTATATTAGATAGAAAATATGAAGCTCTTGCATGATTATATTAGTTGCCTATCATGCTGTTGCATTTATCCAACAATCTTTAAGTTGGGCCCTTGTTTTGCTGATATGTGGCGTTACAAGATGAAAACAAATAGCCTGGACATTGCGGATTAACTATATTATTTGGTTTTCAGATTGATGGATTAGCAATGATCTCGGAATCTGATTGGAAATCTTTCTCTGAGGAGTGGAATGTAGCACATGCAAATGGTATATGTGCTGAAATTGTTTTTAGCAAGAGCTCTCAAGATAAACTGCACGAGTCACCTGTATCAAAGGTAGTTTTGGATGAAGATCCGGACCAGTCTATTAATGATACAAATGGTGATTCGGAGGACAGTAGACCCTATGTTAGAACTGATCCTGAGGTAAATTATGTTCTGGAGTCAATATGTTGTGCTAAGAGCTAGATATTCCCATATTTCTCAATTCTACTTGTGAATTTTGTATGCTAGGTTTGTGAAGAATGTATTGGAGAAATCGAGAGCTGTGCATTGAAGGAGAAACTCAATTACGAGAAAGAAGATATTCATGTTTATCTTGTGCGTGGAAAAGAGGCACCAAAGTCAATTAGAGAGGCATCTTCAGCTCCTGTTCCAGATCGTCGGACTTCAAAGCGTTCCCGAAGGACTACCACAGGGAACTCAATCAGTTTGAAAGTCTCTGGTTCTACAACAGTCTATCAGTTGAAACTCATGATATGGGAATCTTTAGGGGTATGTCTACAACTTAATTCCGTTTCAGCTGAAAGAAGTTCGCTAAATAAGTATCAGCTGTGAATCTTGTGACTGGTACACTTACTTCAAAGTTAAAAACCTTCTAGACTGGATAGGCTTATTTTAATGTTATTACTTCAACAGTTAATCTGTGGTTGCTATAATTTGATCTGTCCAAATTTTTTTTATTTCAAACTTTAAAATTTAAAGCTTAACATTGTTAGCTGCAATCAATAATTACCAGTTTGACTAGTCCCAGTTAAAAGTACCGGTGCTTTATCAGTTAGCACCGTACCATACCATCATAGTGGAGCACTGGAGCTATAGTTTACACTTGCTGTTGAAATATATTGCCACCTTTTTTCCACAGCTTAGCTTTTGGGTTAACTGGTAGGTGCATGCGATTCAATAAGGTATCGGACTCTTGATTATAAGACCTGGCCAACGCACTACTAACAAAAATAGTCATGGCTTGCATACCTCCCCCAACAGCTTAAGTTTTGGGTTAACTGGTAGGCGCATGCAATTCAGTACTCGTGGATTACTTGATCGAATTTCATAATATTAGCAAGTCAATCGTAAAATAACCTCGTGTTCACCTAAGGGGTCACAAAAAAAATTCAGATAATCGTGCCACTGTACATGAAATAATCGTATATATGTACTCATGTAGTTTTGCTTTCTCTCCAATTTGTTTAAAAGATAAGCACACATGCACAGGTCGCTTTTATGTCTAGGTGCAGAAATCTTGCTTTGTTATATTTTAATCGCGGTCCAAATATTTCTGTTGTCATATTTAGATTGTTAAGGAGAACCAGAAGCTTCATAAAGGCCCTTTTGAGATGGAAGATGATTTTGCTACTCTTGCTGACAAGGGCATTTTCCCTGGGGATGTTCTATGGGTCAAAGACTCTGAAATGTTTGAGAACCGTGATATAGCAGGTGAAGTAGCAATTATGAGATTTAAATATCCCTGAAAACATGAGATTGCTGATGTGATATTTTGTTTTCCTATGATATTTCAGATGAAATTTCAGGGCAGAAGGCTGATGTACTGCCAGCCGAGGAAGGCTTTCGTGGTACACTATTGACATCAAGTGTATCAACTCAGCTTTGTCAGGACTCAGGACATAGCATCGAGTGAATGAGTTCTCATGCCACCTAAGTAGACATAGAGGTATTGGCATAGCAGCTGGTGACACTTGCTTAGAGGTGATAAAATCTACTTTGCTTCATGTTTCTTTGTTTTATCTTAGTAGACATCGCGGACTAAAAACTACTGGCTCTGTTTCCGCTTTCTCCTTTCTTCAACCACAGCTAATGCTCGAGCAAAGCTCAAACGAACTAAAGTTCGCCTTTGATCTTTCTTCTAAGCTCGGACCAAACTGAGTAATCTAAAGAGTGGCTTGACAAAGCTTGTTAACCCGAGAAAAGACAACACATCTTATATGGAACTTTATAAGCTGGATCAAGTGTATGTGAGTTGCTAAAAAGCAATGTTGACTCATGTATGAAAATTGCGTAGGTTTGACAAAGCTTGAGTGACCCACGCTCAGCTCCCAAAATAAGTGTTGGTATTCCGAGATTGAACGTTGTTGAGCTATTCAATCTGGATCTCGCTAGGCTTGAGTGCTCATTCGTCTAGGGTTGGATCGAGTTGAGCTCAGATAGGTCGTCTAGCTTGTGTTGTTTTAGCAGTCCTAGCTAGATATGCAGCATGTATATGCATAGTCACATGTTTTTTTTGCCAATTAATAAACCTATAACTTCTACTAATGGTATGCGCTTTGTCTGACTTCTGTTGCTGCCAGCAAACTTTCTCTACTAACTTGATTCTAGACCAATTGCTAGTACCTTCTCACCCTTTCAAGACCCTGCATACACCACACTATTTCGTTGTCTTACTGCTAAAGAAAAATACCTCGTTACATGCTGGTGTTTATTTATATTAGCGACGAAGAGAAATATCCGGTTAATAACGTATGTTGGCTCTTGTATCCAGGAATCTGAGTGCATATAGACCAAGTGCGCATGTGTTACCTTTTCACTCTTCATGTTGTCAATTTCAAGGCTCACGATGTTTGGCTACGGTACCAATGAAGGAAAATACCTGGTTACTAACATATGTTTCGTTGTATCCAGGAATCTGAGTGCATCACTGAGTGTCGTGGTGGGTTTCTGCTAGCCGAGGCTGATTTTTTTGTCTCTTCTATCTGTTGCATCTCCATGTCAAATTGAAGGGGATAATAGAAGAGGTTCTGTTGATGTAATTACCTTTTAGGCAGTTAACTATTTGTAGCTCTGCGTCAGTGCCTTTTTTATTTTGTCGTGGAAGCTACGGGGAAACTTCGTTGTAACTGATGTGGGACGACTATGTCGATGTTTGGCCAAGGGAGCCTTAAACTATGCAGTGCTCTTAGCTGCCTTTAGTTTCTGTGTACTATTAAGGTCACCGGTAAGTCCAACATACTCCCTCCGATCCATAACAAGTGCCAACTTTGCACTAAATTAGAAGCACTTATTATGGATCAGTAGGTTGACTGATATGTTTGGCTTAGAGTGGTTTGCGCCTCCCCTTACTCCCATGGGCATCGAATTAACTAATTAAACAGCATAGGTGCCATATGTACATTTTAGGATTGGTGGTCGGTTGTGTTCCTTTCACATTACATGTTTGCCCTTTCTGAACTGGGAACGCGGTTCAGATTTCAGAAGTCTGTATTCATGCCACTGGCAAGAACTGCGTTACTGTCATCGACTGTGACACTCCACAATTATTACCACCAGAATGAGCGCTGACGAAGGTAATGTTTCATAGGATACTTTTATTATAGCGTACTTTGCAAGTGTATTACTCATTCGGTTAAGTAATCTGAAAATAATCCACCACTTTGCCTGATTACAGGATTGCTTTTACGCTTGTACACATCGATGACAAGGAAGCAGTACTTAACGCTCCGAGAGCCGCTCCAGCAACCACATTCACTCGATCCATTAGAGTGGTCTTTGATGCTGATACAGTGTTGCAGTTGCAAGAGGACGCGCCTCTGGCGCGATGGTTGGCAGGGCCGGTGTGCTCTCCACCCGCCCGGGTTCGACTCCAGGAGGGATCGAATTTCCGGGTGCCTCACCCGGTGCACTGTTCCGTGAACAGTGTGCTGCCTCCATTTCGCTCGCCTGTGCCCCAGGGATGTAGATCTTGTACCGGCGAGCTGGATATAGGGTGTAGGACTAGTTTAGGCTTGCAGTAGGGGTGTGAGTGTGAGTGTGGGGTGCGTGTGTGTGGTGTGAGTTGGTATAAGTCTGAACTGATACTACAACTTGTATCCCTATGGTAAGAGCTTAAAAAAAAAGCAGTTGCAATTAGAACGTATGAACTGAAACACTGAACGCTTTAAATTTGATGTCCATATTTGAGCCCCATTATACCATACTCCCTCCGTTAAAACTTTAAAAAAAAATCAAAGAATGTAATCTTTGACAAATTTTTAGAAAAACTATCAACAATTACAGCTTTGTGTAGCTTGACTTTTGAAAAGGTTTATAGGCCTTTTGCTTTAGTGTTGACAAAGCAACAAGACACATTAGTCAAATCCAATAATTTACAAAGATAAGGATCTGAAATCTGAATCAATAGATACAATACATATAAAATCCCTAAAGACTTCATTGCTTTACGGTCGAAACCAAATACACAAATCGACAATGAGAAACTTAACACTAATCTACAATGTTAATTCGCCAATCCATCCCAGCACAAGGGCGTCGGTATCGAACTGGCCGTTGTGGTGCCCGGAGATCTCCGGGGAGGGCTCCATGCGGGCGTCCATGAAGACCTTCTTCCCGCGGTGGCGGACGTCCGGGACCTCCTTGAGTATGCCCCGCTGGAGCAGGGCGCGGGTGAGCTTGCTGAGGATGGGGCCGGACAGCTTCGTCGCGTTCCGGAGGTCCAGGCTCCACATGCCCTTGTTGCCCGCCGCGTAGATGTGATCGTAGACGTCACGCTCGTAGGGGGTCAGGTCGTCGAGGATGGCGGAAGACAGGGCCGGGACCTCCGGGACGGACATGGCGGCGGGGGCGGCGCGGGAGGATGGTGTGTTTTTTTTTAGTTTGCCGCAGGTGGGGCTGGAGCTGCGACCTGGTGCCCGTTGGGTCAAATAGGGGGCGACGCCCTCACGTCGCTCGTGTGGTGGGCCGGCCCAGAAGGACCAATTTTTCCCTCTTTTGGGCGGTTATTTGTTTTTTTCTGATTCTTTCTCGATTGAACTACACAAACGTCTTATATTTAGTTAGTATTTCCCTATTTTCGTTTTATCTTCCTTTTTTGTTTTCTTTTCATATTTTCGTTTGAACTACACAAACGTCTCAGCTTCTCGACACTGAAGTGTCGCCCACGCTCGCGCACGTGCTGCTTCTCCCCTGCCGCCGGTGGAGCTCGCTGCTGCTGCTCCCTTGCCATCTAGATTCTGAAGAAGAATAAGGTAGAGAGATTCAGAGTTTCTCCTCTGCCATACTCAAATCTTTAGAATGCAACACAAGTTTGAAATAGAACCAAATCTTGAGTAATTCTTTTGCATATTTGAATATACTCCCTCTCCCTCCGTTCACTTTTATAATGCATTCTACATATTTTAATATGGACTAGATACGGATCAAAGTGGATGAGCCCATCTGAAAAAAAACAGGTGTGATGATCTGCATACAAGAATGAATATCTAAGACCCAAATCATCGGTGCTTCGACTTGTTTGAAGGAGACTGTTCATTGGTGAATGACACATTTCAGCAAATCTCGCTGTTTTTTTAGATGGAACACATGTATTCAATTACGGCACGACGATATCGTCGGCAACCAAAAACGATCACATCAGGTGGAAAGTTCTCCAACCACAGAACTTGACTGTCTAAACCTCCACTCGCACCAAAAACGATTACATCAGGTGGCCATTTCTTTTTTCTCCTCGTCTCTGGTTGCTGCTTTGGTGTTTTCCAAACTAATTCATTCAGTGACATGTCGTGAGACCTGGAATTGGAATTCAGAGATTGAGAAACGGAGTTCCTGATGCCTAATCTTATTACGATCCTGCCACTAGCACCATAGCGTCGCCACACTCTTCAGACATTGATCTTCAGGGATTGTTTGCAGAACATGCAGAATCTGCAGCGGGTGAGCACAGTCACACAGTTTCAGTCTGATGGCTTCCAGCTCTACAGCTTGCCACATCTTCTTTAATTCCTTGCACCGCCGAAATAAATGCCCTCCATCTTCGAAATAAGCAGCACACATACACACACACTACATCTGGTATTCAGCTCAACCCCTCGACGTTCTATATCCATATACATGGGATGTCTATTGTGACATAGACGCCACAGAAAATGCTTTACCTTTGGTGGACAGTTCATTTTCCAAAGTTTCTTCCACACCTGTTGTTCTGGGTCTAGATTAGCAGCAGACCGGCTCGCACTGAGCTGCAGATCGACATGCAACTTATAGGCTGATTTAACTGAAAACCGACCCTTGTTATCCAAGTGCCATGCCGTATAATGCTCTGTTTGCTCAACAATCGGAATAGCCAGAATAACTTGGGCATCCACATGCTCAAAAGTTTCTTGCACGAGTGCTGTATCCCAAGATTCAGTAACCGGGTCTATCAGCTCGGAAACACGGTCAGAATGGAGTGGCCCCTTTGCGTCACAGGTCGCCGTGAAGCATCATTTGGCAACCATGGATCTTGCCAAATTCTGATCGTGGATCCATGCGCAACCCGCCAGATCAGACCCTCCTTTAGCAACTTAATGCCCTTCAAAATACTTCTCCACACATAGCTTATACCGGGAGAGGCAACAACTGATAAAACCTCTCCCTCTGGAAAATATCTTGCCTTGAGGACCCTAGAACACAACAAATCTGGTGCTTGGATCAAACGCCCGCCCCGTCTTGCTAACATTGCTATGTTGAACGAATGCAAGTCTCTAAAACTGAGCCCACCAACTGCTTTAGGAAGTTCCATTTTTTCCCAGCTGACCCAATGCATTCTACTCTCATTATCCTGTTGGGACCACCAATAATGACACACCATCTTACTAATGCTGTCACATAGGCTTTTGTTAGATAAAAAAAAGCCACGGCGCACGTAGGTATAGCTTGAGCTACAGCCTTGATTAAAATTTATTTTCCTGCACTTGATAGAAACTTCTCTTTCCATCCCTGAATTCGGCGCCATATCTTGTCTTCAGGCAGGCGGTGTGCACAAGCACACTTGTGAAGTAAACATAGATAGATTCACTACTTCAGTTTGTTGGTCCATAAACAACATACACCTTCTTATGGCCATACCTGACACATAACATATCTCACCAAGTTTATCAGATCCATGTGAAGCACATTTGAAGAATAACAGGTTTAGGAAAATAAGTGTCAAACCAATTCTACTTAGATACTCAATTTCATGAACACCGCACCCCCACTCCTCCCTATAGTTGCAGCAAGAAGTTCATGAGAAAATAAACATGCAGATAAATGAGAGATAATTGAAGAAATAGATCAATAACTTGTGCTGAATATAGGAAATCTCCTGCAGTTTTAATTAACTAAATTTACTCAACATCAAACCAAAAGAAAAACAGGACAATGTCCCAAGCATGTATAGTAAGTCCAAAATGCTAAAGGTGTATTGAGTTTATGGAGGTTCTTCTCTATCACATAATCAGGTCTCCAACAGTCCAATATGATGGGTGCATAAAGCTACCTGAATGAGCATTCCAGCAAATATATGAGATTCATTTGTATAAAAGTAGAAGCTAACCTGGGCTTGGGACCTTCATATGGGCATGAGAGGCAACGTGTAGGGATGTTGGCCACGGCCAGGCTGCCGAGGGTAGTGTCCCCATCTCTGTTGCTGGTTGAGCCGTTGCTTCTTGCGGCGGCTAGGACAGCAAGTGTTAGTGTTTCCTCGATGACTCTATTTCCTTCCTCTCGCTCATTGGGCGCGCTGCACAGCGAATCAAAGGTAGTATTAATGGAGTGCCAGAGCACTAATTTTTAGTTTACAGAGGGGGTGGTCTAATTCACATATACATTGAAAACTGGAGACATGAAAAACTGTACCTACACGGAGTCTTTGAAAGGACAAATAGAAAAGGCAGAGGCCTTGTGGTGCTAATTAGAATGTGGGAGTAAAACAAATGGAGAGCCATCTCAACAATTATCTTTCTATTGAACAACTAAATCCTTTCCTCCTCAATTTTACTATCTTGAAAAGATACCATTTCCTTTTCCAAATGGAGAGATAAACACGCCAGAACACAAGTAGAGAATTTGAGTCAATAAACCATGTGCTTCTCATTTTATAAATGTAACAGAGAAGGCACCTACATGTTATCAATCATAATCAAAGAATCTTATGGCTGAACCTATAAACCAAGCTTTATGCTTGTGGACGTGACTTGATTCAACAGATACCACAGTTACATGAATTTTCTGTTCCGGAGATATATTTGGCAGCATTTGGACATGTTTTTGGAGCAGTGGTGTTTAATCTACCTGGAACTTGCAACGGTATACTTAGGCTTAAGGTGGTCATACGAAACTTAAAGGTAATTATTCAATCTGGGTATGTGATGTATAATTCATTTAAGAAATTTTATATATTCTTCACATGGCCATATAAGTCGATACTCCTGTATGAGTAGGTTTTCAGAAAATCCATAATCAACAACACTTCACATTTATTTCAGAAAACAGAAGCATGCTCACCAGATTGTCTTTATGATGAATACCACGGGAGAAGTCAATCTATCGCGCTGATGTTGCTTGAAGAAATAGAAATAGATGGTTTTGAGGGAACTGTCCATGAAGTCCATGAATCTCCAAAGCTCATCGATATTTAATTCTTCAATCATGTCCATAAACTTGGCAACGGTCTGTTGCCATCTATAGCAGTAGCAGGACTGCAATTGGTGCCCTTCACTGAACTCAGCTCTGACTTCCATACATATATATTTCAATTACTCACCAATAAAGGAGGCAACACACAGGTTACTTGCATGAGAAAAAGTAATGCTAGGAAACGAAAATACAATTTAGAAACATCAATAGATGTATCACAGAAAATATAATGTGTATAGCTCTAAACAGAAACTGAACTATTAATAGTACTTGATCCATGACCTATGTAGAACAGAAACTACACAGCTCATATTTTCTGATTCATGACCTCTATACTACTTTCAAGTGAAATAGCAGAAATAATTACAAAGTCAACAGTAATGCATCTAATTGGATGCCTTTAGACTCGAGATACAAATCAAATATGAAAATAGGATATAAATTATCGGAAGTCACAGCTATCCAAAGCATAATGTATATAGCAATAAGCAACAGATAATACAATACTGATTTCACTCTTCTTTCAACAATAAGTAAGGGTGAGAAAAGGCCTTGATACATGTAGTAGTTTCCAGTTCTCCGTAAAATGAAGAACCTAATACCCTACCTTTTCAATATAATGAAACACAAAGTCTTTTGCGTTTTCTCGAAAAAATTGAACCATCATAGCTGCTCAAAAGACAGTTGCTAACCTTATAAATAGATGTTCAAAATCTGAATATACATTACAATATAAATAGAAAGAAGTATGTGTCTAATCCTTATGAGACAACAATAAACAACAAAATTAATTAAGAAATCAAACGAATAAGTAAGAGAAACGGGAAATAGGCAACTCAAATAAGATAAATGAAGAACTCCAACGCATAAGTAAGAAAAGGGGAAACTACACAATTCAAATAAGATAAAACCAAGAACAACAGCCAATAAGTAAGAAAAGGGGAGAACTAGTCAATTCAAATAAGATAAAACCAAGAACTCCAACAAATAAGTACGAAAACGCGGAATTAGTCAACTCAAAAAAGATAAACCCAAAACTCGAACGAATAAGTAAGAAGAGAAAATAGTACAATTCAAATAAGATCCACTAAGAAATCAAACGAATAAGTAAGAGAAAGGGGAAATAGACAACTCAAATAATATAAATGAAGATCTCCAACACATAAGTAAGAAAAGGGGAATAACTCAATTGAAATAAGTTAAAACTAAGAACTCCAGCCAATAAGTAAGAAAAGGGAAACTAGTCAATTCAGATAAGATAAAATCAAGAACTATAGCAAATAAGTACGAAAACAGGAAATTAGTCAACTCAAAAAAGATAAACCCAGAACTCGAATGAAGAGAAAATAGTCCAATTCAAATAAGATCCACTAAGAAATCGAACGAATAAGTAAGACAAAGGGGAAATAGGCAACTCAAATAAGATAAATGAAGAACTCCAACGCATAAGTAAGAAAAGGGGAAACTACACAATTCAAAAAGATAAAACCAAGAACTCCAACCGATAAGTAAGAAAAGGGGAACTAGTCAATTCAGAGAAGATAAAACCAAGAACTCCAGCAAATAAGTACGAAAACATGGAATTAGTCAACTCAAAAAAGATAAACCCAAAACTCGAACGAATAAGTAAGAAGAGAAAATAGTCAATTCAAATAAGATCCACTAAGAAATCGAACGAATAAGTAAGAGAAACGGGAAATAGGCAACTCAAATAAGATAAATGAAGAACTCCAACGCATAAGTAAGAAAAGAGGAAACTACACAATTCAAATAAGATACAACCAAGAACTCCAACCAATAAGTAAGAAAAGGGGAAACTAGTAATTCAGATAAGATAAAACCAAGAACTCCAGCAAATAAGAATGAAAACGGGGAATTAGTCAACTCAAAAAAGATAAACTAGAACTCGAACGAATAAGTAAGAAGAGAAAATAGTCCAATTCAAATAAGTTCCACTAAGAAATCAAACAAATAAGTAAGAGAAATGGGTAATAGGCAACTCAAATAAGATAAATGAAGAACCCAACACATAAGTAAGAAAAGGGGAAACTACTCAATTCAAATAAGATAAAACCAAGAACTCCAGCCAATAAGTAAGAAAAGGGGGGAACTAGTCAATTAAATAAGATAAAAACAAGAACTCTAGCAAATAAGTACGAAAACACGGAATTAGTCAACTCAAAAAAGATAAACCCAAAACTCGAACGAATAAGTAAGAAGAGAAAATAGTCCAATTCAAATAAGATCCACTAAGAAATCAAACGAATAAGTAAGAGAAAGGGAAATAGGCAACTCAAATAAGATAAATGAAGAACTCCAACACATAAGTAAGAAAAGAGGCAACTACTCAATTCAAATAAGATAAAACCAAAAACTCCAGCCAACAAGTAAGAAAAGGGGGAACTAGTCAATTCAAATAAGATAAAACCAAGAAATCCAGCAAATAAGTACGAAAACACGAAATTAGTCAACTCAAAAAAGATAAACCCAAAACTCGAACGAATAAGTAAAAGAGAAAATTGTCCAATTCAAATAAGATCCACAAAGAAATCGACCGAGTAAGTAAGAGCAACGGGAAATAGGCAACTCAAATAAGATAAATGAAGAACTCCAATGCATAAGTAAGAAAAGGGGAAACTACACAATTCAGATAAGATAAATCCAAGAACTTCAGCAAATAAGTACGAAAAAACGGAATTAGTCAACTCAAAAAAGATAAACCCAAAACTCGAACGAATAAGAAAGAAGAGAAAATAGTTCAATTCAAATAAAATCTACTAAGAAATCAAACGAATAAGTAAGAGAAAGATGAAATAGGCAACTCAAATAAGATAAATGAAGAACTCCAACGCATAAGTAAGAAAAGGGGAAACTACTCAATTCTAATAAGATAACACCAAGAACTCCAGCCAATAAGTAAGAAAAGGGGGGAACTAGTCAATTCAAATAAGATAAAACTAAGAACTCTAGCAAATAAGTACGAAAACACGGAATTAGTCAACTCAAAAAAGATAACCCCAAAACTCGAACGAATAAGTAAGAAGAGAAAATAGTCCAATTCAAATAAATCTACTAAGAAATCAAACGAATAAGTAAGAGAAAGATGAAATAGGCAACTCAAATAAGATAAATAAAGAACTCCAACGCATAAGTAAGAAAAGGGGAAACTACTCAATTCAAATAAGATAAAACCAAAAACTCCAGCCAATAGTAAGAAAAGGGGGGAACTAGTCAATTCAAATAAGATAAAACCAAGAACTCCAGCAAATAAGTACGAAAACACGAATTAGTCAACTCAACAAAGATAAACCCAAAACTCGAATGAATAAGTAAGAAGCGAAAGTACTCCAATTCAAATAAGATCCACTAAGAAATCGAACGAATAAGTAAGAGAAACGGGAAATAGGCAACTCAAATAAGATAAATGAAGAACTCCAACACATAAGTAAGAAAAGGGGCTACTCAATTCAAATAAGATAAAACCAAAAACTCCAGCCAACAAGTAAGAAAAGGGGGAACTAGTCAATTTAGATAAGATAAAACCAAGAAATCCAGCAAACAAGTACGAAAACACGAAATTAGTCAACTCAAAAAAGATAAACCCAAAACTCGAACGAATAAGTAAAAAGAGAAAATTGTCCAATTCAAATAAGATCCACAAAGAAATCGAACGAATAAGATCAACGGGAAATAGGCAACTCAAATAAGATAAATGAAGAACTCCAATGCATAAGTAAGAAAAGGGGAAACTACACAATTCAGATAAGATAAATCCAAGAACTTCAGCAAATAAGTACGAAAAAACGGAATTAGTCAACTCAAAAAAGATAAACCCAAAACTCGAACGAATAAGAAAGAAGAGAAAATAGTCCAATTCACATAAAATCTACTAAGAAATCAAACGAATAAGTAAGAGAAAGATGAAATAGGCAACTCAAATAAGATAAATGAAGAACTCCAACGCATAAGTAAGAAAAGGGGAGACTACTCAATTCTAATAAGATAAAACCAAGAACTCCAGCCAATAAGTGAGAAAAGGGGGGAACTAGTCAATTCAAATAAGATAAAACCAAGAAATCTAGCAAATAATTACGAAAACACGGAATTAGTCAACTCAAAAAAGATAACCCCAAAACTCGAACGAATAAGTAAGAAGAGAAAATAGTCCAATTCAAATAAGATCCACTAAGAAATCAAACGAATAAGTAAGATAAAGGGGAAATAGGCAACTCAAATAAGATAAATGAAGAACTCCAACGCATAAGTAAGAAAAGGGGAAACTACTCAAATCAAATAAGATAAAACCAAAAACTCCAGCCAATATGTAAGAAAAGGGGGGAACTAGTCAATTCAAATAAGATAAAACCAAGAACTCCAGCAAATAAGTACGAAAACACGGAATTAGTCAACTCAACAAAGATAAACCCAAAACTCGAATGAATAAGTAAGAAGCAAAAATACTCCAATTCAAATAAGATCCACTAAGAAATCGAACGAATAAGTAAGAGAAACGGGAAATAGGCAACTCAAAAAAGATAAATGAAGAACTCCAACACATAAGTAAGAAAAGGGGAAACTACACAATTTAAATAAGATAAAACCAAGAACTCCAGCCAATAAGTAAGAAAAGGGGAAACTAGTCAATTCAGATAAGATAAAACCAAGAACTCCAGCAAATAAGTATGAAAACGCGGAATTAGTCAACTCAAAAAAGATAAACCCAAAACTCGAACGAATAGTAAGAAGAGAAAATAGTCCAATTCAATTAAGATCCACTAAGAAATCGAACGAATAATTAAGAGAAACGGGAAATAGGCAACTCAAATAAGATAAATGAAGAACTCCAACACATAAGTAAGAAAAGGAAAACTACACAATTCAAATAAGATAAAACCAAGAACAACAGCCAATAAGAAAGAAAAGGGGAAACTAGTCAATTCAGATAAGATAAAACCAAGAACTCCAGCAAATAAGTATGAAAACGCGGAATTAGTCAACTCAAAAAAGATAAACCCAAAACTCGAACGAATAGTAAGAAGAGAAAATAGTCCAATTCAAATAAGATCCACTAAGAAATCGAACGAATAAGTAACAGGATCGGGAAATAGGCAACCCAAATAAGATAAATGACGAACTCCAACGCATACGTAAGAAAAGGGGAAACTACACAATTCAAATAAGATAAACCAAGAACTCCAGCAAATAAGTACGAAAACACGGAATTAGTCAACTCAAAAAAGATAAACCCAAAACTCGAACGAATAAGTAAGAAGAGAAAATAGTCCAATTCAAATAAGATCCACTAAGAAATCAAACGAATAAGTAAGAGAAAGATGAAATAGGCAACTCAAATAAGATAAATGACGAACTCCAACACATAAGTAAGAAAAGGGGAAACTACTCAATTGAAATAAGTTAAAACCAAGAACTCTAGCAAATAAGTAAGAAAAGGGGAAACTACACAACTCAAATAAGATAAAACCAAGAACTCCAGCCAATAAGTAAGAAAATGGGAAACTAGTCATTTCAGATAAGATAAAACCAAGAACTCCAGCAAATAAAAATGAAAACGAGGAATTAGTCAACTAAAAAAATAACATAGAACTCGAACGAATAAGTAAGAAGAGAAAATAGTCCAATTCAAATAAGATCCAGTAAGAAATCAAACGAATAAGTAAGAGAAAGGGGAAACAGGCAACTCAAATAAGATACATAAAGAACTCCAACGCATAAGTAAGAAAAGGGGAAACTACTCAATTCAAATAAGATAAAACCAAAAACTCCAGCCAATAAGTAAGAAAAGGGGGGAACTAGCCAATTCAAATAAGATAAAACCAAGAACTACAACAAATAAGTACGAAAACACAGAATTAGTAAACTCAAAAAAGATAAACCCAAAACTCAAACGGATAAGTAAGAAGAGAAAATAGTCCAATTCAAATAAGATCCACTAAAAAATCAAACGAATAAGTAAGAGAAAGATGAAATAGGCAACTCAAATAAGATAAATGAAGAACTCCAACACATAAGTAAGAAGAGGTGAAACTACTCAATTGAAATAAGTTAAAACCAAGAACTCCGGCCAATAAGTAAGAAAAGCGGAAACTAGTCAATTCAAAAGATAAAACCAAGAACTCCAGCAGATAAGTACGAAAACGGGAAATTAGTCAACTCAAAAAAGATAAACCCAGAACTCGAACGAATAAGTAAGAAGAGAAAATACTCCAATTCAAATAAGATCCACTAAGAAATCGAACATATAGTAAGAGAAAAGGGAAATAGGCAACTCAAATAAGATAAATGAAGAACTCCAACACATAAGTAAGAAAAGGGGAAACTACACAATTTAAATAAGATAAAACCAAGAACTCCGGCCAATAAGTAAGAAAAGGGGAAACTAGTCAATTCAGATAAGATAATACAAAGAACTCCAGCAAATAAGTATGAAAACGCAGAATTAGTCAACTCGAAAAAGATAAACCCAAAACTCGAACGAATAGTAAGAAGAGAAAATAGTCCAATTCAATTAAGATCCACTAAGAAATCGAACGAATAATTAAGAGAAACGGGAAATAGGCAACTCAAATAAGATAAATGAAGAACTCCAACACATAAGTAAGAAAAGGGAAAACTACACAATTCAAATAAGATAAAACCAAGAACAACAGCCAATAAGAAAGAAAAGGGGAAACTAGTCAATTCAGATAAGATAAAACCAAGAACTCCAGCAAATAAGTATGAAAACGCGGAATTAGTCAACTCAAAAAAGATAAACCCAAAACTCGAACGAATAGTAAGAAGAGAAAATAGTCCAATTCAAATAAGATCCACTAAGAAATCGAACGAATAAGTAACAGGATCGGGAAATAGGCAACCCAAATAAGATAAATGACGAACTCCAACGCATACGTAAGAAAAGGGGAAACTACACAATTCAAATAAGATAAAACCAAGAACTCCAGCAAATAAGTACGAAAACACGGAATTAGTCAATTCTAATAAGATAACACCAAGAACTCCAGCCAATAAGTAAGAAAAGGGGGGAACTAGTCAATTCAAATAAGATAAAACTAAGAACTCTAGCAAATAAGTACGAAAACACGGAATTAGTCAACTCAAAAAAGATAACCCCAAAACTTGAACGAATAAGTAAGAAGAGAAAATAGTCCAATTCAAATAAGATCCACTAAGAAATCAAACGAATAAGTAAGAGAAAGATGAAATAGGCAACTCAAATAAGATAAATGACGAACTCCAACACATAAGTAAGAAAAGGGGAAACTACTCAATTGAAATAAGTTAAAACCAAGAACTCCAGCCAATAACTAAGAAAAGGGGAAACTACACAACTCAAATAAGATAAAACCAAGAACTCCAGCCAATAAGTAAGAAAAGGGGAAACTAGTCATTTCAGATAAGATAAAACGAAGAACTCCAGCAAATAAGAATGAAAACGAGGAATTAGTCAACTAAAAAAAATAACATAGAACTCGACCGAATAAGTAAGAAGAGAAAATAGTCCAATTCAAATAAGATCCAGTAAGAAATCAAACGAATAAGTAAGAGAAAGGGGAAACAGGCAACTCAAATAAGATAAATAAAGAACTCCAACACATAAGTAAGAAAAGGGGGGAACTAGCCAATTCAAATAAGATAAAACCAAGAACTACAACAAATAAGTACGAAAACACAGAATTAGTAAACTCAAAAAAGATAAACCCAAAACTCAAACGGATAAGTAAGAAGAGAAAATAGTCCAATTCAAATAAGATCCACTAAGAAATCAAACGAATAAGTAAGAGAAAGATGAAATAGGCAACTCAAATAAGATAAATGAAAAACTCCAACACATAAGTAAGAAGTGGTGAAACTACTCAATTGAAATAAGTTAAAACCAAGAACTCCGGCCAATAAGTAAGAAAAGCGGAAACTAGTCAATTCAAAAGATAAAACCAAGAACTCCAGCAGATAAGTACGAAAACGGGAAATTAGTCAACTCAAAAAAGATAAACCCAGAACTCGAACGAATAAGTAAGAAGAGAAAATACTCCAATTCAAATAAGATCCACTAAGAAATCGAACATATAAGTAAGAGAAAAGGGAAATAGGCAACTCAAATAAGATAAATGAAGAACTCCAACGCATAAGTAAGTAAAGGGGAAACTACACAATTCAAATAAGATAAAACCAAGAACTCCAGCCAATAAGTAAGAAAAGGGGAAACTAGTCAATTCAGATAAGATAAAACCAAGAAATCCAGCAAATAAGTATGAAAACACAAAATTAGTCAACTCAAAAAGGATAAACCCCAAACTCGAATGAATAGTAAGAAGTGAAAATAGTCCAATTCAAATAAGATCCACTAAGAAATCAAACGAATAAGTAAGAGAAAGATGAAATAGGCAACTCAAATAAGACAAATGAAGAACTCAACTCAAATAAGACAAATGAAGAACTCCAACGCATAAGTAAGAAAAGGGGAAACTACACAATTCAGATAAGATAAATCCAAGAACTCCAGCAAATAAGTACGAAAACACGGAATTAGTCAACTCAAAAAAGATAAACCCAAAACTCGAACGAATAAGTAAGAAGAGAAAATAGTCCAATTCAAATAAGATCCACTAAGAAATCGAACGAATAAGTAAGAGCAACGGGAAATAGGCAACTCAAATAAGATAAATGAAGAACTCCAATGCATAAGTAAGAAAAGGGGAAACTACACAATTCAGATAAGATAAATCCAAGAACTTCAGCAAATAAGTACGAAAACACGGAATTAGTCAACTAAAAAAAGATAAACCCAAAACTCGAACGAATAAGAAAGAAGAGAAAATAGTCCAATTCAAATAAAATCTACGAAGAAATCAAACGAATAAGTAAGAGAAAGATGAAATATGCAACTCAAATAAGATAAATGAAGAACTCCAACGCATAAGTAAGAAAAGGGGAAACTACTCAATTCTAATAAGATAAAACCAAGAACTCCAGCCAATAAGTAAGAAAAGGGGGGAACTAGTCAATTCAAATAAGATAAAACCAAGAACTCTAGCAAATAAGTATGAAAACACGGAATTAGTCAACTCAAAAACCCAAAACTCGACCGAATAGTAAGAAGAGAAAATAGTCCAATTCAAATAAGATAAAACCAAAAACTCCAGCCAACAAGTAAGAAAAGGGGCAACTAGTCAATTCAAATAAGATAAAACTAAGAAATCCAGCAAATAAGTATAAAAACATGAAATTAGTCAACTCAAAAAAGATAAACCCAAAACTCGAACGAATAAGTAAAAAGAGAAAATAGTCCAATTCAAATAAGATCCACAAAGAAATCGAACGAATAAGTAAGAGAAACGGGAAATATGCAACTCAAATAAGATAAATGAAGAACTACAACGCATAAGTAAGAAAAGGGGAAACTACACAATTCAGATAAGATAAATCCAAGAACTCCAGCAAATAAGTACGAAAACACGGAATTAGTCAACTCAAAAAAGATAAACCCAAAACTCGAACGAATAACTAAGAAAAGAAAATAGTCCAATTCAAATAAGATCCACTAAGAAATCAAACGAATAAGTAAGAGAAAGATGAAATAGACAACTCAAATAAGATAAATGAAAAACTCCAACACATAAGTAAGAAGTGGTGAAACTACTCAATTGAAATAAGTTAAAACCAAGAACTCCGGCCAATAAGTAAGAAAAGCGGAAACTAGTCAATTCAAAAGATAAAACCAAGAACTCCAGCAGATAAGTACGAAAACGGGAAATTAGTCAACTCAAAAAAGATAAACCCAGAACTCGAACGAATAAGTAAGAAGAGAAAATACTCCAATTCAAATAAGATCCACTAAGAAATCGAACATATAAGTAAGAGAAAAGGGAAATAGGCAACTCAAATAAGATAAATGAAGAACTCCAACGCATAAGTAAGTAAAGGGGAAACTACACAATTCAAATAAGATAAAACCAAGAACTCCAGCCAATAAGTAAGAAAAGGGGAAACTAGTCAATTCAGATAAGATAAAACCAAGAAATCCAGCAAATAAGTATGAAAACACAAAATTAGTCAACTCAAAAAGGATAAACCCCAAACTCGAATGAATAGTAAGAAGAGAAAATAGTCCAATTCAAATAAGATCCACTAAGAAATCAAACGAATAAGTAAGAGAAAGATGAAATAGGCAACTCAAATAAGACAAATGAAGAACTCAACTCAAATAAGACAAATGAAGAACTCCAACGCATAAGTAAGAAAAGGGGAAACTACACAATTCAGATAAGATAAATCCAAGAACTCCAGCAAATAAGTACGAAAACACGGAATTAGTCAACTCAAAAAAGATAAACCCAAAACTCGAACGAATAAGTAAGAAGAGAAAATAGTCCAATTCAAATAAGATCCACTAAGAAATCGAACGAATAAGTAAGAGCAACGGGAAATAGGCAACTCAAATAAGATAAATGAAGAACTCCAATGCATAAGTAAGAAAAGGGGAAACTACACAATTCAGATAAGATAAATCCAAGAACTTCAGCAAATAAGTACGAAAACACGGAATTAGTCAACTAAAAAAAGATAAACCCAAAACTCGAACGAATAAGAAAGAAGAGAAAATAGTCCAATTCAAATAAAATCTACGAAGAAATCAAACGAATAAGTAAGAGAAAGATGAAATATGCAACTCAAATAAGATAAATGAAGAACTCCAACGCATAAGTAAGAAAAGGGGAAACTACTCAATTCTAATAAGATAAAACCAAGAACTCCAGCCAATAAGTAAGAAAAGGGGGGAACTAGTCAATTCAAATAAGATAAAACCAAGAACTCTAGCAAATAAGTATGAAAACACGGAATTAGTCAACTCAAAAACCCAAAACTCGACCGAATAGTAAGAAGAGAAAATAGTCCAATTCAAATAAGATAAAACCAAAAACTCCAGCCAACAAGTAAGAAAAGGGGCAACTAGTCAATTTAAATAAGATAAAACTAAGAAATCCAGCAAATAAGTATGAAAACATGAAATTAGTCAACTCAAAAAAGATAAACCCAAAACTCGAACGAATAAGTAAAAAGAGAAAATAGTCCAATTCAAATAAGATCCACAAAGAAATCGAACGAATAAGTAAGAGAAACGGGAAATATGCAACTCAAATAAGATAAATGAAGAACTACAACGCATAAGTAAGAAAAGGGGAAACTACACAATTCAGATAAGATAAATCCAAGAACTCCAGCAAATAAGTACGAAAACACGGAATTAGTCAACTCAAAAAAGATAAACCCAAAACTCGAACGAATAACTAAGAAAAGAAAATAGTCCAATTCAAATAAGATCCACTAAGAAATCAAACGAATAAGTAAGAGAAAGATGAAATAGGCAACTCAAATAAGATAAATGAAGAACTCCAACGCATAAGTAAGAAAAGGGGAAACTACTCAATTTAAATAAGATAAAACCAAGAACTCCAGCCAATAAGTAAGAAAAGGGGGGAACTAGTCAATTCAAATAAGATAAAACCAAGAACTCTAGCAAATAAGTACGAAAACACGGAATTAGTCAACTCAAAAATCCAAAACTCGACCGAATAGTAAGAAGAGAAAATAGTCCAATTCAAATAAGATCCACTAAGAAATCGAACGAATAAGTAACAGAAACGGAAATAGGCAACTCAAATAAGATAAATGACGAACTCCAACGCATACGTAAGAAAAGGGGAAACTGCACAATTCAAATAAGATAAAACCAAGAACTCTAGCAAATAAGTACGAAAACACGAAATTAGTCAATACAAAAAAGATAAACCCAGAACTCGAATGAATAAGAAGAGAAAATAGTCCAATTCAAATAAGATTCACTAAGAAATCGAACGAATAAGTAAGAGAAACGGGAAATAGGCAACTCAAATAAGATAAATGAAGAACTCCAACACATAAGTAAGAAAAGGGAAAACTACGCAATTCAAATAAGATAAAACCAAGAACTCCAGCAAATAAGTAAGAAAAGGGGAAACTAGTCAATTCAGATAAGATAAAACCAAGAACTCCAGCAAATAAGTACGAAAACGCGGAATTAGTCAACTCAAAAAACATAAACTTAGAACTCGAACGAATAAGTAAGAAGAGAAAATAGTCCAATTCAAATAAGATCCAGTAAGAAATCAAACGAATAAGTAAGAGAAAGGGGACATAGGCAACTCAAATAAGATAAATGAAGAACTCCAACGCATAAGTAAGAAAAGGGGAAACTACTCAATTCAAATAAGTTAAAATCAAAAAACTCCAGCCAATAAGTAAGATAAGGGGGGAACTAGTCAATTCAAATAAGATAAAACGAAGAACTCCAGCAAATAAGTACGAAAACACGGAATTAGTCAACTCAAAAAAGATAAACCCAAAACTCAAACGAATAAGTACGAAGAGAAAATAGTCCAATTCAAATAAGATCCACTAAGAAATCAAACGAATATGTAAGAGAAAGATGAAATAGTCAACTCAAATGAGATAAATGAAAAACACCAACACATAAGTAAGAAAAGGGGAAACTACTCAATTGAAATAAGATAAAACCAAGAACTCCAACCAATAAGTAAGAAAGGGGAAACTAGTCAATTCAGATAAGATAAAACCAAGAACTCCAACAAATAAGAATGAAAACGGGGAATTAGTCAACTCAAAAAAGAAACCTAAAACTCGAACGAATAAGTAAGAAAAGGGGAAACTAGTCAATTCAAATCAGATAAAACCAAGAACTCAAGCAAATAAGTACGAAAACACGGAATTATTCAACTCAAAAAAAGATAAACCCAAAACTCGAACGGATAAGTAAGAAGAGAAAATAGTCAAATTCAAATAAGATCCACTAAGAAATCGAACGAATAAGTAAGAGAAACGGGAAATAGGCAACTCAAATAAGATGAATAAAGAACTCCAACATATAAGTAAGAAAAGGGAAAACTACGCAATTCAAATAAGATAAAACCAAAAACTCCAGCCAATAAGTAAGAAAAGGGGAAACTAGTCAATTCAGATAAGATAAAACAAGAACTCCAGCAAATAAGTACGAAAACACGGAATTAGTCAACTCAAAAAAGATAAACCCAGAACTCGAACGAATAAGTAAGAGGAGAAAATAGTACAATTCAAATAAGATCCACTAAGAAATCGAACGATTAAGTAAGAGAAAGGGAAAATAGGCAACTCAAATAAGATAAATGAAGAACTCCAACGCATAAGTAAGAAAAGAGGAAACTACTCAATTCAAATAAGATAAAACCAAGAACTCCATCCAATAAGTAAGAAGGGAAAACTAGTCAGTTCAAATAAGATAAAACCAAGAACTCCAGCAAATAAGTACGAAAATGTGAAATTCGTCAACTCAAAAAAGATAAACCCAGAACTCGAACGAATAAGTAAGAAGAGAAAATAGTGCAATTCAAATAAGATCCACTAAGAAATCGAACGAATAAGTAGAAGAAAGGGAAAATAGGCAACTCAAATAAGATAAATGAAGAACTCCAACGCATAAGTAAGAAAATGGGAAACTACTCAATTCAAATAAGATAAAACCAAAAACTCAAGCCAATAAGTACGAAAACGGGTAGTCAATTCAAAAAAAAGATAAACCCATAACTCAAACGAATAAGTAAGAAGAGAAAATAGTCCAATTCAAATATATTTAAAACTCCGACAAATAAGTAAGAAAACAAAAAACTAGTCCAATTTAAATAAGATCAACTAAGAACTCCAAAAAATAAGTAAGAAACTAAAAACTAGTCCAATTCAAATAAATCAACTAACAACTCCAACTCCAACGAATAAGTAATAAACGTGAAACTAGTCAACTCAACTAATAATGGAACGAATAAGAGAAAGGGGAAATAGGCAACTCAACTAAGATAAATAAAGAACTCAATAAGTAAAAAACGAGAAACTACTCAATTTAGATATGATTAGTTAAGAACTCTAATGAATAAGTAAGAAAATAGGAAACTAGTCCAATTCAAATAAGATCAACTAAGAACTGTAATAAATAAGTAAAACTAGTCGAATCTAAATAACATGAACTAATAATTCTAACGAATAAGCAAGAATACGAGGAACTAATCTAATTCAAAGCACGATAATAATGTAGGTTAAGAGGTCTGGAAAAGCGAAAAGAAAAGTTCGTCTCACCAACATAGTCTAGATTTTGACCAATAGCAGCCCCAGGAACCAAATGTTGAAGAAGTCTAGAACTGGAATGTCATCAGCGGCAAAGTGAAGGGTGGTATCACCAGAAAATCTACCAGGAACTTGAAGGGTGATATCAGGAGAAAATCAACCAGCACTCCGATCAGAATGGGGAGGATAACAACCTGATAGCAGACCAGCAGACAACGAGTTACTAAACTTTAACTTAAAATAAAAAATATAAATGAAACCACATCAATTAAATTGCTCATCCATATGAACAAAAGCGGACAACTCTTCAAAGTAGTTACAATCCACTTGAAGATATGAGAAGCTAGATGGCATGTTCTCCCAGAAGTCATGTAGACAAGTGAATCTCTAGAGGCAGCAATAATAGTTGATATGGTGCAAAATCCAACAACGAAAGCAATAAAATTAAATCTCTAAGAGAAATATTTCCAAGGGATGGCAAACAACAATGCACGCCCAACTGAAACTGGGAAAATAAGCACAACAGAGTTGAAAACCACAACAGTCAACCATGCTAGCACTACAAGTAGCATCAATCGAACTGCAACGAATCTCCTGTTACAATGTATGAGAAGGGTAAAAAATGTTAAAAACTGTGTGGCCAACAAGTCTAGATTTGCAAGACTTCAATTAGTTGAATGGTACAAGATAATGACCAGGCACGTACAGCAAATAACAGACACGAGATTAGGGGAATAATCACAAGAAAAATGGTTTCTTATGAGAATAAAATCGTTGTGCAGAAGATGTAACTGTGTCATATGATCCATAGTGCCCATTTGGAAGGAATGTCAGATGATAAAACCATATATGGATCTCACTTGAATATTACGCCCTATGAGAAGACACATTTTGGTAAGGAGTCCGAGATAGACTATCATATTCATCGGCGAGGTAAAAATGTGAAAAGAGAAGACACGACAAAACGACTGCAATGCATGTACCTTAAATATATAGTAAGAAATGAAATTACAGGAAATAAAAGTAGATCATATTAGAGAATGGGTGGAGCTGCAGTCAGGCTAAAAAATGCATACTGTACAGTACTCTGAATTAACAAAAAATGGGGGTTTACCTTTTAGCCTTAGCTTCAGAAGTGCTACCATACTGATCATTTGATGTGACACTATTCTCAACCTCATGTCCACGGGCTCCATCAGGCTGGACAATCAGCAAATCTAGCAGATCAAGAGCTTGTCCAGTATTGGCAAACCAGTTTCGTGATATCTTCTCCACTAGTGTTCCAGGCTTGAGATATTTGAGTGTATTGCAAATGAGAAACTTCAGAAGAACACCAGAAAGTAACTCTGCATAGTTTCGTGGAGCTTGCCAAAATGATGTGCCCTTAGTAGGAACATCGAAGTAGCTACAGTTCACAATATTAAAACCAATGTGTTTAGTCACAAAGTCTGGTAGATACATCAGATGAAGACAAAAATACAATACTTACCTGATATCTAACGGGAACAGCTTAGGTGCCAACTGACCAGCAATTTGAATAGGAACAAATATGACCATACCAACAAAGATAATGCCAACAAAAAGACCAGGGAGCTTCCTCAAGAATTTTTAAGAATGGTTCACGTATGCATGGTTTCTTATCTTGCTCTTCATCAAGTTGGACAAATGGAATATTAACTCTTGTCCTCAATATCTATTCAATCAAACAAAAAAAATCTCTCATTATACCCCTAAGCCATATACTGAATATACACTATGAAATGATAAGACCACAAATACAGTAAGATAATTACCGGACGAGAAGGCTGGAAAACATGGAGCGTAGTATCAAAAAGATGCATCCAATAAGCCAATGAAGAGCAATAGAAGAAAATGATGAAGCCCATAAAGCTTGGAACCTTTGATATATTGTTGCATCAAACATTCTTGAAGTGCAGATATCAAGAGACCATCCAAAGAGCAAGGGAATGGTTATAGCCATGTTTAAGAAATAAAAAACATATTTTTAGCAGCGATCAAATTTGCAATCAAATTTGCGGTTCCTCTGAAGAACTTCTGGCACTGAGAGAATGTCTTACAGACCATAATATGTATACCAGGCAGCCTACATAAGAGGCTCAACAAAAAGCATATCCCAGCGCCAAGGCCTTGAAGAAAATTGCAATCAGAAAGGGGCTCGCTCTCGAGTATTGACGGAAAGTATGCATCCCAGTAAAAGTAACACCCGGTGAAAAGATATATTTATATCCAATTAAAAGGATATAACCAGTTGAAGTGTATGAGTTGAATTCAGCCATATTTCACCAAGTTGAAACACGATGCACCATAGGATTATCCTTCCCAATGAAAAGGGGACAAAACCAAAAATACAAGCAATGGTTATGTCAAGTATTACCACCTGATAAGAAAAGCATATAGTTAGAATTTCTGGAAATAAGTATAAGAAGGTTATCACAAGAAGCATCCATTGTCCGAAAGCATGCACATAACTAAGCTAGCGTAGACAAAGCCATGGTGGAAGTGGAACTAGTCAAACAAGGTTCTAAAATTCTGCAACAGCCAAGTGATTACAGCACCAAGAAGGACAAGCTTTGACACTGGTGGTGGGACACTCAAAATAATAACCAAATAATCCTACACCTATATATCCTACCATTGTAATTTGCATGTACCCAAGGTCCAGACTGACAAACAGCAAACCAAATTGATGATGTCTCGTCCAATTGCAGGGTAGGAAAAGCTAAAGAACAGAACGTCGTCTAATTTTATAGAACAACTCGTACTATTTTTTATCTGGTAACCAAATATTTAAGTTCTGCTTCTGGCAATAACCAAGACCGTAAACGACATCAGCACTTTTAACTGGAGTTATACTAGACTATGACCTATGGAAAGCAAAAGCTATCTTGTGCTAAATGCTCAAGAGTGTCCCAGCCAGGGTAGGTGTGCTGGCGGTCGTACTCACGGTGACAGCGAGCAGCAGGACGCCGCGACGACGGAGCCAGACCAGGTGGAGCAACGCGAGGCTTCACACAAAGCCATGAAAAGTCAAAGGCCCGACCTGCATTAGTTCAATAGCCAGATTTAGCTAGATTGGTGTGACAAAACAAATTCAGGCTAGCGACAGAAGAAGCCTAATGCATGTAAGCAACAGGTACCATCGAACCCTCAAGCTTCACATGGTTTTTTAATGCAACCAACCACGAGAAAACCAGTAGATCGATCACTAAGCCAGTTTAACCAGCTCCTACTCTACTAGCGATACATTATTTGTCCTCTTACATGGTAAACTTAGCTGCAGGCTCGGTAAACCCACACTTGTTGTCTGCAAGTTTTACCATAAAAGGCATAAATATACAACGAGTACTAGAGCACTTGCACTGTTCAAACATCATCAAGCAACAACGTAAAAGGCATCAACAGCTTATCCTAATGAGTGCAAGGAACCAGACAGCACCCCACTGGTGAATACCATGTCTCCAACAGAAACTTGCCCAGCCAATAAGTAAACCTACGCTTATCTTAATGAAGTGCAAGGAATAGTGATAGCTGAACTATAGTACTTTACTTGCTACATTGTTCAGTTCAATAATACCGAGACTTCCAAGAGAGAAAAAAGCATCATAAATTCATAAGAGATAACTGATAAGGACATAGCAATATTAGAGCGAAATGAGGTATACTCATGCAGCAAGATGCAACTCATGCAACCCACCAAGATGGAACTCATGCAACCACTAATATCTATGAGAATGCAACGCTTAGTAAACTTCTTCAGTTCAGACAATGAGCTAATCAAACTATAATCAGAATGCATGCACAAAACACTTAAAAGGTCTATGCTATTGATCAAATCAGCTCAAGGAAGCAGTAGAAGGAATCGATCAAGATGAACCAATCAGTCCCACGGTCCATTTTATCACAACACACAAAGTTGTTGTATAAGGTCTACTGGAAAATGTACTACATAGGTGATTGTTCACTGCACAGACATGAGCAGCAAGTGTACATACATAAATACACATGTGCCTATAAGAACAAGAAGGACACCCTGGTCCCGAGTAGCACTCGCGGTTCATGAAACAGAAGGTTTATTTACCTTTTGCGTCGGCCTCTTCTTCATGCTGTTATTGGTCCGCTCGTGTGGAGACGATACCGACGGGGAAGATGCCAGGGCGTAGGGCGTAGAGCATGGTGCAGCTGCAGACATGCTCTCCCTGGCAAGTGGAGAAGTTGGTAGACGGCGCCCTTCTTGGGCTGCCACCGGCATGGTTGTGACACCACCAAGACACCACATGCGGACGATTTGTGTGCGAGCTTCTGACTACCTGTTGCTGCATATGGTTTACTAGAAAATGTCACTACTCCAAGCTGAAGCATGAACTGATTATCAGGTTTGAATGTCAATTAATTTGCTTAATTAGTGACACTACAACTGTTAAAACTTAACATCAGTACACTTTAAATCATAAGCACCAACTTAATAATCCATTCTTGTTAGACCTCATAGGATAGCATGCCAAGTCAATTTCTCAAATAATTAACACTAAAACTGTTAAAACTTAACATTAGTACACTTCGAAATCATAAGCACCAACTTAATAATCCATTCTTGTTAGACCTCAAATAGGTTAGCATGCCAAGTCAATTTCTCAAATAATTAACACCCAAATTCATTTATTTGCTTACTTAACATGTTATATAATATATTACATGACATGCATTTTGGTTTTCACAGTCGGGAAACATAGACATGCCTTACGCATTGACATCTGCCAGGATCATCATAACATAGTGCACTGTAGGCAGTGAAATCAGGCTGAGCAGGAGCATCATCCAGCTAGCTAGTAGGCAGTGAAATCAGGCTGATGTAGTGCTACTAGTTAAATATGGTGAAACAACAAGACTGATAGTGAGTAGCCTTCTTCAGCTAAAAATGCATAGTGAGTAGCCTACAGGTTGTCCTTCCACAAGCATCAAACAAATGCTATGTGTGCAAAGAATCTATGAGGAATGATCCTTTGCCAAAACAAGACTTGGAACGCATAAGAAACTTGACATAGGGATACCTACGAATGGCAGACCTAGCTCGGTGAAGACAGGCAGAAGCTGCTGCTGGAGCACCAACCTTGGGTCAGCTAGGCTGGGGGTACTCTTCACATGTACGCAACCATCTGTAACAGAACGCCCAGCTGCAGATGATTAGTTCCATTCTTGTAAGTGTGCTGTTTGAAGCAATATCAGAAGCAGACAAGTGCAGCTAGCAAAACTAGCAATGAGAGAAACAGATTATGACAGGTAGTACAACAGAGATGGTGAATCCAAACGTGTTGTCCCAAACAAAAAAAACGTTGCACTTTATCAGGATATATCCATCGGGTGCTGGGCCAGATAATTATCACAGCTCACTGGATAGCAGGTTTGAACGTCAATTAATTTGCTTAATTAGTGACACACTGAAAATGTGCAAAACTTAGCATTGGTACATATTGAAATCATAAGCACCAACTTAATAATCCAGTCTTGTTAGACCTCGAACAGGATAGCATGCCAAGTCAATTTCTCAGATCATAAACACCCAGAATTATTTATGTACTTATTTAATATTATACAATATATTACAGGACATGCATTTTGGTTTTCATAATCGAGAAACATAGACAAGCCTTGGAAAGGGAAATCAACCAGGAGCATCATAACTTGGTGTACTATTATCTAAACGGACAAGGACAAAAAAAAAATCTTACACACCTATCCTTTATTTCTTAACCAGTGCAAAAAAAATAGACCGTGGGACATGACTGTTCATAACATATGGAAAATACAAGGGATGTGCTCTTATGCCTTCAACACGCATTTTCCTCTCTCCGGATTCCACAAATCTGAAATGCCCATAATAGTGACTGTTATTTAAAAAAGAATGGACAAGGACACTAGACGAAGCAAAGTACAACATGAGCATCGTCTAGCTAGCTAGTAGACAGTGAATCAACAGGAGGACGCTAAGGTTGCATCTACTACTCCAAACAAAACACTGGTGGTTGTTGTAGTACTACTCCATCAGGATATGATGCATTAGATGCTTTACCAAAACAAGACTTGGAGCACATGAAAAAACACTTGAATTGAGGGATTTATACCTCCAATGGCAGCACCAGGTCGATGAAGTCAGGCAGAAGCAGCAGCAGGAGCAGCCTAGGGCATCAGCTAGAGAGGGCCTCTTGGCTCTTGGTCCAGACGTCGGCTCGAGCAGGAGGGCGAATGGAGGCGGTCTGCGCAGCTCCACCCTCTCAAGCTCTCCATCCGCCACAACAAATCACCCCATCCAGCTGTTGCAACAAGAGGAGTCAAAACGAGAGAAAGAAAAAATAATACTACAAGGAATCATATGTGTTGTCTCCATCTGAATGTGACTACAATATAAAACAAAGAGGGACAGGTAATTGAATCTCGCTAACACCATAAAAGAAACAAGATTAGTTCAAAATTGTACACAACAAACATGTCAACATCTCATAATTATCCCAAATAACTTTTATAGGTAATGAGATGCATGACTATAACAGAGAACAAGGTCATTTGATTCATTTCCTCTAAGCACAAACAGCAACAGCAGAATACAGTCAAATTTCCTCTCCATAATGTGTTGGCACTTGATATAAAACCGAAGGCGCGGGCAGCTACAGAGAGTAACCAAAGCAGCAATGTTCTTTCTAGTAAGTATGTTGAAACGCACAAGATGTGTGTTTCCGCTTGAAGAGTAAACAAACAGGATCACCTACTGTTCGTATCGATTGAAAGAAAAGAAATTGGATCAGAGAGACGCAAAGCTCCCCTGCCCAGCAGCTGACGCAAAGATCCGATCTTGGTTTAGAAATTTGTAAAATGGGGAGAGGACTGTAACTCCGGAGGCGCAAATTGCTCTAACGAAGACGCGGCCGAGGCACGGCCCACATCAGGTCTCCTCCGGCGCCGCCAGCCACCACGACGAGCTCATTCCCCTTCACGCACGCCTCCTCCGCAACGCCGACCCCTCCGCCGCCGCCCCCTCGCTGCATCAGCCGCCAACTCTTCCCTCCCCTACGGCCTCTCACTCCTCCAAGCCCACCCTCGCTGCACCCTACCGCTCCATGCTTCTAAATCCCCTCTCCAACCCCAACAACTACACCTACCAGCCTCTCCTCGCCGCCGGTTCACCCAAAGCAGCAGCACCAGGCACCGCCGTCCACGCCTCCCTCTTTCGCCGCGGTCTCGATTCCCGCGACCTTGGTTAAGGAATTTCTGGTGACGACGAATCAAGAATCGCAAGAAAGCATCCAGAACTCCCAAAGCATGGAAGGTACTCCACCAGCACAGAGGTATCTCACCTTCGACGGGGAGCGGCATCTTGCGCTTGGGGAGCGGATGGCGCCGAGGCCAACAAGATCCGGGTCCTGGACGACCTCGATGCCCGAGGAGGAGAAGTCCTCGCCGGCGGAGAACTGGCTGGAAGCTGGGCACGGAGCCCGAGGGCGTGCGGCGGTGGAACAGGCGGCGGAGCCGTCGACGATGCCGGTCCCTCGCCTCGATTCCCCCTACCCTGCGCCGCCGCGGCATTGGCTCACTAGCCGTTAGTTTTTTTTTTGACGGGCACTAGCCGTTAGCTGACGGAAGGCGTCGGGGCGAAATCCTATATACCGCGTACCGCGGAGGATGCACCGCGCCGCGTACCCCTCCGCAGCTAATGGGCCGGCACATTATAGGCTTCACGCCTTCACCGGTTAGTTTTTTTCTATTTCGTTTTCCTTTTTCTTTTCATTTTTTTCTTTTATTTTACTTTCTTTTTATATTTATTTTCTGTTTTCTATTTTTCATTTCTTGATTTTTTTTGAATTTTTTTAAATTTAGAAAAAAATCATTTTTAAAATGGTTCAGATTTAAAAATTCATATTTTAAAATATTCATTTATTAAAAAAATAGATTTAAAATTGCCCATAGTTGAAAATGTTCATTTTTAAAAAGGGTTAATATTTTAAAATATTCATATTCAAAAAATGTTCATATTTGAAAAATGTTCATTTAAAAAATTATTCATTTAATTTTACTGTTTAACTAAAACAGAAAATAAAATAAAAAATCAAACACGAGAAGAGAAAAAACACTATCTATTATTTGGGCCCTATTCAGGGCGGCCCCATAGGAGATATTCATCAACAACGTCATCGACAAACACAAGATATTCCGTAACAGTATTTCTAAGTTCTAGATTTGGAATTATGGGGTGCTGCATATTTTCATAGTAGATCTTGGCGGTTATGCAGACGGAAATTTTTAAAATCCTGCATGTAACCCTACATAGTTAGGATATTTTCTAGGTTGTATGCTATCTAAAATTTACTAAAATATTTAACAATACCAAAAATAGAGAAGATCATTGACACAATAATATATAAATATGTTAATTATTTATCAAGTATAAAACAAGTCAAGGAGGCATGTATTTTTTTACAATTAAGGCGGTTTTGTATATTGTTAAGGATTATCTCACAAACGAAAAAAAATTGTGCATATATTTCAGTGATATACATTACAACTATATAACGGGAAACAATTGAGAAAGTTAGTGTATGGTTAACAATGTCAACTACTTACACCCTCCGTTCCAAATATAAAATATTTTAGCTTTTCTAAGATTTCTATGCATCTAAACGCATTTTATGTGTATGTTCACTTATTTTAGTCCATATTTAATATTATTTAAAACATCTTGTAATTAGGAATGGAGGGAGTGGTATACAACATATATTTTTGAAAATCACTGTAAGATAAAAAATATAAAAAAGGTGTAAAAAATATTAGTATAATTATATTTAAGTTTAACTCGCTCAGGGTCTAAAAACACAATGGAAGGCCCTACGTCGATCTACGACTGAAAATAATGCGCCATGAGATTATGAGAAGTGTTATCGAAAGAGGAAGAAAATGAGTACTATGAGATATGCTTGCTTAATTATGAGGGTATTAGAGGCGTCCACAGTGTCATGGTTGTGAATGGTACGGTAGAGTAGTAGGAGTTTCAAAGATATGATAGCGTCCAACTCCTTCAACATGTGGCAATTGGTTATGAAGACATGAGTTATCTTAATAATGAGCGAGGAAGACTCTATCCATATCTATGGATCTCCCCAGCGTCAAAGCGGACCCCATCCAAACCAAATCTGCCACTCGATAGGCCATCATCGTCACCATCTTCAAAGTTCTGAAACCAGAACATGGCAATATCACCCACTGCAAAGTCCACACCCTTCGTTACATACAACCACTTGGATGTCATTATCGCTTCCTTGTCGTCTTCTCCAATCTTCATCCGGACTTCGGCCATTTTTTTCTTATTATTGTAGTAGACATTTACAGTGGTTTTTTTTGTAAGGCTTTTTTAGGTAGTTCTTGGTGTACTCTTTCTTGAAACACTAGCAAAGATATGGCAAGTCAATTAGACAAGAAATACTAGCAAAGAAATACTGCAAATAAGAGGCTGGGCATATATATACCATCTTGCTTTTGAAGTCGGCAAGGTGTGCCTTTTGCCTCCTACAAACATCTAAAGTGGTGTCATTGGTTTGTTCTCACCACAAAAGTCCTTCAGAATTGCCTTTTGACCTTCCTTCAAGTGGGCCCAATTGGGAAACACACAGAAGTTGTCGAGAACACTATCTGAAGTGGCGTCGTAGCAGTAGTGCATGCGGCACATGCTCAGGTCGAACACCTTGACGGAGAACAAGTTGGCGCCATCGTAACTGAAGACCAGGAGACGGCCTACATGCAGGCTGTAAGAGTGCCCGAACCTCTCTCAGCCACGCCCGAGGTAAATGTGGCTGTCCCCGTCAAACACCACCTCGACGTCCCACAGGTTGCGAGGCCCACCGTCCAACACCACCTAGGCGTCCCACAGGTTGCAAGGCCCATTACCCACCTCATGCAGCTTCACTTCACAGGGCTCACGGCCGTCCACTTCACGGCAAAGGATCGACTACCGTACCAGTTTGTCCGAGGAGGTTCGTTGTATCTTGTATGATCGTGAAGAACTCGAAATCCATCGTAGCAAGCCCGTTTATGCATACAACAAATATGCAGCTAAATATCCAGCAATAGATAATCCCCTGCTTAACTGCATCCCCGAAAAGATCCCAGGAAGAAGAACTAAGCGCCAGCAAAGACACAACTTGCAGATGAAGAAAAACAGCAGGAAATCAGCAGGAATTCTAAGCATAAACAAAGACTGTACTCTTGTGCATCTGGTCCACACTCAGTAGCAATATTATTAGTTCATTCCCTTTGTATAGAATTCAGTGATCTGGAGCTTAAGAGTACATAAAGCAAGGAGCGTATCAATTCGTTGTCCTTCATAAAGTCTTGGAGCAAAAAGCAACGCAGATCAGCGTATACACTATAAGTCTACAACCAACCAAATAAGGCGACGGCACAAAAAACTGAAGTAAAATTCAAAAAAAAAAAAACCTGAAGTCCTCTACAGTGCACATATTTCACCATATCATTTTTTTTTTTGAGAATTCCTGGTCTTTTACAGTACAGCTGTAGTATCTGAACTCACGCACAACTCACACCACACACACTCAACACCACACGCACGCCACCTGTGCGCAAGCTAGATCTAACCAGACTATACTAAGCTTCTGAGCCCCGTGAGGCTAGACCTACTGGGAAACCCTGCGGTGATGGGCACACCACAATATCTCTGACAGAACCACGGTGGAATTGGCCCAGAAGCAGACACTGTTCACGTGAACAGTGCCGCGCAGGTGAGGCACCCGAAACTTGCTCCCGCTGGGAGTCGAGCTCGGGCGGGTGGGATGGCCACTGCCATACCCAACCAATGCGCCACTGCGCGTCCTCTTTCACCATATCATAGTGCACATGTGGTGCACATATTTTAAGAAGTGTCAGGTTGACTCTTTTGGTGATGCAGATTAGTAAAATGATCAAGAAGGTACCTCATTTCAGCAGAGACCAATGTTTTCCGAACTTTGACAAATCCAAATGAAATAATGCAGCTACAATACTATGAGAATGCGATGATCCTTTAACAGTCAAGACACTGCCTCCTAGTTTGTGGAAGACTATCAATCATAATCAGCTACTACCTCCGTATCAAAATATAAGATGTTTTAGCATTTGTGGACACATATGTATCTAGACAAGTAGACATGTTCATGTACCACATGTGAATCTTGCACATTAACATGTGGATCCAAAAATGGTAAAACATCTTATATTTCGATACGGAGGGAGTAGAACTTAATGGAGAAATGGATTTGTTCAGTATACATACTTGACACTGAATTAAACAGAGATAGACAATGACATTTAAATTAACAAACAAAGTGTCTGCTCCAAACTGACAGCAAACAGTACATTGCAGCTCTGTAACTGATTCTTAATATAAATACTTACATAAGGTATAGACCACCTGACATGTATACCATGTCCTAGGCCACGCACCACAACACCGTGCGATCGATCCCACAACACCAGGGCATAACTACGGCAGTCCCACAAGTGTATACCAACCCCATTCATCCCAGCACAATTTGATACGTGGAAGAGCAGGGGCTGAGCGCCTAGAAGTCCATCTGCAGCCACTTGTTGTAGTAGACGCAGGTGGCCGGCGAGATGACCCCGTCCGGCGAGCACTCATCGATCCTGGAGCAAGCCCGCACGGGATCCCCTCCATCATGCCGCCCTGCGGCGCGCCGCCCCTCCAGAAGCACACCGTCCCGGCCCTGACCGCGCAGAACTCCCCCTCCCCGGTGCTCGTGCACTTCTCGAGCACCCTGTCGAGCGCCATCGTCTGCAGGATGTAGATCTGGTCGACCGTGTACCGGGCCCTGGGGCCATCCCTCTCGACGCCCTTGTGGACCATCTCCGGCGTGGCGGCTCCGAGCCTGTCGACCTGGTCGAGGCACCTGCGGCGCACGGCGGCGACGGCGTCGGTGTCGAGCTGGCCGTCGTGGTACCAGGTGCCGCCGGCGATCTCCGGGGCGGGCTCGATGCGGGCGTCCATGAAGAGCTTGTTCCGGCGGTTCCGGACGTCCGTGACCTCCTTGAGGATGCCCCGCTTGACGAGGGCGCGGGTGAGCTTGCTGAGGCCGGATGCGGACAAGTTCGTGGCGTTCCGGAGGTCCCTGCTCGACATGCCCTTGTTGCCCGCCGCGTATATGCGATTGTAGATATCGCGCTCGGAGGGCAGCAGGTTCTTGTGGATGGCGGAAGATATGGCCGGGATCTCCGGGCCGTCGGACTCGGACGGGACGTGCATGGCGGCGGCGATGAGGGTTTAGCTGCGACTTGGCGGCCGTTGGGTCAAATTAGGGCACCCTCATTGAAGACAAAAAGATATGTTTTGCACTGAGTTATCTCTTAATACTATCTTTAATAATTATTGTTTGCATGCTACCTGCCAAAAATGGGTTTCAACAGCCACATTTGACAAACAAAAAATTATTATCTCAACCATTCAATTTATACTCTAGATGTTTTCATATATTTGTTTACATAACCACGAGGAAGGTGTTCTCCTAAGCTCATATGCTTCCGGTTGAATAAAATTGAAACAAATAGTAAAATATTTCTAAAAAATCTAAAAAAAACATAGTGACGAATGTATACATGTTTTCTAAATACGTGCCAAGTTTCGTGATGAAATGACATATGTGGAGCTCTGTGAAAAAAAAATCAGTGCTCTCAAAAAATATTTTTGAAATCTCATTTTGGCCACTGATTTATCTTTTTTGCACACAGCAACACAAATATATTTAAACCACGATGTGACACGTATGTAGAACATTTGTATATGTTCGTCTCCAACTTTCTCACAATTTTTGAAATATTTTATTATTTTTAAGGTTTTTATGCTACCCGTGCATATGAGCTCGGGAGCCAATGTGAATTTCCGCATAACCATACGATATAAACATTTGCTAGGCTATATGCTTTGTAATCTATACCAATAAAATAGATAAGAACAATGGCACAATAATATACAAATACGTTAATAATTCATCAACTGTAAAAAATTAAGAAGGCATGTGCTTTTTCTTTTTTTCACATTTAAGGTGGTTTTGTGTCTTGTTTAGGACAATATCTCACAAGGAACATTTTTCCCACCTCAGATATATTTTCAATGATATAAACTGCATCCATATAACATAAAACAATTGAGAAAAATTATTTTATGGTTAACATTGCCTACCAATTAGTATAAAACATATATTTGTGAAAATCACAATGTGATAAAAAAGAAAATATAAGAAGTTTAGTATAATTAGATTTTGTGTAACTCTCCCTAGGTCAAAATATAAATTGGCTCGAGCTATGACTCAAAAATACGGCATGTCATTGTGTGAAGTTTTACTGGAAGAACAATAAGAAGGAGGCTGCAAGGTAGGCTTGGTGATGAGGGTGTCAGAACGCCGGAGCTCGGAATCGATAGCGACTGAGAGATCTCGGGTGAGGAATAGCGAGCACCAAATGCTGGAGCTCGGAATCGACAGCTAGAGAATCTCGGGGTGGAACATGACCTGGAAACGACCGATCCTTGCATGGCTTGGTACATGAGGAGGCAGCCATTATTATTTTTTAAAATTGCGCCCGCGGGAGCAATGAGGTCGGTGATGTTGTATGCTAAACCGGACAGCAAGTGGTTACCATGTTCTCGTCGCTTATTGGATCATTGTTGATCATCTGCAGCAAGTCCAGATTACAGTAATCCGGCTGCCACGACGCGGGGTGGAAACGGCCGACGTGGATCGTCGCCAAGGGCGCCAGTGACCGATCCTTGCATGGCTTGGTACATGAGGAGGCAGCCATTATTTTAAAAAAAATTGCTCGATGTGGACAAGTAACATTGATGAACATTTTTTCACTAATTACAACGTCAATGGATGAAAGAATCTGGGCCGCTAATGCAACTGCTATCGTTGTAGCCGCAATCAATTATATGTTGCAATTATGGAGAAGCACGTTCTTTGTATTCTATGAATTGGACCCCTTCCAATATAGACCTATCTGTCTTCTAAATGTTAGCTTGAAATTTTTCACTAAAATAGTTACTATTATGCTTAATTCGGTGGCTGATCATGTTGTGAGACCCATTCAAACGGCTTTTATGCAAGGTCACAATATCCTTGATGGTGTTGTGATCCTACATGAAACTGTTCATGAGTTGCATCGGAAAAAGCTTAATGGAGTTATACTAAAAATAGACTTCGAAAAGGCTTACGATAAAGTCAAATGGTCTTTCCTAAAACAAACACTCGGAATGAAAGGTTTTTCATATGAGTGACGCGCAATGATACATAATTTCGTTTCCGGAGGAAGTGTCGCCATCAAAGTGAATGACGATGTTGGTAGATACTTCCAAACGAAAAATGGACTATGACAAGGCGATCCACTTAGTTGCTGATATGTTAGCCATAATCATTGAGCGTGCGAAATTGGATGTGCAAATTGTTGGAGTGGTTCCGCACCTAGTGGATGGCGGATTATCCATTCTCCAATATGCTGACGATACAATTCTCTTTATGGAACATGACTTGGAAAAGGCAAGAAAGCTAAAATTAATATTATCAGCATTCGAGCAACTTTCCAGTTTAAAAATTAACTTCTATAAAAGTGAAGTGTTTTGTTTTGGCGACGCTCAGGATGAGGCTGACCAATATGCCGAGTTATTTGGCTATGGGCTCGGCCAGTTTCCAATTAATTATCTTGGCATCCCAATCCACTTTAGGAGGCTAACGATAGCTCAATGGAAACATGTTGAAGAAAGACTACAAAAAAGTTTGAGTAGTTGGAAAGGAAAATTATTATCCCTGAGTGGTAGGTTGGTTCTCATAAATTCAATCCTAACTAATATGGTGTTGTATATGATATCCTTCTTTCAATTACCAAAGGGAGTCTTGCATCGATTGGATTACTTTCGATCTAGATTCTTTTGGCAAGGGGATAATGAAAAAAAGAAATACCGGCTGGCCAAATGGGATGTAGTGTGCCGCCCAAAGGACCATGGCGGTTTTGGGATTCATGACCTTCGGGTCAAGAATAGAGCCCTCCTAGAAAAGTGGTTGTTTAAGCTTCTAACTGAAAATGGGGTGTGGCAAACTCTTCTTAGGAGGAAATACATAGGCTCAAGTGCGCTATAACAGGTGTCATGGAAACCAGGTGATTCACATTTTTGGGCTGGCCTAATGGCGACGAAGAAATTCTTCTTTCCATATGGCTCTTTCTCCATTAAGGATGGGTCTGCGATAAGGTTCTGGGAGGATAGGTGGCTGGGAACTACCTCACTCCGAGAACAATATCCATCGCTATATGAGATAGTCCTAGAACGTCACAAGAGCGATACACTAGCTCAAGTGTTGGTTGATAACCATCCAACGGTGACATTCAAAAGAAATCTTGTTGGTCCCAGACTGGTAGCTTGGCATGAGCTGCTACAGCGTCTAGCTTCTGTCAATTTGACACAAGGGTCCGACGAGTTTCTGTGAAATTTACACAATAGTAGTAAATTCTCTGTGGACTCTATGTATACAACTCTCATCCAGCCAGAAGTGCCGGTAGATAATAATAAGAAAATCTGGAAGATAAAAATTCCACTGAAAAACAAAGTTTTTGCGTGGTATCTTCGTCGAGGAGTTATTCTTACAAAAGACAACCTTGCAAAACGCAATTGGCATGGAAGTAAGCAGTGTGTCTTCTGTCATAAAGACGAGATGATCAAACACTTATTCTTCGAGTGCAAATTCGCTAGTTCTATATGGTCCATCATCCAGATAGGTTATACTATTTACCCACCTAAAAGCATTGCCAATATTTTTGGCAATTGGCTGAACGGGGTGGATAATAGGTTTAAACAACTTATTAGGGTGGCAGCGCTTGCCGTAATATGGTCGCTTTGGCTACGTAGAAATGACAAGATTTTTAATGATAAAAAATGCTCTCTTATGCAGGTTATCTACATGAATACTGCTACTCTTCGTTCGTGGTCTCAGTTGCAACGTGTGAGACATCGAGACCTATTTATGGAGGTCTGTACAAAACTGGAGGATACGGCGAGAGACTTTTTAGCCCAACATGGATTGCAGCATAATTTGCGGATTGGCCCTCCACCACCATAGGCGTCCTTACAATTTCTCATTATGATATGTAATTCGCCTTTTTATTATTCGAACTACAGACCTGTTTCGGCTGTGCGCATCTTGGTTATGCAGAGGCTGGATGTAATAGTTAAATCTTTTAAGTAATAAAGCTCCTTTATCTAAAAAAATGAATTGGACCCCTTCCACCGTCGCGGCGGGAGCAACTGCCAACACCCGCATGCACATCAACATTGCGGAGATGGATAACTTGAAGGATCCCCTTGGTTTTATTATAGTTTCCTCCCATTCGAATCAATATTTTCTCGGGAAAATCTTCATAACCACAATTCCATTTACTCCATACGCTTGACTGCTTGATACGTAGAGAGATAGCTACCTAGCTAGTCTTCTTTCCTTGCATGTATCTAACTTATATAGAATTTAGAATACCTTTTAACCATAACAACGTTTTCCTTTTGATTTGTATTAGTTCATCACCTTTTTCTAGCTTCCACTGTACCTTGTATCATACAATATTCATGTGACATATTTCATTTGTTTAGGCTAATGTAGAACGAGATCAGTTATTTGTTCTCATGCATTTGCATAATATATGGGCATGATTATGTGGTGTCTCCCCTTCCCTATTGAAACGGGAACTGGATGAAAGCAAATAAAAGAGGGTGATACACATATAACAGAGTTATGATGAATATTTATCGGAAGTGGTTATGCTGGCTTTTACCGTTTTGCGATGTACTCATAAAGTTTAGACCTTATCATGCTCTGTGCACCTCAAGTTCTTGAAAGCTCAATGTTATATATGTGTATTTTCATTCATTATTTTCTCGGTCGAAACCTTATATATCCACGCCCGGGGTTTCATTTGCTACATGGTTGTATGTAAAGTTACTAAGAACAATTTTTGGGCCTTGTTATTATCAGTTATACTAGTATTCTGTAATGTTTAGGTGAGAAATTGGAGTAAACCAAAATGCTAGCTGACAAGCTTCGGGTGTTCATGTCGTACTCCGTGTTCTAGTAGGAGGCGACACGGCAGCGGTGCCAAGATCAAATTTATCATTAGTAAGATGAAATGAAGTAGATATCGAGGCAAGCACTGGCACTCGGAGGGCGGCGAGAGGCCGGTGAAGGATGGAAGTGAATTCGGCGGCTACCGACAAAACTTTTCTTACATGGTGAAGAACGCGTCAACGGGCAAGGCTGAGAGGGCCGGGTGGATCATGGTGGAGTACGGCATCTCGCCGGAGCACGGAGGAGGCGACCTCGTGCTATGCGAGATCCACTCATCCCCGCGCACGTCTGCCGTGCCAGGGTCCGACAGGTGGCGGCCGACGCGACGACCACCCCGAGGATCCTATGGGGAGCGCGCGTCCACGGCACATGGTTGATCAAGATGAACAACATTTCTGGAACTATGCCTATGACGATGTCACGGATGGGGACTCAGGAGGCGATCTGGCCATGCAGCCATGCTCGTCAGCAGCTCAGCGGGAGAACGAGCTCGTGCAGACCAGCGTCACAGATTCTTTACCACTCTGGAACGACTACGATCAGAAGATGGATGCGCAACCAGAACCAGAGCCTGATGAGTCCGCGGAAGATGGCCCTGCCCTGCTACTGGATTTGTTTTCGACCTGGACGATCACGTCCTCATCGATGAGTTCCTCCGCCGAAAGCTCGCCGGACTGCCAATCCACCGCCGCTTCAACAACATCCACGACGCTGACGCCTACTCTGTATCACACGATCAACTCGTCGACAAGCGTGAGCACGCGCCCGGAACCGACAAGTACGACGGAAAAAGGGGCGAGTGGTACTTCTTCACACCGGCGCGTCGTCAGGAGACAAGGACCAAGAACGGCGGCGGGAGGCGGCAGCGTGCCGTCGGCGAGGGTTACATGTGGCACTCGGAGGATCGCGAGGCGGCCGTAGGAGTCAACGGCAGCTAAGAAAAAAACTAGGCTCGGATGGTGCATGACCGAGTTCGGCCTCGACGATGCTGCCGCCGGTCTGGTGCTCTGCAAGGTCTGCGTGACGTCGCGCCACAAGAAGGATACGACATACGAGTCGGTAATGAAGGCCATGGAGGATTGCAAGAGGAGGATGGCTGGCAACGATCAACACTGCCGGGACACTCCACGCCCCCAAACCCAAGAACCCGGGCGGCTTCAGGCGATCCAAGACGGCAAGGTGATGCCCGCCGGAGTAGTGGACGACGGCAGCGTGGATCCAGGCGGGTTCTTGGCCAGCATACTTGAAGACGATGAACGCGGATGCACGTTGGAGGAGCTCCTCGCCGAGGACGACTTCATGGACTTCCTGGCATGCCCTGTGTTAGGGAAATAGACTTGTTGTATTCCCTGAGGGCCAAAGGCCACAATATATAGTACATACAGGTGCAATATGCAGGAAACCCCCTAACAGATGGGGAAAATACAAATATACAATATATATTCTAACACCCCCCCTCAAACTCATGGTGGATCCACAACACTGAGTTTGGAGAGCAAAAAGTCATGCTGCGCTCGGGTTTGTGCCTTTGTGAAGAAATCCGCCAACTGCAAATCTGAAGGCACATAATGGAGCGCAACAACCTGATCCTGCACCTGAGCACGTGTATAAAAAGCATCAACACCAATATGCTTGGTCAGCTCATGCTTGATCGGATCACGTGCAATACTGATAGCACCTGTACTGTCACACAAAAGTGGAGTGGGTGTCGTAACAGAGACCCCAAAATCTGCAAGCAACCACCGTAACCAAGTCACCTCAGCAATCAACGAAGCCATAGCCCGCAACTCAGCCTCAGTACTCGAACGAGAAACCGCTACCTGTTTCTTCGTCTTCCAAGCAACAAGCGAACCACCAAGAAACACACAGTAAGCAGAAAGTGAACGACGATCCGAAGGATCACTCGCCCACGTAGCATCCGAGTAGCACTGGAGCTGGAGAGAGCTGGAGCGAGGGAAGAAAAGGCGACGAGTAATCGTGCCACGAAGATAACGAAGGACACGGAGAAGATGACTATAGTGAACAGTGGTAGGAGCTGAGACAAACTGACTCAGAATATGAACAGGATAAGAGATATCAGGACGAGTGACGGCAAGATAAACAAGACTCCTAACAAGATGGCGATAACGTGTGGGATCAGAAAGAGGATCACCATCAGTAGGACGAAGCTTAACATTAAGCTCCATAGGAGTGTCGACAGTGCGCTCATCCATAAGAGCAGCACGAGTAAGGAGATCCTGAATATACTTCTCCTGAGAGATGTAAAAGCCATCAGAAGTAGAAGAAACCTCAATGCCAAGAAAATAGCGAAGAGGACCAAGATCAGTCATAAGAAACTGATCACGAAGATGAGCCTTGACAAAGGCAATATACTCAGGATCATCACCAGTGATGATCATGTCATCAACATAGAGAAGGAGAAGAGTGCGTCCACGAGGAGAAGTGTGAACAAATAGCGCTGGATCATGAAGACTAGGAGAGAAACCAGCAGCAGTCCCACAGAGGCAAAGCGCTCAAACCAGGCGCGAGGTGCCTGTTTCAGGCCATAGAGAGAACGTCGAAGACGACAAACCATCCCATCAGGAACAGTATACCCAGGAGGAGGCTGCATGTAAACCTCCTCACTCAGCTCGCCATTAAGAAAAGCGTTCTGAACATCAAGCTGGGAGACGGACCAGCGTCGAACAGAAGCAACAGCAAGAAGAGTACGCACAGTGGTCATATGAGCCACAGGAGCAAAAGTCTCATCATAGTCACGGCCGTGCTCCTGCTGAAAGCCACGAGCCACAAGACGCGCTTTATAGCGCTCAAGAGATCCATCAGAGCGAGTCTTAATTTTATAGACCCACTTACACGTGATAGGACGAACACCAGAAGGGGGAGAAACAAGATCCCAGGTGCCAGTGCGCTCAAGCGCAGCGATCTACTCAGCCATGGCAAGCTGCCATTCAGGATGACGCTCAGCATCCCGATAAGAAGTCGGCTCGGAGACGACAGAGAGACCATACTGACTAGGAGAGTAACGGTCGGGAGCACGACGCTGACGAACAGGCGGAAGAGGTGGAGAACTAGGAGACTCATCGGCAGAAGACAACTCATCAGAGGAGGAGGGAGAAGGATCATCGGGCGGAGAGTCCGGAACTGTAGAACGCCGAGAATAGTGGAAGGGAAAAGGAGACAAGGGAGAAGGAGGACCAGCTGAATCAGAAGAGGAAGAGGAAGGAGAACTAGGAGGCGAAGATGGCGCCGGAGTCGGAGGGGGCACATCAGGAGGAGAAACAGGAGGGACGGAGGGTGGTGCATCAGGAAGGAGAAGAAAAGAGAGATCATCCACCGGGTAAGTACCAGAGGTGGGGCGGGGATAGAAGGGTCGCGTCTCTTCAAACGTGACATCACGAGAGATACGCATCCGACGACCAACAGGGTCCCAACAGCGATAGCCCTTATGCTCATCACTGTATCCTAGAAAAACACACTCAACAGACTGAGCGGTCAGTTTGGTGCGTTCGCGAGGAGGTAGAAGAACATAGCAAACACAACCAAATGAACGAAGAGTCGAGTAGTCTGGAGAGCTACCAGAGAGACGCTCGAGAGGAATGCCACCTTGAAGGGCAGCAGAAGGCTGAATGTTAATGAGATAAGTCGACGTAGCAACAGCCTCAGCCCAGAAATGCGGCGGGAGAGAGGAAGCAATCATCATAGCACGGGTAGTCTCAAGAATATGACGATGCTTACGCTCGGCGACACCATTTTGAGCATGGGCGCCGGGACAGGAGAACTGCGCAAGGGTGCCCTGCTCAGCAAGGACACCACGCAGATGCTGGGAGATAAACTCTCCAGCAGAATCAGCACGGAACACACGAATAGGCGTGGAAAACTGAGTACGAACCATGGCCGCAAAGCGCTGATAAATAGCAAGCACCTCACTGCGAGAGCGCATAAAAAACAACCAGGTGTACCGTGAAAAATCATCAATGAACAAAATATAGTATCTATGGCCCCCTTTGGAAGCAAAAGGAGCCGGACCCCAAACATCTGAATGAACTAAATCAAAAGGTCGCTGAGATACAGACACACTAGTAGGATAGGGAAGCTGAATCTGTTTGCCTAAACGACAACCCTGACATGAATGTAAAGACACATCTCCTGAGACAGACCCCAGAAGACCACGACGAACTAATGACGATAAACGGGAGCCACAAAGGTGACCCAGACGATGATGCCACTGCTGAAAAGAGCCAGTAACAGAAGCAGCAACCGCAGTGGAACTGGCAGATGAAGTGTCAGCAGAAGGAACGCGAAGCCAGTCTAACTCCCATAGCCCCGGGGACTCAAGGCTGCGAGGGCCAGCTCCAACCAGGGCCTGTGTACGGCGGTCCTGAACAGCACAAGAATCAGCGTCAAGAATGACGCGACAACCAGAATCAGTAAGCTGACTAGCAGAAAACAGGTTCATCTTAAGACTAGGAACATGAGAAACATCAGGAACCGAAAAAGAGGAAGTGGAAAGAGTGCCGCGACTGGAAACAGGAAGAGAGGAACCATCAGCCGTGATAACACGGACAGGAGAAATAAGAGAGCGAAGAGCAGAAAGAATAGAAGACGCAGAAGTCATATGAAAAGAAGCTCCAGAATCCAGATACCACGGGGATGACATACCTGACTGTGTGGAAGATGGTGGTCGCGCGGTGCCAGAAGAGGTAGGCACAGAACCAGCAGTACCCGTCGAGGAAGAGCCTGTAGCAGCGAGCAGACCACGAAGACCACGGATAATGTCCTGATCCGACAGTGCAGCAGCAGAAGAGCCTGAAGAACCAGCCTGGGCAACAGCAGAAGATCCTGAAGAACCAGACTGCCTACGAGAATGGTACTGCTGACGTAGGCTGGGATCCCTCTTCCAGCAGCTAGAGACATCATGGCCAGACTTGCCACAGTAGGTGCAGGGAGGACGTGGAGGTGCACGATACTGCTGAGGCTGACTCTGGCCCTGGACCGGAGGAGTAGAGAGTATCGGCGGTCCTGGAGACCGCAGCGAAGCTGGCGGCATAGGAGGACCACGAGCAGCAAGTACAGAGGGAACCGCAAGAAGACCAGCACCACGAAGACGTGTCTCCTCAGCACGAAGCTCAGCTAGTACCTCAGAAAGCGGAACACGACCACGGGCAAGCAGCTGTGCACGACGCGGCTCAAACTCCTTACGGAGCCGCGACAAGAACTCAAAGACGCGCTGAAACTCCAAATCCGCGCGCACAGTCAGACAGCAGGGACAGGTGCCACACACAGCTGTACGAAGAGAATCAAGCTGACGCCAAATAGCAGCACTCTGAGTATAGAACTCATCAATAGTGGAATCTCCCTGCTGAAGATTATGCTCCTGACGAACCACAGACAGATAAAGAGCATCACCAGACGGCTGATAGCGCTGACGAAGAAAAGTCCACTGAGCAGCAGCAGTGGGAAGAGCCATAAACTCAGCAGCATACTGAGGCAAAACACTGGAAGTCAGAACAGCAGCAGCACGAGCATCCTCATCTATCCACTGAGAGTAGTCAGTCAGATCCTGCCGGTATGTCGCAACAGCATCAGAATGGTCCTGGACCTGCCGGTCATAAGCAGTCAAAGCAAGAGCATCAGCACGAGTAGCTGCATCCTTGTCCTCCTGAGAAGCATCAGAGGCAAGGGCAGTAGGCGTCGGTGCAACAGGCACCGAAGGAGCAACGGGGCGGGGCGGACAGGGGACCTCGCCAGAAAGCACACCCCACAGACGAAGACCGCGCATGTGGACGCGCATGAAGGCAGCGAAATCAGGATAATTCGCGCCATCAAAAGTCACCGGGCAGCGAGGAATCGCAACATAGCCCGACGAGGAAGACATCACGGGCTCTCCAGAGATTTTTTTTTTTTTGAAGTCAAAGGAGAGAGAATCTGAATCTCAGATTGGATCGATCCAGAAGCTCACGAACGCACGGGAACGATCCCCAATCCCACGCACGCACAGGATGCAGAAGCTCACGCACGGGATCGATCCAGAAGCTCCAGCCAAGCTCACGCACCAGAAGGATGCTGAGAAGCTCACGCACAGGATCGATCCAGAAGCTCCAGCCAAGCTCACGCACCAGAAGGATGCTCCCGGCCGGACAGCAGCGGGCGGACGAAGGCAGGGGGCGGCCCGGGGCAGTGGCGCCCGAGGCGAGATGCGGCCGGCCGGGCTCGGGACGGCGGTGGCGCAGGCTACGGACGGCGGCGGCGCAGGACACGGACGGCAGGGCGGCGGCCGGAGATCCTGCGGGCAGCTCGGGAGACGGAGAGACGACGCGACGGCGGCCGGACGCGGCGGCAGTTTTGCCGGGACGTGCGACGGCGGCGGCGGAAGATGAGCTAACCTAGCTCTGATACCATGTTAGGGAAATAGACTTGTTGTATTCCCTGAGGGCCAAAGGCCACAATATATAGTACATACAGGTGCAATATGCAGGAAACCCCCTAACAGGTGGGGAAAATACAAATATACAATATATATTCTAACACCCTGCACCGGAGCCGGACAAGGACCAAATGGACGCGAGCTTGCGGAGGGAGGACGAGGTCATCTACGACTCTCCTTATTCCAGCCTACATCCAGGCCCGTGTTCTGGGTATGTAGGCTTTGATCCTTGTTTAAGAGACCTGAGATGCGTTGGCACTTTGCAGCACTGTACTCTGTAATGAAGCTAGCTGTTTGTGCTTCACCGATTAATTCGGCTGTTTTAAGCTAGCCGTGTGCATAATCTGTAAAAGAAGCTAGCTGTTGTAATCAAATTCTCTGAAATATTATATGTTTTTGCATACTATTGTCACGTGCCCGTTATACCTTTCAGACATTTTCCATGCACAGATATACATACAAGATCAGAAAAAGAGAGGTTTTGCAGAGAAAGAAAGAACAGAGTATCTTGGCAGTTACAAAGAACTCTCTGGCTCAAACATGGGAATGTTTCTCAAATGATCACTGACTTATTACAACAGGTCCACATGAACCATCTGGATATATTATGTTTTCAGATCGAATACCAATTGGCAGCAACTTTTAAGTACAATCGAAGAGATAAGTATTTACCATTGAGTGAACATGAACATGGAGTAGAAAAATCTCATTACAATGCTCCAAGCATATCTAGGCGAATTCAGAAATTTTACCTAACTTCTATCACGTTTCACGGATGGTCAATCATCTGCCGCAAGTCTCTTCAGAGAAGGTTCGGCAGAAATCAGCTCGTCATTAGCTCGTTTGATGCCTCTGCTAACACTACTTGCTGCTGCTGCTGCTCTAGGCATAGTTTGGAAATGGACACTGTTGTTTGACCCAGCCACCTGTGAATCCAAAGATGCAGCTCTTGCCACAGTATTGCTAACATCCTGCTCATGACTTGTCAAAGATGCATCTCTCTCCATAATCTTATCTATGCTAGGGCTTGGCTTTGGAATTGCTTGTTCCAGTTCTTCAAGCTGAATCAAACAGTCAAGAGATGTCATTGTTCATTACAAGCAAGCAAAATCTTCTTCGTTTCTAGTGCACTAGATTTCATGAGCAAAAAAAACTGCTAACATCAATATAATCTAGTTTATTCACCTTTTTCTGGAGTCGGGCCACTATTTTAGTAAGAGAAGCTATCCTATCTTCTTGAGTGAATTTTCCTGAGTGTCCTGCAGTAGCAGATGCACTAAAATCTTTATCAGCCAACAGACCTTCCTTGGCATTTTTCAGATTCTGTATATGTGACTGGCATACGGAAATAGCCTTTGCACAATATGGGATCGCATCCCCAGCCCTGGATGCTAACTCAAAGACCAAACATATGCGGAAGTTTCTAGAATTGAATTAAGGTAATCAACAAAGGAATGATATAATAGAACTTAAAGAACAAACAATAGACCAGTATTATCTATGGAGTACCTCACATTTTCCTCTAGTAATCACAGTTCATAACCACAGATGTACACTAACATGTGGATTTAAGCAGGTGAAGTCACCCGTGCAAGATTTGGGTGAACTCAGCTTATTTGAAACAATATAGGGATACCAAAATGAGAAACCCTTAGCCACAAAAACTTTCAGCTAAACTGGGTAATGTATCCCTGAAACCCCAGAGATACACCCCAGACACAGCAGAGTGATTGGCACTACTATCACAACAAAAAGGATACAGCCGAGCAACTCGAAAATCGTCAGGTCTAACCAAATGTTCCAAGATGGCTAGAGCTTCTAAGTAGTAACCAATTGCGCTATATCTGTCCTCTGCAAAAGTGAAAATCAAACGTGAGGCCATGAGTGACCATTTACCTGGATAATACACTGGTAATAAGATAAACTGAACTACCTCTTTTCATGGAGACTTCAGCTAGATCATAAAATATATTAACTTTCTCCGTCGTTTTTTCTGGGCTCTTTACAACTATCGCTCTTGCAATGTCCAACATTTTCCAGGCCATATGCAAATCAGAATTAGCTTCATTGCATGTCAAGTTCACATCCTCCTGATCTTTGTTGTTCAAGTTTTCCCCTACCAAACGACTATATCAGCATTACAACAGAAACAAGAAAAACATTCTTTATTTATAAAAACGGAATAGTTTTATTGTACCCAGCCTCTGAATCAAGCATGCACCCAGCCTAAGAAGAAAAGCACATTGAACATAACAAACAATTTTATACTATGGGACTACTTGTATTAGCCAGAAACAACAACGAGTTGGATAAAAATGTGCAAATAATCGACCTTAATCAGCATACTGTGATCTGCATAATACATTAGAGCACTTTGATGGAATGTAATCAATTATTCACATCATTGCTTAGCTTCCGTAACACATGGTTGATAAAAAGAGGAACTCTAACAAGTATGCTTGCTAAACAAAATAAGTAGAATGAAGCCAGTGATTCATATATAGACCCATGCCTATTTAATATGGCATTGCTATTCCAAATGTAGAAGTAAAATAGCTGACAAAAATTATATACAAATAAAAGTAGAAGGCAAATAGCGGACATTTGGTCACCCATAACAAGCTTTCCTGTGAGCAATAAGAGCAGTTCTATGTTTTCTGTAACAAACCAATTGCACCTTAAGAACTATTAGGAAAACAGTCTCATGAGGAATGATGATGAAGACTCGAGAAATACGTCCGGCCAGAAAACAGTTCAGGTCCAAAACTAATAGTTTGCATTGGCATGAGTACACTACTACACTACCGATTAGCAGTTTATTAGGTACACTCTTCGATAAACATTAACAGGCGATGAGAAATGAATATAACTGTAGAGTTTATCAACTATATTGATATAAAAAGGATAGTACTGTCTTCCAGTGCATAAGACTGTGCGAGGCAGCAGCAGTTTCATGTTACAGTTGTTGCGTAACCCACAACTTTCTCACAAAAAACTAATCCCATGGGTGCGACAGATATACAGTTTACCTTCTTCAGAATCACCTCTCTCCAAAGGCGGAACATGCTTAACATTGCTACCAGAAGCTGATGAGCACCCAGCATAATCTTTGCTGGTTGTAGCTGTAACTTTGACTGATTCTTCATTCAGTGCACTCTTGGAAACACTACCCAAAGGATTGGTCGCTGCCAGAGCTTTGCATAGCAAGGCTCGTCCATATCCGAAGAATGTGCTGGCACACTGCGGAGCAAGTTTTCCATAATGTAGAACCCTACGTGATAACAAGGCATAAAAATTTTAACGCAGCATTTTTAAGGCTACAGCATAACCATAAGGCATAATGTAATATGAGGCAGAACATCATAACCATTATTCTGAAACAATGAGCTAACTATGTTCTGTTGACCGTCTTCTATAACTACTGACTAGAGCTTGACAAGATTAGGAATCACAACTCGGAGAAACCATATAAATAAATTGCACAGGGATGCAATATTTGGAATTAACTAGTACTTGAGAGGAATAATAGGGCTTCTCAAATATGATAACACCTATCCCTCAAGCAATTCGGTTTTGATAGTTGATTTGATGCTCATCGCAATACAGACATCATAAAAGAAAGATGCCAGGCCCTAACTCCCAAGTATGGTTATCAGATCACATTGGCTAACTGAACTCACTAATCCCTCAAACACCAACACATGCACGGTCACGCCCATTGTTAAACATATAAAACCAAAACACCACACTTTGTAACCATCTCATCATAGATCATTTCAAATTCTACTAATGAGCTAATCAGAGATGTCAAAGGCTCAAAGTAACTCCAGGCACATGAGAAAGAACGCTGGACTAACTGGAGGTCTTTTTGGCCACAATCTGTTTGTACGTATGCTACAGCCTGTCAGGGAGAAGAAACGGAATTCGGCATTAGGATCCTAACCTGATCTTGAGGGCATGGCTGAAGCAGACACTTGCGCTGGCGAAGTTCCTCCCCTGCATTGCTTTGCACCCCTTATCGAACAGCTCATGGGCAAACAGGGAAGTTTCGGACCATCATGAAATGGCAGGGATGCTATGGGCCTGTTACAAAGATAGAATGGGTAGCAAGGACAGTATTCAAATGCAGTTTGATCTAACGGAAATTGTTCAGAGGGTTGATGGCTTGGATGATTTATCAAAACCCTTCACTGAGGTAGAGATGGACAACATCATCAAATATATGCCTTCAGATAAGGCACCAGGGCCCGATGGGTTCAATGGCAATTTCTTGAAAGCATGCTGGCCGCTGATTAAGAAAGATTTCTACAAATTGGCCTATGATTTTTATGATGGGAAGACCAGCCTTGAGAATATTAATGCCTCCTTCATAACGTTGGTCCCCAAAAAATCTGCCCCCGAGGATGTCAACGACTTTAGACCTATATCCTTGCTAAATGTGTGCTTGAAATTCATCACCAAACTGTTGGCAAACAGGTTGCAAGATCATATTCTTAGATGTGTGCACAGGAACCAATATGGGTTCTTGAAGTCAAGGGCTATCCAGGACTGTTTAGGATGGGCTTATGAATATCTATATTTATGTCAACTGTCCAAAAAAAAACCATCATTATTGTCAAGTTAGATTTTGCAAAGGCTTTCGACACTATTGCACATGAGGCTATTATTCAAGTGCTTAGGCATAAAGGGTTTGATGATAAATGGATTGGCTGGATACAAGCCATCCTAGCATCTGGCTTCTCTTCTATTTTGTTGAATGGGGTTCCTGGTAAGCAATTCTACTGCAAGAGAGGGGTGAGGCAGGGTGATCCCCTCTCCCCTTTGCTTTATGTTTCTGGTGGTGATCTTCTTCAGTCAGTCATTAATGACTACTTGCGGAAAGGTGTTTTGAAGATGCCAATTACCACAAATGAAACGGATTTCCCGGTAGTGCAGTACGCGGACGATACTCTCCTCATCATGTCTGCCGAGATGGATCAGATTATAGCGTTGAAAGATTTATTGCAGAAATTCTCGCAGTCCACAGGCCTTAAGGTGAACTATCAGAAATCAGTTATTGTACCCATCAATACTCCAAATGATTTGGCTGCTGAGCTCGCCCAGGTGTTGTGCTGTCAGATTGGTTCTATGCCCTTCCCTTACCTTGGCCTACCTCTTGGTACGACAAGGCCTTCTATCCAAGACCTCTTGCCTCTTGTGGATAGTTTGGAGAGGAGACTTAATTCAACATCAGATTTTTTGTCACAAGGAGCTCGCTTACAGCTAGTTACTTCTGCCTTGTGTTCTATGCCGATTTATTTTCTGCTTTCGTTGAAATTGCCCCCTGGCCTAATAAAACAAATGGATAGAATCCTAAGGCAGTGCTTATGGAGAGATAAAGATGGTCCTAAACAGTCTCTAGCGGCATGGGAAATGATCTGCAAGCCGAAGGCCAATGGAGGTCTGGGCATTGTTAACTTCACTAAAAAGAATGATGCATTGTTGATGAAACATCTAGATAAATTCTATAACAAGGCTGAGGTTCCTTGGGTACAACTAGTGTGGAATGCTTATTATTCTGATTTGGTGCCGCACTCTCAAAACCTAATTGGCTCGTTTTGGTGGCGAGATATCTTCAAGTTGGAAGGGAAATTCAGGGATGTGTGAATGGTTAAACCTGGCTCGGGCAACACGTTTTTGTTTTGGTCGGATCGTTGGGAGTTTTTGGGTTCATCGCAGCCTCTATGTCAAAGGTGGCCTAGACTATTCTCATATGTTTTGGATAGTAGGCTTTCAGCTGCTGAGGTCTACAACACTGCGGACTTGGCTTCACTCTTTTATCTGCCACTCTCGGTGCAAGCTCAGGAGGAATTTGGTTTATTACGAGATGCTATGGGTAGTAACCCTCTAACCATGGACAAAGATGTTTGGTACTTCCAGTGGGGGGAGCCTTACAGATCTGTGAAGTACTACAATCTCATCCACTCGCATATGTCTGTTCCTGCTGTTTATAAGTGGATATGGAAATCGGCTTGCATCATGAAGACCAAAATGTTCGCCTGGCTGCTGTTATCGGACAGACTGAACACGAGAGATATGCTGAAACGGAGACATTGGAATGTCACCGACGATACCCACTGTGTGTTGTGTGTCACCAGGGCCTATGAGGAGCGATTTCATCTATTTTTTGCCTGTAATTTCAGCTGTAGAATCTGGAGCTACTTACAGATTGATTGGTCCTTCAGCGATGATATGCACTCAGCTATTGTGGCAGCCAGAAAAGCTTTTGAGAAACCTTTTTTTATGGAGGTGATTATAACAGCTTCTTGGCACATTTGGAAGTTGCGAAATGGGAAAATTTTCCAGAACGAGAGGCCTACATTTGCAAGGTGGAAATGCAACTTCATCCATGATATGACATTACTGGGATATAGAATCAAGAGGAAACACCGTGAGGGTCTGATGGCTTGGATCTCGGAGCTACATTAATTTTTGACATAGTTTTCTTATCCTTGGTTCTTGCATAGTTTGCTTTGGCCGGTTTGTATGTATATATTCTCTCTCTCTCCTTCCCTCCCTCTCCCCTTGTAATTTTTGTACACTTCGCTGAGACTTGTGATGGGAAAATAGAAAATGCTGTGGGGCGTTTGCCCTACAGTCGCGCTTCAAAAAAAAAAAAACTTCAGTGTTTCCTCCTTAGTAGGCTTCCGCGGCGGGCGTGGAGTGTAGAAGCCCACAACAGGGATCAAATTACAATAGCTACGAACATCACACACCTTTCTCGCCTGTTCCGATTGTAGGTCGATCATGAAGAGGCCAGCACTGGTTCTCACGAAAATGGCATTTGCACCCTCGGCAAAGCCCAACACACTCACCCAATCCTGAAGAGCACCACTTGGGAGCAAATTTCCAATGTAAATCTCCCGGCTCACATCCCAGCGACTCAAACGCCTTGACCACAAGTTGAGACACCCATTGATGGATTCGCTAACTACCAGTTCGCCGTTCCCCGCCAGCATGAGTCTGAATTTCTGTTCGAAGCTGTCGTCGGGTGGGTCCAACTCCGTAAGTTTGTGGCTGGGCAAGTCGTACTCCAGGATCGACTCACCGTCGGACAGAAAATAGAGCAGCGAGTTTCCGACGAGCACGCTGGAGTACTGTGTGAAGTTGGCGATCTGGTTGTGCAGCAAGGTCGGCTCGCCCCACGTGCTCGTCTCCGACGAGTAGACGCACACAGAGATGAGAAATTTCTCCTCCTCATCTCCGATGTCGCGGAAGAAGACGAAAACCACGCGGAAAGGGCCCCGAGGCAGTCGTCGCGGTGGTCGCATCCATCCGCTGCGCAAAGCACGGCCGCGGTCGGGTATGCGCTCTCGTACGCCGCGGGGGGCACCGGCACACGCTTCTGGGCGCCCGTGATTGGCTCCCACAGGAGCAGTTCCCAAGCACCTTGGCCCGTGGAGAGGAAGAGGGCGCGGCCGTGGCGGCAGTCGATGGCCCGCCAGGAGCGCCAGTCCGGGGCGGCGAGGGAGAAGGGCGAGGCGGTGGTGGGGATGAAGTTGGGGATGCTCTCGTCGTCCCAGTCGTGGAGGAAGCCGAGCACGGGGGCCTGGGGTGGAGATCGTGGAGGCGGCGGCGGAAGCCGGGGTGGGAGAGAACGCTGCTCCAGGTCTTGCAGACGAGGGAGGCGCGGAGGATGCAGGCCGGATCGTCGGGAGGGAGGCGGAGGAGAATCTCTTGGACGAGCTCGTCCGGGAGATAGGGCGGCGAGGCGCGGCAGCGTGGTGGCGATGCCATGGTGGTCTGTCTGGGTGTGGGTCTGGACCGGGGGAAGGACTGGGTGGATAGGGCTGGAATTAAAACTCGAAACTCGCAAGTTAAACGAGTAACTCGTGACTCGGCTCGACTCGACTCGAACTCAAAATCAAACGAGCCGAGCCGAGTTTTCAATTTTGTCGCTAAACGAGTTCGAGCTTTTCGAGCCGAGTTACCGAGTAACTCGTTTAGCTCGTTTGGCTCGCTTAAATCAGAAAATACGATGCTGCTTATCTAGCCTAGCCCAACTAGCGGCAGCCCAAGCCCACCAAGGTAGCGAGCACAAGGGAACGAGGCCACGATCTTAGCTAGGTTAGCGATTCCCCACAATCCACTCGCGTATCCTGATGCTGACGAGAGGCAGCGGCGAGGCACGACCTTTCTTCTCTTTTCGACCTCCGGTCGTCGCCCCACAGTCTGACGCCCATCCCGGTCACCGCCGGCCACCGCTTGCCCCATCCCCGCCGACCACCGCCCGCCCCGTCCCCGTTGACCACCGCCAGCCCCCGTCCTATCCCGCCTCCTCTCTGTCGCTGCATCCTCCCCGACGACCACCAACCCATCGCGACTGCTGAGTACTAACCACCGTGCGGCGTCATCCTCGACCGATCACCATGCCATGGAGAATCGGCGGAGCTTGAGGCTAGCGGGAAGGCCGAGCTGCGACCACCACGTCGGGAAGGCCTCCATGCTCCAATGAACTTGCGATTTTATCGAGTAGCTCGCGAGTTCACCGAGTCGAGCTGAGCTTAAATTTTGCACTCGTTTGTTGAACGAGCAGAGTTCGAGCAAGCTCGTCAATTGAGCGAGTTTGACCGAGTCGAGCCGAGCTGGCTCGGCTCGGCTCGAATTCCAGGCCTACTGGTGGAGTGGTTGGGCTCAACCTGGTTGAGAAGGTCAGAGGCTTAGAGCATCTCCACCGGTGCCACTTTCCGTTGTGATGCGCCGGCCTTGTTGTCACACCTGCACCACCTTAGTAGCGTCAGGTTGCAGTGTGTAAATGTGTAGGAGGGCTGGCCTTGTGTCTTACGGCTTATTTGGCTGTCCGGGTTAAATATTCTCGGAAAAATAATCCCGATCGAGAATCTGAAGAACCAGGTGTAAAATTCCGGGATTCTATTCCCGACCTCCAGACTAGGGGAAAATTCTTCCCGGGAAAAGACCAGGATCCCCCCAGGATTGCAGTTACCAAACAAGCCCTGAAGCCAGGATGGCCGCATGTGGCCCGTGTTGCGTGAGCGTGGTTATAAGCTCGGGTGAGACAATGTGACAAGTTATCGAATGAGTAAAACGTGAACTGATATCTCTCCTTCTTCTTCTTCTGCAAGTCTCTCACCCTGCTCTGCTTTTCCTCACCTGGTCTCTTCTCGATCCCTGATTTGCTGTGTGATCCGATCGTGATTCAGTAGGGTCGTTACAATTTGGTATCCAGAGCCACGAATTCGGAGGGAATTTTTCGCCGCCGTCGCCGCTCACAACCCTTGGCATCGATCTGTAAGCCTGGGCGAAAGGTGTGGAACACTTCGGTGATCCACGCAAAATCCCTAGCCTGGTTGGATCTGCTCGGGGCGAGTCACGACGGCACCGACGAAGCCGTCGGTGCAGACGCAACACGTGCTGTCAGCGATGGCGGAGAACGCCGACCAAGTCAAGTCCATGCTCGAGGACATCCTCAAGCGCCTTGACGGTCAGGCGGCGATTGGGAACAAACGCCATGAGGAGCAGCTCGCATTCAACGGAGAGATCACCAAGGAACTCAAGGGGCTCCAGAAGCAGCTGGATCTGACGCAGAAGGAGGTGGACGCAACGCGTAAGGAGGCGGCCTCGTCTCCTTCGCCGTCCGTCACCATTCTATCTGATTTGCGCTCTGCAGGGGCCAGTGGTGCGGCACCGCCCCCGCGACTCACCAATGAGGGCGCGCCCTTGATGCCTAAACCTCCCGTGGCCCAGATGTTACCACAACCTGAGCGCCTGCATCTACAGCAGCCGCAGCAGCAACGTCGCGCAGGGCAGTTCGAGGACAATGGGTTCGTGAAGCCGCCGAAGCACGATTTTCCAAAGTTCGATGGGCATCTACCTAGTCTCTGGCTTGATCGTTGCTTGACATACTTCGATTTGTACCGCACTAACCCACAGAATTGGATCACAACAGCATCTCTGTATCTCGAGGGGCATGCAGCACTATGGTGGCAGGCGTTCAGACAGAACAGGCAAATCTCCTGGGAGGCATTTGGCAGAGCGCTCAAGGAGGAGTTCGGACCAGATGAGTATGAGGTGCAGATGCATGCTCTACTGCAGTTGAAGCAGACTGGTTCAGTGGCAGAGTATAGATTAAGTTTTGAGATTTACATGTATCACCTGCTTGCAATGGATCCAGCATTGAGCACGAAATTTTTTGTGACACAGTTTCTGTTGGGCCTGAAGGATGAGCTGAGAGCAGTAGTGCGGATTCAGGCACCCACAAGTATTACTCGAGCCACAGTTTTTGCTCGCATTCAGGAGGAGGAATTGGAGGCACAACGGCCACGTCCAAGACCACCACCAGCGGGACGACCTCCACCTGCACTTGTGCCAGTACAACCTCGTCTGCCCATAGCTCTCAAAGCAGGAGGTGACGATTTTGGCCGAGAATGACAATTACGTGATTACAGGCGTGCAAATGGGTTTTGTTTTAAGTGTGGCGACAAATACACTCGAGAGCATCAATGCAAGAAATAGGCGTAGTTGTTAACTATACAAGTTGGAGATTATGGTGAAATGCTTTCAGATGAAGTAGTTAGAGCTTTGGAATTGTTGGATGAACCTGAACCGCCACCAGCATGCTGTATGTTATCAGCCCAAGCTTTGTCAGGGCAGGATTCACCCTCCACAATTCAGTTGACAATGCATGTGGGTGATCAGGTCATGTTATTATTGCTGGACTCGGGAAGCACCCACAGTTTCATTAACACCAACTTCGTGGACAGTATTGGATTGGAGACAATAGACATTCCAGGAGTCCCAGTTAAAGTGGCCAATGGACAGTTACTCAACTGTGATAAGATGGTGAAACAACTATCCTGGCAATGTCAAGGGCAGGAATTCCAGACCAACTTAAGGGTCCTGGAATTGGGAGCTTATGATGGTGTTTTGGGGATGGATTGGCTGGCTTCTTTCAGTCCAATGGAGTGTGATTGGCAACAGAAGAAAATTTCATTCGATCATCAGGGTCAGCGCATAACCCTGCAAGGAGTTCAGACTGCGAAACCAGTGCCAATTTCGGTACTGGATGTTCAGGAATTACTACAATTGCATGCAACCAATAATATTTGGGCAATGGCAGTAGTGGAGAATACACATAGTGGCACAACAAATGGCACAGTGGTAGCTGAGTTTGCTGATGTGTTTGCCGAGCCAACAAGCTTGCCTCCTCACCGACAGTATGATCACGCTATATCTTTAGAAGCAGGTGCATCACCACCTAATTCAAAACCTTACCGTTACTCACCTATCCAGAAGGATGAGATTGAGAAACAAGTGCAGGAAATGTTGAGCACTGGTGTTATCACACACAACATGAGTCCTTATGTTGCACCTATCCTGTTGGTGAAGAAAAAGGACGGAAGCTGGCTGCATCGACTTCAGAAAACTTAACCAGATAACCATCAAGAACAAATTTCCACTTCCCATAGTTGATGAACTCTTGGATGAACTAGCTGGAGCTGCCTATTTCTCCAAGTTGGACTTGCGTGCTGGGTATCATCAGATTCGGATGCGGGAAGAGGATGAAGAGAAAACTACATTTAAAACTCACCACGGCCACTTCCATTTCCGGGTGATGCCATTTGGTCTCACCAACGCTCCGGCGACTTTTCAGTGTCTTATGAACACAATTTTTGCACCCTACATCCGTAAGTTCGTCATTGTCTTCTTGGATGACATCCTTGTGTATAGTGGTAATCTTCAGGAACACAAAGCCCACCTACGACTAGTGCTGGAGTTGCTGCGCAAGAATCAGCTGTATGCTAAAGCATCCAAATGCCCATTTGCTCAGGAGAAAATTGAGTATTTGGGACACGTGATTTCACAGGCTGGAGTTGCAACTAACAGTGGGAAGACCAAGCAATGCACAATTGGCTCGTGCCTACATCAGCAAGAGAACTCAGGGGAGTATTCAGCTACTATCGCAAGTTCATTCCTCAGTACGGAATTATTACTAAACCTCTCACACAACTGCTGACAAAGAAATGGTTTCAGTGGAATGAGCAAGCTCAAGCAGCTTTTGAACAAATCAAACAGGGAATGATTAATGTCCCTGTTCTGGCATTGCCCAATTTCGAGCATCCATTCTCCATTGAAACTTATGTGTGCGACACGGGCATTGGCACCGTGCTGGTACAAGATAACCATCCAATTGCTTACTTCAGTAAAGCACTCGGTGTGCGCAATCAGAAATTGTCAACTTATGAAAAGGAATTTCTGGCTGTAATGATGGCAGTGGACAAGTGGCGACCTTACCTTCAGCGTGGCCCTTTCACCATTGTCACTGATCATAAGAGTATGTGCAACTTAGGTGATCAACAAATGGACACCAAACTGCAACGCAAGGCAATGTCCAAGCTTGTGGGGTTACAGTTCAAATTTCAGTACAAGCGTGGAGTGGAAAATGGTGCGGCGGATGCTCTCTCACGAGCTGGACATTTGATGACAGCAAACGCCTTGTCCTTGTGTTAGCCCACTTGGACACAAGAGGTGGCGAATTCCTATGTCACTGATTCTTTTGCTCAGACTTTGTTGGCACAACTGGCGATATGCAGTCCAGACAAACATGGTGATGCTCTGAACCAAGGACTGATCCGTTACAAGGGGCGCCTCTGGATTGGGCAAAATTCAGCGCTACAGACAAAGTTGATCAACACTTTCCATCACGACGCCGTGGGTGGTCATTCTGGAGCCATGGCCACGTACCAGCGTGTAAAAAAGCTGTTCAAGTGGCGCGGCATGAAGGCAGTGGTGGAGGACTTTGTCAGGCAATGTCAAGTTTGCCAGCAATCGAAGCATGAGCATGTTAGCCCAGCGGGAAAACTTCAACCACTACCAGTTCCCACGGCTCCCTGGCAGGATATTACCATGGATTTCGTGGAGGGGTTACCGAAATCAGAAGGATTTGAAGTGATCATGGTGGTGGTCGACCATCTAATGAAATTCGCGCATTTTGTGCTGCTCAAGCGTCCCTTCACCGCCGCTCAAGTAGCACGAGCTCTCTGGGACAATGTCATTAAGTTGCATGGAGTGCCTGTGACTATTGTTTCTTATCGGGACCGGATTTTCACGAGCTCCATCTGGCGGGAACTGCTTTCCACAGCGGGCACGAAGTTGCTCTACTCCACGGCGTACCACCCACAGACAGACGGCCAAACCGAGCGCGTGAATCAGTGTCTGGAGATGTATTTGCGCACTGCTGTTCATGATGCTCTCATGCTCCCAAGCAATGGCGTCGTTGGCTGCCTGTTGTAGAGTTCTGGTATAATTCCAGCCACCATGCGTCGCTGGAATGCTCGCCGTTCAAGGCTCTATATGGGAGGGAACCCAATTTGGGTGCAATGCTGGAATGGGATCGGATGGGACTAACTGAACCTGATCTGGACTGGATGGAGCATACTTCACGCCTCCGAGCTCAATTGGTTCGAGCTCAGGATTGCTTCAAGAAGAAAGCAGACCGTCGCCGCACTGAGCGTAACTTCGACACGGGTGATCAGGGTATTGCTTAAATTGCAGCCCTATGCTCAAACTACAGTGGCCAACAGACCCTGCAGGAAATTGGCGTTCAAGTATTTTGGACCGTTCGCTGTGACACAGAAGATTGGCACCCTGGCTTATAAATTGGATTTACCAGCAGAAGCTCGCATCCTGATGCACCTAAAATGCATCTACTTTTCCAAGCACTTTGCTTCATAATTTGCTCCGGAATCTTCCCATATTTGAATAAAACTGCTGAATCTGACGCTGTTTTTAGCAAAGTCTCTTTTCTGGTTGTTTTTGCAGGAAATTAAATCGGAGAAAAATACCACGTCAATTTTTATGGAAAAAAGGGCATCGTGCAAAAGATGGACACGAGGAAGCGTCCGAGGGCCAAAAGAGTGGGCCCCACGGCCAGATTCCTTGGCCGCGTGGGCCCACCCATCTGGGGCCTCGGGCACCGCCTCTCCTTCGGCTTTCGCGTACCCCCTCATATATACGAAAAAGTGGCTGACCTAGAAGAGAGGAGCTTTCGCGAAACAGAGCGCCGCCACCACGATCTTCGTTTTCGGAGACAGATTGATCCAGGATTTCTCCCCCGGAGGAGGGATCCGGAGGCCGTCTTCACCGCCATCTTCACCGCCTTCATCTCCATCGACCATGAGCTCCTTCACCATCACCATGTGTGAGTAGTCCACTGTAGGCATATGAGGTGGATGGGGATTGGATGAGATTGATCATGTAATGATACCCGTTGTCCGAGATCTTAGGGGTTTATCTTGAGGATATTTTTGTATTGTGTTGATGCACTTATGCTATGTTTAATGCTTGCTACTAGGGCCCGAGTGGCATGATTTCAGTACTGAACTTATTTTGCCCCATCATATATTTGAGTTTGGTATTTATCTGCAAAGTGTATCACCTGCTATTATGTTGAACCTGCGAACCCTAAAAGTGACATATAGGGAAAACAAGGGGGAGATGTTTTAGTTTGAGGATTCTATGTGTTCATGAAGTGTTAATGCGTTGTTCCGGGCTATTCGAAAGGGTAGACCTTAATTACCTGTAGTTCCAAGTTGGCCCCGGTGAAATGGGCAGGTAGGACAATAGATGTTGTGCAAATTCTCTTGGTTAGTACGCACAACTATTTATGGAACACATACCTACATATATCGGAGTTAGAGATAAGTCCCATTGCTATTTGTATCTTATTATATGATCAATCTTATTCATGCAACACCCCGCTATCACCTCATGCCTACGTTTTAAATCTCTGAGTTACACTTTCACTTTTCCGGTGAAAACTGGGAAACCCTTGTTTACTACTGCTGTTTTATTTTGCTTGCTTGAATCATCCTACTGCCATAACTATCACTGCTGCAAGTTTATTGATATACAGGTGTGGTTGAGAGTGACGCCTCAATTGCTAAAGTCTTATTGGTATTCTTGTGTTCCCCTTGAGTCGAACTATAAATTTGGGTAATACTTCCCAACGAAGATTTCAACGATCCCCTATACTTGTGGGCATCAAGACATTTTCTGGCGCCGTTGCCGGGGAGCCTAGCTTTATTGGTAAGACAACTTGTTATCATTTATTTGCTGCACTTGCTTGTTCCCAACTATGGGAAAGGAAAAGAATACTCCGAAGGAAGTAAGGCCTTCAACTACTCGTAGAGGTACTGATTTGCCAAGTAGGCCAAACTTTTCACCTAATGTTGCTTCTGCTATTATTGCTAAGAAGAAAGAAAAAGCTTTATCTAGTTCACCATTGTCTAAGATGTCTACTAGTATTGAAAATAATTTAATATGTGGTAGCGTAGACAAAGAAGTGACACCTGAAACATCTGAGATAACTGAAACATGAATTGCCTGAATTACCTGAATCTGCTATTGTTGAAAATGTGGAGTCTGAGTTGGAAGATATTGAATATTGTGATGATGAACATGAAACTTCTTCTGAGGAAGAAGATGCATTTACTATGGCTTTTATGGATTCGAATTATGATAAATTGGATAAACTTGATAGCTATAAAAATTCTCCTCTTGATGATTATTTCCCTGTTACTAAGAAAATGAATGCTCCAGCTATTAAAATTAAAGATAAAGATTATGAGTTTAGTGTTGATCCTGAAATAATTGAAAAAGCTGAGAAGTTTAAGTTTTATGGGAGAGATGATGAGTTTCCTTTTGAACACATTGCTGTTTTGCATGATTTATCTGTGCTATTTGGTAAAGATGAAATCCACCAACGCTATTATTTCTTAAAGTTGTTTCCTTTTACCTTGGGAGGAAATGCTAAAACTTGGTATAATCATTTAGAACCTGGATCTATTACTAGTAAAGAGGAATGCTTGCAGCTATTCTATAATAAATATTTCCCTTCAGATAAGATCCATGGTTTAACTATTGAGATTAGCAACTTTTCACAGAAAGAGAAGGAGGATCTACCCCAAGCTTGGGGGAGGTACAGTAAGATGGTTAGGAAATGTCCTACCCATGGCTTCAAGAGTAATGAAATACTTGATATATTTTACAATGGACTAACTGAAAACACTAGAGGCTATCTTGATAGTATTGCAGGTAATGTTTTCAGGGAAAGGACCGTTGATGAAGCAACTGAGTTATTGGAGACTATCTCTAGAAATTATGAAGATTGGAATATTGAAGAGATAGATGGAAAAGAGATATTTCCAGAGAAGAAAGGAGGCATTCTTAAGTTAAACAAAGAGACAATGAAAGAAGCTTCCAAGGCTATTAAAGAGAAGGGAATTAAAACCTCTCATCTCAAGGAATTATCTGAAATGGGTGTTAAACTTCCTATTGATCAACCATGTTTTCCAATCCAAGTCAATGCTATTAGCTCTATGGAAGGTAATGAAAAGGTAACACCTCCTATTGATGTATCATACATTAATGATTTTGCTTATTATAAATCCTGAGGAGCATGATATTAGAATGAGTATTATGGAAAACTCTCATAAAATTAAATTTCTTCGTGAAAATTTAAATGCTAGTGTGGGAGAGGTTAGAAGAATTATTAAACATTGTGAGATGATGAATAATCAAGTTGAACAAATGGTTTCTCTTCAAAATCAATTGTATGCAAATCTTATTGAGAAGAAACAGGTTTGTGGAGTTAATACTAGAGGTGGTGCAAGTACTCAGGATCCTGACTATCCTGAAGACCATCCCAAGAGGAAAGAGCAAGAGGCTCTCAAGAAGAAATCTTCTGCAGGAAAATCTCCCAATGAAACGAAGATATTGATGATTCTCAAGAACAAGATAAGGATATTTCTATTTCTGATGCTGAGACTGAAGATGATAATAATGAAGAAGAGGAATCATCTCCACCTGAAGAAGAACAACATGAAGCTGAAAATATTGAAGAACCTGAACCTCCTGAAAAAGAAGACCCTCAACCATCTATTGAGAAGAATAAAAAGAAGAAGCATCCAAATCAACAAAAAGGTAAAGAGAGGGATCCATGGGTACAAAGACCCATACCATATCCCCAAGAGGTAATGAAATCTTTGGATGATGCTAGGTTTGAGAAATTTCTTGAGTTGATTAAAACTTTATGTTTGCAAATTCCTCTTGTTGATGCTATTAAAATTCCTCCATATTCAAAATATATGAAAGATATTGTCACTAATAAAAGGAAGATACCTACTGATGCAATTACTGCTATGCTTGCTAATTATTCATTTGAAGGGAAATTGCCTGAAAAGCGTGGAGATCCTGGTATTCCAACTATTCCTTGTCATATTAAAGAAACTTATGTGAAATATGCATTATGTGATTTAGGAGCTGGTGTTAGTGTTATGCCTTTTTCTTTATATAAGAAACTTAACCTGAATAAATTGGTTCCAACTGAAGTTTCATTGCAAATGGCTGATAAATCAACTGCTGTGCCTATAGGTATATGTGAGGATGTTCCTATCTCTATAGCTAATGTGTTAATTCCTACAGACTTTGTTATATTAGAAATGCCTGAGGATGATAATCTATCTATTATTCTTGGAAGACCCTTTTTAAACACTGCAGGAGCTGTGATAAATTGCACTGAGAGCAAAGTGACATTTAATGTCAAAGGAAATGAGCATACTATCTATTTTCCCAAGAAGAATCCTGTTACAATGATAAACAAGAGTGTGAATTCTATTCAAAGAAATACTATTATGATTGGAAGCTTTGAATTTGCACTACCACCTCCTGCACCAAAGTATGCTACCTTGATGATTGGAACTATTCCAATCAAATATGAGGTATCTTGAATTTCTTCTTTATATATAAAATAAGAATCATGTATTATATCTTTTACATATTATTAATGAGACTTGATCAACCTCATTACTAATGTGGAAATGATGAAAACTTGATTCCCATAAAAATTTGTATTGCATTTTAATTTTATTTATCCTAGAGTTTTGGAGTATATGCATAATCATAATTATTTCAGAGTTCAGAAATTCCAGAATATGAAGTTTGAAAAATTCTCTTCAGAAAATTTCTCAAAAATTCCAGAAAAATTTGGAGGTAAGTTATTTTACCAGAGGGACCAACAGCCAAAAGTGGGACACCAGGGACCAAAAGAGGGTGGACCCACTAACTTTGGCCCCAGGTGGAGTTAGTTGAGTGCCCATCTCCTTCCCTCGACAGAAAACCAGCTCCAGGTATTTTTCCCAAATTTTCCCGAGCTCCTTCTTCCTGCTATCCTTGGATCTCCAAGTTTAGGGCAGATTTTTCAAATCTGTTTGGTGGGATTGCTCCTTGGTATGTGACTCCTCCACCCATCCAATTACTTTTTGTTCTTATGCTTTATGTATGAAGTATTTTGCTGCACTAGGTGTCACCTAATATGCTTGAGAAATCCATGGATTTAAGTTTTCTAGTTGATATTGATGCATGATATTGATGTGGAGACTAGTTATGGATGGCTCAATGTTGTTTTAGAGTGTTACATCTTAATTTTTGTTGGATATTATTTTTGGAAGCAAGGTTTCATCATGAACAAAGGTAAAGGATTGTTGGGATGACTTCGAGACCAAGGAGAAGATCATCTAGAGTTTCCGAGAATTATGATGACAACCACCTTTGGGAGGATGGTGCGGTATATGCAGGGGAGAGGCTTCGGATTCATGCAACAAAATGGCAAGACCCTGTGGTTCTTGATCATTGGGGGATAAAGGAGGACTTCAACGCCTTCGCTGCTGCAGCTGGCTTACTCGAGTTCTCCCTTCATCCATGGAACACATACGAGGAACTCTCGTGAGAATTCCTCTCCACATTCCGGTTCGAGGGCCCCGAAAACAACAAACACGGTAAGAAAAGATTACCGGGAAGTGGACCGTGGAGGAGGTGCAACCTCAAGAGGAGCCCCAATATCCAGGAATGCAAGGCTACCAATATGGTTACTTCCCTGGAGATGGAAGTGGTGGGTACGATTACCATCCGGGATACTAGCTTGATCGCAAGCTTGGGGGAGTACTTCTCTCCCTTTCCATTCGTTGTTTTATATCACTTTTATCTTGTTATGTTTTAGTTTCTTGTTCTGAAAATCACAAAAACACAAAAAGATTTTATTTGTTTCTTTTGCTTATTTACTGCTGGTCATTTACTTTATGCATCTAAAAACTAAAAAGAACAAAATATTTTCGTTTTCTTGAATCCAAAGTAAAAAACAGAGGTGCAGGAATTGCTGAAATCTGTTCACTGTTTTATTTTTTATTTTTTTCTGTAACTCCGAATGAGCTAAAATTTTAACCACTACTGCAACTTTTCATAACCTATGCACCCGTAAAATATGAGATTATTCTGAGGTGTTTAGGTAGGGCAAAAACAGTTCTGTATGCAGTAACGTTTTATGGCAGATTTGAGTTTTTATTGCGCACTTCAAGTTGGGAGAGGAGAACAACGATGATGAGTTGATGTGCATGAAGTGGATGAAAGGTATGACACCTTTGCCATGCTTATGTGGACTTTTTAATAACAACAAGTGCGCACATCATAGTTTCTTTAACATCTAGGGAAGCGGTAGCAAATGTTTATCTTCTCCGTGTTCTAGTATGTTATATGATGATGCAAGTGAGATATTATTTAGTGACAACACTTGGCTGTGGATTGAGTAACTGTGGCTCTAAACAAAGGTCTACGCATCCCATTGTGCTTGCTAAACTTGCCAACCAAAGAGAAAGTAAAAGAGTTTTTCAAATGTTAAACATGAAGTCATATGCTTGACAAGCTTAGGGGTTGGGAGTTAACTTATATGTGCTGAGACATAGAAAGCTTTCAACATTGCACTAAATTACATTTAGTCGATATAATGTACTTTTGTTTATGGATGCTTATCATGGTGCCAAATCAATGCGGAAACTTAGTAAGTTTGAGGAGTCGGTATAAATGGCTAGAGGCGCCTGGGCCGCCAACCTAAGCCATGCATCATTCATGGTGGAAATTTATAGCGTACCAAAGTGAACATTCAGTGATGCACTTCATAATAAAAAGCTACACAAATAGTAAATAAAAGAGTGCTGAGATTGTTTATTGTCTTTTTGTCTTGTCGTTTTGACATGGGCTTGTTCCATGTCCTGGGACAAGAGGTACCCCAGTTGACGCTCTTGATGATGCTATTATTACTTGCAATGACTTAGAAACTTAAACTTGCTTTGTGGCCCGAGTTGAGTAACACCGTGGTGTAGGTACTCGTATTCACGGGGCATGAGGCTCTCAACCATTAGTTGGTCAAGCATATGAGTCATAATAGGAAACACCAAATGGATTGATAAAACTGAGAGCAAGGTTGTAAGCACAATGAGTTCACTAGTCAATAAAAGAAAGAATCGAAAGACCTCAAAAATCTTGACATGATTCAATCAAAAGCGATGCAAGAACCTTTGTCTATTTCTACAGTTGGGCAAACTCATCCAAGTGCTGACACTTCATGTTATTTCTCTTGCAACAAATATAAATGCTTTAACACTGATTAGATGCACCTTTGCTAGCATTTTGTTATTTGTTATGGAAGTTATGTTTTGAATACTTGTTGGTATTAAACGGTGTTACATATGCAATGCAAAGTTCTTGTCAAAGTCTTTTTATCGCTTCTTCACTATGTTTGAGTTGTTCGAGGACAAACAACGAGCTAACCTTGGGGGAGTTGATGCACCTAAAATGCATCTACTTTTCCAAGCACTTTGCTTCATAATTTGCTCCGGAATCTTCCCATATTTGAATAAAACTGCTGAATCTGACGCTGTTTTTAGCAAAGTCTCTTTTCTGGTTGTTTTTGCTGGAAATTAAATCGGAGAAAAATACCACGTATATTTTTATGGAAAAGAAGGGCATCGTGCAAAAGATGGACACGAGGAAGCGTCCGAGGGCCAAAAGAGTGGGCCTCACGCGGCCAGATTCCTTGGCCGCGTGGGCCCACCCATCTGGGGCATCGGGCACCGCCTCTCCTTCGGCTTTCGCGTGCCCCCTCATATATACGAAAAAGTGGCTGACCTAGAAAAAGAGAAGCTTTCGCGAAACAGAGCGCCGCCGCCACCATGATCTTTGTTTTTGGAGACAGATTGATCCAGAATTTCTCCCCCGGAGGAGGGATCCGAAGGCCGTCTTCACCGCCATCTTCACCGCCTTCATCTCCATCGACCATGAGCTCCTTCACCATCACCATGTGTGAGTAGTCCACTGTAGGCATATGAGGTGGATGGGGATTGGATGAGATTGATCATGTGATGATACCCGTTGTCCGAGATCTTAGGGGTTTATCTTGAGGATATTTTTGTATTGTGTTGATGCACTTATGCTATGTTTAATGCTTGCTACTAGGGCCCGAGTGGCATGATTTCAGTACTGAACTTATTTTGCCCCATCATATATTTGAGTTTGGTATTTATCTGCAAAGTGTATCACCTGCTATTATGTTGAACGTGCGAACCCTAAAAGTGACATATAGGGAAAATAAGGGGGAGATGTTTTAGTTTGAGGATTCTATGTGTTCATGAAGTGTTAATGCGTTGTTCCGGGCTATTCGAAAGGGTAGACCTTAATTACCTGTAGTTCCAAGTTGGCCTCGGTGAAATGGGCAGGTAGGACAATAGATGTTGTGTAAATTCTCTTGGTTAGTACGCACAACTATTTATGGAACACATACCTACATATATCGGAGTTAGAGATAAGTCCCATTGCTATTTGTATCTTATTATATGATCAATCTTATTCATGCAACACCCCGCTATCACCTCATGCGTACGTTTTAAATCTCTGAGTTATACTTTCACTTTTCCGGTAAAAACTGGGAAACCCATGTTTATTACTGTTGTTTTATTTTGCTTGCTTGAATCATCCTACTGCCGTAAATATCACTGCTGCAAGTTTATTGATATACAGGTGTGGTTGAGAGTGACGCCTCAATTGCTAAAGTCTTATTGGTATTCTTGTGTTCCCGTTGAGTCGAACTATAAATTTGGGTAATACTTCCCAACGAAGATTTCAACGATCCCCTATACTTGTGGGCATCACATCCACAATGTGTTTCATGTCTCGCAATTGAAGCCTTTCACTCCAGATTACACTCTGGTGTTCAGTGAACTGCCTCGCCCACTAGACCTGACAGCAGCAGATTTGGTGCCAACTGCAATTCTGGACCGTCGCATGTGCAAGCAGGGAAATGCACCAGTGGTTCAGCTCTTGATTCAGTGGTCGAGTCAGGCAGCAGACGCAGCGACCTGGGAGGATTGTGAGGTACTTCGAACTCGTTATCCTGAAGCATCAATCTGGGAAGGAGATTCATCTCAAGCAGCGGCGATTGTCACACCTGCACCTTAGTAGCGTCAGATTGCAGTGTGTCAAATGTGTAGGAGGGCTGGCCGTGGGCCTGAAGCCAGGATGGCCGCATGTGGCCCGTGTTGCGTGAGCGTGCTTATAAGCTCGGGTGAGACAATGTGACAAGTTATCGAATGAGTAAAACGTGAACTGATATCTCTCCTTCTTCTTCTGCAAGTCTCTCACCCTGCTCTGCTTTTCCTCACCTAATCTCTTCTCGATCCCTGATTTGATGTGCGATCCGATCGTGATTCAGTCGGGTCATTACACTTGTGGGCACCGGAGTGGTCGTCGATCGCCGCCACGTGCTGCGCCCCGGGGATCGCCGGCCAATTGGGGATGTCCTCGGTGAAGTCTGAGTCCACTTGCTTCATGGGCGTCAGCTGCCGCCGGCGCAGACGGATGAGCGCGCGGAGCCTATCCCCCTATGGCAGAGGAGGGACGACGTACCCAGCGCGCTATCGCCCAGCCGCCGCCGCCGCCGCTGGGATGCGCATTCCCGGTGGCACGGGGGATGTGGTGCTTGTGGAAGAATGTCGTCTCGTCTTTCCTCAAGCAGCTCTTGAAGCCGCCGGCGTCGCTGCCTCCCGCTTCATCTTGTGCGCCATCACTGCTCGCAGGTGAACTATAAGAGCAAAGGGAGAGGAGAGAAAGAGAGCACGCTTATAAGAACGGCGGGGAGGAGAAGCGCGGGAACGCTGCGTGGGAAAGTGAGGGCCGCTCATTAATGCCGGCGCCGGTACCCGAGGCGTCGTAACTTCGACGACGCCCGTCGGGAAGACGAGGCGTGATGCGTCGCCGAGTCTGAAACTGCTCAGCGTCCGCAATAAATTACGCTGACCGGCCGCTGTGTCGCTAACGCATTGGGCCCGCGCGTCAGGATCCGACGTGGCGCACATTGCCGCGGTTGACAGCACACCCGCTTGCTTCTCTGGAAACAAAACAGAGCGCGAAGCGGGGTTGCCAGACGCTCTATTGGGACGCGCCGACAAGTTTTAGCCTATTGTGCTCTCCGCTGGGGGACGATTTCATGCCGACGCAACCAATATGCCTATTGGGATTGCTCTTGGACTCTCTGGTGGAGATACTGTTAGAGCCCGAGTTTGGACTAGAAAACATTTTTTTCGGATAAAAATGGTATCGAAGTCAAAGAAAGGGCGAGGGTGGCCAGGAGAACACATCAGCAGGAGGCGACGTTGGCGGGCATGGAGCTGAAGCTTAGAGAAGAAACGGGGGATCAAAACGAAATTACTCATCTTCCTTTGGTGTTATAATAAGAGCCATGCCATCACGAAAATACGATTTCCATCTCTCGGTCTTCTTTGATTAGCCTTCCAAATCAGCTCTTTGCTTAGTTGGCATGCTTTTGATACAATCCAGCATGGAGACATTCCACATCAGCTCTTTGCTTAGTTGGCATGCTTTGGATACGATACAACCTAGGTGGAGGATCTTCCACCATCTCGGTGAGGGATTCATCGATGGCGGTGCACAGAGTGGTTGCGTCACTGTTATTCCTTTCATACATTTTCCATGCACAGATATACATACAAGAGCACAAAACGAGAGGTTTTGCAGAGAAAGAAAGAACAGAGTATCTTGGCAGTTACTCCGTACAAAGAACTCTGCCTCAAACATGGGAATGTTTCTCAAATGATCACTGACTTATTACAACAGATCCACATGAACCATCTGGGTTGCAGTCACAAATAAATTTTGTTTTCAGATCAAATACCGATTGGCAGCAACTTTTAGGTACAATCCAACAGATAAGTATTTACAATTGAGTGAACATGAACATGGAGTAGAAAAAACTCATTACAATGCTCGAAGCATATATTGGCGAATTCAGAAATTTTACCTAGCTAATATCACGTTTCACGGATGGTCAATCATCTGCCGCAAGTCTCCACAGAGAAAGTTAGGCAGAAATCAGCGTCATTAGCTCGTTTGATGCCTCTGCTAACACTACTTGTTGCTGCTTGTCTAAGCGTAGTTTTGAAATGGACACCGTTGTTTGACCATGCCACCTGTGAATCCAAAGATGCAGCTCTTGCCACAGTATTGCTAACATTGTGCTCGTAACTTGTTAAAGATGCAGCTCTCCCCATAATCTTGTTTATGCCAGAGCTTGCCTTTGAAATTGACTGCTCCGATCCAGTTCTTCAAGCTGAATCAAAACAATTAGACATGTCAACGTTCATCCTTCATAGAGCACTAGATTCATGAACAAACCAAATAGGTAACATGAGTGAAACCCAGTTTGTTCACCTTTTTCTGGAGTCGAGCGAATATTCTATTGAGGAAAGATATCTCATCTTCCAAAGTAAATTTCCCTGAGTGTCCTTTAGCCGCACTTGCAATAACATACTGTTGAAGTAAATTTTCCTGAGTGCCATTTTTCAGATTCTGTTGAAGTGACTGACATACTGAAATAGCCTTTTCACAATATGGGATCACATAGCCAACCTTGGATGCTAACTCAAAGGCCAAACATATGCGGAAGTTTCTAGAATTGAATTAAGGTAATTAACATTGGAAGAATCTAACTCAAAGACCAAAGTATTACAATAGACCAGCATTCTCTACCTGGCATTTTCTCTGGAGATCATAGTTCGCCCCCATATGTACACTACATGTGTATTTTAAGCAGGTCAAGGCACCATTAGGGTCAACTCAAGTTATTTGAAATCATACACCAACATGTTGCTTTCTGATAGCAGAGTGATTGACACTATTATCACCACAAAGAGGATACAGATGGACAACTCCAATATGGTCAGGTTTAACCAAATGTTCCAAAATGGCTAGAGCTTCCAAGTAGTAACCAATTGCGGTGTCTCTGTCCTCACTACGCGAAATCCACAAAACGCCGACGGCCAGGACATACGCCGACGGCCAAATGTCGGGGCCGTCGGCGTAGACCCCGACCAGGCCAACCGAGATCTTTTTTTTTCTTTTTTAAGCTACGCCGACGGCATTGCCGTCGGCCTAGAGATTTTGGCCGTCGGCGTATATTTTTGCCGTCGGCGTATACTTTTTCAATTTTCTACATTTGATACGCCGACGGCAGCCGTCTGCGTATACTTTTTCAATTTTTTACATTTGATACGCCGACGGCATTGCCGTCGGCATATACTTTTTTTCTATTTTCCATTTAATATGAAATAATTCATATCTTTAAATCCGTAAATCGGAATTTAACAAATTAAATGTCTAAATCGATTAGAAAAATGAGAGGAATCCAAATATGACATCCATAAAATCTTTTTCACCGTGCACATGACATTTTGTAACATATGTTTGTTACTTGCTTAATTAAAAAGTCATTTTTTACACTTAAAAAATGGAAAATAATATTTATAATAATAATTTAGAATTTGTTTTTGGCAACAATGTTTGCCATACCAAGGCACCCCTATGTTTCAAATATGGACACATTATCACAAACTATGGCATGGGGATGACCATAACTTGGTCATTTGACACGAAAGTTATACATGTCTATAGATGATAGACCTTTTTGTGAAGCATTTTTTTGAAATATTTGTCAAAACTCAAGTTTATCATTTTTTCTAGCAACTAGTACACATAAAAGGACTACATGTCTACAATGCAAAGGATGATATGGATGTCATATTTGAATTTCTCTCATTTTTCTAATTGACATAAACATTTTTTTTAATTTCGATTAACGGAATTAAAAATATGAATTATTCCTCTCCGCCCGCGCCGCCCACGCCCGCGCCGTCTCCGCAGCCGCGCCGTCCCGAGGTGCTGCCTGTCTCCCTCCTCTCCCTTCTCTCCAACGGGTTGCACCGAAGGTGTTTGCCGAAATGCCAACTTCAATTTTATGTTGATAGTTGATAGATTCGTGATGTTGATAGTTGCTAATAGATGCTAGTTGATAGTTGATAGATTTGTAGTACATGAAGTGAGATGAAAAATTTCATAAGTGCTTGTGGTGGTGGCCTTGTGGCTATGTATGAAATGTTGCAGGTACCTTTAGAGACCCTCGAGATTGTCGGAATGTTGATTAATTTCCATTCCGGCAAATTCGGGTACTCATATGTCATATTTTTAGCCAAAGTCATGCCAAAATTTCTCGTGAATTTTGGCATGACTTTGGCTGAAATGTTGTTATGTTTTGTATTCTTATTAGGCTGTCGATGATTAAAATGTTGTTATGTTTCATCTCATTACAATTTATGTACTGTAATTTGTTGTTTAACATTTTTTATTTACCTTGTATGCAGAGAATGTCGCCGCGCCGCCGCTCTATGAGCGGGTTCATTGGCGTCCGTGGCCGCCCATCTGGCCGCTGGTCCGCGGAGATCACCGTGGACGGTCACCGTTGGTACATGGGGACTTTCAACACGGCGGAGCTCGCCGCGCGCGCATTCGACGCGGCAGCCTGGAGGTTTGGACGGCCGCGTTCCGAGCTCAACTTCCCTGACGTTCCGAACCGGGCGGAGGCTGATTTCCTCGCGCCGCCCATGGAGATCGTCGATGTAGACGAGGTGAGGCGTAACCGCCGCGAGGGGAGAGCTCGCCGCGTTGCCGAGATCGACGAGTGGCGGATGGACACGCTGCGTCAGAACCGCCCCGATCTGGTGCAGGCGGAGCTGGACTTCTACGCCTCGAGGAACAAGAAGAGGCAGGCGAGCTCCGACGTCGCCGGACCCTCCAATGCAGCGCCGCCGTGCAAGAGGACCGGCGACGATTCGTCGTCGAGCATGGACTCGAGCTTCTGGGATGATCTCGATGGGTCGGACGACTCATCCAACATCAGTTCATGCTGGGGTCATCTCGATGAGTAGTTTTAGGTTAAATTTCAAGTTAGGTTAAGGGATGAACTAATGCATGTTGTTTACCTTATCGAACTTTAGCTTAAGTACTATGTCGTGTTAGGTTAATTTGTGATGCATATATGTGTGATGAACTAATTAAGGTATCTATGTATAGCACTTTGATCATTTGTATGTGGTCGTCTATATTTCTGTTGTTTGTTTGACGCCTGTATTTGAATTTACTGTACTGTAGATACTGATGGTATACGATTTTCAGAAAAAAAGAAATTCAAAAAATATACTGCTGGCGGCCGAGGCTGCACGCCAGCGCTGCTAAACCTCTCGCTGGCGGGCCGAAGTTCTGCCCGCCAGCGGTAACGAGCCTTACCGCTGGCGGACGGCCGCCCGCTAGCGGTAAATCGTTACCACTGGCGTAATGACCGCTGGCGGGCGCCCGCCCGGCAGCGGTAGGCCATTTCCGTCCGCCTGCGGTAGGCCTTTTCCTACTAGTGTAGGTAACTGTAGTATAGTAGTCCCGGTCATGATCTAGCAATCCATTTGCCCTAAGAAACTTCATCACATAGTATCTTGGGCTGAGCCGTCCCTCCAAGTTGTAAGTGAGCATTGCCGGCCGACGAGCAATGTAGGGTGGTTTCAACCCCACCTCAGAGATAAGGAATTCTGACCTCCTCTGTAGAATGTCCTTGGACCTCTCGTCACTATTGTGGGAAGCTTACAAACAGCAATGCCCACCACAGCATCCGACCACCTGAGCGTGTTCTTCAAGTACTCCACTTTGACCGCAATCTCCTCCTCGCTGAGCAATGAGATAGCACGCAACGCTTGCTTGAACATCCCAGAGCCACGGGGCACACCTAGAGCTTCGGCACGCGCCGCCATGGCTCGGACATGCTCAGGTTTGGTGCCAAGTATCCATCGCAAAGAGAAGCAGAGCTTGGTGATATCAGAATCACCTAGTCCGCACTCCCGTAGGAGCTTGACATTGGGCCACACCGCCTTCTCAAGGTGGGACGAGAAAAGGTTTGAGCATCTCTTGAGTACCCGGAGGAGGTTGCCGTAGGAGCCAAAGAGGGAGAGGTAGTAGGGTAGGTTGGAGACAATGGACCTACGGCAGAAGCTGGAGGGGACGACCAAGAGGAGGAGCGCGATCTGAGTATGTGAGAGGCCGAGTCCGGTGAGGTCGGTGACGACAGTGGCGAGGGTTGTCCCCACGTTGGTGCAGAGGAACTTGGGATCCTTGGCGACGATGGCGGCGATGTCGGCGCTAGAGAGGCCGAGGCCGGCGAGGTAGGTGAGGACGGCGTCGGGATTTGTGGGGGACTTGAGGTAGGAGAGCTTCGGGGAGGCCTTGGCTGCCTGGGCTCGGGACAGGCCGCAGGTGGCGACGAGGTAGTCCTCCACGGCGAAGCTAGGGTTCGGGGAAATGCGTGGGGCTGCGGCGCAGAGGAGGCGGTGGAGAGGGAGTGGGATGGGAGAGGCGGCGGGAGAATAGAGGATGTTGCGCCGGAGGTGGAGCATGGCGGCGGCAGTGAGGAATTGGGAACGGGAACCCGCCGCTGCGAGAGTGTGAGGAAGGAGAGGCCTTGTGGTCTGGTTCAAGTGGTGTGGCCCCACGCATCATTCTCCTGTGTACTGCTTCTCGTTACCTTGTGTCATATACAATTCGAGACCGCTACAATTCGAGAGGCGGCGGGAGAATATAGGAGGCTGGTGAGGATGCTGCGCCGGAGGTGGAGCATGGCGGCGGCGGCAGCGAGGAATTGGGAACGGGAAGTGTGAGGAAGGAGAGGCCTTGTGGTCTGGTTCAAGTTTCAGCTAGGCTAGCAGAACTAACTTGTTACTGCAAACCTTGCTTCCAACTGCAGTTTCAGAGTTCGCCGGATTTAAGTCTGGAAGATTTAGAGCTCACTCGAGTGAACAAAGAACTGAAGTACATACATTTAAAATAACAATTGATTCATACATATATGCATGAGCATGACTCGTTCAGCTGCAGCAAATAACTGAAGTACATATGACATACCAACTTTTGAAACAAAACGGGCAATTTGCCTCATTTTATTTAAAAAGTAGGAGAGAATTGACCGTTTCATTATCGGGGAACCGGCCGAAAACCGCTACAAACGCACACATGTCGTCATGGAACACGACCACATTGTACACCCCGACCGACCTGGCCACCCACACAAAGCGCACACACGCCTCCGAAAAGAGAGACCACTGCCGAGGTAGAGTATACCGTAGGAAGCATCATCAGCTAGACTAGCAAAATTAATTTGTTACAGCTTAAGCTTCTGATCATCAAGCACCTCTCTACTGCAATTACTACTATATGTTATCAAGTTATCTCATGTTGACAACTCAACGAGAAATCATATGTTCAAGAGTCACAGTGGAATGTATATTTAGCGCACTCAGTGGGCAACGGGAAAATAACAGTGGAAAAATATAAACTGACATAGTGGGATTGTAATAACCATCTTTTCCAGAGGAAGGATCGTAGCAGGCACACTCTTCAGCAAAATAGTGACAAAATTAACAAAGATGGACAATGCAGTATGTATATGAATAACAAATAGAAGAAAATCACATGGAGAAAACAGGGCACATCCATGGCCCACATATGGTTATTGTTATGCCCAAGCCTAGAAAAAGTTAAACTGATCCCCTACTTCTAGTGTGAAAAATTGATGATCTTTCGGAAATCTATTTAATATAATTCTATACAATTACAGATTATTTGAGTATCCTTTGATATGACAAGACGAATGACAAATGATTTATTTAGTCCATGTTCAGTGTCAACAAGTTATGTGTACAGATAGCATTTGGATGGGATCGAGTCCTGTGCCTTTTCGTGATCATAAGTCAACACAAACTGTATATTCAAAATACATAGTATCAAAGTAGGGCGAGAGGCAAGACATGACAATCTATAGAAGTAATACTAGTGGAATTTCGCGCGGCGTCACGCCGCGGCTTTTTTGGAAGTTTTGTTTGGTAGTGTATTTTGTTGATGGTATTGTATTGTATCTTGTATCAAGCAAATGAACGTGTATTTTTGTATGCATATAGATTGTATGTAAATAAATAAGTAGGTGTATGGATGAGAGATATAGCATATGAAATAATTGTATGGGAAGGTTTATAGAGAACTACATAAAGTTCCGTCGGTTTGGACAGTAACTATATATGTAAGCAGTAATTAGTCGGCCGCTAAACACGTCTACAGAAAGAAGACATGGTAGTGGGAAGCACAATGTTCAGACTAATCTGACTAATATTACAGGCAAGGTGTGCTCATAGAGCATTACATAATACTTATATTACAGGAAGGGAGACTAAGGTACTTTGCAACGAAAAGCATGATATGAACAGTGCACGAGTGCTGAGAGGCCGCGGAATCGCTCTCCTTTTATATAGTTGCATGTGCCTTGCAACGGGAGAAAAATCCGCGTCGTTCAAACTAATAAATTGGCGTATCCATAAATTGGTTATTTTGTTCTCCTAAATAAGCATGGTTAAAAGTTGTTAAATCTGCATGAATTTTGATGGCGATGACCGCGTCGTTGTGTAAAGGTCCCTGGATTGTCCGAAAATTGCAAATAAGTCCCTCCGACGTACGGAACGACGAAAGCTCTTTTGCCCTGTGGACTGCGGATTAATATCCCTATATGTCAGGGGGTTTTCTGCAAAATGCAGTGCCCGGGTGGCTAAGAGGCCGCGGAATCGGCCGTCTTTTATATAGTTAGTAATTCAGGAGATCATCATCCTTTGGTTCCTAAAATATATTAATACCCAGGTTCAGTCAAATATTTTAACAGCATGCCACCATGTTAAGAAATCAAACTTTCAGTCAGGAAATCCATGCCAACTCAAGAAATAAATCGTGTGTTGAATTGCCCACTGCTTTTGAGCGCGTTTCTCCCTTTAGAGGTATGAACAGACAGATGTTTACCCATCTCACTGAACCTGCACCAATGTTGCACAGCAAAGAGTTAATACTCCAATGAGGCAAGTGGTGGCCGCAATTGTAGATGCACATAGCTTGGAAGAGAGCAATTGTCCTAACTCTGTTTCTCAGAGTTGCATGTTGCAAAAATATGTAATCTTTCAGACAAGTTACACGCAACTAAATGTAGTACTTGCCGCTCATTATGGAACACTCTTTACTTCAAGTGAAGGCCACGATAAAGAACAGGTCAAAGTATATGAAAAAAAGGAATTAATGTAGCCTGCATTGCCAACGGGTACATGTTGTTTCCGGAGGATAAAAACAATGATCGTTTACAGATTACAGAGTACAGACCCCAGGTGTACACAGCAGTAGAGATGCGTTTCCTTTCACCAACGTATCTCAGGCCTTTAACACATGCTCATGGAACGAAGCCTAAATACCCCAGAGCACAGGCTGATACAAGAACTATGATACAAGAGCAGGCCAAAGTAATTATTTGTACGTCTGAACTATGATACAAGAAGAGGCCAAAGTAACTGAAACAACCAAAATAATCAGATATTCAGAGCATAAACAGTTGCTACAAAGTACAACTATCTTGTACAGATTACACAGAGTACAGATCTCAAGTCTCAAACATTGAACGAAGCCATTGCTACCCTAGTCTACATACCCCAGAACATTGGCATGGATGTAGGCGATGACGGCCATGGCGTTGTGAACATTTGCTCACTGATTACAACGTTAATGGCTGAAATAATATGGGCCACTAATGCAACTGTTATCGCTGTAGCTGCAATCAATTATATGTTGCAATTATGGGGAAGCACATCAAACGATGACTCTCTTACAACAACAGAGTCTGAAGTGTTCCAATGCTAAGCATCATTCCACAAAAACTACCAGGAACAGCTAGGGCTTACAAATAGTTCTGGTCAGAGTTCAGTCTCGACTCCTAAACTACAATGCCATGGCAAAAAGATAAGCAACACTCATGTTTCCCAACTCATGTCGTAGTGAAGACGCTGATGACTTGTGAAGCATCCAGCAGCCTGATCATCCACGTAGCACTAGCAGCACATGGCAACAAATTAAAATGTCAGTACAACTGATATAAGCTAAACAATTTAGGAGTCATATAATGCTGGTCAAATGAACTGAGCATGGCAGAATATAATAAACGCACAAAAAATAAGCATTTTACATATATGCACGAGAACGTGCGAAAATTCTTTCTACAACCCTCCAAGACTAAGGCAAATATGACTGTCGCATGGTCGCACCATAGCAAAGAGCAAACAATGGCAGTTTCTCTGAGCATGGCAAGCATTTGCAGTGGACTTAGAGCATGATAGGAAGGTACACTACACAGCTAGCACACAACGGTTGAGTATTTCTCCGCTACTGATGGACCACTGGATGAGTAGATACGAGTGGATAAAAGCAACTAATGGTATGCAATTGCTAAAAAAAATGAACATCTAAAATTCTGAATGACAGCCCTTCTATCTAATTTGTATACACATCAACAGATGAGTATGGGCCATTGAGGCAACATGAACATGGAGTGGAAACATCTTGTTAGAATGTCTCAGGCATACCTTGGCAATTTCAGAACTTTATATCTAGCTGAATCACAATTCACAGACAGTGAACAATCTGTTCATAGTCTCTTTGGAGTTCAGCAGAAACCTGAAATTACCACATTGGATGCCTCTACCTACAAGCGCAAGGTTATTTACAGTATTTCTAGTGCTTCTATTGCCGCCATTTAACTTTACACCAAATCAGCGACTATATCAATAGTCTTGTTAAAAACAAATATATCAGTATTTACCATAGTAGTAAAAGAACACATTGATGCGTGACCATCAATTTTAATATTGAACAACTCATAGTAAAACAGCAACCAAACGAGATGCATACATAGCATTATAACATGATCATAATAATATGAGAAAAATATATTTTAAACCTCGAATTTGTATGAGTAGTCTGAATCAAAACCTAAAATCTCAATCCAAAGCAAATTTAAGGTTAAAACAGAGTTAACCTGCCAACTACTCACTTTATTGAGTAACTTTTGCGACACATGATTGCTGAACAGAGGAGCTCGTGTGTACTAAAATCTACCTTATGAAAGTACACTATTTACACAGATAATTCCAAGTTTAGAGATAAGATAGGTAAAAAATATGCTTACACAAATTTACAAGAGGAATAGCTGCTATATGACACCAAACATGTTTCAAAATACAGTCAACCCATAAGACAAGTTTTCCTACTTTAAGAACTGAGGCTCAGTTGATCCCAAAAAATTATTTGAGAAACTATCCCATAGAAGTAAAATTTCATATAAAACCCTAGAGAGCAATGCAAACTTAAGATAAATCATGTATTTCACCACCCATTGGTGCAGTCCTAGTACCACTACTGGTCCAAGAAAAAGGACATTGATATAGAATACCTTCTTTAGATTCACCTTTCTGAGAAGGAGTGGCATCCTCAACATTGCTACCAGAGGTTTTTGAGTTCCCAGGACCATCTTTGCTGGTTGTACCCGTCACAGATTCTTCATTTGATGCACTTTTGGAAACATCATCCAAATGATCGTTCATTTCTTTACCTTTGTATAGTAAGGCACACACATACTCCTTCGTAGCATACTCCATGCGAACATCAGCCAAAGGATCGTTCATCGCTTGAGCTTTGTATAGTAAGGCACACGCATAGTACTCCTTCCTAGCACACTCCAGAGCAACTTCTCCGTGACTCGGAACTCTAGGTAACATCATACATGTAAATGCACAGTATATCGTTGTTTTTTCCAGAGCGTATATCAATGTCAAGAGTAATAACATAAGGCCATGAAATATTGAAATGTACTGTAATATGATATAGAGCAGCACAGCTACAATTATTCCATCAATCATTTTGATGACAAAGGGTACTAATTATGCTCTGTTGAGATCCTTTTCTAACAACCAGTTTGTGTTCGCAAAAAGTTTAAAGTACAATTAGGAAGTACCAAAATACAAAATGCAAGTTTCTCAAATAGGATAACACTAACGGTTCCAGTAATTGCACGCTGATTCGATGCTCATTGCAAGCAACACACACATCATGACAAAAGGATCACAGGTCCTAACTCCCAAGAATTGTAATGGAGTGACACCAAGGCTAACTGAACTCGCTGAACACATAGGTGTTCTCGCTGGCAGCACAATTTACCTAACTCCCAAGTATTTCTACAGAAACAGTAATGGTCGACGCCGAACACAATTAACCTAAAGGCTAATTAGGCTTGCTGAATCCCTGAAACACCAACACAAACTAGACACCTAAAGGCTAATTATGGTCAAGGACGAACACAAGAAACCTAAACACCTAGTGATCATCTCCCAAAGTAGAAAACTAAAAGACTCAAAGCAACTAATTAAGGACATATGAAAACAACAACTGTCCTAAAAGAGAATTGAACAGATTCAAAGTTTTTTCCAACAATCCATCGGTGCGCACACTTCGACACAGGTTGGAAGTAGGAGAGCCATTAGGGAGTAGGACCCTAACCTGGTAGACGAAGGCGGATTCTGGTGCTGGCCTCGGGGCACAGGAATGTAGAAGCTGACAACTGGAACCAAATTACCCAAGCCACGCCTATCGCAGACCTTCCTTGCCTTCTCCGATTGCAGGTCGACTGTGAAGATGCCAGCAGCCGTGTTAAGGAAAATGATATTTGTTCCCTCAGCAAATCCCAGCACTTCAACTGTTGTATCTCCATCCAGGAGAGCACCAGTTGGGAGCAAATTGACCAGGTTGATGGCCCGGCTCAGCACCCAAACTGCATCAGTGCCGTCACTCGCGTCCCTTGTCCGCAGTTCGAGATTCCGATTCGAGTATTCGACAACTCCTAGACCACCATCCTTCGTCACCATGATGTTAAATCCCCCGTCGTAGGATCCGAGCACGGTCATGCTGTGTGTTTTCAAGTCATACTCAAGAATCAAGTCACCGTCACACATGAATGAAGTAGAGCAGAGACCTCCCAACAAGGACGCTGGAATAGCATGCAAAATCCACGGGGAACACGCTGTGCGTCGAGGTCAGCTTGCCCCACGTGCCGGTCTCCGACGAGAACACGGACGCCAATATTCTAAACTCCTCGTCTGTGTCGGGCTTAGACAAGTTAGTGAAGGCGAAGACCAATCCGAAGGGATCTCCGTGGCAGTCGCGGTGGTCGCACCCATCCGCTGCGCAGAACACGGCTGCGCACGAGCAAACCTCCTTCCCGTACACCCTGAGGATCTCGAAGACCGGGTGCACCGGTACGCGCCGCTGGGCGCCCGTCATTGGCTCCCACACGAGGAGCTCCTGGCCGACCTGGTCGTCGGAGATGAAGAGGGCGCGGCCGTGGCGGAAGTCGATGGCCCGCCAGGTTCGGGAGTCCGGGACGGCGAGAGAGAAGGACGAGGCCGTGGAGGGGATGAAGCGTGAGATTCGGTCGTCATCCCAGTCGTGGAGGAAGCCGAGCAGGGGGGGGCGCCCCGTGGAAGTCGTGGAGGCGGCGGCGGAAGGCGGGGCTGGAGATGGTGCGGCCCCAGTCCTTGCTGATGAGGGAGGCGCGTAGGAGCCACGCTGGCTCGTCGGGAGGGAGGCGGAGGAAGATTTCTTCGACGAGGTCGTCCGGGAGCGCCGGCGGCGGCGCCGCCGCCATGGTGGTCGCTAGGTCTGAGTGTGTTTGGACTTTGGGTGGAGTGGGTTGGGCTTGGGCAGGCTCGCAGGTGGTTGGAGTATTTCTTTCACTTTCTATTCGTCTCAGGATTATAGCTGGCCATCGGGCCGGCACGGCACGGCACGGCACGCTCCGCCGCCGGCATGGCACGCCGCCGGCACGGCACGGATGCGGCACGGCTCCAATCGTGCTGTGCCGTGCCGGCACACGGGCTTCCACTCCGGCCGGAGCACGGCACGGTGAGCACGGCGGCGGCACGGCACGGCACGGCCGGCCCGCTTTCTCCTCCACCTCCGGCGTCTCCTCCACGGCGGCGGCGGCGGCTTCTCCTCCATCTCCAGCGTCTCCTCCACCTCCGGCGTCGCTCTGGTGTGCTCAAGTGGAGGGGAATCGAACGGGGAGGGGACGAAATCGCTCTGGTGTCGCTCTGGTGTGCACGGAATCGAAGAAGAGGAGCGGCCTCACCGAAGTCGGGGGCGGCGGCGGCACGGATGCGGCACGGTTGCTAATCGTGCCGTGCCGTGCCAGCCCGCGTGCCTCGAGACGAGGTTGAGCACGGGCACGCTGCGTGCCGGGCCGTGGCACGGCACGATTAACACGGGCCGGGCCGTGCTTGGGCCGGGCCAAAAGTTCCGTGCCTCGGGCCGGCCCGTTTAGCACGGCCCCTTTGGCCAGCTATACTCAGGATCCGTTGGAATTTTTTGAATCCATTTGATAAGGCAGGCCACGCTTTATGAACGCTAAACTTATACCCATTTAATCACTGTATAAAATAATACTGTAGTACAAAACATGAGTTAAAAAAGTACAGACGTGTTCACGAAAAGTTCCTGTGGGGAAAAACTGTCACCGAATAACCTGCATTTCACGTCCTTGCGAACTTTTTCAAACATAAATACACATGGTAAACACAGATGCACCAAATTTGTTTTTCACACAGGTCATACAAAATTTATTTTCTAAATAATTATATATTCACGAATGCGTGTGTGCCACCCTAATGCATGCATGTGTGCACGACTACAGTTTTAGTAAGAGGTCCCATTTCTAGTTTATTTTTGAATTTTTAGTCCAAATTTTGATCCAACATTTTGAACTAAAATCTTCAAATGAACTATAAGTGTGTACGCAACATGGATCGCAGTCCTACACACACACACACCAAAGAGTATTATCGACGGGTACTAGATGAGTTCGCACAATTTACAGAAATCTTGGCTCTCTGCTAAGCGTGTCGTGCTACGTGGATGCCCGGGCCGGTTTTTTGAGGGCGATATACATACACGACGTCAATAAAGGAGTAGTCGTTGGTCGAAGTCGATCATGTTAGTGGGACGATAACCCAAAAAATGCTTCTCGTTCTTGACAGTAACACGACTCAGCCATGTTATTCCATACGAATAAAACGTGTAGCGTGGCACATTTGCTAGTATTTTCAAATATGCAGAGACCCTCACCGCATGCGTGGGTGAATACCTGTGCTTTTATGATCCCAGGCACTATACTGTACTCCTACTGTGTGAAGGAAATTTCCGTTTAACAGAACTGAATTACTATTGTTAGACAAGACGGGTACAAATTTAAAATGATGATTTGGGAAGGAACATACTACCTTAACAGCAAACCCGCCCTTCAGAATTTAGTTATATGAAGCTCTAACAAACATGTTTCAAACATAGAACCGCCAGCATGAGTAGGCAAAGCAGAGGGAAAAAAATGGTTTTGTTTCCCTGGAACTGACACAGCACGTAGACAGCAGGTATCCTATATTTTTTAACGATGATTCTCAAATGATCACCGACTTACAACAGAGTCTGAATCATTCCAAAGGTAGGCATCATTCCACTTCAACAGAAACAATAAACGAGCAGTGACAATAAACTTTTCAACTCCTATGAGATTATTAATCCCCACTCGGCAGTTTTCGATCATTGAATCCCCACGTCTTCAGCATCATTAAGGTGCCAAAGCCTCAACTGTTGGTGCCTTAATTCTTGTCACAGATTAGGCTGGACCCTCAACTACAATACCATGAAAAAAAACAGGTAACACTCATGTTTCCCAACTGCAGAATCGAAAGAGATCCCACTGAACGAGCTGATGACTGATGTCTGGCCTGACCATCAGGTTAGCACTGGTGGCACATAGCAACATATTGAAATGTTAGTGCTGATAAAGCTAACTCATGTAAAAAGTATGTAATGCTAGAATGAATTGAGTGAGACAAAATATTATGCATGAGGTAATGCTTAAAAAAAGCAACATTTTGCAGATGCAAAAGAACGTCAATTGACAAAGAAAATGTATGGCAAGGCATATTAAAGACGCAGCTATGAATGTGTCGCTAGAGGAGACACTGATGATCCAATGGATGAGCAAATAGGAGTGGATAAAAGCAACTTATTAAGTACTGAATGATATCAACATTTATCTAGCTACTTGCATACACATCTCTGTTTTAAATAGCCAGCTATCACCCGGCTATAGCCTCACGAGAGGGTCCGCGCTATAGATAAGGTCTTCGTAGGCTAAAAAGATAATAGCCGCTAATAGCCCGGCTAAATGAATTTAGCCCCAATTTAGCCCCTTAGCCGCTATATTCCCGCTCAGGGACGAAAAAAATTGGATCAAAATTCGTCCCGCTCAAGCGAAATTTGTCCCGCTCGGCCCAGTCGGGGCACAAATGTCAACTCTAGCCCTAAATGCTTCTCGTTCTCTCCTTTCTCTCCCAAAAATAGAACCAAGAGGGGCGACATGTCATCTGTGAATTATTGATACATATACATATATATGATGCTCAAATATTGTTTTTCTTTCATTATTTAGCAAAACGGCTATAAGGCCTTAGCCGTGCTATAGCCCGGCTATAACCTTTCATAGCTTGTGAAATCGCCGGCCCTAAACACAATAGCCCGCTATTTTAAACAGAGATACACATCAACAATGAGAGTATTGACCACTGAGGCAACTTGAATATGGAGTAGAAACATCTTGTTACAATGTCTCGGCCATATCCTGGTAATTTCAGAAATTTATATCTAGCTTGAATCACATTTCAGGGACGCTGAACAATCTGTTGCTTGTCTCTTTTGGAGAAAGTTCAGCAGACCCGATATGACCACTTTTGATGCCTCTACCTACAACCCCAAGGTTGGCTACATTAATTCAGTGCATCCTGTAGTTGCATTTGAGTTTAGCCCTAATTGATGACTATATCAGTATTGTTCTTAAGAAAACGTCTATATCAGTATATATCCTAGTAGGAAGAAAAACACATTGGAAACGACCATCACTTTATTATGCTATGGAACAACTAAAAAAAGCATCAGAAATCGAAGCATACAAATGCGTAAATGATCCAACTAATCATTATATCATGATCATCATAATAGATGGGTGCATTTAAGACCAACTATTCATGTTATTGCATAATTTTATTAGACATGATTGCTGGAAAGAGGAGCTCTTATGTAGTAAAAACTGCACTACTTAGACAGCTAACTGCAAGAGAAAACAAGAATGAGCCGATGCTTCCTACATCCATATATATTGAACCTAGCATTCATATTCCAAGTGTAATAATTTACATATATAAATTTAGAAGGAAAGTAACTGATATATGGCACTAGACACATGTTTAACCCATAGAACAAGTTTTTCATGAGAAATTAAATCAGTTTCCTGCTTTCACAAACATCATCTACTATCTATATTTTTGCGAAAACGCAAAAAACTTTGCGTTTCGATGAATTGATAGATGGAAGAGTTATTTACAAGCCTTTAGAGAGGCCACCCCACACCATACAACTAAACCCAGCGACCTAAACTAGGGGAGAAGATGTGCGAGACCACGGGCCTCCGCGCTCACCCAAGAACGAGCCTCAGTCTTGATGGTTTCCACCAAAGCTCTAATTGAGGGACGTGCATTGTCGAAAACGATCGCGTTTTGTTGCTTCCAAATCCACCACGCCGTGAGCATGATCACCGAAGAGGTGCCCTTACGCAGCGAGCGGGGGGTGGACTTGAGTACCAACGACCAACAATCTACTATCTATATGATTAAACTGAATGACTATCAGGGCTACTGGCAGTGCCATGTTAAAACAGCGGGGTCATTTTATCCAGAAACTTGTTTGAGAAACTATTCCATCGAAGTGAAAATCATACAGAAATCTAGAAGAACAATGCAAACTTCAGGGAAAATCATGTATTTCACCACCACTGGTCCTTGGAAAGTAACAATGATATACAATACATTCTTCTGAATGATCTTTCCTGGAAGGAGCAGCAGAACCCTCAACATCGCTGTGAGAGGTCTTTGTGTTCTCAGCATCATCTTTGTTAGCTGCACATGTCAATGATTCTTCATTTTGTAGACTTTTCAGAACATCATCCAAGGGATCGTCCATATCTTCAGCTTTTTGTACCAAGGCACATCGATATTCCGTGCTAGCACACTCCAGAGCAACTTCTTTGTAGTTCGGAACCCTAGGTGACAACATACACGTAAATTTACAGTATCATCTTTTTTGCAGGGAATACATCATTCATAAAGTTACGACATAAGGCCATAAAAGTGCCTAGAATCTGAGATAGAACAGCATGAGTTACAGCATATAAGACCATTTTGATGACACGGTACTAATTATTGTTCTGTTGAGTACCTTTTTGAACAACTAGCTAGTATTTGCATAGCTGACAAATAAAGTGCATATTACATTTCTCAAATAAAATAACACTTATGATTTTTTCATTAATTGCACGTTGAGTCAATACTCATCATAAGCAATACACACATCACGACAAAAGATCACAGGTCCTAACCCCAAGTATTGCTATGGAATAACAGTACGTAGGCTAACTGAACACGCTGGATGCACGAAACACCAAAACACATAGGTGTGCTCGCTGCCAAGCACTAGGAAACTAACTCACAAGTATTTCTTCTGTGGGATAACACTAATGGCTAATTAGGCTTGCTGAATCCCTCAAACAACAATACAAACAATTATGCTCGACGTCCAACACTAGAAACCTAAACGACTAGAAGTCATCTCCCAAAGCAACTAACTAAGGACACATGAAAACAAGAGTCCCGAAAGAGCATATAACAGATTCAAATTTTTTTTTTACACAATCCATCGGTGCGCACAGTTCAGAGCGGTTGGGACTTGGGAGTAGAACACTAACCTGGTCTTCAGGGCGTGGCTGACAAAATACTTTTCCTCAATAGCGCTGGATCCTTTATCGAAGAGCTGCTGTGGCTGCTCTACTGTTTTGTCGTCCTGGTGCTCACCTCGGGGCACAGGGGTGTAGAAGCCAACAACTGGAACCAAATTACAGAAGCCATTATCATTATCGCACACCTTCGTCGCCCGTTCGGACAATAGCTCAATTGTGAAGAGGCCAACACCCCCAGTGTCAACGAAAATGACATTTGCTCCCTCGGCAAAGCCCACCACAAGCACTCTAGTATCTTCATCCACGACGGCACCAATCTGGAGCAAACTGCCCAGGTCGATAACCCGGCTTAGAACCCAATGTGCATCAGAGCCGTCACTGACCTCCCTCTTCCAAAATTTCAGATGCGGATGCAATGTTTGGCACAGTCGCATTCCACCGTCCTCCTCCAGCACGAGACAAAGTATCTCCGATTCGTCTATGTGGGACTCGATGGGTGGTGCGTCGAACAAAGCCAGGCCATGTCTTGCCAAGTCATACTCCACGATGACCCCTTCGTCAGACAAGAAGTACAGCAGAGACGTCCTGACGAGCACGCTGGAATAATCTGTGAACAACATCTCACCGTTCTTGGTGTCGTGCGCCGAGGTTGGCTCACCCCACGTGCCGGTTTCCGACGAGTACACGCACGCCAATGTGTCATACTCACCGTCACTGTCGCGGGCATTGATGACGAAGACCAGTTGGAAGGGACCACTGTTGGAACAGTCCCTGCCGCCGAGTACTTTCCGGTGACCGCGACAACGAAGCTCCGGGCGAGAACGTACTGCTGCTAGCCTTCTGATCGGAACGATCGATCGATTCAAGCTAGTACTACTCCACAGCACATAACGCACTCACGCAAGACCGGCTGATTGCCAAAGGCTCGTCTCGAGCCTTTTCTTTCTTTGTATTGCTTTCAACTTCCGGTGATCTTACAAGCCAGCTTACATGTATATTTATACTAGGATCTAACCAAACCGACTAGAGCTGCTATTACTAGAACGACTCGGTGTCCAACTCCTAGTACAACTCGTACATGCATACCAGCCAGAGTACGAACCGTGCACAACCACGTCTTGCCGACGCCGACCTCGTGCACCGACGTGCTTAATGCTAACATTCTCCCCCCTAAGCACGACGTGTGTTTTCTTCCTCCTAGATCCCAAATGCGCCGGTTGCTTCGCGTATGTGTGACCCTCGGCATTACGTTCGCCACTTTAGTCTCCATCATCGACATTGCTTTCGTCACTCCTCGTGGCATCCATGACATCGACTTTACTTTTGTCGACTCATTTTCACTCTGACGGCAACAATCCTTCTTGTCGACGTCTTCAAACATCATCTTTGCTTCGATACTTTTGAAGCAATCTTCTGTGTACTTTATCGGCTTCATCTCCGGTATAATTACTTTGAACAAATGTAGCCGTGCGAAATACATCGCACCTTCATCTTGTCGCTCTTCTGCCAACGACAGTGCTTCACGCCAATACTCCACCGTCAGAGTAGATGACCTTCTCCTTGGCTCCTGTACTATCGGAACAAGGGCGCCGTATTCTTCCGTGCTTAACGTAGCACCCATTTTTTCTTCATGCGAGACTTCTGTCAAAGCTCCCTCCGATTGGTCTCCATGCAACTCTCTTCCTGGCAGTTTTTCTGGACTGAGTATAGCCGGCTGTGTGCTCTCTCCAGGCGGAACACAACCTTGGTATCGTCCTTCTTCTGGCCTCACAGCGCACGTGGTGCTCGGCTTTTTTTCTAGGCTGACCACCCCTGGACCTTGGTCTGGCCCGAGCTCCTCAAGTGGAGCATCTCCTCCTGGGTCACAAGCTGTGAAATTTGACAAAATTAACCCTTTTTCAAAACTTCAACCAAAAATAACCCTTTTTTCGAAAAAATTCTGAAACTAACCCTTTTGTGTGGCTCCCGCACCGGGGGCGCCACACATACATGTGCAACTCCCCCGCCGGGGGCGCCACACATACATGTGCAACGCCCCAAGCTGGGGCGCCACACTTTTCACGTGTGGCGCCCCAGCTTGGGGCGTTGCACATGTATGTGTGGCGCCCCCGGCGGGGGAGTTGCACATGTATGTGTGGCGCCCCCGGTGCGGGAGCCACACAAAAGGGTTAGTTTCAGAATTTTTTCGAAAAAAGGGTTATTTTTGGTTGAAGTTTCAAAAAAGGGTTATTTTTGTCAAAATTCACTCACAAGCTGCTACGCTGCAGCTGTGTACTCCTATTCCTGGGTATCCTAGTGGAACCCCTCCTGACGGGCCTCCTTCTGGCCCATCTGCTTCTGGCCTTGATGGCCTTTCTGGGCAACAAGCCCTTTGCTCTTTTTCTGCTAGAGCTGGCCAGTTTGCTGCATCTTCAGCGTGAGGTGCGGACGACTTTTTCTTCCGCCACACGACGGTGCCGACGTTGCCCGTAGCTCTTGTAACGTTGCCTTCTGAACTACCAACGTTGCTTCTTTTTTCCGCAACAGCTGGTTTACCCCACGACGCGACAATGCGCCTCACTTTACCCTCCGACGCCACGACACGCCGTACTTCATGGACCTCTGACGCCATGTACATCTTCACTTCTTTTTCCTGCGACGCGACACTACGCCGCATATCATGGACTTCTGGTGCCATGTACGCCTTCATACCAGTACTATCGGCATGAGATTTCGCATCACCTCCCGTGTCAGTAGCATCGACACGAGTTTGCGAAACTTGAGGGCAAACTTTTTCTTCCACAAGCGTGTCAGTTTCTTTAGCCACCGCTTGAATAACTGGAGCATCCACAAGTTCGCACATCAAGTGCATCGCACTTTCGTCTCCTTCCTGGGCCATGAGAGCCCTTTCCTTCTTCGATGGTTTCCAGCAATCAGACTTGAAGTGCCCGAGTTCACGACAGTTATGACACCTTACTTTCTTTATGTCAAACTTCTTCCTCCTTGGCGGAGTGTCGTCGTCATCCTCCTCTTCATCGTCGTCTTCTTGCTCATCATCATCCTGCTCAGCGATGTACTTTTTCGCTGGGCGTTGCTTATCCTTCTTTTTCTTGCCCGTGGATCCTCCTTTCTTTTCTATCGAAAGAGCCATCCACTGCTGCTTCGTGAACATCAAGTGCTCGTTCTGATCTGGATCGCCGAAACTGAGCCGAACCCTCTTGTCGTGTGTCGTGGTGGGATCACGGCAGATGCCATGGGTATGGCTTAGTTGGGGCCGAACGGTCGTTGGGGGAATCCGAGGAGGGTTTATGCACTCAAGATGTGCACAAGCAAAAACATGCAAGAAACCACAAGAACATGAACAAAGAAACCAAGAAAGCCAAGAACACAAAGGACACCACGATGTACCCAGGTTCGGGGCCTTCGTGAGGAAGTAAAAACCCTACTCATGCCTTTCCTCTCTCAATATATCAGTGTCGTTCTCGGGTACAAGGTGCTCCTCGAGCTGTATGATGCTACCAAGGTGAGAGCTCTAGATGGAAGATGAAACTCTGAAGGGGGAAATGAGCTAGGGTTTTTCGCCGTCCTCCTCCCTGGAGGTAGAGATGCCGCATATATACATAGGCCGAAGTACAGTTTTACCCCTGCCTACAACTAACAATGGCATGGCCAAAAGGTAGAAGACAAGCCTCTGCCTCCTGTCAGCTCAACGGCCGGACTGTCAGGCCGGACAGGCCTAGCTTTCCTCTTCCGGTCATACTTCAGTAGCCTGCCGAGGTCTAGCCTGTAGACCTTTCCCGAAATAGCCAAGTCAGCTCCTAGGCCCCCGAGCTTCTGGGAAACCCGTGGACGGACCTCGCCGTCCTCTGAAGCCTCGGGCTACGAGCTCTGCGGCGCCCGTGACCTCTCTGACATGCCTCGATCCTTGCTGCCAACCTCGGATAACACTCCTGATCCTATACCTCGGTAGAGAATACCTTATTCCTGTGGTAGCTAGCTGACTGCCCCGAGGTTGATACCTCGGAGGATATATTTGGTATCAGAGCCGACCCTCGCGGCAACACGGGCATGTGCGGGTCAGGGGCGCGGACATGTGGAGCATGTGCCGGCACTGGGCGCACAGACGTGTACCAAGAGGGGAAGTTCCTGGACTGGGGGCTGACCGACGAGGGCGCCGGTCTTCTAAGGGGGGAAGGATGTGAGATCCTGGCTCAGGGCTCAATAGGATTGATAGGATACTCATGTGAACAAGTTGCAACTTCTTTTCCGGAAGCTCATCTGGAAGGAACTCCGAGGTTAAGCGTGCTTGGCCCGGAGCACTCCAAGGATGGGTGACCGACCGGGAACTGGTTCCCGGGTGCGCACGAGTGAGGACAAAGTGCGCAGAAAAGACTAGTGTTGATCTGTGGGGCCAGTCTGGAGATCCTAGAGAGCTGCCAGGGGTGACAGGCCCGGCCCGGGGGTGGCCGGGGTGTTACAATTTGGTATCAGAGCTCGAGGTTATAGGTCACACGGGACACTAATGGGTAAATCGTTAGTTAGTGTTTATGACTAACATTGTTTGATTGTTTGGTGGTTGCGACTAACACTCATGCGTGTTTTTCTTGTTCTAACTTTTAGTTTTTTAAAAAAAAAATTGTGGTTTTATTGTATGACAAAATTCTTTTGGTTTTGATTTTTCAAAATATTGCTAAATTTTGAAAAGAAAAGAAAAAAATGATTGTTATGGTTTTGAATTTCGAGGACGAAATTCTTATAAGGTGGGGAGGATGTGATAACCCAAATTTTTCTAGTTTTTTTTTATTTGGGTAAAATTATATTTAGCTCCTTTTTATTTTGTTTTGCTAAGCTATAATATTTTTGATTGAGTGCATGCAACTTTAGCTAATTGATTGAGCTGGTTAGTACGTGCATGTGCTGGTGCACTGAACCATGCATGCATACGTGAGATAATTAAATGGAGAGTGGAGCAGCTCAGGCATGCACTGCAAGCTAGCTATGATGTTTGTGTACCGTTTGGATTAGGCTGAGCTAAGGATGAGATAATGCTTCCATCAGCGTGTACTAGCAGATAAGGTTGTACTGCATGCCCTGCGCGCTAGATATTTTGTTTGCACGGCAGCGTAGTTTGGCTAAGAAGGATCGATACGTGTTGAGCTCTGGTTAACCGGAGGTGGCACGCGTCGGCAGCTAATAGAGGGGATAGAAATATCTAGCTGCTCTCTTATCCATCGCAGGAGTTCGTTAATGCATCCTCATCTCTCTGAGCTAGTATAAATAGAGGAACTCAGCTGCTGCCCTCTACACACCCTACTGCATCTAAGATCGGATTAGACCACCAGAGAAAGAAGAGAGAGGAGCTGTGCTTGGAGAAGCACATGCCGACGAGCGCACAGGAAAGAAATCCAAAAAGATGCTGCCGTGGAGGAGAACTGGGTCGTATGCTAGTATATACGCATACCTTTTTGCAAGGTGTGGTTGATCGATTGGAATATCGCTGCCATGGTTTTAGAAGCTCGTGATTAAGCCAAGTGGATGCTTTACTCACTACAACAAAACTAGCCTATAGACACGCTTTAAGAGAGACGGCTAATTGATCCTGTGTTAACACAATCCCCACCGAAGGACCACTTATCTAGTAACTACGAAAAGATATGACGGCTCAATGCACCGTATCTATGTTTGGCTATTCAAATACCCTCCCTCGAAACTGGTCAAACTACAGACGGGAACAGACACGGAGAGGTCGTCTCGAGCAAATTTTTCTGGCGCGTGGCTTGGTCAATGGAAAAAATTGCGCGAACGGAAATATTCCCGGCGCCTAAATTTTAGGCGGTTAGAATGCGAACTCTGTTATCTCGACCACCACGTAGCAGAGCTTCCCGCAGCTTCTTCCTATTCTCTCGCCACAAGCCCACAACCACTGTTGGACCGCAAGGCCGCCGCCGCCGCCGTCGTGCCGCCGTCGCCGTCGTGCCACCACCCATCAAGGCCCCTACGTCTTGGCGCCACCAGGTCGCTGCAGCATCAGTACGATTTGCATCTGACAGGTCCTTGCTAGCGAACCCTGTTGTGTCTCCATCGATGATCCAAGATCTTGGCCCGACTAGAATTAACCATCTATCTTCAACGTATTTAGCAGATCCATGGCGAACTGGGAGCCTCCTGCATGTATTCTTTCCTGAGTCCGATCCCCATAGCTGATCCGATCCCCATAGCTGGTCCGATCCCCATAGCTGGTCCAGATCAATCGATCCCCTGCTCTGAACTTGGAAGGAAACGGAAGGTAAAAGACTGTCAGCTTGAAGATTACCTCCCCCTTTGTTGGTTTCAGATTTCTTCCTCGTATGATGTTTAATTATTTCTGCATTAGTGTATTTGGTAGTGCTGCTCACCAAGTGTTTGATACTTGTTCTCTATCATTGGTTTAGAATTTTGGGGGCTGCCAAGAGGATATAAGGGTTGTTTCACAACTGATTATTCTTCATCAAGGTCTGCTTCAGTTGATTAGAGCAAGGAGATTAAGATCTGGTAGCAATTGGTAGTACAAGAGTGAACGTGGAATTCTGAATCTAGGTCTGCACCATCTTCACCTAGGTAAGTTTAATGTCCTGTTTTTTGTTTTGCGAAAATAATGTCCTGCTGCTATCGTTCATAGAGGTTTGGAAATATGGATGTTTGCACATGAATGACACATATTTTTAATCCCTCGGTATAAGAACATGAGTAAAGACTTCTTATCAGAACCTTCTATTTTCTAGTGCAGTAATTTTACTATAGCCTATTTAATAGAAATACAGGCAAACGAAGAAACATGTATTTGGCTCTTGTTCGTTTCAGTCGAGCCTGAATCAATATCTATTCTTGTGTTGCCACACATCGAAGAAGTACAACTGCCAGCCTATATGGGACTACATATGTAGACTTATTTTGCAATCCAAAATAAGTTTTAGCACAATAACCTACCTTTATTTATTATTTCTTTGTGACAGAGATTAATTGAGTACATTATATAGTTTGCTTGCCAATCCAACTGAATTATTTTACATTTCTCTTGATTTGGAGATATTTTACATTTCCAACAGTTGCTTTAAGCTCGATTTAGTAGTGTATTGCTCAATATTTTTCTTTTTGTGGACGTCTTAAAGCAATGAATCTGCTAGGTTTAATTATGGATTGCTATAGCATATAGGTGTATGGATTCGTACTATAATGGTGACTCGTTTTTTGGCTGTCTTTAATGTTCAATGTGCTAGGGATCGTTCAGTCATGTACCACACCACAATTGTATTATGTTTTTGTGGTCAACGTCTGACACTCCTTACCACCTTGACAGAAGTTCATAACGTCTCTTTGTATGCTGTTAATGCTACGAAAAGAGCTGATCAGTTATCAGCGTGAATACTGACATTTGATCAATTCGCTAGCTGTATGTTACATTTCTCTTGATTTGGAGATATTTTTCATTTTCTGTTCTTTGCGTTGATAATTGAAAGCTTAAGTACACATGCTTACTGATAAATCATTACTGGGAGATTCTTTCTCGAGCTGTTGCCTTGCTTTAATTACTTTAACTCTTAACATATTTATCGTCTTTCTTAGCACAGAACATGGCATCAAGAACTGAAAACTTGGAGTTTGTGGAGAACAATTCTGTAGATGAAGACCCTGATATGGAAACAAATGTTACTCCATCAAATAATGATGAAGTATACATAAACAAGGAGGATTGGCTGAACAACGTTTATGAGCATTGTAATTGCTACATACAAACTTATTCTCTATTTCATTTTTTGCCTAGAAACTAATTAATATTCTTGTTCCTATATTCAGATCCCGATGGTCGCATTAAGAGACGTCGTGGACCAACAAAACTGGCCAATCTTTCAAATCTCCCAGAAGGGGTTAGAATTATCGTCAAACTTGACCGCTTCAATGCACCTATCTCAAAATCTGCTGTAGTTCTTGGGTCATACTTAGGAACCCTAGTGAAGAAGCCACATCTTGCTCCTCTAAATGTTCCTAAGTGGAATGATGCCATGTTTAAAGAGATATATCATAATAGATTGCTTGCTGCAGTAACGGTACAGTTCTCTCACACATATGATGTTGTTAAATAAATTGGTTGCACTGATATTATTTCTAACTCGGTCAACTCTATGTTATCCTTTCTAGAGGAAATTTGCAATTAGTCCAAAAGCAAAATATTGGCTTCTCAACCAGTTAGCCACCAAATGGAGGCAGTACAAGGCAAAGCTGAAGAAAAAATATTACAAGGCCGAGTTGCCAATGGAGCGTGTCATGGAAACTGCACCTGAAACTGCCGAGGAAACTCAGTGGAATACACTTGTTTCATACTGGTACTCAGAAGAGGCTAAGGTAAAGTTATCTTAGTCCTTCCAATAGTCAATTAATAAGTTTTCCCGTTGATCTCATGTCCTATTAACACATACTATGATGGATGGTCAGGCAATCAGCAACAAGAATAAAGATAATTCGAAGAATATTAAGTATCCACACACGCTAGGACGAAAAAGTTTTGCTAGGAAGAGGAAAGAACTGGTAATTATCGATTGCTTGCTGTATTTATCTTTTCACTCTTTTTTCTCATACTTTGACATTTATAATACTGCAGGAAGATGCTCTCGGAAAGGAGGTGGATCGAGCAACTTTCTTTGATGAATGCCATAAAACCAAGGATGGCGTCTATGTCAATGCATTAACGGAGGAAAAAATGGTATTGACTCTTTTGTAGTGGAGAAACTATGCATAGTTTGTTGTTGGGTTGCACTTCTACAAAACACCAGAGTTTGGTTAATTGATGTATGTACTTTTGATACATAAAAAAGTAAATCAATATGCATATCCTAGTATCTTTCCTGCTTATTGAATGCTTAATGTGTTATCGGTTCAGAATGAACATTGCTTGTCTCATACAAGATACTAGTGGATTGGTGAAGTGTAGAAATGTACTGTATGATGGTAAAACAAGAATGTTCCCTGGATGTAAGCCTGCTTCGTCTAGACATCAGTAGTCGGAGTTGTGGTAGTCTGAGATGCCCTTTGTTTGCAGCTTGTCTCCCTTGTAATCATTTGATTATGCCTGATCATCCTGCCTCTGAATAGCGCTGTCACAGTGGTTCGTAGTTGTCTAGGCTAATTAGTTTGATATTTTCACAATGGAGTGGGTTTAGGTGAGGCAACAATATGTTTCCTTAATCAAGTACTTCATTTGGATAGGCAGTGTAGCTAGAATTTACTCGCTGTGCCTACTTTAGAGTATGGTACATTTTCTGGGACACTGTAATGGCTTATCCCAAATAGAAACTGTACGCAGATAGTGCTGGACAATACAAAAACCAGTGCTTGTAACAGTTTGTCAGATTTTAACGGATGACTCGGTTACAATTTGTACGATCCTGAACATCACCAAGAGATTGTGATGGTGAGGTGAGGCCTGGCAATCAATGATTCTTTTTGCCTGTTGTCCTCGATTTTATCAATGTACGAATCTAGAGCTTCCAGTTGGTGTAAAACATTCTTATTAGAAAATACTTCAGCAGTGTAGAGCTCTAAATAACTTGTACATGAACTTACCCATTCTCTACTATTTCCAATAGCCTATACATGAATTTTTTACTCTTGCTCTTATAGTTTTGATTGCCTTCTGATTATGATTTTTGTAGAACGAGGTATACATGAAATTGGCTGAGAAAAAATTGGATGGGCATGAGCTTACTGAAGAAGACTATGAGAAGGCTATGACAGATGTATTTGGAAAGGACCACCCTGGTCGTGTCCGTGGAATGGGTCCAACAATTACCCCATCAAAGTATTTTGGTGGGAGGTTTTCCACTTTGTCAAGAGATGAACCTGGAACTAGCTCTAGTAGCTCAAATGATCTTATGAAATTTGTCTTGTCCTATCTTGCTGAGAAATACCCAGAAGATGACCTGCTATCGCGCCTACCACCACACCTTAGAAGGCAGCTGGTATGTACACAATGAATTGTTTTGATGGTCGTACTTGTGAATGCCTATTTCTTTACTCATTGAAAGAATCTGAAATGAAATGTTTTATTTGCTCTCAATGGCAGGTTGCTGGCAGAAAGAGGGTTCAACTGTCACATAGCAATTCAACTTCAACTTCTGAAGAGTCACCTGAAGGAAGCCAAGACTAGAAAATATGTACCTAGAAATTGAATCAAGCTAGTTAGCATTACAGACATGTGTTAGGAAATACATATCTGGTAGTCAAGATTTGCATTTGTTATGTTCGGTTCATTGCAGAACTATTTATTGTACCCTACAGATTTGATTTGTGCTTTGGATGAACAATATTAGTAAAATTGTCTTCTTCCAAAATCTGTGCCATATGATCTTGCTTATGTATATTTGTATTCCTGGATAGATATGGATACTTTATGTGTCTTGATATGAGGCAATATCGGATTAAAACAAATAAAAATATATAGGGCACAATAAAGTAGAGACGGGTGCTAACGTGTCTACTGAAATAAAAACAACGTCTCTATTGTTTGAGCTTAGACACGACTTCACCGTATCTATGAACATGATAGACGTCTCTAAATATCTATTATCACGTTTCACATTTCAAACTAGAGACGTGAAAAATCTGAATTAGAGACGGCTCTTGGCATGTCAAGCGGAATTTGGTTTGAATTCAAATCCACTATGTAGAGGCGGACTTGACCGTGTCTATTGATCGTCTCTAATTGTAGATATGGTTATCAAAGCCGTCTCAATGTGTTTGAGACGGAAGCTATGGCAACGCCCATGAGACGGGTGGTAGAACCGTCTCTAGACCTCGTAGAAACGGGTAAAACCGTGGCTACAAGACACAAAAACCGTCTCTACAAGCTGTTTTTGCTGTAGTGACTACTCTGTTGATTCCTGCAAGTAGATTCTTTGCTAATCTCTTGATCCGTATTAGTAGTAGTTTCACTTCTGCTAGTGTCTATCTTGTTGATTTATATCCGTTGAGGTGCTTGTATTTCTACATGCACTACTCTCGTTGATCTCTTGATCATTGTGGTATTGGAGAGACACAGCGTTCTCTCAATCTTAATCTCGATTGAATCATAATACTCTGCAAGAGCTCATGAGGAGTCTGAGTATCTTGTTTGAGTATATTTTTATTGACCTCGTTCCAGCCCAGTGATTGTATCACCTATCTGTGTGGTTGTCTTTGTCATCCTATCCGTATTGGTGTCACGACGGCAAACGTATTGTACCGGTCGCAGTTCTGGTATGGGACAGTCTGAGCTCTCCGTGAGGGCGGCCCTTGAATGGAAAGTGACGGTGATGGATCCGTAGGAGCGACCGACATCGAGTAGGTCAAGGTGTCCGGTGTCTTAGCGGGTCAAAGAGCTCTGCTCGTTCTGGAGCCTGTGTGGTTCTGGGCGAGGCTGTCGACGTCGGAGTACCCCTCTTAAGAGTGTAAAAGCGTGAATATTCACCCCTGTGAGTCCCGGGTAGGGAACCTTGCTGTCATGTGTGATGCCGATACATTTCCTTGACAATCCATTAAATCCAGTTCCTCCGATACTTTGTTATCCATATTTATCCAGCTTCGTTGTTTTCCCTTTAAATACAGTTTATCCGTTATTACTGTATTTAATCCTGCGTTGTCTCCTGTTATATAGTATGGTATCTGCTTGCTGAGTATGATTTTATCGTACTCACCCTTGTTTCCTCTTGTTTTTATCTGATCAGAGTTCGCAGCGGAAGACGTTGATCGAGGAGTAGGCTGGACCAGTGGGTGGGATGCGACTAGATAATCTTTTATTCTTGTAATTGTAATAATCTTGTAAAAATGAATAGATGAGCTATTGAGATCCACTGTGCTGGTTTATGCCTGTTTTTCTAGCCTTGCGCGTGTATAGGCTTTCGGGTCTATATGCGTGCGGCGGCTGTCATTCTACCGGGCCAGGTCTCGGAGCGTGACAATATACCTCGGAGAATATACCTCGGACGTACACCTTACGTCGGATGACGCCTCCTGCGTCCTTACTCAATCGTTACCTCGGACAGCTTACTGCCTTAAACTTACATGTCTTTACCTCATCATTACCCTACCCGGGGGTAACCCCCCGACAGTAGTCCCCGAAGCTGATGTGGTCTTGCAGCCTCGGATGAAAGGCCGCACCAGGTTCAACCCGAAACCACATGCGCTACAATGTTTTGTAGGTTACCGAACCAATACCCGAGAAATCCATCGGTCTGTTCCTCGGGCCATACTGCTTTTCCGAAGTATCCGCCGAGATCTCGGACGTCAACCCCTCGATTCCTGCATCCTTACTGACTTCGGTCAGAGAACACTGTTCACGTGTCCCATCCGTCACTTCCTGTCCACGACAGTCAAAGCACTCGAGTGCTTTCCACCACGCGGCCCACGTCAGCGGAGGTTTCCCGCTTGCGCCGCTTCGCGCTCCAGTAACCGCGCCCGACGGTTTGCCTCCTGCAACCGATCCTGTGGCCTGCTCGCCCACCGCTATCTTCGTGCCACGTGGGCCATTGTGCACAAACGATCCCACTCGCCGCTCCGATAACCGCGCGGTAGTGCGCAGTTACCGCCCGCGGTTATAAATACAGGCCCAGGGCAGTGCTTCCCTCTTCTTCCTCATTCACTTGCCGTTCGCCTCCATCGCAACCAGTGCCGCCGCTTCCAGTTGAGAAGAAACGCGTTCCCGCCGCCGCCGACGAGCAGCTCCTTCGTCGCCGCTGCGACCGCGTCACCGGCGCCGCCCTTCAGCACCTCATTTTCACGGTATGTACTCCCTTTCTTGATACCCTAGGCTCTTCGCGCTTTGGTTCTTCATATGTTCTTGAATAAAACTCTATTTACCTCCTCCGGTAGATCTTACTCGCATACTCTTTTGGGTAGAAATTAGTTTCATGCCTCGGATAGATGTTCGCCTAGCATAGATATGCCTCTATGTACATAGATAGCCGCCCAACTCCTCCTGAGTTAGCCAGATATAGCCTTAGATTCCAGATTTACTTTTTCCTTTGCTAAACTTCTGTGCATTCTCTGCAGATTGATTCTGCCGAGATGTCTCCTCCTGAGACTTCGGAACAAACCGAGGTTCCAGACCTCGAACTGGAGGTCGGAGAACGAGCCGGCTGGGAAGGTTCGGATGTAACTCCGGACGAAATCCAGTGGCTCAGGGCGACTCGGCGGATTCCCGCCGGGGTAGAGTGTCGCCTGCCAGAGGGCGAACTCGAGCCTCAAGTCAAGCAAGGGGAACGGGTGGTCTTCGTCGCGCACTTCCAGCGCGGCTTCGGACTGCCCGTTAGTGATTTCTTCCGGAGCTTCCTCGACAAGTTCGGACTCCAGGTTCATCACCTCCCCGCCAACGCCATCACCACTCTCTCCTGCATCGTTTCCTTCTCTGAGGGATACCTCGGCCTCAAAGCCACGGTAGACCTCTTTTCTCGCTACTTCCAACTCAAGCGGCAAGTGATCCCGGATCCAAAGAACAAGGATCTGCCCAAGCAACTAACCGCCTGCGGAGCTGCCACCATAGCTCCTCGCCGAAACTCCATCTTCCCACGTATCACTACTCCGGACACCGTTCGCAAGTGGCTCCGGACGTGGTTTTACGTGAAGAACTCCGGCGAAGAGGACTCCTCAACCTGCCGGCGTTTAACCTCAGCCCTCCTACAGAACAGCTCAACTGGGACTACACTCCCCCTCACACCGGCGAACTCAAGTCCATCCATGGGTATATTGCGAAATGGCAGGACCCGGAGGACCCCGGAACGACGGGAAAGTCCTGACGGCTGACGACCTGGCCTGCACATTCGTGAAGCGCAGGGTCTCCCCTCTCCAGGCGAGGTCTCACAAGATCTGCCACATGAGCGGTCTTTATGACCCCACCCGACATACGCACGTTGCACTGGACAATGCCGCGGTAGCTCGGCGAGTCCGAGCTATCACCAAGTCCAAGATCTGACGCTTGGACATGGGGAAGGGAACCCCACTACAGGACCAAGCCAGCGAAACAGGTACGCTATTCCGACGTTTTCTTCGATACTCCTTTACCACCGAGGTCTTGCTACCGACGTTCATCTTGATAATTTTCTTCCTAACTCCTTTTCATATGTCTGCCATACAGCTGTTCGCCCGCCAGACCGCCGAGGATGGAGTCCATCCTGCGGACCACTTCGGCAAGGATCTCCCTGTCGAGGACCCACCATCCAACGTGGACCCTGACGACGAGGATTTTATGCCCATTGCCTCGGCCCGCATCACCACCGCGGGTAAGCCTCAAGCACAAGCTTCAGTTCAAGAGATTTCGGATGACGAGGAGGGGTTTCTCGTCATGGAACCAATAAACGCGGTACCTCTCTCCTGCCTTCCTCACCTTCCGAACTTTACTCCAGCAACCAGCCGGAAACGCGCTGGTGCCGCAACTTCGGCCGCCGAACCATCCGCCACTGGAGCCTCCGGACCCACTGAGGCTCCGGTCAAGAGACGCGGCTGAAGAAGTCCGGACATCCTCCTCATGCCCGGGGGGCAAGAGGTTTCCTACCTCGGATGGGTAATGCTTTGCTTCTATAGCCAACAATGTTTGTTGCTTAAACATATTATCTCGGTATTAACACTTGACCATCTTCTTTTCGTTGCAGTGCCCCATAGACGTGGATCAGGAGGTATCCTCCATGACTGCACCCGTTGGTGCCTCTGAAGCCACGACCTCCCCGACGAACTCTCGCCCCGGATCTCCTCCACCGAGGTCTGGCCCGGCCTTGGGGAAATCTGCCCCCACCCGAGGTCAGACTTCTCCGCGTCCTCAAACGGATGCGGGACCAATCGCGCCAGACTCGGCTACCACCTTGCCGGAGCCTCGACTCTCCCCCCGCAGCCAGACTGCCCGCAACCAACAGCAGCAACAGCAGAAGCATCAGCAGAAGCAACAGCCCAAGCAACAGCCCAAGCAACAGCCCCAAAAACCAGTTCGCCAGACTACCTTGCCGTTGGAGAAGGGCAAGGAGAAAGAGAAAGAGACGGTGAAGTCTAAGGTCACCCCCAAACCAACATCTGGGTCTGGCACCCTGACTATCTCTTCTCCTTCAAGGATCCAACCGAGGTCTCCTCCCCCGGTGACACGCCGAATTCCTCCATTCGCCGCACCCATTGATGAGACTGCCCCTCCGGCCGAAGAATATGCTCGGAGGGCATCTCTTATATTGGATAACCGGCCTGCTTCAAGCTCCGAGGCTGCTTTGGCCGTGGAGGCCTCGATTAGGGGCATCGAGCAGGGCGGACCGTGGGGATTTCCTCCTCTGCGCACTGATAGTGACCAGAGCCTCGGCTCCTTGGAACACTACAATGCAGACTGGAATTCTGCAGACGAGGTCTCCTCGGCCTCCTTAGCTGCTCCGGTGGCTGAGCATCCTGCGGGAAACAGCGCCTGCGGCCGAAGCGTATATGATCTACAAACTGCTGCCCTGCGTGCTGCTCAAAACATCGACGTAAGTCCTATTCTCTTTACTTTCATGCAGTATCTCATCTAATATCCACCATCCCAGTCCCCGAGATTCGAGGTAAACTATTGACGCTCCGTCGGAGTTAAAATTGTTTGGCTTGAATCTCAACTTTCCATTTTCATCCGACGTATCCAATCCATTTTATCTCACTTTAGCATGCACCTCGGGTACGAGTCCCCGAGACTCCTGTCGAGGCATACCCCGGCAACATTTTCCCAATGATTTGACTCCGAGTCCCCGAGACTCTTGTCGAGGTATAGCCTTTCTAACCGAGCTATATTTTTCTTCCTTGCAGAATACTATGAACGTCCGCACGGATATCTTTCATACCCTCTTGTTTGACCACAAGAAACTCCACGACGAGCACAAGGCCGTCCTTGCAGAAAAGAACTCTTTGGACGAGAAGCTACAACAAGAGAAAGCCGAAGTAGCTCGTCTGGTAAGGGAGCTCAAGCGCATTGATGGGCTCCGGAAATCAGAAACGGAGAAGCTGAAGGATGAGAAGGATAAGGCCGTCGAGGCAGAGAAGAAACTTCGGGAGGATTCTGCCAAGGACCACCAAGAAGCTCTCCAAGTAGCCGAGGTCCGCGCCAACTCGGCCACAGAGGCTTTGGAAGCTCTGCAGGCGCAGGTCAACCAGTTTCTCCCGACGCTGCAAACTATCAACCGCGAGATGGACGGTAAGTTTCTTGCCTCCCTTAGCTTTTCTTTGTCCTCCACACCATTGGTTCTCTGCCGAACCATTTCTCACACTGATAACAGGCTACCCTACTATAGAGCATTTTACCTACACCCAAGTTGCGGCCCGCAGCATCACTGGTCGGCACAGGGAGAGGCGGAACGAACAGAACCCCGATTGGACCGTTGAGGACCATATCGTGGCCATCAAGTCTCGGATCCATCCCTTGAAGACCATTGGGTCAGAACTCCTCGACGCAGGTCTGTCTGCTTTCCGAGCCTTATGGCCTCTTGCCGACGCTCCCAAATCTACGCCCGAGCTCGCCGCCAAGCTTCGTGAAGCCGAACAAAGACTCCGAGAGTGGCGTTCATCTTCAGCTCGCGCTGGAGCTGATGCCGCTCTCAAATTCATCATGACTTGGTGCGAAAGATCGACCTCGAAAAGATGGACACTCTTCGCCGAGGCTCGCCCTGGTCCTCGGACCCAATTCTCATCAAGCGCCGCGAAAAGATGGCTGCCTTCTTCGCTGGATATGCCAACACAAAGAACTTGAGCGAAGGAGACACCTACTCCGACGCCGAGGATTACGAGCCAGAAGACGAGGAATACGAAACAGAATCCGACGTCGAGGCCGAGCAAGGTGACGACGGTGAAACCCGCGAAGCAGAAACCGAGGCTTCTCCACAACCTGATGCCGAGGTTACTGCCGACGTTGCCAGCACTTCCCAGGCTACCTCGGCTCCGGACGAAATCCCTGCTGCATCGGCTGCTGCCGACGTAATTCCTGATGCCTCGACCTGAACTTATGGTTGGCCAGAAAACTTCATTAAATCCCCGGTATGCCGGGACGCAGATGTAATCAAACTTAAGTAGTTCCTTTGCTACCTCTATTACTATTATGCTCATTCGAACCATGCTTTTCTAAGCTTTATGTCGAATCCTTTTGAATGATTGCTCGAGTTTACTTTCGTGTTTACTATATTTGGCATTCTTTGCTCTTGTCTGCCATTCTGGCGTTCGACAGTCGAGTCACAAGATTGTTGTTCATAGCATACAGTACTTGGTAAATTCCGAGGTATGTTTCAAAGTCATCCGACATAAAAAAGAAGTAAAAACAGGGGTTAGTAAACGACATATGCCGAACTGTCTTTTTGGACCGAGTCCCCGAGTTCATTTTCATGTTTCCCATGTTCTTTCGTCTTTGCTCTTGACTGCCATGCTGGCGTTCGTCAGTCGAGTCACAAGATTAGTTACATAGCATACAGTACTTGAAGTTTGAGACGAGGTTCAAAATAGTTCGGCATACGAACGAAGAAAGAGTACAAACAAAAAGAAACATGCAATCATAAGAGCGAGGCAGTCCCCGAGCTCACTCTCGAGGTGCCGAAGTTTTTATTAAAGATCAGCCGAGGTACATACATTACTTCCTTCAACAGTAGAAGGGTCGGAGTAGAGCTACATTCCATGGACGCTGAAGCTCCGCATCGGGTCTATCCAGCCCATCTCCCCTTGGCTCCTGTGCATCTATAAGATAGTATGAATCATTGTGCAGAGCTCGGCTCACAATGTACGGTCCCTCCCATGGAGGTGACAACTTGTGCCGGCCTTTACTGCGCTGCACAAGCCTCAGACTAAATCTCCTTCATTAAACTTTCGGGGTTTTACATGCCGGCTTTGATAGCGTCGGAGACCCTGCTGATATATTGCTGACCGAGATAAGGCCAATTCTCTTGCTTCCTCAAGCAAATCTACAGCATCTTCCCGAGCTTCTTTAGCCTCGGCTTCTGTGTACATTGCCACTCTGGGCGCATCATATTCAATGTCGGTTGGCAGCATTGCCTCGGCCCCATAGACCATGAAAAATGGCGTATAGCCAGTTGATCTGTTCGGTGTGGTCCTTAGACCCCACAGAACTGCTGGTATCTCATCGATCCAACACCCCGGTGTTTTCAACAGTGGTTCTACTAGCCGAGCTTTGATTCCGGCCAATACCAATGCATTTGACCTTTCTACTTGCCCATTAGCCTGTGGGTGAGCCACCGAGGCTACATCAAGTCGAATTCCCTTACTCATGCAGAACCGAGCAAACTCTCCGACATCAAAGTCCCTTACTCAGTTGACTCAGTCACAAACACCACGTTACTCTGATGTACTTCCCTATAATCATTACCGGGGTTCTCATACCTCTGATTCTCAAAGGACCACATTTGGCTTTGGCCGGCACCACCGTTGTTGTTGTTGCCCTGGGCACTCACTGCATTCACCGGTTTCGCCTGCACCGTCCTCTGGTTTTGGGCCGCATGTACCGGGGTTGAATTTGCTCCGGTTAAGCTCTGATTCTGGGCCGCTATGGGCGGCTTATGCTGCTGCTGCGCGTTCGGATATTGAGGTCTACACCATTGGTTCGGTGGCCCACTCCGGTTTGCCCTAGCTTTCGCCCCTTCTGCAGCGGTTCGGTGATGAAAACTACACTGCAGAGTGGTATGGTTGGGTGTTCTGCCATTCCTGCCATGATAGATACATGGTCCATTCACCAATGACTCGTAAGTCACAGGTGGTCCGGCCTCCTGCCACTGCTTCGCACCATCTCCCTGATTCCGGTTCTGGTTCGGAGTCCACGCCTGACCCTCAGTCTTCGGTTTCTGGGCGCCTCCAGGTCCGGACTGACTTGGGTTTACAGCATTGACTTGGAAATCTGGTTCTCTCCTCTTCTGCCCGAACTCTTGACGGTTATCAAACCTTGGTCCGTTGTTGCGGTTGTTCATCGGATTCCTCCTGTTCCGGGCATTCCCATCCAGCAGAGGCTGCATCGGATCGCCAAGGGCATAGGAATCAGCTATCCGAATCGTCTCGGCCAGAGTCTTTGGCATATCTCTCTGGAGCCTCTGCCACAACATGCTACCATACCGACATCCATCAGCAAACCACGCTATAGCATGTGCTTCGATAACTCCCTCACAGGAGTTCCGAACATTGCTCCACCGAGTCAAGAATTCTCGGTCAGTCTCATTGTCCTCCTGCTTGCATGCCTGCAAAAGTTGAGGTCGGTTTGGCCTCCTGTAAGTGCTGGCGAAGTTGCTATTGAATGCCTCCTCTAAATCCAGCCAGCAATCGATGCTATTCTCCGGCAGATTGTTCAGCCAGATCCGAGCAGGACCTTCCAACATGTGCGGGAGATACCGGACCGCCCATCGGCGATTGCCCCCCGCAATGTATACTACTGACACATAATCAGCTAGCCAATCTTGCGGCTTGGTGCTCCCATTGTACCGCCTTCGACCCAACTGAAACTGAGACACTGGTGGAGGTGGTTCCTTCATGATCCGAGGTCCAAAACACGCCGAACCAGGAGGGCCTTCCTCCTCCAACCTCTCGGACATGTAAATGCGATCTAGCTTGTAGCGCGCATCACCTGTAGGCAACGTCCGAGCTCCGATACGCTCTCCCAATGCACCATCCACTCTATAGAATCCAGCCCGCTCCATGGCTGAATTTCCATCATCATATCGGTCGCCACCTCGACCGACGTTCTTCGGCTGCGGGACATACTCCGGCTCTTGCTGATACTGCTCCTGCGGCCGGGGTTGCTGCTGATGCCTCGGGGGCTGAGGTGGTTTACCTCGGCCAGCCGACGCTGCTTGCCCACCGTTCTGATTTCCCTGAGCTGAACGGCCTTTAGCTCGGCTTGCATCACCTGGGCCGGGGTCTCCATTGGCTCGGCTAGCGACGCCGACCTTTTGCTTCCCAGCTAACACCGGATCGTACACCTGCAGCTGCATCTCCTTGTTCCGACCTGAAGTGACACTCCGGGCACGATCGGCTCCTCTGACGTGTGGAGACGAGGCTTGCCCCTTGGACCTCTGGCTAACTGGCCTAATCGAATGGACCGCCTGCGAACCGCCAAACCCGGCCTTGCGGAGGGCTTCATTTTGCTTGCTGGCCACATGCACTAACTCATTGAGCCGCTTCTGCTGCTCGCGCCATGCATCTCCGGTCAACTCCGATAGCCCGGCCCTTACTGCTTTGGCTGCTCTAAGGTTCTTAGCTGGTGAACTATACATCGGCCTACCAGTAGCCGACCTGCTACTTGTTGCCTTACTTGATCCCGAGACTGCAGCCCTAGCCATCTCCTCATAGAGGTCCTTGTCTCGGTTGAGCAGAGCAGCTTTCTTACGCCGCACAACCGGAGTAAAACCATCCTCTATACCATGTGCAGCATTGTACTCCTTCTGCTCCATATCGAACTGTTGCTTAGCCTCGGCCAGCAACCGAGCTTCTCTCAGCACTCTCTGGCGCTCTGCCTCTAACCCGGCCACCGTATGCTCCACACTTGCCTCTACTGCGAGTGGCCGAGCTAACCTTTCAACGATAGCTTCTAAGGGAACTTCTTCCCTTGGCATGCCCAACTGCTCATTCTGACTAGGTTTCTCGTACGGAAACTTCGCCGCCCGACCTGATTTCTCAGGCAGCGCGGTTGGTGTCGCCTCCACCTCGGCTAGCGCGACTTTGCCAGCATCTGCCTTGCTAGCTGCAGGCTTGGTACCAGCCACCATCACCTCCACACACCTCGGAGGGCGAGTGACACGCTGGCCCAAAGCCGCCAGGAGAGGACTTTCGTCGTCCACGAGCACCTGCTCCGGGTACTCGCGAACCACCTCGACAGCAACGTAAGTGGGGAAGCTGCCGAGCATCATGAGGAAACCATTGGTGGGGAAAGGCTTGCCGGCGAAGCACCCCACATTGTCACTCACAAAGGCGAACTCGCCGATCTGGGCAACAAGGCCAGAAAGAACACATTCAGAGGAGCCCGTCCGGATGAAAACTCCACCCAACGCCTCAATCAGCCCCACGGTGGGCGCCAACTTTCGTGGTGGGATCACGGCAGATGCCATGGGTATGGCTTAGTTGGGGCCGAACGGTCGTTGGGGGAATCCGAGGAGGGTTTATGCACTCAAGATGTGCACAAGCAAGAACATGCAAGAAACCACAAGAACATGAACAAGAAACCAAGAAAGCCAAGAACACAAAGGACACCACGATGTACCCAGGTTCGGGGTCTTCGTGAGGAAGTAAAAACCCTACTCCTGCCTTTCCTCTCTCAATATATCAGTGTCGTTCTCGGGTACAAGGTGCTCCTCGAGCTGTATGATGCTACCAAGGTGAGAGCTCTAGATGGAAGATGAAACTCTGATGGGGGAAATGAGATAGGGTTTTTCGCCGTCCTCCTCCCTGGAGGTAGAGATGCCGCATATATACATAGGCCGAAGTACAGTTTTACCCCTGCCTACAACTAACAATGGCATGGCCAAAAGGTAGAAGACAAGCCTCTGCCTCCTGTCAGCTCAACGGCCGGACTGTCAGGCCGGACAGGCCTAGCTTTCCTCTTCCGGTCATACTTCAGTAGCCTGCCGAGGTCTAGCCTGTAGACCTTTCCCGAAATAGCCAAGTCAGATCCTAGGCCCCCGAGCTTCCGGGAAACCCGTGGACGGACCTCGCCGTCCTCTGAAGCCTCGGGCTACGAGCTCTGCGGCGCCCGTGACCTCTCTGACATGCCTCGATCCTTGCTGCCAACCTCGGATAACACTCCTGATCCTATACCTCGGTAGAGAATACCTTATTCCTGTGGTAGCTAGCTGACTGCCCCGAGGTTGATACCTCGGAGGATATACCTCGGAGAATATACCTCGGACGTACACCTTACGTCGAATGACGCCTCCTGCGTCCTTGCTCAATCGTTACCTCGGACAGCTTACTGCCTTAACCTTACATGTCTTTACCTCATCATTATCCTACCCGGGGGTAACCCCCGGACATCGTGTGCCTTGAATCTTCCGACGAGATCCTCTATCGTCAGCGTATTCATATCAACACACTGCTCAATCGACGTCACGATCTGCATGTAGCGCGCCGGTGCAGCACGCAAGAATCTTCTGACGTTCTTGATCTCATCCAGCTTCTCGCCATATCCCGTGATTGCGTTGATGAGGGTGACGAAACGGGCGGCAAACTGATCAACCGTTTCGCTTTCCTCCATCTTCAAATCCTCATAGTTCTTCATCAGGGTTTGAAGAAGCGCTTCCTTCACGCGGGCATGTCCTTGGTGGAGGATCTTGATCGTCTCCCACGCATCCTTCGCTGATTTCTTTCCGACGAGGTGCTGCATCACGTCCTTCGGCACGACGGAATAGAGCGCCGTTAACGCCCGGCGATCCTTTGTATACTTCGCGCCCCCTTTGACGTAATCGTCGCCGCCTGGATCGACAGCCTCCCAGATCTCCTGAGCTTCCATGGCCACCTCCATGTTGATGGCCCATAGCCCGTAATCCTTGCGATCAAGGCGCGGATACAAAGCCGCCCCCACCGTCTCCATCACCGGTGCCGATGCCGAGTTCTCGCCATACTTTGCCATCGCCATGATCTTTTAGTGCTTTCAGAAAATCACAGACGAATCTCACCAGGCTCTGATACCAATTGTTCAAACAGTCCATGCCGCCGAGTACTTTCCGGCGACCGCGACAACGAAGCTCCGGGCGAGAACGTACTGCTGCTAGCCTTCTGATCGGAACGATCGATCGATTCAAGCTAGTACTACTCCACAGCACATAACGCACTCACGCAAGACCGGCTGATTGCCAAAAGGCTCGTCTCGAGCCTTTTCTTTCTTTGTATTGCTTTCAACTTCCGGTGATCTTACAAGCCAGCTTACATGTATATTTATACTAGGATCTAACCAAACCGACTAGAGCTGCTATTACTAGAACGACTCGGTGTCCAACTCCTAGTACAACTCGTACATGCATACCAGCCAGAGTACGAACCGTGCACAACCACGTCTTGCCGACGCCGACCTCGTGCACCGACGTGCTTAATGCTCTGATATCAATTGTTAGCTTTGCCCAATCTTCACGTCGCAGTCGTCGAGTACTTTCCGACGATACGCGGACGTCACACAGCTCCTCGGTACAACTCCGGCAATACGCCTATACGATACCCGTAGCTGGCCGATGTTGTTGGCCGCAACACGCACGCACTAGGCTTGATGGATCGGAACACACACGTAGCTAGCTTTGGCTAGATTGCTTTCCTAGCTACTAACTCACGTACACAATGGATCACACAAGGAACTACGAATAGGCTGAGAATTGCGAGTTGGCCAGAGGCTCATATCGAGCCTTGCAATCTTTATTTCTTTCCTTCTGCTCACGATATCGTACAGGATTACAAGGGGTAGGCTACATGTATATATAGCAGATTTAGTGCACCTAACCTAGTAGGATTAGAACTCCTAATTCCTTCACTACTCGGACTACACCAACTCGTGCTTATTTCCAACAACCACCGTGGCAGTCGCGATGGTCGCAACCATCCGCTGCGCACAACACGGCCGCGGCTGGCTCCGTGTCACCGTAGTGGCCATCGAACACTGGGGGCAATGGCACACGCCGCTCGCCACCCGTGATTGGCTCCCACAGAAGGAGTTCCGGAGCACCATAGCCCATGTCGATGAAGAGGGCGCGGCCGTGGCGGCAGTCGAGGGCATGCCAGACCTCACGGTCGGGAGCAGGGAGGGAGAAGGATGACGCGGTGGTGGGGACGAAGAAGGAAAGGCGCTGATCGTTCCAGTCGTGGAGGAAGCCGAGCAAGGGGGTGCCGGGTAGAGCTCGTGGAGGCGGCGGCGGAAGCTGCGGTGGGAGACGGCGCGGCCCCAGTCCTTGCACACGAGGGAGGCCTGGAGGATGCATGCTGGTTCGTCGGGAGGGAGGCGGAGGAGGATCTCTTCCACAAGCTCCTCCGGAAGCGCCGACGGCGTGGGTGCCATGGTGGTCGCTAGGTCTTGGGGAGTAGAATGGTTCGGCTCAACCAGGTTGAGGCGGGAGGTTTTGTCCTTTTTTTAGCACCTTTGGATTGTTGTTTTTAGGGAATGCCATAATGGCGATTTATATTAAATTGGGAAACACGGATACGTTGTTCAAAATTATATCAACTAGAAAATCTGAGGATCCTCTTTCCAAACATTCGAAAGAAGGGCCATCCGCTCTACTAGCTAACTAATCTTCTTTTTTTTTTTTTTTGCGGGGTACTAGCTAACTAATCAACCTCCCTAGTGCTCGAAAATCACCTCGGTGAACTTCCGACAGTGTTGCACCCCATGGCCTAGACATACCATCTCTCAGTGCACATGTTTCACCTCTAATCCCCTGCGGCCGGTGACTCGGTGAGCTCTTCCTGCTCTCCGTTTCCTAGTCGTAGGATCACGGATGAGCTCCCAAGAGATCAAGATAGAACTTTAATCCCGAGCTGGTATGGGCTAACAGAAGCGGTCCGATCTGGATCGTGCGGCCATGTTTTAACGCCTTAAACAAAGCGGTATCCACTAATAGGAAGACACCAAATGTCCGACCCTTTTCTCTGTTTATTTTTAGGCAAAAATTGTGTTATTCTAAAAAATCATGTGATCTGTTCATCCAAAAATATTACAAGTATAAAATATTTAAATGTCAAATGACAGATTTCATTTACTTTTGAAAACAAATTTTCATATACGCCTAAATTCTTACTATATGTATATGAACATACAATCTCTAGTCCGATGGATCCGTGTTGTCAGACTTGCTATTTTTCATTACCCATAAGATAGGTTGTATCCCCACATTTAAAAAATCAGCATAGTTCAGGTAACATTTGAAGCAACATAAGTCTAGATTTTCCAGTTCAAACTAGAGAATAGGAAAGAGTTTTTGTTTTTTTTTGCAAAATTTCTGTGTGAAAGAACAGTCTGAAAAACAAGTCACAGTTAAAGAACATTTTTGTTTCTTGCAAACTGAGGCAACATGTAGACAATAGCTATCCCATTTCACAAAGATGAAATGCTTCTCAAATGATCAGTCTTACAAGGTCACCGTTTATCACAAAATCTTAACTGTCCAGCATTACGCATCAGAGTCTATTTTTTGCTCAAGGGCCTACGAGACTAACCCCAAATTTGCAACTCTGCACCACAGTTGTGTCTGAACCTATCTTGAGTAAGGCTGCATAGAGCCACACGTTGTCTTCAGCATTCACTTCTTTGACAGTGCCGAACCAGCCAAAACCCATCATAGAAGCAAACCTCAAGGGCCGATGTCCTCAGACCTCAGGTCTATTCTGGACAGCCTGCTCTTTCTGAAACCATTTGACATCTGTTAGACATGATTGCTAGAAAGAGGAGCCCTCTTATGTAGTAAAAGATGTACACTACTTAGACAGCTAACTGCAAGAGAAAAAGAATGAGGCCGGTGCTTGTAGATTCATATATATTGAACCTAGCACTGCTATTTCAAGTTACAGATAAAAAAATAAAAAATATATACACAGATATAAGTTTAGAAGGGAAGTAGCTGACATATGGCACCAGAAACATGTTCAAGATACAGTCAACCCATAGCACAGGTTTGTTTTTCATGAGAAAAGAAATCATTGTCTGATTTCAAAAATATTATCTACTATCTATAGAATAAATTGAATGACTATCAGGAGGCAGTGGCAGTGCCAAGTAAAACTACGGGTCGTTTGAAACTATTCCATCGAAGTGAAATTTCATAGAGAAACCTAGAAGAGCAATGCAAACTTCAGAGGACACCATATACTTCACCACCAGGTCCCTGGGAAGTAAAAATGGCATACATACCTTCTTGAGAATCACCTTTCCTGGAAGGAGCAGCAGCATTCTCAACATCGCTCTGAGGGTCTTCGAGCTGGTTTTTTAGTCGACGAGTCGACGAATCTTTTTGGGGTAGCGACTCTTGACTAGTCGCGACTAGTCAAGACTCATGGTCGACTAGTCGACATGAGTAGTTTAGCAATATGTACTATAAATTACCATATTATATGCATAACTGTATATAACTATATACTTATTAATAGTCTATAATAAAGTTTTGGCTCAAAAACAGTTTTGGCTCGGGGGGAAATTTGGTCGATCTAGGTTTCACGGGAGCTGGGCAAGGAATATTGGAAAAATATGACAGGCGGCCAACTTTAAGTCGCGTTTGACTCAAAAAGCTGGACTAGTCGAGACTAGTCGATTGAGTCTCTCGACTCAACCAATTAGTCGAGTCGAGATGCCGAGTCGGAGTTCACATTGCGACTCATCGACTAGTCATCGACTCAAAAACCATGGCTCCCAGCATCATCTTTGTTGGCTGCACGTGTCACTACTTCATTTGGTACACTTTTGGGAACATCATAGACACAATTGTCCACCTCTTGAGATTTCTGTCCCAAGGCACATCCATATTCCGTAATAGCACACTCCAGAGCAACTTCTTTGTAACTCGGAACCCTAGGTGACAACAAACACGTAAATTTACAGTATCCTTTTTTTCATGGTTCATTGATAAAGTTATGACATAAGGCCATCAAAGTGCCTGTAATCTTAGAGAGTGCAGCATGAGCTACAATTATCCATGATGCATCGACCATTTTGACGCAACAAGTACCAATTATGTTCTGTTGAGTTCCTTTTCGAACAACTAGCTAGTATTTGTATATCTCAGAAACTATGATTTTGGAGTACCATACAAATAAACTGCACACGAATGAGATATCTGTAACTAGCCAGTACGAGAGAGGCATATTGCATTTCTCGAATAAGATAACATATATGATTTTTTTTCATCAATTGCACGTTGGTTCGATACTCACTGCAAGCAATACACACATCATGACAAAAGATCACAGGTCCTCACTCCCAAGTATTCCTATGGAAACTCAAAAAAAAAAAATATTGCTATGGAATGACAGTAAGGCTAACTGAACTCGCTGAATCCATGAAACACCGACGCACATAGGCATGCTCGCTGCCGAACAAAAGGAACCTAAAGTCCAAGTATTTATATGGAATAACACTAAAGGCTAATTAGGCTTGCTGAATTCCCTCAAACACCAACACAAACAATTAGAAGTCATCATCTCCCAAACCACAAAACCGAAAGGCTCAGAGTAAGTAACTGAGGACACAACAGCACTGACCCAAAAGAGCATGAACAGATTCAAACTTTTTTTTACACAATCCATGGGTTCGCACACTTTGGCACGGTTGGGAATTGGGAGTCGAAGATCCATTTGTTAGTAGAACCCTAACCTGGTCTTGAGGGCGTGTCTGAAGCCGGCACTGACAAAGTCATCCTCCTCGATAGCATTGGACCCTTTATCGAAGAGCTGCTGCGGCTGCTCTACTTCATTCTTGTCCTCTCCCCCCTCCTCACTACATGCCTCCTCGCTAGAGCCCCACAACGACGGGTCCTCGTTCTCGCCTCTGGACACAGGTGTGTAGAAGCCAACAACTGGAATCAAACTATAGAAGCCATTTTTATCACACGCCTTTTTCACCTTCTCTGATCGCAGCTCAATTGTGAATATGCCATCAACCGTGTCAACGAAAATGGCATTTGCTCCCTCGGCAAAGCCCACCATACGCACTCTGGTACCTTCGTCCAGGACAACACCAGTTTGGAGCAAACTGCCCAGGTTGATTACCCGGCTTAGCACCCATCGTGCATCAGGGCCATCACTCGCCTCTCTTTTCCAAAATTTCAGATGCGGATGCAATGCTTGGCAAAGTCGCATTCCACCGTCCTCAGCCAGCACAAGACAAAGTATCTCTGGTTCCTCTATGTGAGAGTCTGTCTCTGTTTCTAGTGCATCGAACACAGCCAGGCCGTGTCTTGCCAAGTCATACTCCACGATGAACCCCTCGTCAGACATGAAGTAGAGCAGAGACCTCCTGACGAGCACGCTGGAATAATCTGCGAAACGCATCTCGCGGTCGGCTTGCACCCAGGTGGGCTCGCCCCACGTGCCGGTTTCCGACGAGTACACGCCCGCCAATGTTTCATATTCGTCGTCACCGAAAAGGACATTGAGGACGAAGACCACTTGGAAGGGACCTCCGTGGCAGTCGCGGTGGTCGCACACGTCCGCTGCGCAGAACACGGCCACGCCCGGCCAGTGCCTCGGATGCGCGCTGCTGTAGTCGCCGTGGAACACTGGGGGCAACGGCACACGCCGCTCGCCGCCCGTGATTGGCTCCCAGACAAGGAGTTCCGGAGCACCCCAGACCTTGGAGAGGAAGAGGGCACGGCCGTGGCGGCAGTCGAGGACCCGCCAGGATCGACTGTCCGGAGCGGGGAGGGAGAAGGACGACGCGGTGGTCGGGATGAATTTGGAAATTTCGTCATCGTCCCAGTGGTGGAGGAAGCCGAGCACGGGGGTGCCGGGTAGAGCTCGTGGAGGCGGCGGCGGAAGCTGCGGTGGGAGACGGCGTGGCCCCAGGCCTTGCAGACGAGGGAGGCGCGAAGAAGACATGCTGGTTCGTCGGGAGGGAGGCGGAGCAGGATCTCTTCCACGAGCTCGATCGGGAGCGCTGCCGGCGCCGCTTCCATGGCGGTGGCTAGGTCTGGGTGTGTGGGGGGAATAGCGTGGAGTGGAGTGGAGTGGCTAGGTCTGGGTTTTTTTCCCAGTGTCATCCATCTTTGACACCATTTACTCTTTTTTTTTAGACGGCGACACCAATCGCTCATGTAGCGAAATTTCTTCCAAATTATTCTGATTTAGAATTTTTTTTGTCTTATTTAGAATCTTTAGACCCTCTTTCTTGTATGCATATGTCCGTTCATGAGGTGGTGATCGAGCTTTGAGAATATCAGGACAACAACAAGAAATGAACAAATGATGAATATAGTTGACGTAACTTCGAGATTTACACATCATTACCACGTCACATCACCTACATAGATCTAGGATTTTGCTGTGTGGCAGACGACTGTTTTCAATTTCGCTGTCAGTCCTTTTTCTGGTCGTTTGATTGGCTCCTCGCTGTCGCGCGCGTCTCGTGCTAACGGGTCTGGATTCGTGTGGGCTTGCGGGTTTCTAGCCCATACCTTGTTTTTTTCTGGTCGGCGGCCCGTGTCTTTTTCAAATTTTTCTAGTTCAGCGTGTCTATTTTGCTAAGCGTGTCGGAGAGAGAGAGGGGGAAGGGGGGCGGAGGAACAGAGGAGGGCCAGGAGGCGATCCCCATCGCCGGCGCCCGCTGCCTCACCATGGTGGAGATTCGCGGCTGTAGGAGGCGTCCGCCGGCGGGGCAGGTACTCTGTTCCTGCGCTTTTGTCATTGATCTGTTCGTTTTCCCCAGAGGCGGATGCATGCGGCCGGGTGATAGAGGGCGGGGGGAGAATGCAGCGGCCGTCGTCAGCGGCGTTCTGACCTCACGGAGCTCTGTCTATGTGTGCATCAGAGGGGGCAGTGAAGGATCTGTGTGTATTGTGTCAATTTACTCGCGTTAGGCTCAGTTTTTGCTCCGATGCTTGTATGCCAGGGGTGTGTGCGTGTTGATCTCGCGGCTGTTTGTCCTGCTGCTGATTTTAGAGGATCTATAGGTGGTTTTATTCGCATGATCTATATATGTGTGGGAATTTAGACTCCATCTTCTGTTCTGCCCCTGTAGCTTGACCATGTGTAGCTGTCCGCCTGTCCCTCATTGTTATCCAGACAAACAACATGGAGACCCTATGTGTCAAACTTTTGAAGTTGCCATGCAGTTTTTGTTGTTTTGTATTGGTAATTCTGAAGTCTATCTTGTTTTTTTTCAATGTAAATTGTATATGGTGTTGAATGTCTGAATTTTCATGGTGTGTAGATCCCAACACATACCCACTGATTATGAAGGTGAAGGGTTCAGTCTCTCCAGCGATCATGCTGTGAGATTGTCAAATTTGGTCTTTTGTGTTCTTGTGCTTTTGTAGCCACTATGTTTTAATTGGTGTAAGTTATCATATGTTGTTTTTGTTGTTTTCAGGTGATAGACCATGGAAGAAGAAACCCTGCCCTAGATGATGCACTCTTTGGTTTCTTCAGGAAGCAGGTTTGTTTTAGCTTTTTCATTCTTTCAGAAAACAGTGTTTGCACTTTTTGGCCGTGTTCTTATATGTTTCTTAAACAAATCCAGGCTATGGATTGTATAAAGAGGAATTTCCCTGACTTCACCTTCCTTAAAGGGGCCACATCCGTTGTTCTCTGTATTATTTGATTTTGTGAGTCGTTTTGGTCGGAGGCGAGCTGCAGATCCCCAGAGGTGACGACGTGCCGATGTTCTGCTTTGTCGTCTGAGTTGGCACTCCAATTTCCTTCTACCTTTTTCCATTTGTGTGTGTGTGCAGGTGCGGACGACGATTGTGATGTAGGTTTAGGGGCTAGTTAATTTCATATTTTTTCACATCTCTAGTGCGCAGTTTTTGCTGGTGCTTGTATGGCTGTGATTTTGTTTTGCAGCCCAAAATAAACGATTTGTTCATCAGGGCTAGAGGTAATTAGAGTTTTGTGAGTGGGAATGGGGTTAGGGTGCAGGTAATTTTTTCTGTGATTGTTGGAGTGTTGTTTCATCAGTTGGTTGCTGTAATTTTTCTGAAATGAAAATTGTTCGTGGGGGTGATAAGGTACGTGGTGATGGTGCTTTGTCACCTGGAGCACTAGGTTTTGTTTCTGGTGTCGCTGTTTTCTAAGGTAGATAAATCCGAGGTAGTCTTACTCTCGCAATGGCAACAATTGTTGATAAGTACTCGAGATCATTTCGTGTTTTTATCGGCTGACAAACCAAACACTGTTTTCATTTATTCTTCCGTAGAAATGTCTGCTTGTATTTTCAGAATTTTTTCTGGTCAGTTTAGTGGTGATGGATTTTGAAGTTGAGTTAAACATTAAGCTTTATAAATATATGTATGCAACTATTTTCCTACTTCAGTGTACGGACACTTGTATTCACATGTTTTTTTAATCTATGTCATCTGTGTATCATTTCTCCTTAGCACAAGTCTGAATATTTCACAAGGATTGTAATTTAGTTTGTGCATATGGTTTAGTATAGCCTCCGGAGTTTATATGCATGTCTATGAGTTTGTTATGCTACTGTGTAATTTACAATAATAAGTAGGCCAGGGAATAGGGTTGAGACTGAAGTTTTTTCAATTTGTTTTTATCTATTGGCCTGTTTTTTGGCTGCTACGAATCTTTATATATATTTTTTAAACTGAAGATTAATCTATTTTTCCTAATTTGCAGGGTTGAAAAGCTTCAGTCAGCTGATGAAATTCTTTAGTCGACCGAGCATATGATTTGGTGCTGATGATGTTGGTTTCATTGAACCACATTTTTCTCTCTTTTCTGACCTGATGATGTGGCTTGTGAATATCTGTTAATTGTTCAAAAAATACTGGTTTTTTGGAAACGGGAACTTTTTAAATTAGAAAATACTGGTTACTTCTTGAAACAATTTTGTTTTGTTATAAAAGAATCTATAAAACTCGTTTAGTAGATTTAGTAAATTCTCTCATTTAGTTTTCGTTTCATTTTGTATATTTGTTCTTCAGTTCATTCATAAAGTTATCGTCAGTCCTTAGTGTTTTTTCAGTCTTCATTATCTTTTTGTCTTTCTTTGCTTAACTTGGTTATCGTATGTCTCTTTCATTTCCGTTTGCTTTCATTAGTCGTTGTTTATTTCTCTGTCACTTGGATAATCTTTCTTCTTCTCAGTCTTCAGTCTTGCACTTTCCTCTTCTTAATTCTCAGCTCTCTCTCTCTATCTATCGCTCTCTCTCTCTCTAATTTTCAGGGTTGTCTCTGTATCAATGTATAGCACTGTTATTTATGGTTGTCTCTTCCTTTTCTCTCTCTCTCTATCTCTCTCTCTCTCTATCTGTCTCTATTCAGGCTTCTCTCTCTATCTCTTCCTATTTTTGTTCAGTTCTTTCTCTCTCTGTCTCTCTCTCTTGCTGTTACGATTCAGGCTTCTGTCTCTATATCTCTTCCTATTTAGGTTCAGTCCTTTCTCTCTCTCTTTAGGTTCAGGTTTCTCTGTGTCTCTTTAGGTTTCTCTCTCTCTCTCTTTGTTGTTACGATTCAGGCTTCTCTCTCTTTCTATTTTGGTTCAGTCCTTTCTCTCTCTTTAGTTTCAGGTTTCTCTGTGTCTCTCTTTAGGTTTCTCTCTATCTCTCTGAATCATATTTCTTCTCTCTTTCTCTCTCATTCTCTATTTTTGTTGTCTTTGCATTAATTCAGTTAATATTTTTAGTGTCTCTTTAGGTTTCTCTGTCTGTCTGTCTAGTGTCTCTAGAAACCTTTTTATTTAATAATCTCTTTTTCTATCTCTCTTTAATGGTTACATGACATCAATTTTTTATCTAATGCCAAACGACGATGCTCGACTACATGATGCTTTTGCACTAATTGCAATGCTTGAATCAGTAGCCATTGCAGTAGCCATTTTCTATAATTCTCTATATCTCTCACTATTATTTCTATAATCACTATTAATGTGCCAGAGGTGCATGTTGCTTCACACCTCCTATATACCACCGCTCGGTGTCTTGATAATTTTCACCTTCTTATATCCAGATGTTGTGCAAAACATGCGGATGGCCTGATGGACCTTGCCAAGTCTGTCGTATTTTCAAAAGGCCTCACACTCACAGCTGGCCAGACTGCAAGGATGAACCATCATGTCCTCACTCGAGGTCTTGGGTTGGGACATGTTTTTGTCCACACCATAACTGTTACGGATGTTGCACACAATGGACTGGTAATTTTTTAGAGCGATTTTATTTTTAGTTGTGTTCAGTTTTAGCTTTGTGGTTATTATCTTCTTTTTGCCTGAAACTTTTCCATGTTGTGTTTACAGCGCATCCCAAAGGAGATTGCATATGTTCTCGACATACCCGAGAATGGAAAAGTCACTCTTATATATGGATATGATTGGAACAACAATGAAGCTTCATACTACACTTGCAAAGATGAGATGATTTGTTTCAGAGCTGGTTAATCGCAGTTTGCAGCTCAGCACAATTTAGGCGATGGCTCTGTTTTGCTGGTGCTCTTCCACAAAAACAATGAAGACCGTCTTTGTGTCTCTTTCGATCGTCTCTAGAGCTCAGCTTTGGAGTTAAGACAGTCCTGATTCTAGAGCTCAGCTTTTGTGCCTGTGTTTTCAGTCTTCATCATGTGTGTCGCTACCCCTTTTTTTATATCTACCGTCATGCTTGAACCATATCTATGTTGTGGTTGGGATCTTTTTTAGTCTTTGTTTGTGTGGGTCTATCTACCATAATGTTGGAACGATCTATATATGTTGTCAGTCTGCTTTGGGAAATATATATCAAGTTTGTGTATGTTTTGACCCAAATGCCTGAACTTTTTATCAGAGAGCATTGTGATGGGGAACATGCCATCTATATGAGAGTGCATATTCGCATTTCTGGTTATATATGTTTTTGAAGTGCGCACATTTATATCCTTTTTTTGTTTTTGTTACTCATCTAAAATTCTGAAGAAAATAGGGTGGGGCTGTTTTTCTGAAGGTTACCTGCAGGTGGGAGCCTTCAGCTGTCTTGTGTTTTCTGTCGGGCCGTACCCGTATGGCCTTTGATGTTGTCTAGTTCTGGGCCTGGCTGTCGAACACGTTGTTTTTGTTGGTTCGGGTCCAGTTTAATTCTTCAAAACCCGTTAGGGAGGGAAAGCAGGCCGCTTGGTTAGTTTGTCATGCGTCCGTTTTCTCCCGCGCTGGTTAGCAAGCCGATTGGGTTTGTCACGTGGCAGCAAATGGTTCGCTCAAAAATTCGACTGACAGGCAAATTAGAATCAGTCGACTGACAATTAGACACTCCCTAGATCTAGCCTCTAGGATATGAGAAAATTCAGCTTGTGCACCAACAGAGTCTATGTAAACTTGTTGCATGGGGGCAACTTCGACGGTACCCCTCAAACGGCTCCATGTGTCTGTTTGGGCCAAGTGGATAAATTCGATGTCCTAACAACGCCCCCCAAAAGACACATTGTATGGTCATGTCCGCCGAGGTGTCCGGTCTGGTTGACAAGTCAGTGACCTCTCATCGCTCAAATCAAACATAAATATCTTTGCCCCCACAACTTTTTATCCATACAATCAAACATAAACATGATTAAACCAACCCATTGAACCAAATAGAAAAATGGCTAACACTAACCTGGTCGTTGAGGGTGCCCTCAACCAGCTTACCACAGCCACACACCCTTAGTCTCGCATTCTTCGATGACTAGCGTTGTTTCAACCCAATGATAAATCTAATAATTTAAATTATTGTGTTGATGAGTGATGAGTATATATAATTCAGAGCATGCAGTTAAAAGTTACTAGTAGTTTTAACGATCAAATTGTCATTCCGAAGATGGATTAAGTTATCTGTTGATTACTTCATGCATAGAAGATCATGAGCCCATGATGAAATTGGAAGTGAAGTGATACATTGGTTCGATTGTCTGTGGCTTGCCTTTTCGATTCTAAAAAGTGTATGTCATGCGGGTCTCATCTGTGATTCAAATGCGCCCTGCTTGGTGCATCACACAAGATTTGGAGGGTGCAATTGGAGTTGTCCTGAGAGAAGAGCATACCCTCTATGAACCATGTCGATTACAATCTAGCCCTGCCATTGACCTATGTTAATGATGTATTAGTTTTGCGATGCATTTTTCTCAATCTGCCTATGTTTATTATTTTCTGAGCTCGTTTGCAACACTAATTGTACTGTGTCACTTGTCATGTTAGCACAACTTAATTGCTGTATTATAGACAGACATGTAAAGAACTTGATTATTTGAGAAGACACATGCTAACCGTTTGTAATAGCAAGCCTGCTTCTCAGAATTAGTTACTATGAAAATTTTAGACATGTTTCAAACATAGAACCGCCGCATTAGTAGGCAAAACAGAAGGAAAAAAAGAGTTGTTTCCCTTTAACTGATGCAACATGCAGACTACAGATATCTTACTTCTTAACGATGAAACGTTCCTCAGATGATCACCAACTTACAACAGAGTCTGAACCGTTCCAATGCTAGGCATCATTCCACAGAAACTATCAGCTAGCAGTTACAATAAGTTCTTCAAGTCATATGAGATTAATCCACACTCAGCAGCCTTGCATCACAGAATTCCATTGCAACACTGTCTTGAGACAAAATCCCCACCTCTTCTGCCTTCATTCTTGTCAGAGTTTAGTCTCAATCCTAAACTACGATACCATGAAAACAAAGAAGAGGTAACACTCATGTTTCCCGACTGCAGAAAAGAACGAGATCCCGCTGAACGGACTGATGAAACGTCTGGCCTGAGGATCAGCTTAGCACTAGCAGCGCACAGAACCAGATCAAAATGTTAGCACAGGGGATATACGTAGGAAACTGAAAACATGTAAGAAGCATGTAATGCTAGCATTAACTGAGGGAGACAAAATATAATAATTCATGAGTTATGCTTAAAAAAGCAACATTTTACAGATGCAAATAAACATCAATGCATATAAAAGATGTACATGAAGGTAAATCTATTACTCCCTCCGTCCACAAAAGGATGTTTCAATCTAGCCAAAATTTGTATGTATCTACACACTAAATCATGTCTAGATACATACAAATTTGGGCTAGGTTAAGACATCCTTTTGTGGACGGAGGGAGTATGAGGATCATCATAATAGATTGATGCATTTAACACCAACTATTCACACTATAGCATAGCTTCCGTTAGACACGATTTTGCTGGAAAGAAGAGCTCTTATGTAGTAAAAGCTGTACACTACTTAGACAGCTAATTACAAGAGAGAGAAAAAGAACCGGACCAATGCACTGCCTACATCCATATTTACTGAACCTCGCATTCCTATTCCAAGTGTACATGTAAGAAAGATAATAATTTACATATATAAATTTAGAAGGAAATTAGCTGACATGTGGCAACAGACACATGTTTAAGGTAGGGTCAGCCCATAGAAAAAGTTTTTCAGAAAAATCATCTACTCTCTATATGGTTGAACTGAAAGACTATCAGGGGCCAGAGGCAGTGCCACGTGAAAACGGTGGGGTTGATTAATCAAGAAACTTGTTTGAGAAACTATTCCATCGAAGTGAAATTTCATACCGAAACCTAGAAGAGCAATGCAAACTTCAGAGAAATCATGTATTTCACTACCACTGGTCCTTGGAAAGTGAAAATGATATACGGAGTACAATACTTTCTTCTGAATCACCTTTGCCGGAAGGGGCAGCAGCATCCTCAACATCGCTATGACAGGTCTCTGAGTTCTCAGCATCATCTTTGTTAGCAGCACCTGTCACTGATTCTTCATTTGGTGCACTTTCTGGGACATCATCCAAAGGATCATCCACCTCTTGAGGTTTTCGTAGCAAGGCACATTCATATTCGGTGGTAGCACATCCCGGAGCAACTTCTTCATAACTCGGGACCCTAGGTGACAACAAATGTGTAAATTGACAGTATCATTTTTTTTTTGCAGGGAATTTATATTGATAAAGTTATGACATAAGGCCATCAAAGTGCCTGTAATTTGAGATAGAACAGCTGAGCTACAATTATCCATGATGCATCGACCATTTTGATACACAGGCACTAATAATGTTCTGTCGAGTTCCCTTTGAACAACTAGCTAGTATTTGCATAGATTACAAATAAACTGCATATTACATTTCTCAAGTAGGATAACACATTAACACTTACGATTTTTTCATTAATTGCACGTTGATTCGATACTCGTCACTAGCAATACACACATCACGACAAAAGATCACAGGTCCTAACCCTAAGTATTGCTATAGAATGAAAGTAAGGCTAAATGAACTCGGTGAATCCATGAAACACCAACACACATACAAGAGGAACCTAACTCCCAAGTATTTCTATGGAATAGAATAACACTAAAGGCTAATTAAGCTTGCTGAATCTCTCACACCCCAACACAAACAATAATGCTCGACGTCAAACACAAGAAACCTACACAACTAAAGTCATCTCCCAAACTACAAAACTGAAAGACTCAAAGCAACTAATAAAGGATACATGAAGACAACAACTGACCCAAAAGAGCATTGAACAAATCCAAACCTTTTTTTCCACAATCCATCGGTTCACACAGTTGGGACTTGGAAGTAGGAGAGCAATTTGGGAGTAGAACGCTAACCTGGTCTTGAGGGCGTGGCTGAAGCCAGCACTGACAAAGTCCTCCGCCTCGATAGCATTGGACCCTTTATCGAAGAGCTGCTGTGGCTGCTCTACTGCTTTCTCATCCTCTTCCCTCTCCTCACCACCTGCCTCCTCACTAGGGCCTGACGACGACAGATCCTGGTTCTCTCCTCGGGACACAGGGGTGTAGAAGCCGACAACTGGAATCAAATTAAACAAGTCATCTTTATCCCAAACCTTGTCGTGCACCTTCCTCAGCTTCTCCGATTGCAGCTCAATTGTGAATATGCCAGCAACCGTGTCAACGAAAATGAGATTTGCTCTCTCGGCAAAGCCCACCACACGCACTCTAGTACCTTGGTCAGCGCATTGTGCATCAGGGCTGTCATTGGCCTCCCTTGGGTCATTGCGCATCAGGACAGGACCAATTTGGGGCAAACTGCACAGGTTGATAACCCGGCTTAGCACCCATTGTGCATCAGGGCTGTCCCTTCTCCAAAATTTCAAAAGTGGATGTAATTCTTGGCAAACTCGCATTCCACCGTCCTCCGCGAGCACAAGATAGTCTGCCCGGGTCCATGTCGGAGTCGATGTCCAGTGCGTCGACCACAGTGAGGTCATGTCTTTCCAAGTCATACTCCACGATGGACCCCTCGTCAGACATGAAGTAGAGCAGAGAGGTCCCAACGAGGACGCTGGAATGACTTACAAATTCCATGTCGTGGTTGTCGTGCACCGAGATTGGCTCCGCCCACGTGCCGGGTTCCGACGAGTACACCCACGCCCATGTGTCGTACTTGCCTTCGTCATTCTCGCAGACAGTGAAGACGAAGACCAGGCGGAAGGGACCCCCGTGGCAGTCGCGGTGGTCGCAGCCATCCGCTGCGCAGAACACGGTCGCGGTGGTGGGGATGAAGTGGGAAATGTGCTCATCGTGGAGGAAGACGGGGCGGGTGATGGACAGATCGGGGGCGGGGAAGTAGTGGGAAGCGTGGTCATTCAAGCAGTGGTCGAGGAAGCCGAAGCCGAGCACGGGCGGTGCCGGGTAGAGCTCGTGGAGGCGGCGGCGGAAGCTGCGGTGGCAGACGGCGCCGCCCCAGGACTTGCAGACGAGGGAGGCGCGGAGGAGCCAGGCTGGCTCGTCGGGAGGGAGGCGGAGCAGAATCTCTTCCACGAGCTCCACCGGAAGCGCTGCGGGCGGCGGCGGCGCTTCCATGGTGGTGGCTAGGTCTGGGGTGTGTGGAAATGGAATGGCCGGAGACGGGATGTTTTGTTTTGAACACTTCGTTATTCCTTCTGAGAGCGAACGATCATCAAACCAGGCCAAAGCTTGTCAAACATGCGAACACTACGAAGTTTAAGCACAATTTTTCAAGTTCTAAATGGACCAACGTGGTCAGATTTTTCTCCTTTTATTATACTCATAATAACATACTGGGTTGTATCTCAGCATTTTTTTTTAAAGATCAGCATACCCATTTGAAGTATATGTACATCGGTTCAGGTTTTCTTTTTCAAGCTAGAGAACAGGCAATTGCTTTCTTGCAAACTGAGGCAAAATGTTTGTACACGACAGTCATCCCATTTCTCAAAGATAAACATGTTTCTCAAAAGAACACCGTCTTACAACAAGGTCACAGTTCGTTCATTACAGAATCTAAATCATTCCAGCATTAAGCGTCGTTCCACGGAAATTTATCAGGTAGCGGTCACAAACATCTTTTGCTCAATGGCCTAGGAGACGAATCCCCAACTTTGCATCAGGGTTGTGTCCGGAGCTATATCTTGAGATCCATGTGCACAGGGCCACATGATGTTTCAGCAGCTACAGTCCAACCAAACGACAGCCACCTGGAGCAGCGCTCACTTCTTCGAGGTGCCGAAGCCGCCGAAACCCATCATGGCAGCCATGTCAGGGTCGATGTCCTCGGGTTCATTCTGGCCAGCCTGCTCTTTCTGAAACCATTTGATATCATGTGAGATTACGGATTCTACTGATTCTCAACAGCTCAATGGGCTGTCAGACTGCAAGTCTCGTATGGGAATGTTTAACTAGAATGACACTGTTGCACCTACCTTCTTTTCTTTCTTCTTTTCTCTCCGCTGACGCTTCTTCTCCTCCTCCTCTTGCTGCAGTTTCAGTATTCTCTCGTCCAAATCTGAAGAAACGGCCAAGGAGGTAATTTAAAATTCCAAACATCAATCTGGTAGACAATTCCGTGGAGTGCCTACACAAATGTTTGACTAATAAGATAGGAGAGGAGAAATGACATCCTATAGGATGTTTTCGCGTTGTATCACCTTGTTCACTAAAGGTGCCTGGGTCCTTCCTCTTCTTAAGCGACTCGAACCGTTTTTGCACCTGCAAGCAGAAAGAAGAGTTAAACACAGAAAGACACGAAAGGTAACCAACATGCATGTATTTGTCCACTACACAACCCACATATTTTTTATATGTTTATTTTGCGACGATAAACCAATGAAATAACCAGCAAATGACGAGTGTGAAACTCTAATGATTTTAAATTATTACATGACTTGGTTCACAGACAAGATCGGATGTTTTACCTGTTCGAGTGATGCCCTCTCAACACGCATGGACATGCCCAATGCTCTCTGATCTGTCAAATGTTCAAACCATAAAACATAAAACTGACGATACAAAAGTTTGATATACGAACTGAACTTAAACAGAGTTTGCAGGTACTTACGCTTCTTGCCATTTATATGATCCAAATAATTAGCTGAATCTTTAACGACACACTCACATACTGAACAGTAGTATCCAGCCTGCCAGAAAGTTGGTAAACTGAGAACAAAATTTTATGCGATAAATTGAGCACTAGAAGTATCTAGTTAAACATTAGTATTTACATGAATCCTCCAAACCCAAAACAAGTACCTAGCAATAGTACTGTTGTAAACTTCATGAATTGGCATGTTACAGAATGAAGGCCAAGTGACAAATCAAACGCTAAAAGTATCTAGATAAGCATTAATATTTGCATCATCCGGCAATCCCAAAACTAGGGAGATTAATTATGAAGCAATAGTACTGTTCTGAACTTCAGAAATTGGCATATTAAAGAACAAGCAAGTGACGAATCAAACTCTAATCAGTACTGACAGATTGTGGAGACATGAGACCTAAATCTAGAAAACAACAAAACAATAACACATACAACAGATCTACTGAATAAAAGATCTCACTAAGTTCCCAAGTCGTCAAGTACAAAAAATAAACAACATGTAGTCCCAAAGTCTAGCAGCATGTGTATCAAGTAAGCCAAACTGAAAATTTAACAAACATTGTAATGTCTAATATTAAATAGCAAGCCCTGTGGGATTTTGGGACAAACCTGCTGACTCAAAGGTGCAATTGGGGTTACCACCTGAAAAGAAGGATCAATAAATAATAAGATTGTTATACATTTAAGTAGTAGAGAGTATTTTATATATGCAGAATGTTTTTTAGCGGATTAAAAAGGCAGCCCTTTTAGCGACTAAAATAGACATTTTATTGATGATCAAATCAGTAAATGACCAAACCGAGCCATGTATCCAAATAAACATGCATATGTGAACTTTACTCAATATTTGCAATATACATTCAAGCCTCTTCCAATCTTCAATCTTAAGCACATTTTTATGCTTTCCATCCTTATGATTCATATTCAAAAAAACATTGTGCTCCTCAAACTGTTTAAGTCTTTAAACATTGTCCTAGTCATGCAGTGGTTGTATCAAACTGTTTAAGAAGAATTGTCCTAGACTCCTACTAAATAGTAATACATCACGGCAGCAATACTACTCAAAGGAGGTCTCCAATGCAGTCAAGTTTCACGAGGACAAGATAGACAAGCAAAATCAACAAGGTAAACAATATTATAAACTGTGATGCATCCAATTCTAAAACTATTAATACTTGTATTTCTCCATGAGCTTAGCTGAAGGGTGACTTGCTACTTTCTTTAGCTGTACATAACATACTGACACAGATTTCTTGAAGTTACCTGAATATGGTATTTACCTACAAATGCCCAACACAACACTAAGCTATAATATACGGCTGTTTGATAGCCTCTATGGGAAAATAACAGCATAAAGAACATACAATGTCATTGCATCTTAAAACACCCAATACCCACAAATAACCAACTAATAATGAATTTCAAAATGCACCACACGAGACACTACAGCCAATTTTGGTTAACAGGTTGTACAAAAATGTGGAACCATGGAAAACCATAATAAGGAACATTATTTGAAACCTATATGCTCTGACAAACCTGTGTCTTGCCAAGACGAGACTCAAGGTCAACTTCATAGTCCCTATGCTTCAAAGGTTGTCTTTGCACAGGAGGGCCCTATCTGACATTTGCAATTAAAATAAGTCAGTTTGGTATGATAATAACAATATGGCTACAGATTCAGTAGAATTAACTATAGACACAGTCCATACCCTTGCCTCTACGGGCTTCATCCTGGAAAACCGAGAGACAAATGAAAGAAGCAGGTTAGCAATGTATTTAATGAGAGAAGTATGGATATATTAATTTTCAAAAAACAATAATAGGAGGACCTTCTCATCCTGCTCTCTCTGCCGAGCTCTTTCCAAGTACTCCTCCTTGTCGAATTTCCTTCGGAAAGTGTTGTCCACGCCAGAAGGCTACACATCATAAGAAGCAGAAGATCAGCTCAAGTGCGCCACGCAGGCCTATTCCCAGATCAAAAGGATGCATTTCATTTTATCGAGTAGAAGCAACTCACATTGCCAGACATCTTGCGTGGTTCACCGACAGGCAGCTGCTACCTATGAATCACAAGCACAAGAAACATAAGAAACTGCACAAAAAATCCTGGCACGTAACACAGGCACACAGAATAATTCTGCCGCGCATCGTCAGAGAAGCTTCTGATGCTCGGCTCGGAGGCTCGACTAATCCTATATAATATAAATCCCCCAGCTGAGCCTCGACTACTCGTATAACATAAACACAACAGAAGAGCATAGCATGGTCCGTCTTATATTTGCATAACCTGAAACTGAGTCGAGTGAATCAAAGTACTTGGTGGGCACGGAAGCATAATTAGCTATATCGAGCACTAACCAAAACATCGACGGACGATTAACCCTAGCCTTGTATCAAGTATGAATACAGTACGCAGACACTGGGAAATTGTTAAGGGGAGGCAAGGACGCACGGAACTCACGCTGAGGGTATCTTGGCGAAGCTGGGGACCGCGGGGAGTGAGGAAGATGCGGAGGCGGCGGTGGCAGCGCCCTTCCAGGCTGCAAGCGCCGGGGCAGGGGCAACACGGCCCGTCCGAGACGACAGGCGGGATCTGCGGGGCCGCGGGGATCCTGGGACAGCGGGAGGGTGCGCCGGAGCAGCGCGGAGACGGAGGAAGGAATCAAGGAAGCCGCCGGAGGAGAGAGCGGCGGTGTTTTTTTCCTCTCCGATGAGGACAGCGGTGTGCGTGCGTGCGATATGGTGAGGCTGGGATGGGATGGAACCGACGTTGGGCTGGGCCAAAGATCGTGGCTGGGGTAAGTGGGCTCTATTCTTTCAAGCCTGGAGCGGAAGGTGGGCCTTACGGAACAGTGTCGATGCGGCCTGGGAGCCCTGCAGGTCTCAGCTGAACGATCTCCTTCAATCAAAAAAACAAACCGATCTCAAGAAAAGAAAAAGTCTCAGCACCCTAATACGCGTGAACCTCACTAATTATCAAACAACATAGATCACAGAACATAATGAACTGGAAAATAACACCTAAATTAAGAGACTTTATTTAGAAGGAGTATGCAAATAAGTTCTTTCTCCCTATACACATCTGGGAGAAACACTATCACCGCCACACCTTGATCACAACCATGGAAAACTTCGAACCCATGTTATAAAGTTGTAGTATTGTTGGAAGCGCAGTGTATTGACATATTTGTCATTTTGATCCGATTAATTCTTCTCACGCTTACAAATATGATCACAGAATAATGCATAGAATAATGCAACTCTAAATTCGATAAGTAGTATGCACATTTTTAAGACAAAGGAATTTCCAACTAGGATTTTGCTACACAGACACAACTAGAGATTCACAAGATGGCTTATATACTATGTCAATTTAAATACGACCAGAATGCATTGTACAAGTGATGACTTAAGCGTATAAATTGGTGCTTGCTGATAAGGTGCATTTTTCTGTAATTTGTGTTAGTTTAGTTAATGCATGGTGATTATTTTGTATCAAATAGATTAGAAATGGGTGAGTATGTTGATTAGAAATGTGAACCATATTGAGATACTTAAGGGGATCATGTTCTCTAGATTATAAAGGGTGGCATGTTCATGCAAACTACAAGAAAGAGATAGTAGCAACTACCACAAGGATCATGTTCACATGTTAAGCACCTCCAAAATTTACCACCACTCCACATCCACTCTGTTGTCGAACTCATAGCAGCTTCAATCAAGAATGCTTTGTGGTCTCCCATAATATTGGCACATTAGAAGTGATCGAGATACGACCACAATCGATTATCACTACATCTAAGAGGAACGATGTACTTTCCTCATAACATTTCCACTTTTCAAGCAAGAAGAATGGTTAGAGACAATCTGACACCCGTCACCATGAGTTGAAATGACATGACAGTGATTCAGGGGAAAACAAGCTACGGCAAGGGGCTGGTGCCGCTCGTTCAAATGTTTATTGGTTTTATGGCCTCATTTATGAAACTAAATTGGCATTTGATTTTTTTTAATTCCACTTGAACATGCAACATACTTTGAAATATAGTAACAAAATAAATAGATGGAACAAAGGCCGTTCTCCAATAGGTGATGTAAAATAGCAGCCAAAAACTGCTTGATGTAAATTATACATCACCAAAAACGTGATTTTTACATCATCGAAAGTGTCCAACTACAACGAGTGATGTATTTTAGGGCACGAGGTCCCCAATACATGATTTATTTTAGTCACTCAAACTTCTTCTTCTTTATTGATATCGGTATCAACGGCTCCTCTTACACCACCGGCGGAGGCGACGATCATAGCCTTGGCGGTGTAGCCGCCTCGTCCCTTCGGCACGATGGTCTTCTTGCCCTGCCCGGTCGCGATGGATGGTCGTTTAAGCGCAAATCCACCTCCTCTTACACCACCGGCGGTGGCGGCGGGAGGGGTCACGCTGACGGTGGGAATGGGGACAGGATCGGGCGAGACAACGGTGGGTAGAATAGGCGGCGTCGACATGGCGGCGGATCGCGGGCATGGAGACAGGACCCGGACGTTACAGATTGGCGGTTACACGCGCGGCTGCACGCGTTTTACATCACTGGCCTAGGTGATGTAATTTACATCAGCTGAGGCAAAAATATATGTTCGTTCACTGTAAATGCAAATTTGACACAAAACAAACTAAAAGCAAAGGAAAGGGCGCCCATTTTAGTCCTACTAGCTACTCCATTCCCCAATTTCTTCCCCATCAGGCCATCACCCGTGGTTCGCTGCCGCTCTGCCCGTGCTAATCCGGTAACTGATTTATTTATTTTTTTTGAAAGGGATTACAGCTGCGTATTCAACATAGAATACAAATAAAGAGTAGAAATACACAGCAGTACAAGCAAACGACACCCAGCACAACAGCAGCTTCAGGGATCGCTGCCGAACCTCCGCATCGCCTGAACAGAACCTTCGTCGCCGAACGCCGCCGGAGAAGAAGGCGCCAGGCCGCCGCGAATCCCGGGAAGGGAACCACCCCACTCATGTAGAAGACCGCATATGCCGTCCGCCGCAAGCGACGGAGCTGAAGAACGCTTAACGCGCACGGCCATGGCGCCACCTTCCCGCAGCCACCCCTCTTCCGTCGAGCCCTGCACTGGGCACCACCACAGCTCGCCGGAGTCCCCACCGCAATCACGTCTTGATCCCACCTTCTCTCCTCGCCACCTCGGCCGGCCAGAGAAGGAAGAAGAACATACCATATCAAAGCAGAGCATGTCGCCAGAAGCGCTCCTCCCCACGCCGCCACGGCCGGCAGAAGAGGCCTGAACGCCGCACTAAAAACCAGCGAACACCACCAGAATCCCAGAGCGTCTTCTCCTGTACAGACGAAGAAGGCAGCTAGCGCCAAGCACCAGCTCCCCGCACCGCCGCAGCACCCCCAGCACCTCCTCGGTGTGGCCAGGAAGATCCACACCAAGACGAAGAAGAGGCGGAAGGACCAAAACTCCACAAGACGCCATCGCCTCCGCCACGACGGCCGTCCAAAGAGAACCAAAACTCACCAGATCCAAAGATCTGGGAGGACACAATGCTGTCCACCCGCCGTCGCCGGCCAGGGAGAGGAGGAACGGCGGACTTATTCTTCCTCAACGACACCGATTTCCTCTCCAAATCAATGCTAAACCTACCCTATCTACACACCGAACGCCGAGGAACAAGACCCTGACCTCCTCACCCCGCCGGAGCGAGCGGAGGAAGCCAGGATCCGCGCCCTCGCCACCGGCGGAAGGGGATATGGGACGCCTCTCCCTTTCGCCTCTGAGAATACTGTAGAGGGGAGGAGGAAGAGACGGACACGAAACCTCTTCCCGGTAACTGATTTCTCTTCTTGTTCTTCATTTCTTGATCGAATGTTCTGCCCGGTTTTCCTCATTCGCGATGTCATGTCTCTTTTGGCAGGGAGGATTAGGGAACTGGATTTGATCTTGCAATCGATTAAGCTCTGGAACCAAGCGAAGCTTGGAACTGGATCTTGCTTGGAGCAATGGCGGCTGCGCCTGGTGGGGATCTGACGGCGCCTCTTCATCTTCCGGCGCCCGACAGGGAGAAGAAGGGACCCAGTTACCCGGCCACGGCGACTGCAGGCTGGTCCTCGCTCCCGGACGACCTCATCCGCCGCATCGCCGACTCCTTCCTCGACACCAACGACGTCGACTGCTACATGTGCTTCCGTGCCGTCTGCCTCAGCTGGCGCGCCGCCACCGACGACCCCAGGAACAACGCCTCTGACCCCCGCTTCCAGCCTTGCCTATGGATCGTCCTCCACGAGGCCCAAGGCGAGCTGCTCCTGCTCAACACCTGCACCGGCCGCTTCCTCCACAAGAAGCTGCCGCTGCCGCTGCTCTACGTCGTGGCCTCCACTCCCGGCGGCTACGTCGTCTTAGCCGACACGAGCCCTCCTCACGCCACTCGCCTCTTCAACCCCCTCACCGGCGTCCTGACCCGTTTCGCGGCACCCATGCCCCCGGAAGCGAGGGTCGCCGAGATCGGCCGCGACAAACACGGCTCGCTCACCATCATTTGTTCGGCGACTCGTCTCGCAAGGTTTACACGGCCGCTCCTGACAGTGAAGGTTTCGACGCAGTACACTACCTTGAAGGAGCTTACAATTTCTTCCGGAACGCGGTCGTAGGTGGTGCATACGAGCACATGGGCGGGCCGGCGTTTGTTTGCGTGTTTCGTGGGTTAGTCGACATTCTGCGGTCTGTTCATGCTCATCCTGCCAAGGCTTTCTCTTGTGACTATCCTGGAGATGCAGATGACATCCACTGCTTTCTAGTGGGCTTGGATGCACATATGGTGCTCGTCATGGAAACAGACGGATCCCTCTTCGTGTTCAACATGGAAACCGAGATAGGTAAGGTCCAGGCTGTGGAGAGCATCGACATATTTGCCATCTTCATTGGTCACCGCAGGTGTCTGTCCGTCGATGCTACCATGTTCCCAGGCATCGAGGCAAACTCCGTGTTCTACACTCAACACCTCGGTTCGTCGGCTCACATCTGCGAGTACAGCCTCAAGGACAAGAAAACAGAGAGGATCTCTGAAGCCGCCGAATTTGTCAAGCAGGACAATCAATTTGCCCTCGTCGCCGACCGTCCTTTCACGACCATCCAGCTTCTCTGCAGCTACACCATCAACGTCCCGGGTTCTCAACTGGCCTTGCAGCAGATGTCGTAATTAACTATTAAGGCGCCAACAGATCTTGTTCCAACTCTGAGGATATGATGAATTGATGACCGACAATGGCATGCTTTTGCTAAAGTAACTGTTCCTATTTTATCCAGTCTCATGTTTGTTAATTTGGCTATGCCTTGCGTTGTTCTGGGCAAGAAAACAAGTTGACTCTGTGGTGGAACTCATGTTTGGTGTCTTAACTAGAGACTGGTATCAATCTATCATCCCTGATGTGATCTTATGTCGGCGTCGGGAGCTTAAATGTTGGCCCATTGAGCTCCGTAGGTTTTATTCATTTGTTTTGCAATGCCATGCAGTGGGTAAGGATATGTTTTAGATTTGCTTCGAGATAATGACAAGAAACCACCATATTTGCGCGCGAGTTGTCACATAACCACCACAATTCAGATTTTGGACACATAACTACCACTTTTGGGCTAGTGTGTGACGCTGAGCACTGATTTTTCTGTTTAAGCACGCTAACACATTTTCTGACGGTTTGATCCCACCTGTCGGGTCTACGTGGCAAATTTGACAAAGAAAAGTAAACAACGTGTTAAAAATTGACGTAGGTCCCACTTGTCATCGTCTCCACTCTCGTGTCCTCGTCCTCTCTTCTTTCCTGGAAAGCACGCACGCAAGTCAACGCCGGCCGGAGAGCCACCTCGCCCCGCACCAGCGCCCCGGCCGGCTCCGCCTCAGTCCACCTGCCGTCGCCCCGTCCTCTTCCTCCTCCCCCTTTCTCCTCGACCTGGGCAAACCCCAGCCCGTCGAGGATGTCTTCCTGCCCTCGCCGCAACTCTGCGTCCTGGCTGCTGAGGCATCTCTTGATTTCCCGATCTGTGGCCGATTTCTCGAAATCCACTGAAAAAATCCCTTCTTGGCGGCGGCGCGCTCTGTGTAGTGGTTGCGGGCGAAGATGCGGGCGAAGAGCTCGCCGCCCTCGCAGAGCTCCATGACCAGGTGCACGCCCTTGGCGTCCTCACAGGCCTCGTGGAGCCGAACCACCGGCACCGCGCCGCCGTACGAGCTCAGGTCCTCCGCCGCCGCCCCGTGCGGCAGCCCCGAGTCCAGGGAGGGGAGAGGGGTGCGCGTGCGTGCGGCGGAGACTGGCGCGCGAGCTCCCGCGGCGTCCGGGCGAAGGGCACCATGGGTGGCTGCTACTCTGTCATCGCGGCCTCCAAGATGCTGCAGATGCAACGGAGGCGCGTGATGACGTGAAACACACGTTCGTTGGGAGACCCCAAGAGGAAGGTATGATGTAGTCAGCAGCAAGTTTTCCCTCAGAAAGAAACCAAGGTTATCGAACCAGTAGGAGCAGCAACTCTTCAGAAGGTTGTCAACGGCGCCAGAAAAATAGCTGTCGCAGGGAGTCTGGACTGTTGACGTGGAATCTGCACACAACACAATCAAACTACTTTGCCCCAACGAAACAGTGAGGTTGTCAATCTCACTGGCTTGCTGAAAACAAAGGATTAAACGTATGGTGTGGAAAATGAGTATTAAATTGCAGAGAATGAAAAAGGAACAGTTTGCAGTTTGTGGTTGTTTAATCAGTGTAAAAGAATGGACCGGGGTCCACAGTTCACTAGTGGTGTCTCTCCATAAAAGATAACTAACATGTTGGGTGAACAAATTACAGCTGGGCAATTGACGAATAGTGAGCGCATGACAATGCATATACATGACATGTTGACTACTATGATATTTAATTGGGCATTACGACATAATACATAGATCGTTATCCAACAGCATCTATGACTAATAATCCACCGCCGGGTTGTCATCCGAGTCCCCCGTTGGTATTAAGTTGCAAGCAACGGATAATTGCATTAAGTAAAGTGCGTAATGTAAACAAACACATATGCCGTGGACATAGCATCGTTAGGTTATCCCTAGTGGCAACAGCACATCCACAACCTTAGAACTTTCTGTCACTGTCCCAGGTTAAACGGAGACATGAACCCACTATCTAGCATAAATACTCTCTCTTGGAGTTACAAGCATCTACTTGGCCAAAGCATCTACGAGTAACGGAAAGCATGCAAGATCTTAAATAACATATAAGATAGATTGATAATCAACTTGACATAATATTCAATATTCATCGGATCCCAGCAAACACAACATGTAGCATTACAATAATATGATCTTGATCATGTAGGGCAGCTCACAAGATCTAAACATGATGGCACAAAGTGGAGAGACAACCATCTAGCTACTGCTATGGACCCGTAGTCCAAGGATGAACTACTCACGCATCACTCCGGAGGCAGGCATGGCGATGTAGAAGCCTCCGGTGACGATTCCCCTCTCCGGCAGGGTGCCGGGAAGAGGTTCTGAACCCTCCCGAGCTAGGGTTGACGACGGCGGCGTCTCTGGACTTTTCGTGGATATTTGCTCAGGTACTTAGGGTTTTCGCGTCGGGGGGAATAAGTAGGCGAAAGGGCGGCGGCTGCGGACCCCCGAGGGGCCCACACCACCCCAGGGCGCGGCAGGGGGGCCCGCGCCCTGTGCGTGTGGCCTCCTGGTGGCCCTCCTCTGCTGCTCCTTCGCTCCGTCAGGTGTGTTCTGGAAAAATAGGCACCCCCGTGTAGTTTCGTCCAATTCCGAGAATATTTCCAGACTAGCTTTTCTGGAATACAAAAACAGCAGAAAACAGGAACTGGCACTTCGGCATCTTGTTAATAGGTTAGTCCCAAAAAATGTATAAAAGTGATATAAAGTAGATGCAAAACATGTAGCAATTGGTATAAAACAAGCATGGAACATCAAAAATTATAGATACGTTTGAGACGTATCAGCATCCCCAAGCTTAGTTCCTACTCGTCCTCGAGTAGGTAAACGATAAAAACAAATAATTTTTGAGGTGACATGCTACTATCATAATCTTGATCATATAATATTGCAAGGCACATGTAAATGAATGAAGTGATCCAAGTCAATGGTCTATAATTTGCTACCAAATAGATAATGAGTAAACAATGAATCACACAAGCTAAACGTTTTCATGAATAGTACTTTCGAGACAAGCATCAAACAGTTTTGCATAAGTGTTAACTCATAAAGCAATAGTTTCTAAAAAAGGTATTTAATCAACACAAAGGAAGAATTTAGTTTCAGCATTTGCTTCAACTTTCAACATATTTATCTCATGGATATTGTCAACACAAAGTAGTATAACAAGTCCAATACATTGCATATAACGCATGTTGTAACAAAGTTGACACTAGTGTTTGCTTGTGGAAGACAGAAAGAATAGGAAAACTGACTCAACATAAAAGTAAAAGAAAGGCCCTTCGCAGAGGGAAGCAGGGATTAAATCATGTGCTAGAGCTTTTAGGTTTTTGAAAGCATATAGAGATTGCATAAAATATTTGATACTCCTCCCAACCTTGCTAACACAAGCCATGGCTAACCGAATCCTCGGGTGCCTTCCATCAATCACATACCATGGAGGAGTATCTATTTTTGAGAGGTGTTTGTTAATTGTCAACGAATGGTAGCGGGTGAGAACAGTATTCTACCTGTCGAACGGACTTTTAAGAGCGGCTCCCATGAAGGACGTTATTTCTACCAGCAAGGCAGATCATCCCTCTTTCTCTTTGGTTTACACACATTCAGGTATTTCACTGTTTGTCATTGCTTACTGATGAATCAGGGCAAAAGTGTGAAGAGAATTAATTGGTTAAAGTTGTAATTAATTGGGACTGGGCACCCCGTTGCCAGCTCTTTTTGCAAGTTATTGGATAAGCGGATGTATATGCCACTAGTCCAGGTGTAAAAGTCCACTCGACAAATAGAATAAAGAATAACCACACTAATTCCTCATGAGCTAGTAAACATTGACACAAAAAGGGAATAATAACATTTTGAATAATTTAAAGGTAGCACATGAAAAATTTACTTGGAGTGGCAAGGAAATACCACATATAGGTAGTTATGGTGGACACAAATGGCATGGATTTTGGCTCAAGGATTTGGATGCACGAGAAGCATTCCCTCTCAGTACAGAGTTTAGGCTAGCAAGGTTATGTAAGCAAACAAGAATATCAACCCGTACACCAAGTTTTATATGACAAACATATTGCAAACGTTATAAGACTTCATACCGTCTTCCTTGTTAACCAAACCCTGTTATTAGAAAATATCTAGACCTTAGAGGTACCACCGATGCAAACCAAATTTTCAACAAGCTTTACGGTAGTTCTTCACTAATAGGCTTAACTCATGTGATGCACAATTTAATCATGATCTACTTGTTAACTCAAAACAATTGACAAGCATCAAGTTATCCATTTTAGTGATCTACAAGATTAAGCAAGTTTTTCCTTATACCAATTACCACATGCAACATTTTCTGAACCAACCAAACACCAATCAATTTATTTCATCAACTCTCCAAACAAATATAAGTGAAGCAAGAGAGTACTTTCTACAAAAGAAAGCTAATAGCTCTGACAAGAGATACATGAAAACAAGAGCTAAAAGCTGAACAGCGCTAGATATGAATACTCAACAAATATAAGTGAAGAATAGGAGTATTCTCATGAAAAAGCGGAGCGTGTCTCTCTCCCAATCAAGAATGCTAGGGTCCAGTCAAGCTTTATTGAAAATAAAATGCAATACTGAAAATAAAAGCACACAGACGCTCCAAGAAAAGCACATATGATGTGAAAGAATTAAAATATAGTTTCACTAGAGATGACCTGATAATTTTGACGATGAAGAAGGGGATGCCTTGGGCATCCCCAAGCTTAGACGCTTGAGTCTTCTTGAAATATGCTGGGGAGATCCATGGGAGCCTCCCCAAGCTTAAGCTCTTCACTCTTCTTGATCCTATTATATCATCCTTCTCTCTTGACCCTTGAAAACTTCCGTCACACCAAACTCAAAGTAGATCTCATTAGAGGGTTAGTGCATAATCAAAAATTCACATGTTCTGTAAAGACGCAATATGATTTGTTACTTTAAACATTAGCTACAGCCACTGATGTTATGTGAAGCTCTTCCACCCAAAAAAGAATTTCACTCAACACTAGTAAAAGAGAGAATGCAAAAATAAAAAGGCATAATCTGTCTAAAACAGAACAGTCCGCAAAGACGAATTTTTTCGAGGCACTTACGACGCTCAGATCGAGAAACTCTGAACTAATGAAAGTTTCAGACATTCATAAAGATTACGCACAAAAATTTCAGATTTAATTAACAATCTGGTGATTTTAGGAATTTCGTACAGTGAACAGCAAAAATCTGTTTCTGCGCAGCAATCAAAATTAAGCATCATCTTATCATTAGAGGCTACTCTTGGCACAACAATGCGAGAAAATAAAGATACAAAGGAGTTGCTACAGAAGTAAACAAACTCCTTGACTCAATAAAAGAAAAATTGCAGAAAAATAAAATGGGTTGCCTCCCATAAGCGCTTTTCTTTAACGCCTTTTAGCTAGGCACAAAGCATGCATCAAGTATTACCAAGTGAAGAAGCATCAACATTGTAATTTGTTCGAACAATAGAATCATAAGGTGGCTTAATCTTCTTCCTAGGAAAGTGTTCCATACCTTTCTTGAGAGGAAATTGATATTTTATATTCCCTTCTTTCATATCAATAATAGCACCTACAGTCCTAAGAAAAGGTCTTCCCAGCACAATAGGGCATGATGGATTGCACTCAATATCCAAGACAATAAAATCAACGGGGACATAATTGTTGTTAACCATGATAAGAACATCATCAATTCTTCCCAAAGGTTTTTTAATAGTAGAATCAACAAGGTGAACATCCAAGTAACAATTTTCCAAAGGTGCTAAATCAAGCATATCATATAATCTTTTAGGCATAACAGAAATACTAGCACCAAGGTCACACAAAGCATTGCAATCAAAGTCATTCAATTTCAATTTAATGATGGGCTCCCAACCATCTTCTAACTTCCTAGGGATAGAAGCTTCATGTTTTAATTTCTCTTCCCTAACTTGTATGAGAGCATTAGTAATATGTTTAGTAAAAGCCATGTTTATAGCACTAGCATTAGGACTTCTAGCTAGCTTTTGCAAGAACTTAATTACTTCAGAAATATTGCAACCATCAAAATCAAAGTCATTATCATCAAAAGTAATGGAATTATTCTCTTCCTTATTGCTAGAAATTTCAGCATCTTTATCAAGGACAGTTTCAGAGTTATCAGGCAATTTAGGACATTTTGCAATAGAAGTGGAAACATTACCAACACCAACTATCTTGCCATTAATGGTAGGAGGTTTGTTAACACTTGAGTTTGAAGCATTTTCAGAAGTAGTAATAGTATAAACTCTAGCAATATTATTCTTTCTAGCAATTTCATCCTCTCTTTCCCATCTAGCATGCAATTCAGCTAACATCCTCACATTGTTATCAATTTTAACTTGTATAGCATTGAGAGTTTTGCTCTCTTTAACATCATGAGGCATGTTCTTTAGTTTCAATAAGTCAACATCAAGAGCAAGACTATCAACTTTAGAGGAAAGCACATCAATTTTCCCAAATTTCTCCTCAACAGTTTTATTGAAAGCAGTTTGTGTACTAATAAAATCCTTAAGCATAACTTCAAGATCAGAGGGTACACTCTTATTATTGTTGTAGGAGTTACTATAGGAATTTCCATAACCATTGCCACTATTAGAAGGATAGGGCCTATAATTGCTATTACCAAAATTATTCCTATAAGCATTGTTGTTGAAATTATTATTTTTAATGAAGTTCACATCAACATGCTCTTCTTGAGCAACCAAAGAAGCTAAAGGAACATTATTTGGATCAACATGTGTTTGACCATTTGCAAGCATAGACATAATAGTATCAATTTTGGCACTCAAGGAGGAGGTTTCCTCAACAGAATTTACCTTCTTACCTGTTGGAGCTCTCTCGGTGTGCCACTCAGAATAATTAATCATCATATCATCAAGAAGCTTTGTTGCAGCACCCAAAGTGATGGACATAAAGGTACCTCCAGCGGCCGAATCCAATAAATTCCTCGAAGAAAAATTTAATCCTGCATAGAAGGTTTGGATGATCATCCAAGTAGTCAGTCCATGAGTGGGACAATTTTTAACCAATGATTTCATTCTCTCCCATGCTTGAGCAACATGTTCATTATCAAATTGCTTAAAATTCATTATGCTACTTCTCAAAGAAATAATCTTAGCAGGAGGATAATATTTTCCAATAAAAGCATCTTTGCATTTAGTCCATGAATCAATACTATTTCTAGGCAAAGATAGCAACCATTCTTTAGCACGTCCTCTCAAGGAGAAAGGAAAAAGTTTCAGTTTAATAATATCACCATCTACTTCCTTGAGCTTTTGCATTTCACAAAGTTCAACAAAGTTATTAAGGTGAACAGCAGCATCATCAGTACTAACACCAGAAAATTGCTCTTTCATAACAAGATTTAAAAGTGCAGGTTTAATTTCATAAAATTCTGCTGAAGCAGCAGGTGGAGCAATAGGTGTGCATATGAAATCATTGTTGTTCGTGCTAGTGAAATCACACAACTTAGTGTTCTCAGGAGTACTCATTTTAGCAGAAATAAAAACAGTACAGAAAATAACTTGAAAGTAAACTAGATGCAAGTAACTAATTTTTTTGTGTTTTTGATAATTGAAAGCAAACAAGATAAAATAAAATAAACTAAGCAAGACAAAAACAAAGTAAAGAGATTGGAAGCGTGAAACTCCCCTTGCAGAAGACTGCTGTCTCCCCGGCAACGGCGCCAGAAAAATAGAGCTGTTGACGGGAGACAGAGAGCTTCCTGAAGAACTTCTACTCCCCGGCAACGGCGCCAGAAAAATAGCTTGATGACGTGAAACACACGTTCGTTGGGAGACCCCAAGAGGAAGGTATGATGTAGTCAGCAGCAAGTTTTCCCTCAGAAAGAAACCAAGGTTATCGAACCAGTAGGAGCAGCAACTCTTCAGAAGGTTGTCAACGGCGCCAGAAAAATAGCTGTCGCAGGGAGTCTGGACTGTTGACGTGGAATCTGCACACAACACAATCAAACTACTTTGCCCCAACGAAACAGTGAGGTTGTCAATCTCACTGGCTTGCTGAAAACAAAGGATTAAACGTATGGTGTGGAAAATGAGTATTAAATTGCAGAGAATGAAAAAGGAACAGTTTGCAGTTTGTGGTTGTTTAATCAGTGTAAAAGAATGGACCGGGGTCCACAGTTCACTAGTGGTGTCTCTCCATAAAAGATAACTAACATGTTGGGTGAACAAATTACAGCTGGGCAATTGACGAATAGTGAGCGCATGACAATGCATATACATGACATGTTGACTACTATGATATTTAATTGGGCATTACGACATAATACATAGATCGTTATCCAACAGCATCTATGACTAATAATCCACCGCCGGGTTGTCATCCGAGTCCCCCGTTGGTATTAAGTTGCAAGCAACGGATAATTGCATTAAGTAAAGTGCGTAATGTAAACAAACACATATGTCCGTGGACATAGCATCGTTAGGTTATCCCTAGTGGCAACAGCACATCCACAACCTTAGAACTTTCTGTCACTGTCCCAGGTTAAACGGAGACATGAACCCACTATCTAGCATAAATACTCTCTCTTGGAGTTACAAGCATCTACTTGGCCAAAGCATCTACGAGTAACGGAAAGCATGCAAGATCTTAAATAACATATAAAATGTATAAAAGTGGTATAAAGTAGATGCAAAACATGTAGCAATTGGTATAAAACAAGCATGGAACATCAAAAATTATAGATACGTTTGAGACGTATCAGCGCGCCGCCGCCGCCATCCTCCCCGTGGCCAGCAGCGACGAGCCATCCTCCCCGTGGAAGAGGAGCGCGCGCATCCTCGGGGAGGCCGACCAGTGCGGCCCATCGGGGGAGTGCTTCGCGAAGCGGTTCCGGCTGGGCGCGGAGCTGCCCTCGCCGCAACTCTGCATCCTCACCTGCCGCCTGGCTCTTTCTCCATCGCCCCATTCTTGCTTGCTACCCAGGTTCAACAGCTTCAACTGAAGGTCGCAAACGGAGCTTGGCTCTGATGGTTGGGTTCCCTGTGGTGGAACCAGCCCACCCAGGTTCAAGTCCTAGACTTGGCATGGGCGTTTGCATTTACCTGGATTTATTCCAGGATTATCCGGCGCTATTCTTTCAGTGGTAGGTGACGTGCCCGTCAACAGCGAGGCGCCTGTGGTGACTTCGTCAACCTCAAGATCTGCCGGCTCAGTCCTTCAGAGGTGCTCATAGGGGTAGGGTGTGCGTGCGTGCGTTCATAGGGGTGAGTGTATGTGCGTATTTGTGAGCGTCTGTGTTGTACTGTGTTCTCAAAAAGCTTCAACTGAAGGTCTTGATCGACAGCTTCAACTGAACTGAAGTTCTTGATCGATAGATTCGTCAGGTTGGGGTATGACACATGCACACATTGTTCCCAGCAGTTCGAACCGGCTTCTTCTGTAATGTGTTTCTTCTGTGCTCCAGCCTGAAGCTTAGGCATGCTGTTGGCGGTCAGGATAACCCAGGTTCTGCAGCTCCAGGATGTTCATCTTCTCACAGGTAACAGCACACAAGCGGCCGGCGACATCATCGTACCTGGAGTCTCAACTTGCGGGGCTTCAAAACAGACACAGTTCCTTCAGGTGTCGATGTGATTTTCAGGGTTCAGAGCAGTGCCGATGTGTCAAGCCCTTTCGGGTCGATGTTGTGGTCTCTCTGGCACTGGACTCTCTCCACAGCCACCGATGAGATTGGCTCAGCAAGTCCGGTGGACATGAACAAGCTACGGAGGTGCAAACAGATAAATATATAACACAAAGTGCATGATGATACATAACAGTTCAAAGAGATGATCCATTCTGACGGTGTAGACAAGTACATGACCAGTAAATTTTAACATAGGCGGTTCCCAGACAGTCACATATAGAAACGACAGCAAAAGATGCACCGAAAAAGCGCAGGCAGAAAAGAATATCTCTATCGGTATCAGCACACAGGTTACGGCATCAGCGCCTAGAAACAAGAATCACTGTCCAAAACGAGCGGGAGGTCACAGACTCCCCTACTGCGCTGCCTCCTCCTCTGCTGCCTCCGCCTCCGCTTCCACCGCCTGCTCGGTCTGCGGCTCCTCCTCCCTCGACGCCCTGGTCCACAGCGACTCCCACTGCCCGTCCGAGGCCTCCTTCCACAGCGTGATGTCGCCATCGCGGCCGCGACGGAGAGCATGTCACTCGTCAGGGACCAGGACACCCTCCACACGGGAGCCTCGAAGTCACGCATCACCTTCCCTTCCCACTTTTCTTCTTTGCCCTTGGTCCAGATGACGACCTTGCCATCCTGGGATGCGCTAGCGATGGTCGACTTGGCCAGGCCCAGGACCGGTGCCCACGCGACGTCTCTCACGCACTCTGCGTGCATGTCCGAGACCAGGGCGCTCTCCAGCTTCCAGCCACCGTTGACAAACTCCCACACCTTGACAACAGAGTCGAAACCACCAGAGACGAGCTTGTGGACGAGCTGATCTGAGCCGACCATGGACCCAAGTGCTGTTGCTGGAGCCCAGGAGACTGCTGTGACGCCCACTGGGTGTGCACGCTCGATGGCTGCGGCGTCCCATCCTCCATCGGGCCGCATGGACATGACAGAGATGGTGCCGTCGGAGGACCCACAGGCAAGGCAAAGGCCAAGTTCATACGGAGCCCAGGCAATGGAGTTAACTGAGGACTTGTGGTTGCCAAACACATGGGCCTGAGACCACTGCCCAGTCGCACCCTCCTTCCAGACTATCACACGGCCATCATAACCACAGGATGCCAGAATTGAACCATACTTGGGATGGGCCCATCCGACACGCCACACAGGGCCATAGTGGCCAGTGAGGGTCGCAATGAGCTGGGATGGGGCAGATGCAGCTCCAAGGCTGGTGATCTTCACAGTGGAATCTGAGGAGGCTGTGGCAAGGCGCTTCCCATAGTAGTCAATGGCAGAATCATGAACCATGTCCTTGTGGTCTAGCTCTATCTTCTTCGACGACATGTTAGTGCGAACTTAAATTAGATCCCTGCCTTTCACAGCCTCTTTTTAAGTCCTACAAGATTAAAGTGAAGTAATGAGATCGCTTCACGAACACAGGCTAGATATTGCAATTTATCATATTTATATATTCATATATAAAGAAAAACTGCATTAGATCACCCAATTTGAACATAAGCAGTAACAAAAATAGAGGGTAATCATGCAGTAGCAGTTTCTTGTGCTTTCCCGTTCTTACAGTCGTCTCAGTAAACCAACAGGTACCAAAGCAGCAATTCATCATGGCAGTAAACATCTTTCATCACAACAGACAAACTACATGTAACAAAAAGAACACAACCATCATACTTGCTAATTTGGGGGCAAACATTGTTTCATAGACTTAAAACTCGGTAGTAGCCTAACAGCAACTGAAAACTGTCAGTACAAGCCAGGCAATTCTTTGATCAGACATACACCCTCCCTGTCTATTTTCAGAAAATTTCCCTCGTCTCTAATCACAGCGCAGAAAGAGATGTCTAAGATTTATACACCTAGATACACAAATCATCCTTGCTATTCGGGGGCAAACATTGTTCCATAGACTTCAAACTCGGTAGCAGCCTAACAGTAACTGAAAACTCTCAGCATAAGCCTGGCACTTGCTCGATCAGACACACACCGTCCCTGTCTATTTTTCAGAAAAAATTCCTCGTCTCTAATCACAGCACAGAAAGAGGGGTCTAAGATTTACACATCTAGACTACAAAAACCAATAGATTTGACAGAGCCGACGTACATGAACAAACAGCAATGCCGTCTACACATGTTTCAGATCTAGAGAGTAAATTCAGCTTAGTATACCTGGAATTGCGAAAGACAACAGAGGTGACTAACGTGTTTTAGAAGGAAAAAAACATGGATGGCTTGGATCGGATCAGGGCCTGATCTACATCGGAGTTGCGTCCAGGGACGGATCTAGCCGGATTGAACCAAGATTTACACGCCTAGAATACAGCAGTCATGGATGCGAAGGCCAGTGGGATTCAACTAGTCGCTGGATGGGAACGGACTCGTACCTCGAAGCCCAACGGCGGAACGCGGTGCGGAGACGACGATGAGGAAGAACGGGAACGGCGATGGAGGCGGTGCGCGTGAGTCCGGGCGGAGGGGTTGGGCTGACTAGGGGACGGCGGCTGCTGTAGGGGGCGGCGCGGCGGTGGTGGAGATTTTGAGAGGCTGGGTTGGGAGATCGGGTAGATCAGGGGAGCAAGAGGAAGGGAGGGACACGCTGGAGAGGAAACGTGAGTCGTCGGATGCTGCGGAAGAAATGAGCTTTGGGTAGTAAAACGAAAAAATAAATCTATTTTCTGGATAACTAGTTTGAAAAAATAGTTTGAAATCCTGTAAAAAAACTAGTTTAAAACTTTCTCAAAATATATTTTTTCTGGAAAATCCTAGTGCAATTTTTTAGAGGGAATACATTTTAATGTCTCTGGATTATTGCTCGTGAACAACTTTGTTTACTTGACTTTTAAAACCGGACAACTTCACATGTTTTTAATCTATTGGTCAACTTTGATCTAGTAGTACTATTTAGTCGGCGGTTTGAGTTGAAACAGGTATAATTGTCCAACTAACCCAAGTATATTAGAATTCACGATGGAAAAAAATGATCTCCTCTTTTCCCTCTCCCGTGTCTTCTCCCTTGACCTCTCCACCTCCCGGCGCACCCTAGTACCCCCTCTCACTCTCTCCTTCCTGCACTTTGTCGGTCGGAAAGGAGAAGGAGAGGGGCTCGGCCTCCCATTCCCCCGTATAGATACATGTGTATTGGTTGTGTCTCCATTTTTATGCTTTATGCCCTTTAGTCAGTGGGAGTGGTTCGCTAAAGAGAAGAAACTAGCGACTCGGTTTTTGATAACAGTGAAAACATACAAACTAGATGTGTGGAACGCAGTAAGTCAAACATGCACAATGATCACAATTTATAAAGTAGCGTATATTTGCAATTACTAACTAATCCATAATTATTATAGATTTTGCATATATGAGGAACTAGCTAGCACTTTGATGGCTCAATAGATTAAGAAATTTATTCTTTATTATCTATTTCTAGATTTTTTGGACAACAACAATGTTATCTTATATGTGTATCCTCTTCCACCAATAATTAGAGAACACATTTACATGACTAAACAAACTTATTTGTGTAAGAGTCTAAGGAATATCCTACTTGAATGTAGTCATATATATCCAAAGTATTCATGCAGAGTGTGCTAAAATCAAACCAATACATGCTAATACTGGATCTAGGTGATATGGAGAGATCCAATAGTCAAGGCTGACTCTAGGTTCACACATACCCTTAAGTAAAAAATGTCTAGCTTTCTTGGGGATAAAAACCAAATACTTTTAAAATGTCAAGATATTTTTTTTTCAAAATATTTTTTGTGCACGTAGTAAATTATGTCCATACGATTATTTGAAATTATTAGATGCAACTCTTCAAGACATGTATGATCAGACGCAATCATCTTTTTGAGAGTATATTGTCCCAACTGAATACAAGCCGACTCTTTCTATAAGCATAACATACCATTAAAAGGGATTTACATTATTATATAATTTTGTTCCTAGAATAGTCCACTCCCAATGCATTTTTGCTGAACATCGTATATTTGTGCATGTTGGAAAGATACAACTAGCACAATGTATCGTATTTTAATGTGTCTTCTAGAGCTTGGTGTTTGGTATAGTGTGCGAGTCTAATTGGATGATGGTATGAAATTTGAAGACATGTGCATAAGATTTCCTCTGAGACTGTATCTAAGATAATTAAAAAATTCATATTGCTCCTCTTTAATTATGGGTAGCGTAGAAAAACTCTAATGTGGAATGTTAAGAGAATGTGTGATGCTAGATTTTGAAACGAGCCCAATATGGTGCAAAATCAATTACAAAGACGATAAAATGGCACACAAAAATTAGGCTATTAATGTGGTGGGGCCATATGGCAAGTAAAACTAATCAATTTTGGTAGTTAAATCAGAATGTGGATATGTGTTTCTTACTGATTACCCCCAAGAGCAAGGGATCACCGTAGCACCTCTCAATGTGGAAGTAAGGTATCGATCCGCAGGAGCAAGAAGGAAAGTTATCTATTCCCTACAACTAAAGTGTCACAAGTTTTAGTTGATTATGCACTAAACAAGTTTGGAGAACAAGGTGGTTGATGGATGGAAGTAACCAAGCAAGAATGTAAAAGTGTCCCAATCCTCTTCAATGCAAGAGGACAGGACAAATGGTAGCAAGCAAAAGCTCTCAAAGAGAGAGAAAGCCCAATCCTCTATGCAGCAAGAGGACAAGCTCAAGTGTGAGTTTCTTATAGGAACAATGGACACGGTTCATGGGTTCACTTAATCCTCTCTCCCTCATCTACTGTGATTATCATGTTATAGATAAAGTACACATAATTGTCATGTTTTAATGGTAGCTTTTATAACGGCTACATGTCCTAAAACACATAGTTGAAAGAAATACTCATTTGTGTTGCTAGTGTCACCCTCGTAAGGCTAGCGTGGTTGCTGTCACACCCACATCATACTTCTCCCTTTTTATCCCCAGATAAAGGATGTTAGACGGTACTGTGTCACTCAATACCTATGCCTTCTGTCACATTGGCCACCCAGTACCCACATACATCATACTTCATAATGGATAATATTCTAAACACTAGTGCAATGATTTATATTTCGTGTGTGTGATCACATCTCTCTCATCTATCTACACTTGGTGGTGCCAATCACCTCATGATAAAGATAAACAAGGCATTATGCATAAATCAAACCATCACATGCATCATAGAATATCTCCAAAGTATGTGTCGGGGGGCTGCCCCCGGGTAGGGCATAGAAGTGGAAAGGAAACTCAAGCCGGGTCACTCGAGCTGGGTCTCTTCGACCGGATCGGTTGAGAGAGTCGGTTAAGTGCAGGGAGACGCCAGAAGGGATTAGGCAAAGTCTAGCCGGATCAGAGGAAGAGATCCGGCTCGGCTAGCCGGGTTGCCTGAGAGAGATCCAGTTCGGCTAGCCGGATTGACTGAAAGAGATCCGGCTCAGCTAGCCGGGTTGCCTGGAAGAATCCGGATTACCTGCGATGTCGGATAATGCACAAAGACCAAGTAATGTCAGTAAGTTCACGAGTCCTGCAGGCCTCCTGCCCGAGGCTCGGAAGACAGCCAGGTCGAGCCATGGTTTTCCGGGTCGCAAGGCCCTAGGCGCTGACTTGGCTAATTCGGGAAAGGGCGGTGGCCTAGGCTCTGATCGGCTACGCTGGCTTAAGCTCAAAGAGGAAAAGATAGACCTGCCGTTGAACTGACGATGAGCTGGACTGAGTGACAGTAGCCAGGGCTTGTCCTGTTCCTCTTGTCCATGCCATTATCATCTCCGGCCAGGGGCAAAAAGGTAATCCGGTTAGTGTATAAGTAGACTAGCACATCCTCCAGTGCGGGGAGACGAACCCTAGAGCTCATTTTCCCCCCTCGGTAGCTTCTTCTTCATCGTGAGCTCTCACCATTGTTGCTTCATACAGCTCAAGGAGCGCACTGTACTTGTCACTATTGAGATATAAAGAGAGTAGGCTAGTGCTGCAGTAGGGGTGTTACCTCCACAAGAGGGCCCCGAAGCAGGGTACATCGTGGTGTGCTTTGTGTTCTTGCTTTCTTTGTTTCTTGTTCATGTTCTTGCGGTTTCTTGTGTGTTCTTGCTTGTGCACTTCTTGAGTGCATAAACCCTCCCCGGTTCCCCCAACGCACTTTCGGCCCCATCTTAGCCATACCTATGGCATCTGCCGTGATCCCACCACGACAGTTGGCGCCCACCGTGGGGCAGATTGAGGCGTTGGAGGGAGTTTACATCCGGACGGGCTCAGGCGAGCGTGTTCTTTCTGGTCTAATCGCCAAGATCGGCGAGTTCACCTTCGTCAGCGACAATGCAGGGTGTTTCGCCGGCAAGCCTTTCCCCGAGCATGGCTTCCTGATGATGCTCGGTAGCTTCGTCACCTATGTTGCTGTCGAGGCTGTTCGCGAGTACCCGGCGCAGGTGCTCGTGGCCGAGGACCCTCCTTCTTTCCGCGCAGCTCTCGGACAGCGTAGCGCTCGCCCCGGGAGTAGCGTGGAAGTGATGATGACCGGAGCAAGTGCTGGAGCTGGCAAAGGAGATGCCGGCAATAGCATACCCGAGGAGCTGGTTACGCCAACCGATCCGGTTGACAAGCCGACTCGGACGGCAAAGTTCCCAAAGGAGAAACCAGATCCGGTTGGTCCACTTGGCATGTCAAGTAGGGAGGCTCCCTTGGAGGATGTCCTGGAAAAGTTAGCTCGGCCAGTGGCACCTGGGGCAAATGTAGAGCTTACTATAGCTCAGTTAGAGGCAGAGCGCCTGAGGTTGCAAAAGAAGCCCGGTTGGTGGTAGAGTCTAGGCAAGCATTTGATAGAGACATGAGAGAGTATAATGCTGCCAATGGTATCACTGATGGTTTCACTCCGGTAGCGTCTCACCCGCGCAAGAGCAGATTTGCGTAACAGGGGTAAGGACCTCAATGACGAGTTAGCTAGAGCCGCAAGATCGAGCTCGGTAAGGCTACTAGTCAGAGATCGGGTACAGGCAAGCCGGTGTATAGCTCCCCGGCCAAAAATCTTAGGGCTGCAGCGGCAGCGCGAGCCGAGTTGACCACACTAACCGGGGATGCTTGGCGCAAGCAGGCAGAAAGGGTCAATGAGCTGGTTGATGTGTGTAACCGGCAGAATGAGGCTTACCGGAAGGCTAATCCGGATGCTGGTGGTTCTCGGGTAGTGGTGTCGGCTAAGGCGGTTAGCCAGAGGTCCAAGGGGCAAGCGTCATCCCCGCATGTCGGAGCTGACCGGGCCCAAAGTGTGAATTCGGGCAAGAGCAAACAGCTGCAGGCCTATGATGCTGAGTATGCCGGCAAGCAGCTAGCTGCTCAAGGAAGAGGTGGCCAGAGCAGAAACAATGGCGGTCAAGGCAATCCGGGGCCGGAAGGGGTAATTCGGCTGGCCGAGGTCAACCACCTCGCCCTCCCGGGCAGAATCAACCCCGGCAGGAGCAGCAAGTAATGGTGCAAGCGCAGCAGCAAGGTGGTGGCCAGGCGGGCTACCGCTATGATGATGGTAATTCGGCTATGGCGCGAGCCGGATACCAAACGTATGACAATGCACTTGCATCCAGACTGGGACCTCGGACGTTGGCTCCGGATGATCAGCGTCTCAGGTTGGATAGGATTTATCAGTCCGAGAGGCTGGAAGAGCAAGGCCCACCAGGTCCTCCGTGCTTTGGGCCTAGATCATGAACGAGCCGAATGTGCCGTTGTTTCAGCTTGGCCGAATCACAAAGCCGTATAATGGCAGCACTAAGCCGCAGGATTGGCTGATAGACTATGTATCCTCGGTGCACATTGCGGGGGGCAATCGCCGATGGGCGGTCCGGTATCTCCCGCATATGTTGGAAGGGCCAGCCCGGATTTGGCTGAATAACTTACCAGAGGGTAGTATCAACTCTTGGATGGATTTGGAGCAGGCATTTTACAGCAACTTCTCCAGCACTTACAAGAGGCCAAACCGACCTCAGCTCTTGTCTGCGTGCAGGCAGGAAGAGCGGGAGACAGACCGAGAATTTTTGACTCGGTGGAGCAACATTCGCAATTCTTGTGAAGGTGTCGTGGAGGAGCAGGCCATTTCTTGGTTCGCGCAGGGTTGCCGACATGGCACCCCGCTTTGGCAGAAGCTCCAGAGGGATATGCCAAAGACCCTAGCGGAAATGATCCGGATAGCAGATACATATGCTCTTGGCGATCCGACGCAGCCAGCGTTGGATGTGGTGGGAACAAGCAGGAGGCAACCGGTTAATAACCGAACTGGACCATTGAGGCCCAATGACCGACATGAGTTCGGTTATAAAAGGAGGATCCGGATTACAGATACGGCTCAGACCAGGTTGCTGCAGTAAATATGGATCATCCTGATAGCCAGAGACCAAAAAATGAGGGTCCAGCTTGGAGGCCGAATCAAGGTGCCTGGGCAAAGAAAGTGTGGGATGGACCGAGTCCACCTCTAACTTTTGAGGCAATGATAGATGGGCCTTGCCGTTATCACACAACAGACCCACGCAAGCCGGCCAATCATTCAACTCGGAATTGTAGCTGGCATCATCGCATCCAGGCAGAAGGTCAGAGAGGGCCACCTCAGAGAGGTGCTCCTAGACCGAATTTCAGGCCAAATACGCCTTTATCCGGAGCCAATGCAACCCCGGTGAACGAAGGAGCTCCAAGGCCGGCAGCCACAAAGCCGGTTAACCTGGTAAATATGGGAGGCAACAACAACAATGCTGGTCCGAGTCGGCAAGGTGGATACCCCGGAAATGATTACAAGGAGCTCATCAAAGTTATGTGGTTTTTGTGACCGAGCCAACTGACAAGAAAAGTCAGCTGCGAAGGGCGAAGGAGGTGAATGCAGTCACACCAGCAGTACCAAAATACCTGAACTGGTCCGAGCAGGAGATCACTGGAGCAGGGCTGATAATCCCAGGGTTATGCCAAGCCCAGGAAACTACGCACTGGTGGTGGATCCGACTTTGGTTGGACCAAAGATTAATGTGAAATTCACTCGAGTCTTGGTTGACAATGGCAGCGCTATAAACATCATGTATCGGGACACAATGGTCAAATTGGGTTATTCGCCGAATCAGTTGCAGCAGAGCAGTTGTACCTTCCATGGTATAGTACCCGGGGTGTCTTGTTCCCCAATGGGTAAGATATGGGTAGATGTGCTATTTGGTACCAAGGACAATCACAGACTTGAGAGTCTAGAATTCGAGGTGGTAGACTTGGAGAGCCCATACCATGCTCTGCTCGGCAGGCCGGCATTAGCCAAGTTCATGATTCCACTCATGTTGCTTACCTCAAAATGAAGATGCCTGGCCCGAATGGAATCATCACGTTGCGGGAGATTACAAGAAGGCCATACAGTGTGCTACGGTTGGTTCCACCTTAGCCGAGTCGTTGGTGATCCAAGCTGAGAAGAGCAAGATGCATGAAGTAGTAGCGATGGCGAAGTCAGCTCAGCTCGGCGTCCTGGCCATGACCAATCCGGATGCAGGTGCAACTTTTGAGGTGCCCAAGGAGACAAAGAGATCCCCATTGACCCGGAGAATCCGGAGCGCATGGCCATCATTGGGCCGGATTGGGCGAGAAATAGGAAAGCGCGCTCTGTCACTTCCTCCGTGAGAATCGGGATATCTTTGCATGGTCGGCTAAGGACCTGCCTGGTGTTCCGAGGGAGTTGGCAGAGCACTCTTTATTTGTCGGCCGGATGTGAAGCCGGTGAGGCAACCGACTCGTCGTCTTTCAGACGATCGAAGAAAAGTGGTGCTTGATGAGCTGGCTAAGCTACTTGCAGCCGGATTCATTATGGAGGTGTTGCATCCAGACTGGATATCCAATCCGGTTCTGGTAGAGAAGAAGAAGGACGAACCAGCGGTGGTCAAGGTGTGGCGTATGTGCATCGACTTCACCAACCTGAACAAGGCGTGCCCGAAGGATCCTTTCCTTTACCTCGGATTGATCAAGTGATCGATTCTACTGCTGGGTGTGAGTTGTTGTCTTTTATTGATGCGTACTCTGGTTTTCACCAGATACCACTGAACCCCAAAGATCAAATAAAGACTGCTTTTATTACCCCGTATGGGGCGTATTGCTATCGTGTCATGTGTTTCGGTTTGAGAAATGCCGGTGCAACTTATCAGAGATGTATGCAGAAATGCTTACATCTCAAATGGGCAAAAATGTGCAAGTGTATGTCGATGATATTGTCATCAAAACTAAAGAAAAACGCACTCTCCTCGAGGATCTCGAGGAAACATTTGTGAACTTGAGAAAGTATCGGTTAAAATTGAATCCGGATAAATGCACCTTTGGTGTCCCGGCTGGAAAGTTGCTCGGTTTCCTTGTATCGAGCCGAGGTATTGAAGTGAATCCGGCTAAGATCCGAGCCATAGAAAACATGAAATTGCCTAAATGTCTAAAAGATGTACAAAAATTTACCGGGTGTCTAGCCTCGCTGAGTCGGTTTGTGAGTCGGCTAGGAGAAAAAGCCTTACCCTTGTATCAATTGATGAAAAAGAGCACCGGGTTCACGTGGACCCCGCAGGCAGACTCGGCTTTCAATGAATTAAAAAAGATGTTGTCCACTGCACCAATTCTGGCATCACCTTTGCCGAATGAGCCAATGCTACTTTACATTGCGGCCACTAACCGGGTCGTAAGTGTGGTGATAGTGGTAGAGCGAGAAGAGGAGGGTAAATCCGTGCAGAGACCGGTGTACTATTTAAGCGAGGTGATCTCAACCTCGAAGCAGAACTATCCTCACTACCAGAAGATGACATATGGTGTATACCTGGCGGCCAAGAAGTTGAAACATTACTTCCAGGAGCACCCGATCACCGTAGTATGCGAAGCTCCAATCTCGGAGATCATTGGGTGCAAAGATGCGACTGGCCGAGTTGCCAAATGGGCAATAGAAGTGTCTCCTTACACCCCGCATTATGAAAGAAGAGATGCTATCAAGTCTCAGGCTTTACCGGATTTCCTTTGTGACTGGGCCGAGATGCAGTATGAGCCACCCAAGCCGGATTACAATTACTGGAAGTTGCACTTTGATGGCTCCAAAACCAAAATCGGACTAGGTGCTGGGATAGTACTCACATCACCGAAGCAAGATCAGTTGCGATATGTGTTGCAGATTCATTTCTCAGCATCAAACAATGTGGCCGAATATGAGGCACTGATCCATGGGCTTAATGTGGCTAAGGACATCGGCATCCGCCGGATAGAATGTTTTGGTGATTCAGATTTAGTGGTGCAGCAATCTTCTGGAAATTGGGATGCCCTTGATGCCAATATGGCACTATATCGATTTCATGTCCAGAAAATTTCAGGATTTTTTGAAGGCTGCGAGTACAAGCACATACCCGGCTGAGAATGAAGCTGCTGATATCCTGTCAAAACTGGGTCGTCTAGGGATGCAATCCCACCCGGGATATCCTTGAATCACCTAAGGATCCCTTCAATCAAACCTTCACCTGATTCCGAGTCAATTTTTATCCCAAAGCAAGAATCTGAAGCTGTTCCTATGAATGTTGATGTCGGGTACATTTGGGAAGACCCGGGGACTATGGAGACTCGGGGACTGCGCACCGAGACTCGGGGATGCTAACCGAATCTTAGGGAAAAGGGAAGAGAGGAAATGATGTTAACCGAATCTTAGGGAATGGACAGAACTGATAGAAGAAATAATGGCGGCCGAACCAGTGGAAATAGATGAGCACTTATTCCCTTTGCATCCAGTACCGGAATGGGCTGAAGAAATCATGAAGTTCATGTCGGAGGGGAGTTTGCCAAATGATGAAACCGAAGCTAGGCGAGTGCAGAGGAGGTCCAAGGGTTACACCATCATAAATAAGGAGTTATACAAAAGGAGTGCAACCGAGGTGCTACAACGTTGCGTGGAGCCAGCCGAGGGCAAGGAGATGCTCCTGGAGATACATCAAGGAGAATGTGGGCATCATTGCAGTACAAGAGCCCTGGTGGCTAAAGTATTCCGGCATGGGTTTTACTGGCCCACTGCTCATGCAGATGCAGAGGACATAGTCCGAAAATGTGAAGGATGCCAAAGGTTTGCCAAGCAGACACACCTACCCGCATCGGCGCTCAAAACAATTCCTATCACTTGGCCGTTTGCTGTGTGGTGTTTGGATATGGTGGGAGAATTCAAGCCGGCTAGGGTAACATGACACATATGTTGGTGATGGTGGATAAGTTCACCAAGTGGATAGAGGTGAAACCGATCCGGAAAGTGGATGGTCATTCGGCTGTAACTTCCTGAAAGAAATCATTTTGAGATACGGTTACCCCCATAGCATCATCTCGGATAATGGCACGAACTTTGCTGTGGGAGAGTTTGCCCGATTCTGCATGGATAAGGGGATCCGGTTAGACATAGCCTCAGTGGCACACCCAGAGTCCAATGGACAGGTGGAAAGATCAAATGCTTTGGTATTAGCTGGGATAAAAGCCGGTTAATGGAACCACTGGTAAAGACTCCGGGGTGCTGGATAGATGAGATACCATCAGTACTATGGGGTTTAAGGACCACGCCGAATCGGTCAACTGGCTATACGCCATTTTTTCTGGTATATGGGGCAGAAGCAGTGCTACCCACTGACATAGAATATGATGCACCAAGGGTGACAATGTATACCGAAACCGAGGCAAAAGAAGCCCGGGAAGATGCAGTGGATCTGCTAGAGGAAGCAAGAGAATTGGCCCTATCCGGACAGCGATATACCAGCAGAGTCTCCGACGTTATCATAGTCGGAAAATCAGCCCTAGAGTGTTTCATGAGGGAGATCTAGTACTAAGGCTGGTGCAGCGCAGCAAAGGCCGACACAAGTTATCACCTCCATGGGAGGGACCATTCATTGTGAGCAAGGCTATGCACAATGACTCGTACTACCTTGTAGATGCACAGGAACCAAGGACGGATGGCCTGGACAGACCCGGACAAGAAACCAAGCGACCCTGGAATGTAGCTCTGCTTCGACCCTTTTACTCTTAAGGGCGCAATGTATGTATCTCAGTTTATCATAAATGAAATTTCGGCAATCCGAGTCTGGACTCGGGGACTGCCTCGTCCTTATGCATGTGTTTTTTATTACTGTTTTGTCCATACCGTTCATGTGTCGGATTGCTTTGAACCTCGTCCCAAAATTCAAGTAATGTATGCTATGTTGTTGATCTTGTGACTCGACTGACAAACACCAAAATGGTAGTCAAGAGCAGAGGTGGAAATATGGGAAACATGAAAATGGACTCGGGGACTCGGTCCAAATCCGATTCGGCACATGTCGTTTACTAACCCCTGTTATTTCTTTTTTGTTTATGTTAGATGATTCTAAACCACAACTCGCATGTTGCAAGTATTGTATGCTATGATTCCTATCTTGTGACTCGACTGTCGAACACCTAAAAGGTAGACAAGAGCAAAGATTCGGCAAAAATAGTAAACAAGAAAACAGACTCGGGGACTCGGTTTAAGATGATCCAACATAAACCTGTCCGGATCACATTAAGCAAAATAAAATTAGTCTCGAAAGAGCTTAAATTGTATATTACATCTGCTCCCGGCATACCGGGGATTTAACGTTTTTTCATTAAGATAGTTCAGGAACTCGGTCGCAGGAGCCTCGGTCGCAGGAATGACCTTGGACGAAGAGCTGATAGCTTGGTAGACTCGGAGGCATCCGGATCAGCTGAAGTATTGGTGGTCTTGACCAAAGCTTGTTCGGCAGTCTCAGCCGAGTCGGTGGTTGGTATCTTGGAGGTCTTGGATGCAGATTCATCGGCGATCTTAGCCGAGTCAGAAGCAGGCACTTTAGTGGACTCGGTACTAAGATGATCGGCAGAGTTAGCCGAATCACCAGACTCGCCCTCAGACTCGGCGTATTCTTCAATTGAAGCATCGTCCGATTCTTCTTCTTCAGATTCTTCTCCATCCGAGTAGACCGGAGCCTTCAGATCAAGATGCTTGGTGTTTGCAAATTCGGCCATAAAGTTGGCAGCTTCCTCGCGGATCTTGATCCGGTCTGGATCTGAAGCCCATGAAGAACCCTCGCGAAGGGAGCGCACTTTGGCAAGATCAATCAGCTCATACCAAGACATGATGAATAGCAAACCTGCGTCAGCACCAGCGCGGGCGGACGAAGATCTCCACAGCTTTAACCGGGTCTCTGCCTGATCCAGGTCTTTGATTAGCTCGTCCGCAGACCGGGCTTGCCGAGCTTCAGGAAACAAGACTCGGTGAGCTTTGAGACTTGCATTGAACAGAGTAGTGTGGGACTCCTTTAAAGGAGCAATCCGAGCTTTAAGTGCAGTGATGTGGTCTTCGATATCCCATGTCTCGAGCAGGGGAGCCCCAGTTAACTTAGCTCTCTCAGCTCGGGCATCTCTCACAGCTTTGGCGGCTTGAAACCGGATGCTGGTGAACTCTCCTACATATAGATGAGCTAACGCTGAGTTAGACGAGGGTAAACAAAATTATGAGTCGGATAAGAGCAGAAGGGAAAAAGGAGATTCGGCAAACTTACGATCCATGTCTTCATTGAGGCTAGCAAGATCAGCAAGCCATTTCGCGCTGATCGCCTTGTGGGCAGCCAGATCATCTTTCGCCGCTTTAGCTTCGGCTTCAGCATCTGCAACGTGCGTTTGGATTTTCTTGTCCAATTCGGCCCGCTTCAATCCCGGCTTTGAAAGTATCTCGCTCCTTCTGGATCGAGTCTTTCTCCCTCTGCAGCGTGTCCCGGTCTTTTTTGACCTTCTCCTTCACTTTTTCAACCCGGTCAAGCTCCCGCAGGAGCCGAGTCACTTCTGACTTTTCCTCCGATAAAGCGCGCTTATGCTCCTGATCTTTCTTTTTCATCTCCTCACTTTGCGCATCAAAGGAAGCTTGGAGGGCCTGGTGCTGCAAGACTAGCTGCTTAAAGAGCCGGCTGCGAGCAGTCGTGATTTCCTGAAAGAAAAAGGGTTAATGGCGTAAAAAGAATCTCGGGGACTGGAGGCCCGAGATTAATGAAAAAAGAAAGTTGACCGAATCAATTGGAAAAGAGACTCGGGGACTGGGAGTCCCACGATTTTTGTTCAGATAACACAAAATTTATGATCAAGTGTTAGAGATTCAAGCCGAATGACTTTCTTACTCGGAGGAGTATCAGTCGTTCGACCCGAATCTCGGGGACTGGGGATAATGTAGATTGATCATGATGAAATAAAAGCAAGATTCGGCAAAGTTACCTCGAGGACCCGGTTAGCGTCGACGACCGAGGCCTGCACAGAATGTAGAGATTGAACACCGGCTAGGGCCAGCCGGATGTGGCGACGCTGTTGTAGAGAAGCCTTCGGCAAGGTCCGCAGCATTCCAAGCTTTAACAAATTCCTCTGCGGAGCCGAGTTTGTCGCCGCCCGGAGTGCGGAGATTCGGCAAGACCTGGCCACTAAGGCGGGCGCGAGTGATCGCCTCAGAAAGTTGATCATGCACCCGAGTCGCTGATGGAGCGGCAGAAACCGGCTTGCTAGCAACCATCTGCTTATCCGAGGTCGTTGGAATTGTGCCAAAGGAGACCTGAGTCGGCTTAGGTAGAGGCGATGCGCCGGGGCTTGGCTGGATCTGGCTGTTTCGGTTGGTTCTGCGACACTTGCTGTGCTGGTTTAGATACTTCCTGTTGCTGCTTCTGCTGTTTCTCAAGAGGTTGCTGCTGCTGCTTCTTCTTCTTCTGCTGCTCTTGAGCCTTGGTGGTAGGGCGAGGCTCCGGCTTAGTCAAAGTCTTAGCTTTCTCCTTCTCCAACTCCTTCAGAGGGCGAGGCCAAGTTGAATCTCGGGTGGGACCCGAGATTTCCTCTTTCTCCAAGTCAATAACCGACTCTAGAGCGAGAGTTGGCGGAGGAGTCTTGGCGGTTGTGGCACGCGCGGGAGAAGTGACGGCCTTTTCAGGAGATTGGTGCTCCATGGCCGTATCCAGTGGAGGAATGGGAGAAAGAATGGATGAATGAGTTTGCTCGGTGACGATGACGTCACTACATAGAGCAAGGTAAACAGTTAACTCGGATAAAGATGACTCGGATAATAGAGGAAGAAAGCAAATGAAGTTGGCATTACCCCTTGGTGGTAGGCATGGCCTTAAGCCGATTCGCCTTGATGGCAGCTTTCTTAATTCTCTTGGCTGGAGGGGCATCTGATCCGGACGCGTCAGGGCATTTCCGGGATGACCCTTGAGCATCCGGTTTGGCTGGAACACAAGGTTGTGACCATGAAATCGGAATGGCATCAATAGGATCTAGGATCCAGCAATCATCATCTTCATCCTCGGAAAGGTTGTAAATAGTTGGTTGCTTACCCTTGCGAATGGGCTTGGCACGCGGAATCGGCAAATAATCGTCCGTATCCGCATCCTCTTCATCCTCGCGCAGTGGGCTGCGATCCCGTGCCCACACCTTGGTGGAGAGATCTCCGTCTTCGGTGATCTGGCGGTCGAACAGCTGCAGTAGAGTCAAGGCAAGTCCGGATTAGTCCAATGGCATTTTGGTGGAGTATGGATTAATCCGGGGAATGATGAACTAACCTGTGGTGGAAGTGCGTCTCGGTGGAATGGCTCCACGCCCCACTTCCACTTATCCGACATCTCGGTGTAGGCAATGGCGTTTACTCGTCTCTTGACGGAAGCTTTGGTAAGGTCATGTTTGCTAATCCGGATAGGATCTAGCAGACCGCTCATATGGCAAATCTTGTGCTGACGTTGTTGTAAAGGACTGACCCGACGAGAGACGAAGGTTCGAAGGAGATCATCCGAGAGCAGGCCCTTCTCCAGAAAGTCCTCTAGAGTTTGGTGTATGACTTGAAGCTCCGCAAGAGCGTCAGCCGGATCATATCTGAAATTTAATTCGGCTGTGGGGGGCTCGATCTTGAACTCGGGCAAGTTGAGGGCATCATGGCCTTCAACGCTCTTCACGTAGAAGAAGGACCTTTGTCATTTCTTACAAGTATCCAGGCCACTGATTCGGGGAAAGATGGAGCCCGTCCTCGGGGTAATGCTGGACGAACCGCAGGCGGTCATCACCTTCGGGTCACTACCCGGGATCGTATGTTTCCGAAGATGGAAGTACTTCGCCCAGGTTTCGACAGTCGGCCAGAGACCGAGATATCCCTCCATAAAGGAGGTAAAAGCAGACAGGGAAACAAAGGAGTTAGCCGGGAGGTGGTGAGGATGCAGGCCGAAGAAGTCTAGGAATCTCCAGAAGAAGTCACTAGCCGGGAGTCTGAATCCACGCTCGAAGTGCGCCAGAAATACAACACGTTCACCCGGTTGGATGACCGGTTCGAGTTCGTTCCCCGGTTTTCGGCATATAACATTAGGTGTTATACGCCGGGTGCTCCGCAGCCATTCCAAGTCATCGTTGGTAACATCGGAACCCTCCCAACTGCCGGGGGGCAGATTCGACATATCCGAATCGGTCCTGCAAAAGGTTGGACATAGCCGAGTTAGAAGATGTGGAATCTCACATCTAGAACGAGTCGGATAACGGTGTAACCGAATCAGTTGTTAAGGGATACGGTAAAGGTAAACCCGGATAGGGTTGTCTAGTTACTGCGGAGAAGTAATTCGGCTAGTAACTACAAACACCTTTATGTGAAGATCTAGGGTTACGCAAGATCTACCGCAGCAGTATAATAGAGAAGAAATCCCGAGTAAAAATATGTTGGAACTGTTCAAGCAGTGGCAAGCCAAACTGGGGCAATCTAGTGCAAGACCTAGAAAGGAGATCCAGGGAATGCACTAAGGCGTGACAGTGAACTCGTGCGCGAGTGAATCTGCAAGAAGCAGGCGCAAGTTCCCATCGGAGTATGAACTCGCGCGAGGTCGCCATGGCCGGAAGAGGAGGAACTTACGGTTGTGATGCGATGAGGAAGAAGCGCGGTGGAGAAACGGCGGCGCAGGGCGCGATGTGCGGCTCCGGCGAGTTTTCTCCGGCGTTGTTGGTGTCTCCGGCGCAGCAAGGTCGCGAGGGCGAGGTCGCACCGGCGGCAATGGTGTAGATGGATGTTTCGAAGTGGAAGTGCGGGGAAGAAGAAGAGGAATCCCGCACCCCTATATATAGCCGCTCGCTAGTAACGGGCGCACTACCGCGCGGTTTTCGGGGTGTGGCCGGATCAAGTGTGCACCAGAACTTTGCGGTCGCAGCTGTGGCCGTGTATTTCAAGCACACGGTGGGTCACAGAATTGGAAGCGGTTCTGTGGATCGGGTGTACCGGTTAGCGAAGAAATCGAGGAGACGCGGTCATTTAGTCAAATGCACTCAAGTACCTGGTGGATCCGGATAATGTGCTGTCAGTGGCATGTCAAATCAAAGACCCGGATTACGGGGCCTCTGTGCAGAGATTCTCTGCCAAGTGTCCCGGGAAATCCTGAGACAAGATTGTGTAGTATGGAATTCGGTTAATGGTGATTGTTTTTTAAACCTGCTACGGCCCTCCATCCGAGGCTGTAGGACCGCACCAGCTTCGGGGACTACTGTCGGGGGGCTGCCCCCGGGTAGGGCATAGAAGTGGAAAGGAAACTCAAGCCGGGTCTCTTCGACCGGATCGGTTGAGAGAGTCGGTTAAGTGCAGGGAGACGCCAGAAGGGATCAGGCAAAGTCTAGCCGGATCAGAGGAAGAGATCCGGCTCGGCTAGCCAGGTTGCCTGAAAGAGATCCGGTTCGGCTAAGCCGGATTGACTGAAAGAGATCCGGCTCAGCTAGCCGGGTTGCCTGGAAGAATCTGGATTACCTGCGATGTCGGATAATGCACAAAGACCAAGTAATGTCAATAAGTTCACGAGTCCTGCAGGCCTCCTGCCCGAGGCTCGGAAGACAGCCAGGTCAAGCCACGGGTTTTCCGGGTCGCAAGGCCCTAGGCGCTGACTTGGCTAATTCGGGAAAGGGCGGTGGCCTAGGCTCTGATCGGCTACGCTGGTTTAAGCTCAAAGAGGAAAAGATAGGCCTGCCGTTGAACTGACGATGAGCTGGGCTGAGTGACAGTAGCCAGGGCTTGTCCTGTTCCTCTTGTCCATGCCATTATCATCTCCGGCCAGGGACAAAAAGGTAATCCGGTTAGTGTATAAGTAGACTAGCACATCCTCTAGTGCGGGGAGACGAACCCTAGAGCTCATTTTCCCCCCTCGGTAGCTTCTTCTTCATCGTGAGCTCTCACCATTGTTACTTCATATAGCTCAAGGAGCGCACTGTACTTGTCACGATTGAGATATAAAGAGAGTAGGCTAGTGCTGCAGTAGGGGTGTTACCTCCACAAGAGGGCCCCGAAGCAGGGTACATCGTGGTGTGCTTTGTGTTCTTGCTTTCTTTGTTTCTTGTTCATGTTCTTGCGGTTTCTTGTGTGTTCTTGCTTGTGCACTTCTTGAGTGCATAAACCCTCCCCGGTTCCCCCAACGCACTTTCGGCCCCATCTTAGCCATACCTATGGCATCTGCCGTGATCCCACCACGACAGTATGACAAGTCATAAAAGATCCAACACAACAGTAAATACATAACAAATATTATCTCACACCACAATATCCACCATGGGAATTACATAGATGACCATAATCATGTTCAGCAGCTCATACGGTACTAATTAGTGAAGCTCAAAGAGAGGAGAGATACATAAGTTACCACCACAAACCCAAATCCAGGGGGTGGACTACTCCCCCTTCATCATGGTGATGATGGTGGAGAAGTTCTTGCTGTAGATGTTGATGATGAACACGCCGGAGGGGGGTGGAGCCCTCCGGAGGTGACTCCGGCGGCGTTTCCCCCATCCGATCTTCTCTGGCGGCAGCCTTCTGACTCTATGTTTCGTGGTTCTGTGTTTCTCCGCCGCCTCCTTCCAGAAAACGTCGGGGGACCTTTTTTATAGGCGTTTTTAGGTCAAGACGGAGTCGGTGGAGCAAAGATCAACGACAAAGGAGCCTCGAGGGCCAGATGGGTGGGTCCCACGCGGCCTGGTACTGTGGCCGCGTGGGCCCCCTCTTTTGGCCCTCGGGCCTCCGTTTGATCGCTTCCTTCGCCCACATGTCTTCTTCCATCCAAAAAATGACGCCCCTAAATTTGCAGGTGATTTGGACGACGTTTGGGTCCCTGAAACATTAAAATACAAAACTAGGGTTTTCTGCCTGTGCAGGGTTAATTCCATAAAAATAGGAAATCATTAAGATATTTCCAAAATCATGATAAAATATTGATATAACCCTTATATGATGCAAATATGATTGGAATATGAGTGAATAAAGTGCAAAGTTCATGTATGCATTTTACATGCATCAACATCCCCAAGCTTAACCCATGCTCGTCCTCGAGTATGAAGGTGATAAAACTAACATGGACTTTGCAATTTAATACTAACAATGGATATCAAAGATGATTACTATTGCTTCATAGAGTCAAATGATTCATTCTTAAAAGGAGTAGCAATATGCAAGATAGTTTATGAAGTGATATCAAGTATTCAATGCAAGGATGTTCAATGATAGTTCACAAAACATAACAGATAGTAGTATGGACCACATGTATGCATAATGATAAGTATGGACATCCTACATTGGTCATAGAGTGATGATGAAAATCTGAATATGATAGGTGGACACTTTGGAAAGATGTATAAGTGAGTAGAGGTAAAGCATGCATACGTTTCATCTAACCTCCAAACTCTTCTACTTAAGTTAATGATTGCAATGTGGTAATACTTGGTGTCAAGCTCTCATTCCCCTATCATAGCATCTTGAATGATTATAGTTTAATGTGAAAGCAAATATGAGTAGTGTGCTTGACAAAGTAAAGGTTAGGTGTCTCATGCCCCTTGAATACAAGTATCTACACCATGATTACTCAACTTAGGAAACAAAGCAAGTTCAAGTTATATATCATTGTAAGTAATAATAGTATCATCAAGAGCGTCAACTGGGGTACCTCTTGTCCCAGGATATGGAACAAGCCCATATCAAAATGACAAGACAAACAAATAAGATGAACAATCTCAACACCCTTTTTATTTACCATTGGAATAGTTATTTATTATAAGGTGTATCACAGACGGTTCACCATAGCATGTAAGTAAATTTCCACCATGAATGATGCATGACTTAGATTAGCGGCCCAGGCGTCTCTCTAACCATTTATACAAACTCATTTAAACTACTTCATTTCCACCTCATTTCACCATGATAGGCATCCATAAACAAAAGTACATGATATCAACTAAATGAGATGAAGGAACATGTTGAAATATATAATCACTTTTGTGATAAATGTCACAAAAAAGGGTTTATCCATTTAATATCCAGGGGTGACCTGTAGATATGGATGTTCAATTTAGGCTCTTCGATCAAAAGAAACAGACAACCTTAAATAGGTTATTTGTGTCTTAGAAAACAATATGTCAAATGTCACGTATGACATCATAAGGATGGATGATCTGTGACAGGCATATATTAGAACAACATTATGAAATATTGTGTATATGTAATAATTATAAAACAGTATGTAGCATAAGAGCTAACCTACACTCACATTAGGATCTAACGTCATATAAAGTTATTGACTTAATGCATAAAAATAATGCCCTCGGATTTTGAAGGCCACAGTTCTAGTTTGAAACAATGATGCAATACAACGTGTTCTGCACTGGACCAAGATTGATGGTCTTAATGCACTTGCTGCCAAACTAGTGCGTACTAGTGCGTACTAGATGGTAACTTACCATTGGTAAGGGCATCTCCAGCCGTTCGGCTCCCCCAGTCTGAAAAATGGTGCCTTTTTGGACGGCCTGGGGAACGCCGGAGCAAATTGACGTCCTGGGTTCGGCGTTTTCCCAGTCGCCGAACCCAGGCCGCCCCCCGCCGGCCAATTTTCGGTCAAATTTTCAACATACAAATCAACACACACATGAAGTTTCGGCCAAGTTTCGGCCAAACTTTCGGCATACAAATCAACACACAAATAGTTCAACATACAAATCCACACACAAATAGTTCAACATACAAATTCATAGACAAATAGTTCAATAATGCAAGCAAATAGAACAAACTAGGCATCGACATGGCCATTGCCTTTGCGCCTCCACAGGTGCTCCACCAGATCATTCTGCAGCTGTGTATGCACCATGGAGTCTCGAATCTCCTGGCGCATAGTCATGAAGTTTGCCCATGTTAGCGGCACCTGGTGATCAACATCTGCAAGAGGACCCTGCATGTAGTACTCAGTGTCAGCCACCGGATCATCCCGCTCGCTCTCAATGATCATGTTGTGCAAAATCACACAACAGTTCATCACCTCAGACATGTTGGCCTTGGACCAAGTCAGAGCTGGGTACCGGATAACAGCGAATCGAGGCTGCAGCGCACCAAATGCCCGCTCAATATCCTTCCTGCAAGCCTCCTAGCACTTGGGAAACCAAGTTTTCGCACTTCATGGCACAGGGTTGGAGATGCTCATCACAAATGTTGACCACTTTGGGTAGATGCCATCTGCAAGATAGAAGGCGGCGACTTCCTAGCTAGCTGTATGCGGCGGAGGGGAGGGGTGGTGCCGGCGGCGACATCGCGGCGACGCGAGGGATGGGGAAAAGAAAGCGGCGCAGGGGTGGGATACGTGCTATCACTCCGACAGCGCTGGCCCACGCGCGCTTTTACCCCCCAGGCCGAACCCGGTGGGCTGGGTTTGGCCTGGGAGCGCCGGCGCTAATTTCCGCCGATCTGGCGCTATTTGGTCTCCTGGGGGGGCCGATTGAGCGAAAAATGGCGCTCTCAGACCAAAACGGCGCCAAAATCGGTCCTGGAGGGCGCTGGGGGACGGCTGGAGATGCCCTAAGCTCCGGCATACAAAAGTCATTGAAGACAAGCAAGTGTCCACCCCTGGGCGCCCTCTCGGGCTATCCACGTGGCGCTACATCGTTTGGCCGCTAGCTCGTTTCTTTGTCACGTCTCGCGTGCGAGCTAGTAGGAAAAAAGAAACGCAAAATCTATTTCGTAACCGCGCACTCTCTCTTACACGGTGCTCCACCGCGCGCGTCGTCCGATCGTGATCCTGCGGTGGGGAGTGATCTCGTGCGTGTACCCAGACCCCGCACCGCTCTCTCCTTATCCTCTCTCGCCCGCACGCTCGCCTTCTCCCCATATCCCCGGCCTCGATCCCTTCTCCCCACCATCGTCCCTTTCTCCTCTCCGCGCCGCCTTCCCCTCCAGCAACCCCTCCTCCCACCAGCGTCCTCTCCTCCCGTCCGCGTGCTCCCGGCCGTTCAAGCTCCAGCGCTCCGTCCAGAACAAGGACGACAACCTGCCGCTAGATGCGCCGCCGCCGCCGCTTGACAAGGAGAACGCCGACCTCCTCCTGCTGCAGCTCTCCCCCGATGCCGACGGGGACGAGCTGATGCGGATCGATGCCGGTGAGCACCAGATCGACGGCCGCCCGCATCAGCCTCGCCGGAGAGCCCCGGCGAGGTCATGGAGACGAGGTGGTGCCGTGGTGGCCTCCCACGAGTAGGACGGCGGCGGCCTGATCCGCACAGCCTCAGTTCTGCTCGAGGAGATCGGTCGGTTATGCGCCGACACTACCTACCACGAGAATAAGATGCCTAGCTCTCCTCGTCGTGGTAGGCTGCCGGCCTCTGTCACCATCAGTGCAGCCTTAGGCCCCGGCTCCCTCCCGCGTCTGGTATGCGTTTGCTCCTCCTTCATCAGGTTCTAGCCGTCATGCATGGCTTTGTGTTCTTTTTCATGTTTGATTCTCTCTCTGTCTCCAAATTTTCTGGTCGCCACATGCATCTGGACGGGCTTTACACTATTCTGAACTGTTGATTCAGCGTATTGGATGCCTGTATGCCTTCAACACGTTTGACAAAATTCCCCATCCCAGCCAGAACGGTCACACAAAATTTAGCACTCCTCAGTGACGGTAGTAGCAATGCGATGTTCCTATTCTCTGATCCGCTGACCAGCATTTTCTTCTCCTCCACAACTAGCAGGCTACTTATGTATTTTTTTGGTGACGGTATTAAGCTTTTCCTTCATCAACACTGATGTATTTTTTTGGTGTACACAGCAGATGTATATGTATACAGCCTACATGTAGTTATTCATGTCACCATATCTTTAACCATGGCTTGCAGATGTATGTTTGTAATTAAGAAAGAAACACTTCTCAGTTACTTGTTTTTTTCTTATTCAGTTTCAGCAGGGTATCAAGCCCCTACTGCTTTTTGCAAGCATGTACGGCATCAGATGTACATTTCATGCAAGTTCTTATACATAATTGATGTAGCTCTTTTTTGAATGCTGGTTGTACTTGTAGCTTTTTTAGATGTATAATGCACATGTATATGTGTACATACAAAGCACTATCAAAACAAGTTCGATAGTGTTTCTGATTTTTGTTGTATGTAGTTTATTCACCCACAATATATAAGTTAGATGAAAACTCCATGTTAGTATCGATACTTATTTTCTCTGCCATGATTTGCATGTGTCACTAGATGAGATTTAAATTTCAGTACACATTTTTTAGATGTATTTTTACACGACATCATAGATTTTGCAAAATTTAGTCTAATTAACATGATGCTTTATCTTTTCAGTTTCACCAGGGAGTCCTACAGTCATATACAACTGTTTGAGTACACATTTCTGCATGAAAACATACAAGTAGTTATGCTGTTTTTCAACAAATGTACTTCTATGCAAGCTACTTCTATGTTTCCTTTTTTTTTTCCATGTTACTAACTTGAAGCTTATCTTTTTTTTTACAGGTCAGATGAGTTTGTTACTACATGGAGAAGTTATTCAATGTTCAGCTAGCCAGATGAGTTTGTTTTCCATGAAGAATTGAAGTTCACAAGTTCAGACAGCTACTTCGAGGTTCTGCCAGCTACATGTTCTACGAAAACTCCAGTTTCTCTACTTCCAGAGGAGTTTTTTGGGGGAGGAAAATACATGTCTTTTTGTGCCATCCAGTTCATGATCTAGATCTTCCTCTACATTACTACAATGGCATCAAGATCATGTATTTAGAACTAGTTTCTGGTTTTCATGTTGATGCGAATGTAGTTTGCATGATGTTCTTGTTCTTCCGGGTTCCATAACCAAGTGGTTAACTGAACAAATGGTTGTTTCTTCTGTTTTGGAGTACAACTACATCTGAAAACTCTAGGGAATACTGCAATGTTAATTTCCTGCAGGTTTCCTGAAGATATACCTTCTTAAGTTTACTTGATGTTCCCCCTCAGTCGACAGCTCTTGATGTTACCACCTAAACAGACATCTCTTGATGTTTCTTGCTACTGCTTTTTTTTGGAGATTTTTGCTGCAGATGTATCTTCTGGGGCGTGGGGGGTAGGCGTGGAGGAGGGGTAGTGTTCTGGTTTGGGATTTTTGCCACAGTAGTTTTCTGCTGCTAATTACATCTTCAGGAGGATTTCTGGACTAGAGAGATTTCTGAGAAAGTGTTGGGTTGTAATTTTTCTATAGTCCCTTAATCCGGTGCATACAATACTACATGGAGAAGAAGTTGAGACATGTAGTTCCAGGTTCAGCCAGCTACAACTTCTATGAAAACATGTAGTTTTTGCGGAGAAAACTACATGTCGCTGGGGCATCAAGTTCCTGCTTTAGATTACTTTGGGAACATAACTGCAATGGCATCAAGTTCTTGCTTTTAGACTAGTTAATGGTCTCTTGCTTTTAGACTGTAGTTTTGCATGAAGTTCTAGTACTTCCGGTTTCCTGAACCAAGTGGTTTATTGAACTATGTGCTTTCCATGGTTGTTTCTTCGAAATTGAACAAGTTTTTGCTGTTTTTTACATCTGAATCTTCGAAATATTGCATTGTTCATTACCCGGAGGTTTCTGGGAGCTATAATTGATTTATTTTATCTTTCCACTGCCCTCCTGGATGTTCCCATGTACTGCTAGCTGATGTATTATTTTTTTTTGCGAAGATACAGCCAGAGCATTATAGCAAGAAAATTACAGAAAGGACCTCCTTGAAGCACAAAATTACAAACCAGTCCTTCTCCTGTAACGCGAAGCCACCGACGAACCGCAGAACGCACCGACGGCGCGCCGCCGCCACATCGCCACACTGACCTTGGTTCGGCAGATGTCCCCAGGCGGACGGGAAGTCGTCGGAACTCGAAATCCGGAGATCCTCCATCCTGCGCCACCGGTCGCGTCGCCAACTTGCTCGAACTCGGGCTGCATCAAGAACTCCAAAAGCCGAGACCGTCGTCTTCGATCTCCGGCACGGGGACGCCACCCACCGCAGCACCGAGCTGCGAGGGTGACGGAGGCAGCAGATCCACGCCAGAGCTCCACCGGAGCGCCGTCGTCGGAGGGAAAGATCTCCACCTGCAAAACAACCACACCACACCGACGACGCCACCGCCCTCCCAGCGCCGCCGGCAGAATCCCTAGCTAACCCTACACTATGTACACACCGGGATCCGGCGTTCCCCCACCCTCCCGCTGCCGAAGCAGCCGGCGGAGGGGAGGAAACGGCCGGATCCGCGGCGGCGAGGTGGGTTGACCGGGGAGGGTTCAGAAAATCGCCTCACCTACTGTAGACGAGAGGAAGGGGACGGCCAAGGTTCCGTCTATGACTGTATATTGCTAGCTGATGTATTCTATTGGTTTCTTCCTAGAGATCTTGATGTTTTTTTTTTGCAGATGGCACTTTTGGGGCATGGGGGATGGTGGTATATTGGTGTACGTACAGTGCCACGTACAGTGTATGTACAGTAGTTCACGTGCGTGCGCGCAGTGTATGTACAGTGTACGTACAGTAGTTAGCTACGCTGCGCGGTTCACGTGCGTGCGCGCGTCGGTGGACGTCTATTTCCATTCCCATTTCAGTTTGTTGTCTGATTCGGACCAGGGGCAGGGGATCAAACTTTCCTTTTTTGGTGGGGGCACTGTGTAGCGCTAAACAGTGCCCGGGCACTGTGTAGTCGCGTCCAAAAAGAAAACACTCGACCCGCTGTGAGCCTGTGAAACCCTACCTGCTGCCCCGCTCCTCTCCTCTTCCTTTTCCTCCTCAGGCACGCGACCCGCTGCCGCCGCCCTCCTCTGCCAAGCCTCTTCCACCACCACCAGCGCCCCGTCTCCTCTCCCCCTCTCCCTCGAGCCTCACCTCCTCGCCATCCTACCCTCGGTGCCCGGCACCTCGCCTTGCGCCGGCCTCCTCCACCGATTCCCCGCCGCCGCGCCTACCCGCTCAAGTGCCCAGGCCAACTCTAGCCTCCCTGTCGCCGGCGTGCTCTTGCTTTTTCACCTCGCCTCTCGTGTGGTTGTGCCGTCCCCAGATTCCTCTGTCAGCTCCCCACGCGCCCAGCGCGGTGCTGCTCCACAGGCTCGACAGTCCGCGACCCCCCTGCCCGTGCACACGCTCGTCGACTCGGGTCTGACAGCCTGGTCATGGTGGTGCTGCCTCTTGAGACGTTTGATTCTGTGAGTGCTCTGAGTGTTTCTATTCAATCAATGATTCTTTTTGTGAAATACTGAAATAGTGAATGTGGTGACGCACAACTACAGGTCTACAGCCGTTTGTGGAGTTTTTTGCCTCGCTCAGTGGTGACGCACATTTGCAGCCGTTCGTGGAGTTGTTTGCCTCGATCAGATGGAGCTGCCTCATCTGCAACACCGACCTATAAAACTGCCCATCTCTCTCTCTCTCGAAGACACAATAATTTTTGTTCTGGGTAATAAATATGTAGACATGTGTGTTTACAATGGAAATGATATCTTGCATTCATATTAGAAACCAGAGCGTACAATTACCTCATTTGGCTTGCTGAATGGCAGGTTTATGCTAGGACTGGGATGGCATTCGTGGCTATTGGTGACTGAAGAACTGTGGCCATGAGTATTAGCACCTGTAATAGCGCCGATGGACAGGCAGCAAGACTACAGGAGAATAACCGGACCGGCAACACTGCAAGATGCAGTAAAGGTGATTCATTACCCATGCTTATTTTTTATTTCCTATTCAGGTTTAACATACATGAGTATATATTAAAGACAAATAAATAAGTATAACATTATTATTGGAGTTGCTATTTTGAGAATGATTCATATTCACTTCATGTTTCTTGTAGCTGTTCGTTCATGCGTGCGCTGCTCCGGAGCTCGGGGAGGCGTGGCTGGCCTGCTCTGTGCCTTCACATGTTCCGGATCCCAGCGACCCGAGAGGTATTGTCCTTCCTTCAAAAAAATTCTTAAATGGTTGTTCCAAGCATTTCTCTTTTTGAATCAAATAATTTACCAAGATGGAATCATGGAAACAACCTGCAGATGTCATACCATTGTTGCAAAGGTGTAGATGGGTATGTTACTTTCAGTGTTTAGTGCATGGGATTGGAGCCAGAAGAGGGAGAGGAAGACAAGTAAGCCGGTCCATACTGAGGTACTGAACCAAATGCACAAAAGCATTTTCTTACATGTTTCTCACATCATTAATCTGGAGCCAATAGAAGGTTTCATCTCATGCGACAACACTAGAAATGCCAAAATCAAGGTGAACCTGCAAACAAACAGGTCTTGACTATAAACATGGTCAATGACACCCTTTTCTGGTTCCATGTTTTTTGTTGCCTTCATTTCGTTAGTACTCTGCTGCCTGGTGGCAAAATTCAGGTGCTATGGGATGTGATGAAGTTGCTACTGCTCTGAAAGTTACCATGTTCTTTTCACTTAGCTGCATATGGGTAGTACATGTGCGAGTCCATGCTTTCTCCTTAGTTTGTACATCCTTAGCAATATAATCTCAAGCTATATCACCTTTTAACAATAGTACATTGTGTGCTTGCACGGTTTGGTCATTTTTCATCTATTTCTTCTAGACTACATGAACATTGTTTACAGGTCACTATATGCAGTAATAGAAATTGCTTTCCAGGTAATATCATTTTGTTATGAATAATGAAAGTAATTAGTTTGGTGTGGTGAAGTAATTATTTGAAGGATCAAAACTGCATGTTATTCATGTATTATTAATTCTGAGTGGTCACTGATATCTAGAATAGAACAATTCTGTTGCAAATAAATATCAATGCCAATTCGTGCTTACGGTTGAATAACAAGTTTTGAGAATTGTACCAATATACTTCTATTGTCATGGGGTTTCCTTTTTCTTGTTTATCGCAATCAGCAAAACAATTTATCATGCTCTTCGTGTTGTGCCTACAAGATGCCAGTATATGACATTGTTTGCTCTTTCATATCCTGCAGATTAATGTCGCATTAGAAACAAATGCCCCTAGAATGTATAGGGCAATGTGGCTACCTCTCCCGGAAATTTCACGCAAAGATCAGCTTTCCTACTTTTGGATCCATGTTACTTCAAAAGGTCAGCTTTGCTCTTTTGCTGACTATCCATTTATTTATTTCCATGGAAATGACAAAGTGGGTTCTACTGAATATCCTAACTGAATGCTTGTGGAATTGGATTCTTTTGAGTTAGGACAGGGGGAGGTAGAGTACAGCGAAAATTAGAAGTTCATGAGAGAAGTTGTATGCAGAGGCCGGGGTCTGCCCCCTTTTGGGTAAAAAAAAACCATTAAGACACTTTGCATATTTTATCTTAATATATGCAGGATGGCTACACTTACTTTCTGTGCTTAGCTATTCAATACTCCATGCAGTCTCTGAAACTATTTCAGATCTATACTACTTTATATATCTGGCAGTAGCATGTTGTAGTTATAACAGTGTGTGCAAATCTAAGTAGTGCTTGCGGTCTGTTTGGCTTAAGTGTCAATACATGCGGTTGAACCGATCTAATTAATTTCTATATAATTATTTGATGTATCAATTCTCACAAATAGCTAAGGTGTATTAATTTTTGGTTCTGTTTATCTATCATCTCTAACACCTATTTCCTTTGATAATGCAGTTTGGTAGCTGAACAGTGCAACCATGAGTTTGGAGAAGTTTCACATTAAAATTGTGTTCATTGGCGATGTCGACTCTGGCAAGTCGACCATAAGTTCCAAGTTCTGATCTACAAGCTTGGAGGTATTGACAAGGGTGTGATGAGTCTATCAATGAACAAGCCATGTTTCAGATCCCTATTCCCACGACTGTTATGGCAGCCCATTCCAAAGGTATCAATTCTATTTAGTCATTTTTATTCGATAAAGAGAGCTTTTGTATTAGCTCAAAAGATGTATCAAGTACCAATTCTATTTAGTCATATTGTAGTGATTGGTGAAAATCATTCTATGAGTCTAATATTTCCTTTTTCTTAGAGTTGACAACTGTAGTGAATACTTAACTGAACTTGCAGTCTGGAAGAGCTAGCTATTTGTACCATGTTGTAATCACAGACTATTCCTATTGAAGAAATCTTCATTTCTCTCAATTTAAAAACCAAGCATGACGTGGTTGGGATTGTCAACCGGTTAGAGGGTGCATTGTTTGCACGGAATCAAAGGATCTCAAAGGAAAGAAGCAAGAGGTCCCCTGGACGACATTCCTGGAATTTCATGAAGGACAAATCATCGGATGTAGAGAAGATGTCAGCGCGCATAGACAGCATAGAAACCCTTGTGCCGCTTCTGAAATCTGGATTCCCCAACCTGCCTCCAACAGAAGAGCTAGCTGACAAGAAGTGCATAGACAAGGTAGAAACCCTTTTCGACTTCTGAAATCTGGATTTCCCAGCCTTGTAAAGTTCCAATTTAATGAGGTAAGGTTTGCACCACATGACAACCGTAAATCAATCTCCGTAGTTAGTGGACCCTTATGCAGTTGGAAAATTTAATTTTTGGGTGCAGGACGTGGGGCATGTGGTATTGTGGAGGCCTACTCAATGGTTCTTGTTGGGGTAGCGTTCGGCATTGTCTCCAGGTAGCAGCGATCATGCTGGAGGACGACCTGATCAAGAAGCCCAACACACCCATGGCCACTCTGAAGTTCGACCTCTTTGCCGATATGTGTACCTCGCGGGTATCACAGAGTCTCCGCTGACCACATCCGACGGCCCCTCACAGATCATATTAGCATGGCCGATGGGTGCTTTGATGCCATCGTCAAGAGGAAAAGGGCGCGAAGCAGCAAGAGGAAAAGGGCGGGGTGTCCTTGTACGGGGTGATCACATGGACTGGGGCTGGCTACGCAAGTTACTTCCACCTTACTAATAGTGCACTCGGTTTGGGGGTTGAACTGACAGTGTAACACCACACGTGTTGTGACAGCAGCATTGACCGAGTCTTATATGTAGGATACAAAAACCTGATGATATTAATTAGGTTTGTATAATTGTTAGTATTACCTGATGATCTTAATTAGGTTTGTATAATTGTTAGTATTACCTGATGATACATGCCTATGTGATGATGACAAGGGGTGTAAGTCCGTCAACAGTAAGCGTGTCTGCTTGTGTGGTGTTGGGAAGATAAGATCAGCCTTGCTTGACGAGTTCATGAAGACACGTTGGGTTCATAGAGCGTCTGATTTGGAGTTCTGGAGAATAGGTTGATCGTGAATCTCAAAGTAGGGAATGAGATTGAGCCGCCACTGTACGGACCTGGTTTTGTTTTTCCTACTGATGTATGGTATTGGCAGAACAAGGAGTATTTGAGCTGAGCTATAGCTCTCCCACCCAATCCAATTTCTAGGTGTTGTGCTGTTGCCTTCTAATTCTACTACTTACTTTTATGCCTAAGAATTGGCTTGCACCTTCTAATATTGGGGGTTGTGATAAGCATGCACCTGACCGGCCAGGAGGCGCCCCGAGGGGCGCCCCAGCCTCTAGTGTCTATAAAGAGAACCACAAGCTCCATGTTTTTTATGCGTTTGCTCGGGTGCTCCCATATTAATTTGAAGTTGTAGAGTCGAGTGTAGTATGCACACATCAGAACACTCACCCCAAAGCCTATGCCGAGAAGACAATGTGCTTGACATTCAAAGTTATCACGTGAGATGGATCAACATAGGTGTGTGAGACATTGGGAGTTGTTGATATGCTGAAATTGGTGATCCTCCTCTCGCTGGGATGATTTGAACACCAAGATGGCAAGATTCCATCACGTAATAAAACATTGGGTCGATGAACCCACTGACCAAGCAGATCGCGTCGCGGGTCGCCTAAACCAAAGGGTTCTGTGAATCCGTGTAATACTTAAACTTTTGAGTAATAAAGCCCTTTATCTTAAAAAAATGACATCTACAACACGGATGAACTCATGTGAGGACACCATGGGAGCAGATTAGGAGTACTGACAAATGAAGAAGGTTTTGTCTGCTGCTTCCCATGCACAGGAACGTGGGCCTTTTATTCTTTGGTTAACTTAGGCCCTCTTTCCTTTGGTGTTAGTCTCGCATTTTTTCACTTTGACTACGTAGGGACTCATTGGCACCGGCGATTTAGACCACAATTACAGCACATTCAATACACTCTTTTCTCTGTCTTCTATATTCTTTTGGCATGTTGGGTGGTGTTCAGATTGTTTGCCTGTCTTTATCGTTAATTATTAAATTGTACGTGCGATGCGCGTCTAACTTTTGTGCCCTTATGGAACTATCTCAATATGACAAACAATTATATACAATATTTTTAATGTGTTTTAGCCTATTTTCTCGGCATGTATCTTCATTTCTAATCTAAATAATATTGTTAGCGTGCCTTTATACTAATAATGTTATAGTGTATTTCATCCAAGGTTAAAACACCACATATCATCGCAACTATATTTTTTGATAAAGTGCTGCAATAATTTCCTCTGAGACAACATTTTCAGTATTTCTCATCTTTAATTATGGGTAGCGTAGACAAAACTCTAATGTGGAACTTTAAGAGAATGTGTAATGCTAGATTATTAAAAGAGCCACAGATGGTGCAAAATCAATTACAAAGATGATTGATCAAAAAAATTGATAAAAAAGGATGATATGATGGCACAAGAAAATTAGGCCATTAATGTGGTGGGACCATATGGCAAGTAAAACCAATCAATTTTGGTAGTTAAATCAGAATGCGAATATGTTTTTCTTACTGAAACTAAATTAAAATGCATGTATCATTTTCATATTTAGATCATTTATGATAAGGCATAATAAATATTTGTAATAATTTATCTAAATTAATTTGACTAATAAATGTGTTGGTCAACTTTTTCAGAAAGATTTTTCTTATATTTTCGTCAAAAAGGCAATGTTGTAATATTAGTTCCAAATATATAATCATTTTTCACAAAAAAGGGGTTTATCCATTTAATATCCAGGGGCGACATGTAGATCAAGATGTTCAATTTAGGCTCTTCGATCAAAATAAACAGACAACATCAGATAGGTTATTTTTGTCTTAGAAAAAAATACATCTAGTGTCACTTATGGCATCATAAGGATGGATGTTATGTGATAGGCATATATTAGAACAATATTATGAAATATTGTATCTATGTAATAATTATAAAATAATATGTACCATTTGAACTAACCTAAACTCACATTAGGATCTAACGTCATATAAAATTATTGACTTCATGTATCAAAATATTCAACAATAAATACAATCAGAAATTCACTTTGGCTCCTGGGTGCATATGCTCCTGTTATTCTTTTCAAATTCAAAAAATATGAAAACACTTTGAAAAAATCTAAAAAACATTGGGCCAAACATATATAAGTTTTGAACATTCGTGAAAAAATTCGGGAAGAAATGGCACTTTCTGTGATCTGTGCAAAAATGACAAAATCTGTGGTCGAAATGAGATTTGAAATTACATTTTTTAATCCACAGATTTTGTCATTTTCACAGATTTTTGTTTTTTCCACAGACCATAAAAAGTGTCATTTCCTTCCGAAATTTTGTAGGAACGTTGAAAACTTGTATATGTTTATGCCTAAATTGTTTTAGATTTTTTTGAAGAATTTTCATATTTTTAAATTTTAAAATAAATAACAGGAGGATTTGCACTCGGGAGCCAAAACGTCTCTCTAAAATACAATGCCCTTACATTTGTGAAGGCCACTGTGCTAGTTTCAAATAATGATAAAACACCTCCACATGTTTTGCACTGGAGCAATATTGTGATTTTAATGCACTTCCTGCCAAGCTAGTGCGTACTAGCTGGTAACTTACCAGTGGTAATTCCCGGTAAACAAAAAGGCGTGTCTATAAAAAGAACCACAAGCTGCGTGTTTTTTATGCATTTGCTCTGGTGCTCCCCTATTTGAAGTTGTACAGTCGAGCGAAAATTGCACACATTAGAACACTCACCCCAAAGCCTATGCCATGAGAAGACAGTGTGCTTGACATTCAAAGTTATCCTGTGAGATGGATCAACATAGGTGTGTGAGACATTGGGAGTTGTTGATATGCTGAGATGGAGGATCCTGCTCTTCCAGGGATGATTTGTACACCAAGATGGCAAGATTCCATCACGTCATAGAACGTTGGGTCGATGAACCCACTGACCAATCAGATCCCACCCCGGGCGGCGAAAACCAAAGGGGACATTGTAGCTATGGCATCTAGAGCACAAATGAACTCATGTGGGGACGCCATGGGAGCAGATCAGGAGTGCTGACAAAGGAAGAGGATTTCGTTCGCTCCTTCTCTTTCCTTTGGTTAGTCTAGGCAATTTTAACTTTGACTAAGTGCCACAAACTCTCAAAAAAGGTAGGTCGCGTTCTGACTGGTTGAGCCGATACTCGTTTCCACGCCGGCCACATCCACCGACCACCATGGCAGCATCGCCAGCGCACCGCCGGCGCTCCCGGAGGAGCTCGTCGAAGAGATTCTCTTGCGCCTCCCTCCCGATGAGCCAGTGTGGCTCCTACGCGCCTCCCTCGTCTGCAAGGCCTGGGGCGGCGCCATCTCCCACCCCATCTTCCACCGCCTCCTCCACGAGCTCCACCGGACGCCCCCTTGCTCGGCTTCCTCCACGATTGGACTAACGGGATTGTCCCCAACTTCATCCCCACCACCGCCTCAACCTTCTCCCTCGCTGCTCCGGACCGCCGGGTGTGGCGTGCCCTCGACTGTCGCCACAGCCGCGCTCTCTTCCTTTTCAAGCGCGAGGATACTGAGGAAGAGGAATTTCTCCCACGGGAGCCAATCACAGGTGCCAAGGATACCCAGGAGGAACTCCTACTCCTTCTATGGGAGCCAATCAGTGGTGCCCAGCACCACATACCGGTGCCCGTGACTTTCCGGAGCTAGTGGCACTGGCACAAGAAAGGAGCCCCCCGATGGTGCAAAATCAATTACAAAGATGATAAAATGGTACAAGAAAATTAGGCTATTAATGTAGTGGGGCCATATGGCAAGTAAAATATATCAATATTGGTAGTTAAATCAGAATGCGGGTATGTGTTTCTTACAGAAACTAAATTAAAATCCATGTATCATTTTCATATTTTGATCATTTATGATAAGCCATAATAAATATTTGTAGTAATTTACTTAAATTAATTTGACTAATATATGTGCTGGTCAACTTTTTAAGAACATTTTCTTACATTTTTATATTGCTTTCGTTTGTGAGGAAACATCAAAATGCAATGTTGTAATATTAGTTCCAAATATATAATCACTTTTGTGATGAATGTCACGAAAGAAAGGGGGTTATCCATTTAATATCCAGGGCGACCTGCAGATCAAGATGTTCAATTTAGGCTCTTCAACCAAAAGAAACAGACATCATCAGATTATGTCTTAGAAAACAATATGTCAAATGTCACGTATGACATCATAAGGATGGATGATCTGTGACACGCATATATTAGAACAACATTATGAAAAATTGTGTCTATGTAATAATTATAAAACAGTATGTAGCATAAGAGCTAACCTACACTCACATTAGGATCTAAAGTCATATAAAGTTATTGACTTCATGAATCGAAATATCCAATACAATAAATACAATGCCCTCGCATTGGTAAAGGACACTGTGTTAATTTCACACAATGATACAACACATCCACATGTTTTGCACTGGAGCAACATTGATGGTTTTAATGCACTTCCTGCCAAGCTAGTGCGTACTAGCTCGTAACTTACCAGTGGTAAGCCCCGACATACAAAAGTCATGTCTACAAAGAGAGCCACAAGCTCCATATTTTTTATGCGTTTGCTCGGGTGCTCCCATATTAATTTGAAGTCGTACAGTCGAGTGAAGTATGCACACATCAGAACACTCACCCCAAACATATGCCAAGAGAAGACAATGTGCTTGATATTCACATTTATCACGTGAGATGGATCAACATAGGTGTGTGAGACATCGGGAGTTGTTGATATGCTGAGAGAGATGATTCTGCTCTTCCAGGGATGATTTGTACACCAAGATGGCAAGATTCCATCACGTCATAGAACGGTAGGTCGATGAACCCACTGACCAAGCAGATCCCGCCCCGGGTCGCGAACACCAAAAGGTACAATGTAGCTATGGCATCTAGAGCATGGATGAACTAATGAGGGAATGCCATGGGATGATGGGAGCAGATCAGTAGTGCTGACAAAGGAATAAGATTTTGTTCGCTGCTTCTCTTTTCTTTGGTTAGTCTCGGCAACTTTCACTTTGACCAAGTGCCACAACTACAGGCAGCACATCTGTCCATTGGCATACTCTAAGGGCGCGTTTGGTAGCCTGCATCTATTTGTGCGCTCAGCCAGACCAGGTTGTGGAGGGACTGATCTGCCTTATGCAGCCTCTAGACCATGTTATGCATGCCGTTTGGTTGCTCGATGGTCCATTACTCGCATGAAGAGAAAAACAGTAGCCTGATGTTTGGTTGTCTGCAAAATTCAATTTCGGCCGAGCTGGGTTCAAAGACTCGTTGTTTGGGTACATGCAATGATCTGCTGTGGTTACCCCTTCCCACTTGTGGTGAGGTTACCCAGCATGAACTGAACATGGAATAGAAAGAATGAAACTGAAGATTGGCAGACACAAATTCAGATAGTCATACTACAACAGATCTAGTTCATCACGATCATAGTATAGTTCGCAGCACGAGTGAAGCACGAACTCGTCGTGCTTCATCTCAAGTTCATCATTGCAGGGGTTAACATATTAACACCTCCCAAAATATTACAGTCCAGGAACGAAACATAGTAGTGCTGTTCTAAGGGGCTATGGCGTACTGCTGGTGGCAGTAGGCACGCAACCAGGATCTCCTCTCTGTGCCCGTCATGTCGGCGTATAGGAAATAATCGTCTTCGTGATCGGCAAGGTAGTTCAAAGCCTGGATCACTATGGCCGGACTGTAGGCAGTAGGAGCTGGCATGTTCGTCATTGCGAAGATAGTCTTCATCTGTGCATAGTTGGTGATGGGTCAGCAGCTCGTCGTCCTTAGGATTCATCTAGCATGAAGGTAGTTCAATGTTAGTTCGGGTTCATGGTGAACAAGCGAAACAAGAAGACAGAGTTTCAGGGGGACATTGATCTCCCCGTCGTGTACGCAATCAACGTATCGTCGTCCATCTTCAAGGTGCAGGAATGTTCACACCAAATCACCCCTTTTACTTTGGCGAGGCGAGTGATCCTAATCCACCTCTGTCTCCACTTCCGCATATGGTTGTAAATCTGCGTAGTGCTAACAGTAATCCCAGTGAAGTCAAGAACATCATTGCTCACTGTATTAATGTAGTGCTCTTTGAACCCTCTTTCAAAATTGATCCCCTTGTGGATGAGCTCACAAACCCTATTCAGAACGAACAGGGACATTGAAGCTGACCAGACAAGTGGAGATCGTTGAGTCAAAGCAAGAGGAACTGTTTTGCCCTTCGAGTTAGGCAGTGCTGTCGCAGACTCATCTGCCGGAAGAGCAAAGCTAAGAGGGGTTGCGTTGATGGCAGGTAAAGCATGGCGAACTGATGGAGCATACAGATCAGGATCCGTTGAGCTGGGCACAAAGATGTCCTACAATTACGACGAACATAATGTAATGTTACAACTAGCAACTATGTCGAACAAATATATGATAGTTCGCCGGACTAAGCCTAAGATCTAACAGAGTTGCACACTTTGAGGCAACCATGGACTAGAGTTCCATATAATCTACCGGTCATCTAAAAGAAGAACATGGGGAAGAGGCTCTTACAATCGTAGTCGTCGGAGAAGAGTTGCCGCCGACTAGATCCAGCACCACCTTGTTCAGATCCATCACCTCCTTGCGCCCAGCATCCTTGCCGTCGATCTCTCCTGCGACCTTGCACGGAGAAGAGTTGCTGAGGACGAGCTCTAGCGAAGGGATTCCTCCCGCCTCCGAAGAAGAAGACCCCGCCATCGTCGTCACCATGGAGCTCGAAAGGGGGGAAATGGTGTTTTGGATTTGGTTGCTGGCACGGAGGAACTAAATTGGGGGGCGAAATAGCGTGCCAGTGAGGGGAAATTGAATTGCGGTGACCGAATTTCCCCCGCCGCATATTTCGTCGTCGCGCCATCTCTACCTCGGCGGTGCCTGCATCAGCTCCCACGCAGCATTCCTCGAGGTCGCATCCCGGGAGTCTGGCTCCAGGGGCACGGTCGATCTGAGCGTGCCTCTCAGGCCTGGCCCGAGGCTGCTTTGATGACCGTGCTGGCCTGGCCCACGAGGTCGCTCAGGCAACCAAACCCGGCCTGTTGCAGCTGGCGGGCGGGCCACGCCTGTTGCAGGGCTACCAAACGCAACCTAAGAAAAAAGTAGGTCGCGTTCCGAGTCCAACCTGGTTGAGCCGATGCATATTCGACTCCACGCCCACATCCACCGACCACCATGGCAGCATCGCCAGCGCGCCGCCGATTCCGAACCTCGCCGCCGGCACTCCCAGACGAGCTCGTCGAAGAGATTCTCCTGCGCCTCCCACCCGATGAGCCAGTTTGCCTCCTACGCGCCTCCCTCGTCTGCAAGGCCTGGGGCGCCGCCGTCTCCCACCCCATCTTCTGCCGCCGCCTCCACGAGCTCCACCGGACGGCCCCCGTGCTCGGCTTCCTCCACGATTGGAGCAACGGGCCTATCCCCAACTTCATACCCAACACCGCCTCAGCCTTCTCCCTCGCCGCTCCGGACCACCGGGTCTGGCATGCCCTCGACTGTCGCCACGGCCGCGCTCTCTTCCTTTCCAAGCGCCAGGAAGAGGAACCAATCATAGGTACCAAGGATACCCAGGATCAGGAACTCCAACTCCTTCTATGGGAGCCAATCAGTGGTGCCCATCACCACATACTGGTGCCCACGACGTTCTGGGGCGGTTGGCCGAGCGCCGCCGTGTTCTGCGCAGCGGACGGGTGCGACCACCGCGACTGCCACGGGGGCCCTTTCCGCGTGGTCTTCGTCTTCACTGTAATCGTTAAGCAACACGACGACCTGGAGGAGCAGGAGTATATTGTTGTGAATGAGCAACTCTATTCCAATGGGGCCAAAGGCCAGTACATATACATGAGGTGAACAGTAGAGCTATACACATCTAACAGCTATACACATCTAACACCCCCCTCAAACTCATGGTGGATCAACAACACTGAGTTTGGAGAGAAAGAACCCATGCTGCGCTCGAGTCTGTGCCTTCGTGAAGAAATCCGCCAGCTGTAACTCAGAGGGCACATAGTGAAGAGCAAGAAGCTGATCCTGCACAGCAGCACGCACAAAGGAGGCATCGACACCGATGTGCTTGGTGAGCTCATGCTTCACCGGGTCACGCGCAATGCTGATAGCACCTGTACTGTCTGACAATAGAGGAGTGGGTGCAGCAGCAGTAACACCAAAATCCTCTAGTAACCATCGCAACCAGGTCACCTCAGCCGTCAACATAGCCATCGCTCGCAACTCAGCCTCTGCACTAGAGCGGGAAACTGCAGTCTGCTTCTTCGTCTTCCAGGCAATGAGAGATCCTCCAAGAAAAACACAATAGGCAGACAGCGAGCGGCGATCAGAAGGATCACTAGCCCACGTAGCATCAGAGTAGGCCTGGAGCTGGAGAGAGCTGGAGCGAGGAAAGAAAAGGCGACGGGAGATCGTGCCACGAAGATATCGGAGAACACGAAGGAGGTGACTATAGTGGACAGAGCTGGGAGCAAAACGAACTGACTCAGAATGTGGACAGGATATGATATATCTGGACGAGTGACAGCTAGGTAGACAAGGCTCCCAACAAGGTGGCGATAGCGTGTGGGGTCTGTGAGGGGATCACCATCAGTAGCACGAAGCTGAACATTGAGCTCCATAGGAGTCTCAGCAGTGCGCTCATCACCAAGAGCGGCACGAGCAAGAAGATCCTGAATATATTTTTCTTGGGAGATGAAGAAGCCATCAGAAGTCGAAGAGACCTCAATCCCAAGAAAATAGCGAAGAGGACCAAGATCAGACATCAGGAACTGCTCACGGAGGCGGGCCTTAACAAAGGCAATATACTCAGGGTCGTCGCCAGTAATGATCATGTCATCAACATATAAGAGGAGGAGCGTCCGACCACGAGGTGAGGTGTGGACAAACAGCGCGGGGTCATGGTCGCTAGGCGAGAAACCAGCGGCAGTCACCACAGAGGCGAAACGCTCAAACCAGGCGCGAGGGGCTTGTTTAAGGCCATAGAGGGAGCGCCGAAGACGGCAGACCATACCATCAGGAACAGAGTACCCCGGTGGTGGCTGCATATAAACCTCCTCACGCAACTCACCATTGAGAAAAGCATTCTGGACGTCAAGCTGAGACACAGACCAATGACGAACAGAAGCCACAGCGAGAAGAGTGCGAACAGTGGTCATGTGAGCGACGGGAGCGAACGTCTCATCATAATCGCGGCCGTGCTCCTGCTGAAAGCCACGAGCCACAAGCCGAGCTTTGTAACGCTCGAGAGAACCATCGGAGCGAGTCTTGATCTTATAGACCCACTTGCATGTGATGGGACGAACACCAGGAGGAGGGGAAACGAGATCCCACGTGCCAGTGCGCTCAAGTGCAGCAATCTCCTCAGCCATCGCAAGCTGCCATTCAGACTGAGCCATGGCATCCCGATAGGAAGAGGGCTCAACAACAGCCGAAAGACCAAACTGGGAAGGAGAATAGCGATCAGGAGACCGTAACGAAGGCCGAGACCGAAGGTTATGAACCGGTGTACACGGGGAAGGTGGCGCTCCGGAAGTAGAGGGCATGTCAGAGGGATCATCCTCAACACGAGGGCGACGAGTGTAGTGGAGAGGAAAGGGAGAGAGGGTAGGATGCACTGGAGAGGGAGGTGGCGAGGGAGGAGAAGATGATGGTGTCGGCGGTGTATCGGGAACAGTGGGACTCGGCGGAGGTGGAGGTGGAGGAGGAACATGAGGCACGGAGGGAGATGTGTCGGGAAGTATAAGAAAGGAGATATCCTCAACCGAAAAGGTCGAGGCAGTAGGACGCGGATAGTACGAACGAGACTCATCAAAGGTGACATCACGGGAAATACGGAGCCGACGAGTAACAGGATCCCAACATCGATAGCCCTTGTGCTCATCACTATAGCCAAGAAAGACACACTCAACCGACTGAGCGGTCAATTTGGTGCGTTCGCGGGGAGCTAAGAGAACATAGCACACACACCCAAACATGCGAAGAGATGAGTAGTCAGGAGAACGACCCGAGAGACGCTCCATGGGGATACCACCCTGCAAGGCAGCCGAAGGCTGGATGTTGATAAGATAGGTGGATGCGGAAACAGCCTCAGCCCAAAAGTGGGGAGGAAGAGAGGCAGCGATCATCATCGCACGAGCCGTCTCAAGGAGGTGGCGATGCTTGCGCTCAGCAACGCCATTCTGAGCATGGGCACCAGGACAAGAGAACTGGGCAAGAGTACCCTCCTGAGCAAGAAAACCACGCAACATCTGGGAGATATACTCACCAGCCGAGTCAGCACGAAAAACACGAATGGGCGTGGAAAACTGGGTGTGTACCATGGCAGCAAATCGCTTGTATATAGGGAGAACCTCGCTGCGAGATTTCATAAAATAGAGCCAAGTGTAGCGAGAGAAGTCATCAATAAAAAGAACATAGTAGCGATGACCACCTTTCGAATCGAAGGGAGCAGGACCCCATACATCAGAATGCACTAAGTCGAAAGGACGCTGAGAGACTGACTCACTCGTAGGATAAGGTAATTGAGTCTGTTTGCCAAGTCTACAACCATTACAATGTAAAGATACATCGCCAGAGACAGACCCTAAGACACCTTGATGCACTAGCGAGGACAAGCGAGAGCCACATATATGACCAAGTCGATGATGCCACTGTTGGAAGGACGCAGAGGAGGAGGCAGCAAGAGCATGCGAACTGGCGGGTGTGGTGGCAGCGGAAGGAACACGAAGCCAGTCAACCTCCCAAAGGCCCTGAGCATCATGGCGCCGAGGGCCAGCTCCAACTAGAGCCTTGGTGCGACGATCCTGAACAGAGCAAGAGTCGGGATCAAGAATGACACGACAACCAGAATCAGCAAGTTGAGCGGCAGAGAAAAGATTCATGGTAAGACGAGGAACATGAGAAACACCAGGAACAGAGAAGGACGGAGTAGAAAGAGTGCCACGACTAGCAACAGGAAGCGGTGTGCCGTCGGCAGTAAGAACATTGACAGGAGAATCAAGAGGTCGAAGAGAAGACAGAGGAGAAGAATCAGAAGACATGTGAAAGGAAGCTCCAGAATCCAGAACCCACGGAGATGTACCTGACTGAGTAGGCGGTGGTGGCGGAGCAGCAGTAGTGGAAGCAGTCAGGGAGGCAGCAGTGCCTGTCGAGGAAGAACCCGAGGAAGCCAGTATACGCTTGAGCCGCACAATGTCCTGGTCTGTGAGTGATGCAGTAGAGGAGCGACTCAGGTCACGCTGCTTCTGGTGACAGTCAGACTCTGGGTGACCCGGCTTCTTGCAGTAGCCACAGAAGGTGTGAGAGCGCCGACCTGATCGTGCATAAGGCGGGCGCCCGCTCACCCCCCTGAGGGAGTGGGGAGCAGCGGTGGAGCCGGGCAGACGACACAGGAGCCCGGGCAGAGAGCACAGTGGGAACCACAAGCAAACCAGCAGAACGGAGACGTGTCTCCTCAGCTCGAAGCTCTGCAAGTACCTCTGATATAGGAACACGACGACCACGGGCAAGCAGGTTAGCACGCCGAGGCTCAAACTCTGCACGGAGGCGAGACAGGAACTCATGTACACGCTGAAACTCCAAATCTGACCTCACTGTCTGACAGCAGCGACAAGTACCACAAACAACTGTCCTCAGAGAGTCAAGCTGACGCCAGATGGCAGAGCACTGTGTGTAGAACTCATCAACAGTAGAGTCACCCTGCTGAAGATCATGCTCCTGACGCACTACAGATAGGTAGAGAGCATCACCAGAGGGCTGATAGCGCTGACAAAGATAAGTCCACATCGCAGCAGCAGTGCCCAAACCCATAAACTCAGAGGCAAACTGGGGTAGAACACTAGCAGTGAGCACGGCAGCAGCACGAGCATCATCATTGCACCACTGAGTGTAAACAGACAGAGCATCCCGATAGATGGAGAGAGACTCGGAGTAATCCGATACCTGCTGGTCATAGGCCTCAACTGCAAGATCATCAGCATTCTTGGCGGCATCCCGATCAGCCTGAGAAGCATCAGCAGCAAGAACGGGTGGCACCGGTGGGGTGGGAGCCACAGGAGCAACAGGGCACGGCTGACAGGAGACCTCGCCAGAGAGAACACCCCACAGCAGGAGGCCACGCATGTGGATACGCATAAAGCCCACAAAGTCAGCGTAGTTGGTGCCATCAAAGATCACAGAGCACCGAGGAATAGCAACATAGCCCGAAGAAGACATCACGAGCTTTTGCTGTTACCGGTTTCAGATCCGGTATGAAATCCGGTTTCAGATCCGGTATGAAATCCGGAAAATCCGGGCCTGGTACCGGAATCAATCCGGAATGAATTCCGGGTCAGCACCGGGCGAGATCCGGGCGAAACTGAGAGAGTCCAGTACCGGTTTTTGGAATCCGGTTTGAAATCCGGAATTTTCCGAGATCACCACCGGAAGCTCGACGCGACACGGACGCGGCCCGACGCGATGCAGACGAAGACGGCCGGAGGCGGCCGCGTCGGAGACGGAGACGGGCGCGGCAGAGGCGGCCGCGGCGGATGCGGCCGGAGGCGGCCGGAGACGGGCGCGGACGGCCCGATGAAGGCAAGCCGGAGGACGGCGGCGGCGGAGCTTCCGCAGGCCGAGGACGGTGGCGGCAAGGCTTCCGCAGGCCGGGGACGGCGGCGGGCAGGCCTCGCGCAGGCCGGAGACGGCGGCGCGACAGGCCGGAGACGACGACGGTGGCGGAGGGACTCCGGCGACCGGAGTTGCTACGTACAGGGAGAGGAGAGCAAGAGCACCTAAGCTCTGATACCATGTTGTGAATGAGCAACTCTATTCCAATGGGGTCAAAGGCCAGTCCATATATATGAGGTGAACAGTAGAGCTATACACATCTGACAGCTATACACATCTAACATATATCACGTCGGCGTGCGTATACTCGTCGGAGACTGGGACGTGGGGCGAGCTGACCTCCATGCACCGCGATTTGGAGATGATGGACTTCAGATTTTTTTCTGGCGTGCTAGTTGGCAAGTCTCTCTTCTTCTTCTTGTCGGACAGCGCAGAGATCCTGGAGTACGACTTGGCAAGCCATGGCCTGACTGTGTTCGACCCACCAGACTCCCGGTACTATGATGAGAGATTTCACCTCATGCTGTCGGAGGATGGTGGACTGGGAGTCAGCCAAGCATTGGATCCGCATCTCAAACTGTGGTCAAGGGAGCCTGCGAGAGATGGCACCGATGCACGATGGGTGCTGAGCCGAATCATCAAACTGGAGAATTATCTCCCAAATGATGCTATCGTGGATGCAACATGCTTTCTCTATGTGTTGGGCTTTGCCGAGGGAGCAAATGTCATTTTCTTGAACACACTTGTTGGCCTCTTCATGATCGAGCTTCAGTCGGAGCGGGTGACCAAGGTGTGTGATGATCGTGGCTTATGTAATTTGATTCCAGTTGTCAGCTTGTACACTCCTTTGCCCCGCAGCAAGCACCATGGCCAGCATCCTAGTGAGGAGGCAACTTGCAAGGAAAGGGGAGGGGAGGAGGAAAAGGCAGTAGAGCAGGCACAGCAGTTGTTCAATAAAGGGGCTATCGAGGAGGGTGACTCTGTCAACACTTGCTTCATCGACGCTCTTGATACCAGGTTAGGGTTGCTCCCAAACGGCTCTCGTAGTCCTAACCATGTTGAAGCTGTTCTTTTCATCCGTCCTTAATTAGTTACTTTGAGTCTTAAGTTTTCTAGTTTGGGCAATGACTGCTACTCTGCTAGGTGCTTAGGTTTCTCGTGTTCCATATTGAGCATAACTGTTTATGTTAGTGTTTTGAGGGATTCATCAAGCCTAATTAGCGTTCAGTGTTATTCCATAGAAATACTTGGGAGTTAGATAAATTGTCTTTCGCAGCGAGCATACCTATGTGTGTTGGTGTTTCACTGATTCAGCGAGTTCAGTTAGCCTTAGTGTGTCCTTCCATAGAGTGTTATCCTATTTGAGAAATGTAATATGCCTCTCTGGTACTGGCTATTTATAGGTGTCTCATTCATGTGCAGTTTATTTGTATGGTACTCCAAAATCATACTTTGTAAGCTATGCAAATACTAGCTAGTAGTTCATAAAGGAACTCCAAAAAATGATTAGTACGTGTGTCATCACAATTGCTAATGTATCATGGATAATTGTAGCTCATGCTGTTCTATCTCAAGTTACAGACACTTTGATGGCCTTATGTCATAACTTTATCAATGAACCATGAAAAAAATGATACACTGTAAATTTACTCGTTTGTGGTCACCTAGGGTTCCCAGTTACAAAGAAGTTGCTCTGGAGTGTGCTATTACGGAATATGGATGTGCCTTGGGACATAAATCTCATGAGGTGGTGCCCTGCTTAGACGACTCTGGATGTCTCCTCTCTCCCGTCACTGTTTGAGAGAGGTGATTTTTCTCCCCCCGCAGATCCACCTTCTTGCCGACGATCCGCCGGATCCCCTGTCCTCCGCCGGCCGCTCCGGCGGCGGAGGGCGGGGGATCTCCGTTTCTCGGGTGTAGATAGTGTAGGGTTTGAGGGTTCGGCTTCCGGCGGCGCAGTGGAGGAGGATGGGTCGCCGGCGGCGTTTTTGGTGCAGGGTCAAGCTTCCTCCGACGGTGGTGCTCCACGGAGCTTCGCGGTGTTGATCCTGCCCCCTTCGCTCCCTGGGATCTCCGGATCTGCTGGGAGCGCCTTCCCCGTCCTGGTTCCCGCGTGGCGGCGGGGCCGGGTTGACGATCTTGGTGCAGACGGAGGTGGTGCAAGCGGTGTTGCGGTTGAAGATGGGTGGTGGTCCTCCGGGGCCCGAGGCTTGAAGACTCCCCGTCCGTCGGGGGACTGCTTCCGCTCCAGAGTTTCCAGGAAGCAGCGGCGGCGGCGCATCTTCGCCACGGCCTCTTCGACGGCGACATCGATGCAGGAGGACTTGAGTGTAATTTTTATCTTTCTGAAGGTCCTTTCTGTCTACTTGCTGTAACCTCTGGCTGTACTTCGCAAAAAAAAAAAAAAAATCTCATGAGGTGGACATTCCTCTGTATGATGTTCCCAAAAGTGTACTAAATGAAGAATCAGTGACAGGTGCAACCAACAAAGATGATGCTGGGAGCTCGAAGACCTCTCAGAGCGATGTTGAGAATGCTGCTGCTCCTTCCAGGAAAGGTGATTCTCAAGAAGGTATTGTATATAATTGCCACTTTCCAAGGACCAGTGGTAATGAAATAAACGATTTTCTCTGAAGTTTGCATTGCTCTTTTAGGTTTCTGTATGAAATTTCACATCCATGGAAGTTTCTCAAATAAGTTTGCCCTGATAGTTTTTCAATTAGTGGTCAGTAGTCATTATTGATTTGTATGCAAGTAGCTTAGATAAAAGTTGCAGTATTTGATGAACCTACTTTCTTTTACAGTTATCGATCAACTATTGATTTTATCTATTCTATTAGCTAATATTCTTCCGTAGTTTTCTAGCTGTGTCTTCGATATACCTTCCTATACATGTTTTATATCAATTGACGTTTTTTTGCATGTGTAAAATGTTTTTTTAAAGCATAATTCATGTGTAATAATATATTTTGTCTCAGTCAGTTAATGATAGCATTACATGCTTCTTATAGGAGTTTAGTTTACACTGTATATATCAGCTGTACTAACATTTTGATCTGCTACTATGTGCTGCTAGTGCTAAGCTGATGGTCAGGCCGGACGTTTCATCAGTTCGTTCAGCGGGATCTCCTTTTCTGCAGCTGGGAAACATGAGCGTTACCTCTTTCTTTTTTCCCCATAGTGTTGTAGTTTAGGGTCCAAAAGTGGAGGCTTTTGCACCTGCTGCTGAAGACTTTGTCTCAGATAGGGTCGCAAGTGGAATTATACTATGCAAAGCTGCTAAGTCGGGATTAATTTCCTAAGACTTGCAAAAACTATCGGCGACTCCTACCTGTACCTAGTAGTTTCTGTTGAATGAATTGGAATGATTCAGAATCTCTTGATCATTTGAGAAACGGTTTCATCGTCAAGAAACCAACACTCTGTTTTTTCTCTGGTTTGCCTACTCATGCCGGCAGCACATTTGATGAACTTACTTTTTTTAACAGTTAGCGATCAACTATTGCTTTTATCTCTTCTATTAGCTAATATTCTTCCGTAGTTTTCTAGCTATGTCTTCGATATACCTTCCTATACATGTTTTATATCCATTGACGTTCTTTTGCATGTGTAAAATGTTGCTTTTTAAAACATAATTCATGTGTAATAATATATTTTGTCTCACTCAGTTAATGATAGCATTACATGCTTCTTATAGGAGTTTAGTTTACTGTATATATCAGCTGTACTAACATTCGGATCTTTTGCTATGTGCTGCTAGTGCTAAGCTGATGGTCAGGCCGGACGTTTCATCAGTTCGTTCAGCGGGATCTCCTTTTCTGCAGCTGGGAAACATGAGTGTTACCTCTCTTTTTTCCCCCATGGTGTTGTAGTTTAGGGTCCAAAAGTGGAGGCTTTTGCACCTGCTGCTGAAGACTTTGTCTCAAAATAGGGTCGCTATACGATGCAAAGCTGCTAAGTCGGGATTAATTTCCTAAGACTTGAAAAAACTATCGGCGACTCCTACCTGTACCTAGTAGTTTCTGTTGAATGATGCCTAGCATTGGAACGATACAGACTCTATAGATCATTTGAGAAACAAGAAACCAACACTGTTTTTTTTCTCTGGTTTGCCTACTCATGCCGGCGGTTATATGTTTGAAACATGTTTGTGCGAGTTTCATAGTAACTAAATATTGAGAGTGCATTTCTAGAACCCGAGCTACATGGAGCCCTTTAAAAAAATTGAAAATGACATTTTTCGAGTTTTCCAAAAATCAGGAAAAAAAATACAGATGTAGATAGTGTCGAGATCTACAAGCGTGGAATTTTTCCCCAGATCCATCCATTTGTCTTTTCTGTGCAGTTCATAATACAACGAATTTGGAGTTGGAAATTAGCACGATTTTAGATCCCGGCAATATCTACATCAGGGGATTTTTTCTCGATTTTTGGAAACTAAAAAATATCTTTTGAAAAAAACGGACACCTTGTAGCCTGGGCTCCATTTTATGTTTTCGCTAAATATTGTACTATATATACTACATCTACATATAGTACTAGCATCCACTATATACGTACAGCTAATTCTCAGAGTCAGGCTTGCTATTACAGACATGTAGTATGTGCCTTTCCAAATCATCATTTAAATGTGTACATGTCTTCTGCAACACAGCAATTTAGTTCTATTAAACGAAAAATGGCATCGATGAAGGCATCACGTCGGCCCTGCAACTCCAGATAATCTCAGGTGATGTAGTGACGAAGGACTGTTTACACGATCCCACGACAATCAAAATCGTGCCTCGATCGATCCGATCTATGCTATTCAGAATTCTGTCTGCGCTGCTTCAGACCTCAATCTTCTTCGGCTCCCCTTCCCGGGCAGCGCCGTCGCACCTCTCCCCAAGCTCGGTTTCGCCCCACCCGCGCCCACCACCGATACCACTGTGCGCCCTCCCAGCTTGCTGCGGCAGGCACGCTCTGTGTCCCCGGTGATGCCGGACGTGCTGCTTGCCGTCGCTATGACGCTGCAGTGCTAGGGCGTTGGGAAGTTGCAGTGAAAGGATCAGATTCACTGGGAGCCGTGGATACAAAAGATAAGCTAGCTCTCGAGGTAGATCTCCGTGTGTTGCTATGGATCGATAAATATGAAGATTTGTGTTTGAGAACAAGATCATACAACATAATTCCAAGTCGATAATATAGAAGAATTTGAGCGCGCAAAAGAAAAGAAAACGCTGCATTGCATTACATTACATTGTAGCTGGCCTGAAATAGACCTGACCGGAATACATTGACATAGAATTTGTGCCGATTTATCTAGTCTCTCGAGGTCCTTGCCTTTCATCTATGGCTTGTTGTTGCTCTTGGTTGTCGTCGGAGGCTCGATTGGACTGTGTCCACCGACGCACGAGGATAGGATAGAAATTAAGTTAGACAAGTACTCTAGTTGTAAGCATCAAAAAAAGGAGAAACAAGCTAGCGCGCAAACCTGCTGGTGCTGGGTGGAGTCTTTGTCAGAAATCTGCCTGCTGCAGCTCCCTGGAACGGGGTCAAATTAGGATAGTACTGACTGCTGAACTTGTCCTCCGTTGGATAGTACTGCCGGCAGATCAGGTCCTCTTTTGGTGGAAACATAGGAGGATGCTTCTTGGCCGACCCACCTCCCAAGAATCCCATAACCCAATCTTTCAACCCCTTGCCACCTCCATTTCCTCCCAGCAACTCATCTTCGAATCCTCCTGCCATTGATGGTGTTTGGTGTGCAAGGGTGTTGAATGAATGAGGGGGAATTTATAGGCGGATTGATCGATTAAACAATAGAAAATGGAGACTAGTTAGCCTGTGTGTGAACATATGGGTCAACCCAAATTAAAAATTCAGAGTACACACCGCTCCTACTTGTTATCCTCATCAACCGCTCTCTGTCTGATATTGTAAGATATCTTGACGAGTCTATATACAATAAGACATATAATTTAATTAGACTATAGGTTATGCAATCCATGGACAAGAAACCAACCATCTGTGTTCGAGTGTTTGAGGAAGATGGACTCTGCCACGGCGTCATGGCAAGACAAAAGAAATCGGAGACATCCTCGACCTGGCTAGCGCCGAATTTTGAATTTGAGTTTTCTTGATTTTTTTGTATATTTTGAAAATTTGAATTTGAGTATAAAATAAAATCAAATATTTTTCACCTACGCATGTTGTCTATGTGCATGCTAATTCTTGGTGCAATTTTTTTTGTATGAATATAACAAACACAATATAGTAAAAAATGTAGGTTGTATTTGTCAGAAATTTCTTTTATTTTTAGCCCAAAATATAAACTATTTTGTGCCAAAGTTTTTGCCGTACTTACATAATGCGTATATGTATTTGTATAACCAAATTCAGATACATTTTTAGACTTAGAAGTCGGGTTTAAAAAGTATTTTTAAAAATGGCCCACTGCTGCCCGGGTGCCAAGCCGATTTCACCTACTTTATAAAAAATCGAAGCATATAGTTGTTGCAACCGTCCAAAACCTTTTAACAACTCCTCCCATTGTCATGTACATGTCTAGATACATCCACATTTGGTGGATAGCAAGTCAATTAAATTGGAACGGAGGGAGTAAGATGTAAGAGAATGTGATGTCACAAGCCATTATCGATTAAATATAGTGCTACTTGTCCACAACCTTTTTGAAAACTCCTCCCTTTATCACAAACCAGTTTGCTAATGATAGTATTAGTTTAAGCACCCTCAAGTTAACAAAGTAGCCATGTGGATGAAGGCCACGCGAAATTTCCCGAACCGCGTCCGAAGCGCTAAGAATCTTGTACTCTAGTGCAACTACCAGCCTACCAGCGCTAAGTTGTGAAGCTCGATATGAGCTTCTTTGCTCGGCAGGACTGAGAGGGGATTTCGGTACGAGGTGGGCATGGCCCAGGAGGCAAAACCGGGCTACCAAACAGCAGAAAATTGGGTGGGCGGAGATATTTTATGCCCACCCGGCTACCAAACATGCCCTTGGACTCTGTCAGGACACATGCATACACAGCTTACAAAATAGACAAAAGGCACAACAGAGAAACAGAGTAGTTTCCAACGCCTCTGTAACTGAAGACCGCTCCTTTTAAAACTTTGGCCAATACTCCACAACGTGCACAACCATACCTAGATCACCAACTATCATGGATAGTATAAAATTATACTCTCTCCGTATCAAAATATATGACTCTCTAACTATATTGTACACACATGAATCTAGACATGTTTTAGTGCAAGATTCATGTGAACCTTGCACTAAAACATGTCTACATACATGTATGTACAATCTAGTTAGAGAGTATTATATTTTGATGCGGAGGGAGTAAGATGGATTCTCCATGTATGTCAAGGACAAAAATGGAACGCCGTGAACATTGGAGACGGACTAATAACACTGAAATAGGATTTTTCATCGACTAAAAAAGTTCGAGAAGATCCTTAAGTTTGTTTGCCGACGTGGGCTAACGTCAAAATCTTTCTCTATTTTGGATACTTGAACACTGTGAATCGTAACTTGGATGCAAAGATCCTTCAAAAAAAAAAAAAAAACTGGATGCAAAGAAGACAGAGTTCGATGACGAAGGATGATTTTACTCCCGACTCGAACCACCTATACCCGCAGGCCGCAGCTGGTTGAGCCCAACCATTCCCCCACCCGCACCCGCACCCAGTGAACACCATGGCAGGTGCGCCGCCACGCCGCCGCGACTTGCCGCCGGCGCTCCCGGACGAGCTTGTCGAAGAGATCCTCCTCCGCCTCCCTCCCGACGAGCCAGCGTGCCTCCTACGCGCTTCTCTCATCAGCAAGGACTGGGGCCGCACCATCTCCAGCGCCGCCTTCCGCCGCCGCCTCCACGAGTTCCATCGAACTCCCCCTGTGCTCGGCTTCCTCCACAACTGGGTCGGGGAACGCATCCCCCGTTTCACCCCCACCACCTCCTCGTCCTTCTCCCTCGCCGCCCCGGATTGCCAAACCTGGCAAGCCCTCGACTGCCGCCACGGCCGCGCCCTCTTCCTCTCCAAGAACCAGGGTGCTCAGGAGCTCCTTGTGTGGGAGCCAATCACGGGCGCCCAGCGGCGAGTACCGGTGCCCGAGCTGTTCGACAGCGTCAGGCAGCTCAGGACCTTAATATTTAGGAAGGAGATGTACCCGGGCGCGGCCGTGTTCTGCTTAGCGGATGGGTGCGACCACCGCGACTGCCACGGAGGTCCCTTCGGGTTGGCCTTCGTCTTCACCAACTTGTCTTTGGTCGACGCATGGGACGAGGTGGAGTTTCAGATCTGGGCGTTCGTCTTCTCCTCCGAGACCGGCACGTGGTCGCATGCGGCGATGCGGAGCGAGTTCTCCATGGAATTTCCATGCTATTCCAGCGTCTTTGTTGGGAGGTCTCTGCTCTACTTCATGTCTGACTATGAGGCGATCCTGCAGTATGAATTGGCAACACACACCATGACCGTGCTGCGCTACCCACCAGGCTACAGGGCAGGCTCCGACTACGAGGGGAGATTTAACATCATGTTCACGGAGGACGGTGGTCTGGGAGTTGCCGAATACTCGTATCCCAATCTCAAACTCTGGACAAGGGAGGCGAGTGTAGTAGGCACTGATGCACAATGGGTGCTGAGCCGGGTCATGAACCTTGTCGATTTGCTCCCAGTTGATGCTCTCCTGCATCCAGATATTAGACTAAGTAGAGTGGAAGTGCTGGGATTTGCTGAGGGAACAAATACCATCTTCCTTAACACGCTCGGTGGCATCTTCACAGTCGAGCTACAATCGGAGAAGGCAAGAAAGGTGTTCGATAGGCATGGCTTCTGTAATTTGATTCCAGTTGTCAGCTTCTACACTCCTGTGCCCCGAGGCGGACACCAGGATCCGCCTCCGTCGGGCCCTTGTGAGGAGGCAGGTTGTGAGGAGAGGGGACAGGAGGAGAAAATAGTAGAGCAGCCGCAACCGCAACAGCTTTTCTTCGATAAAGGGTCCAATGCTCTCGAGGAGGGGGACTTTGTCAACACCCGCTTCAGCCACACCCTCAAGACCAGGTTAGAGTTATATTCCCCAACCATGCCGAAGTGTGGAGTGTGCGCACCGATGGATTGATGGATTTTTTTTCTGATCTGTTTAATGCTCTTTTGAATGAGCTGTTGTATTCATGCGTCCTTAATTAGTTGCTTTCAGTCTTTGAGTTTTGTAGTTTGGGAGATGATCTCTAGGTGGTTAGGTTGTTGTGGACCTTTTCAAGCATAACTGTTTGTGTTGGTGTTTGAGGGGTTCAGCAAGCCTAATTAGCCTTTAGTGTTATTCCATAGAAAAACTTGGGAGAACGCCTATGTGTTGTGTTGGTATTTCATGGATTTAGCGAGTTCAGTTAGCCTTGGTGTGACTCCATAACAATACTTGCAAGTTAGGACCTGTGATCCTTTTGTCATTATGTGTGTTGCTTGCAATGAGCATCGAATGAGCGTGCACTTACTGGAATCATAAGTTTTATCCTACTTGAGAAACTAGTATGCCTCTCTAGTATTGGTTAGTGACAACTGTCTCATCAATGTGCATTTGGTAGTTCGTAATTGTACTTCATAATCCTTGCAAACTCTAGCTGGCTGTTAGAAAAGGAACTCAACAGAGCATAATTAGTAGTTTAGCACCTTGTGTCATCAAAATGGTTGATGGAATAATTGTAGCTGTGCGTCTCCATCTCAGATTATAGATTACAGTACCTTTCAATCTTTTATGGCCTTATGTTATTACTCTAACATTGATATACACTCTGCAAAAAATAACGATAGACCGTAAATTTTATGTGTTTGTTGTTACCTAGGGTTCCGAGTCATGGAGAAGTTTCTCTGGAGTGTGCTAGTACAGAGTATGGCTGTGCCATGCTATACAAAGCTCAAGCGATGAACGATCCTTTGGATGATGTTCCCAAAAGTGCATCAAATGAAGAATTTGTGACGGGTACAACCAGCAAAGATGATGTTGGGAACTCAGAAACCTCTGGTAGCAATGTTGAGGGTGCTGCTCCTCCTTAGAAAGGTGAATCTAAAGAAGCTACTGCCTTTGTTCCTAAATATATGACGTTTTGTGAGTTCAAAATGAACTTCCAAAACATCTTATATTTAGGAACAGAGGTAGTTCTCTGTATCATGTCCCTTTACTTGGATCATTGATGGTGCCAGGGCTGCACCACTATCGTGAAATACAGGATTTTGTCTTTAAGTTTGCATTGCTCTCTAGGTTATTATATGAAATTTCACTTCTGTGGAATAGTTTTCAAAGATTTTTTGGGATCAACTGACCCCTTTTTTTTCTGAAAGCAGGAAAATGATTTCATTATGTATGCATTTCGTTTGATTGCTGTTTCATTATGAGTTGTTCATTATTATAATAAACTTGATGGTCACATCTAGGGTAAACACTGATACTAGTATTTTTAACAACACCACTGATATAGTTGCTGATTTGGGGAAAACTTAAATGGCAACAATAGAATAACTTGAAATACTATAAATAACCTTGGGCTCGTAGGTAGAGGCATCAAATGTGGTAAAGTCAGGTTTCTGCTGAACTCCAAAAGAGACTAGCAACAGACTGTTCACCGTCTGTGAAATGTCATTCCAGCTAGATATAAAGTTCTGAAATTGCCAAGATATGCCTGATACATTGCGACGAGATGTTTCCACTCCATGTTCATGTTGCCTCATTGGTCAGTACTCATTTATTAATTTTGTGTACAAATAGCTAGATAGAAGATGCTGTCATTCAGAATTTTATATGTTCAATTTTTGTAGCAGTTCCATACGATCAGTTGCTTTCATTTACTTGTTTCAGTCAGTAGCTTTCAATTACTTGTTTCAGTCAGTGGACCATCAGTAGCTTCCCGCAGGGAGATACTCATCCATTGTTTGCTAGCTGTGTAGTATACCTTTCAAATCATGTTCTAAATCCAATTTCAAGTGCTTGCCGTCCTCAGAAAAGCTGCCATCGTTTGCTCTTTGCTGTTGTGCGACAGTCATATATTTAGTCTTGGAGGGTTGTAGAAACCATTTTTTCATGATCTTGTGCATATGTAAAATGCTTCTTTTTAAGCAAAAGTCATGTATTATATGCCATTCGGCCATCATTACATGACTCCTAAAGGAGCTTACCTTTCTGTATATATCAGCTGTACTAACCTTTCGATCTGTTGCCATGTGCTGCTGGTGCTACGCTGATGATCAGGCTGCTGGATGCTTCACAAGTCATCAGCGTCTTCCGTAGGATCTGTTACTTTTTTTTTCGGGAAACATCAATGTTGCTTGTCTTTTTTTCATGGCAACCTAGTTTAGGAGTCTGAGACCAAACTCTGGCAAGAATTAAGGCGCCTCAAAGAAGTGAATGTTGTGTCTCAAGATAGCCTGCATCTAGAATTCAATGATGAGAAACTGCAGAGTGCGGATTAATCTCCCGGCACTTGAAAAACTATTTGTAACTGCTACCTGTACATGGTAGTTTCTGTGGATGCTTAGCATTGGAACAATTCAGACTCTGTCGTAAGATAGTGATCCTTTGACATGCATTCCATCTTTGATAAGTATCGTCTGAGTGGGGATTCGTCAGCTGCAAGAAAACAGTAGTATTTTTGTCCCTTTTTTTGTACTTTTACTGCCAAGCCAGTGATCATTTGAGAAGCATTTCGTCTCTTTTTTTTCCCTGATGAGAAATTTTTCATGTTTTAGTGAAACAGGCAAAACCATTCCATCTTTGATATAAAGAATAAACTATCGTGCATTCCTACTGTAAATGCTCTGTTTTCCCTTGTTTCTCTCAACGGGAACATAGAACTTTTTTTGTTGGTGAGTTCTACAGTACCTTTTACTGGTCCTGGTAGAGGGACCAGTATGATTGCATCGAACGGTCGGGAGAGATTAGGCCCAGTAAGCCCATTAAGTTGCGATTATTAGAGGTAAAAGAAATAATGAATCGTCCACTCCCAGCCGTACCCGTACGCCGCCACTCACCTCCTACGCCCGGCTGCGCGCCGCGATCGACGCGTGTCGCCACCCACGCCTCCAGCGCCCATTTATCTTGAGCATCGTTTAACACCTTAACAACACTCGACAACAGATATTTAGCTTAAAATCAATGGGGCCAAATGTCCACACCCAGCTTTAATCATGAAGAGAATTAACCTACTGCACCAAGTCTGTATCTAGTACAAGAAGCACAATACATTCCTTTCAAAAACATCACAACCACAGACTTAAGACACTAGAGGGTGGGTTAGTCCGGTTGTGAAAGTTGGCCATGGAGTCGGCTGTCGGCCAGGCGGACAGGAGCAGCTTCAGGAGGTGCTGCGCTCCGAGCAGCCGCCCTGCACCATCATGAGCAGCTGGCTCATTGCGCCCGCGCGTACGACCTCCACCTGCAGAGCCTCCGACCCAGCCACCACGGCCACCACCGCGCCTGGACTTGGCGCGCACGAGCGCGATCACCGCGGCAGCGCCGCCCCCGGCGCCAGAGAGAACCGCGTTGCGGCCGCCCTCTGTCCGACACAGCTGATCCACCGCGCGCTCCTGCTCCCCGGCGAGGCTGCCACCAGCGCCGCGAACGTCTTGCAGCTTCCCTTCGCCATCACTCCCATGATGTTCGGCGGGGCTGGCAGCGCAGTGGTCGCATTCGCTGCCTCCTTGCCACCGGCGATGGAAACGGCGAAGGGGAGGAAGGCGGCGAGGTGCAGGCGGCGAGATGTGGCGAGTGTGTATGCGTGGGAGTGAGGGGAGTGCGAGCTTAGCTCGATTTAGGGTTCCTCTTTCGTCGATTTGGGGGAGTTCGAACCAACAGTCAACCGCAAGTACCAGACTACTTCTTTTGGGCTGCGTTCCGTTTACAGTCTTGGGCCGGAGCCCAGCTACGGGAATTATTGTGCGGTGGCGATTTAGCACCAGTACGATTTGTACTGGTCACCTTTTAACCACTAGTATGAATCGCTAATAGCATTCCTCTCAAAAAAAAAATGAATCGCTAATGGCCTTTAGATTAACGAAAATGAATGGCTATTATTAATTTGAGGGTACCATAGAAGGCCTCTTATTTTAACACGTTCCCTAAGAGCCCTTTGGGGTATCACATAAACTTCGTTTGAAAATGTAAGACATATCCCGAACTCATTGCTTTTCACAAGAAAGTCACTACTTATTTTAGGGACAACGCAAGTCAGCAAGCTTAGCTAGTTGAACACCCAGTAATTTCAAAGAATAATTACCCAGCTCAAAGAGTAATGTGTCGGAGCTCCATGTCAAACAAAAACAAAAAAAAGCTTGTTCTAGGGATGCAAATGAGGTGGCTCATCAGTTGGCAAAAAAGTCGTATGAAACCAAGGAGAGTTTTAGTTGGGACGGAGATCCTCCGGGAATAAACGCCACCAGGCATTCTTTTCAACAAAAAAAAAAAATAGCGTCGGTGGGGTTAGATTGTTCGATATAGGACCCTAAAAGAACAAAAATACAGCACGGTCCCAAATTTAGCACAAAGGACTCAAAAACAAGAAAAGCAATCATGCCCTTTTTCTCCACCACCAGGACAACTGGGACTCCACGGCCAGCCGCCTTCTCCGTCGCCGGGGACGAAACCACTTGAGAGAGAGAAGGATGAAAGCCGTCGGGAATCCCTAAAGGGTCTTTGCTCGTGTTGGTCCTGTTGTATGGTGTGTGTTGGTCTGTTAGCGTGCTGGTGGGTCAATCGTTTTTTCTGGATGGCGCGATTGCACGCGGTTCTAGGAGTTCGATGATTTGTCTTTGTTGAATTTTTTGAAAAATTCCAACTTTTTCAAAAATCTGCTCTTCTTGTTTAAGCTTGACAATTGTCGCATTCTCTTTTTGCACGTGTTGTCTGTTCGCCAATTGTCGTCTGCTCTTTTCCCACGGTCCCTGTTGGGTGCCCGCATGCTCCTAAACTACCGAAGGAAGAAAAGTAGGATAAGGAGGAGAGAGAAACATACACAGGAGGGATGGGAGTACAAGTTTTTCTTCAAAATCGAAGATTTAAAGAAAAATATGTTTAGAACCGTTTGTCCAAATAACAAATCATTTTCATTTTTGAGCTGCTAGCGTCGAGATTTTGAAAACTAAATCCCATGTTAATATGTTTTGATGAACTTTTATTTTATACTTCCAAAATTATTACGCTTGCACTTTGTATTTCGGTGTACTTGTCTTCAGGGTTTATGTGTACTTTTATAGCTTGCGCGTGAATTTTGACAGTTTTCTCGGTTAGTTCACTTTTGCATTTCGATTTTTAGTGTACTTATCTTTTATATTCGGCTTTGAGTGTAATTGTACATCTGAATTTTTTATGTACTTCGTACCGGAACTTTTGAGGATTTATGGTGAATTAGATTTTCCACTATGTGAATCCATCAATGTCCCAGGTTTGAGTACATGTTTTAATAAATGGCCCTTAATCAAACATTAAGCTAATTATGGCCCTTCGAAAAACTTTCAGCTGCGTATAGCGCTTTTCAAAAAGGTCATAGGTTTAGGCGTCCTTAAAAAGGCAAGGGCTCTGAAAAATTCAGAAAACGTCATACACTTTGGAGTCTCATAAGGTTGGAAAACGTAAAAAATTCTAAGTTATTTGGGATAAGCCATTTGATATGACGTTTCTCAGGCACAGAGACTCTGAGAATCTCGGAGTAAGTCATCTCAGTTAGTGTATTCTGTGATTCTTAGAGCCTCTGTGTCTGAGAAACTTCATATCAAACGGCTTATCCCAAATGACTTAGAAATTTTGCGTTCTCAGCCTCTGGATACTCCTAAGTGTATGGCGTTTTCTGGTATTTTAAGAGCCTCTGACTTTTTCAGAACACCTAAACTTATGGCGTTTTTTATAGGGACCATACGGGGCTGAAAGTTTTTCGATGGGTCACAATTAGTTTAATGTTTTATTAAGGGCCATTTAGTAAAATGATACCGGTTGGAAGAAACAAGATGTTAAAAAAATAGTTCATGAAACCCATCAGTTATTGCACTGGATCAAAATCTGACGTACCTTTACTGACTTGCTAGCTGCTACACAGCTGGTACGATCTTGCCTAGCTCCCATAAACATTCCGTGCCTATAAGAGAACGACAAGCTCAATATTTTGGTAAGCTACTTCTAGTTGGGGTCTACTGAACATTCTGAACTACGCACGATCTACATAGCTGGTACGATCTTGCCATTAAGCTCCCATAAACATTCCGTGCCTATAAGAGAACGACAAGCTCAACATTTGGTATGCTACTTCTAGTTGGGATCTACTAAACATTCTGAACTACACAGGATCACTGCACTCACTCGCAAATTGCTCTCAAGATAAGACAAATGTCCGCAGTCAAATTTTTCATGCGAGATAGAAAAATAGGTGTGTGAGACATCGGGAGATCTCACGCATGGAGTACTCGTTGCAGAAGGAACTACTGCTCATGTTGAATCATGCAGTATGAATCCCGAAAAGAGATGCTGAGAGGTGCAAGAAAGTCAAAATCACCCAACTAGCCGGGCCAATTAGGAAGGTCAAGCGTCATTTATTCCATGTGTACGACCTTGAGTCTTTGATGTACCGGATTCTCAGTGCCACGCTCATGGCCACGGCCATTAGGATAAACTGCTGTTGGGAACATGCCCCATCATAGTCCGGCAACATCTTCAGACCATGTGTCTCACTTCTCATGCCATTCACTTGGAGATAGCTTCCTGGCGCAGCCGCCTCAGCAGCAACGAGGGATCAGGGGTTCAGCTCCAAGATGGATGGCAAGCGCCACCAAGTTGTTTCGCAAAAATAAACGTAGACACTGCAACTATGAAGCAGCGTAATCCTGGAGCAGTGGCGGCTGTATGCCGGCGGGATGATGGCACGTTCCTTGGCGCTTCTGCGATTTCGATTTCGGGTATCAGTGATCCAAGCATTTTGGAGGCATGCACCGGCATACCGTGAAGCGCTCGCCTTGGCGGCGGACCTGCAGCTGCAGCAGTCTTAGCGATTTAGGAGTATTTCGTAATTTTTGGAAACTTGAAACTCCGATTTTGAAGGAGAGAGAAGCTATAGGGTACAGGGGAACCTATCCGTTTATGATTCTCAAGTACACGGTACACCTTATCCCTGATGACTCTCCGCGTGAGTCTTAGCCGTGGGTGGAAATTCAGGTGTTTAATCATGCGATCCGAAAATACGATTGTTCATGATTGGCATCGCAAGCATGGAAAGTAATTGCAAAGCAATGATCTGTCAACTGCCTCCAAGCCCGTGGAAGGTCTTTTTTTTAGGCCAAATGCTATTTACAGAAGCTAGCTTCAATACAAAAGCAACTATACACGGCCAAACCTTTGAAAGGGGACTTTTGGCTCCCGAGCACCACTACTCTTGGTAGTTTGAAATTTTTTCAAATCGTACTTTTTGCTTCAAAGAAACCTAAATATTTTTACACAAATACATATACATATTACGTAAGTACGCAAGAAATTTCGTAAAAAAGTAACTTATATTTTGGGCTACACAAAAAAGAGAAAATTCTAACAGATTCAACATACTATTTTTACTTTTTGCTGACCCGAATTTTGTTATTTTTATATAGCTCGGAATACCATTTGTTTTGCACCCATAATCGGCATATACGTAGAGAACATGCATATGTATCACTGGTATTTTTTTGATTTTTGAAACTTGTTTCAAAAAAATTGAATTTTTTAAAACGCATGTGCACTGGTGCTCGGGATCCAAATGGAATTTTCGCAAACCTTTTAACTTTTGACCTCTCATGAAATCACGTACTCCCTCCGTTCATAAATATAACACTGTGTTTTAGCCTTTTTCCACATTTATATGTATTCACACGTATCTAGATACATTTAATATTTATGTTCACTCATTTTAGTCCGCATCTAGAAAACATGTGAAATGTTGAAAACATCTCATATTTAGAAACGAAGGGAGTAGATTGGTCCCATCTGTAGCCAGGGACGGATGTATGTTGGCGCAAACCCGAGCTGTGACACGCCAACCCAGCAGGAAAACAACCTTTTAAGCTTATAAATTGGTAAAACCCAGCCCAATATCGACCTAATAAGCCAAGTCTCATCATTCCGCTGAACTTAAAATTGGCAATAATTTTCTCGAGTTATCCTAAATATCGGTAGTGTCGAAATACTTATGCCTCCTAATTTCACGCTAAATTAGAGGAAAAATCAAATAATCTTAAATAAGATCAAAATTTGGGTAATTTATTTGAAAAATTTCCTTTAAAAAAATTAAACTATTATATTATAGTTTCAAAAATTATTTACTTGTGCCTCATTGCCTCTGTGGTGTTTGTACATTATAAAGCCACGTAAAATCCAAGAACCACCGACAACGGGTTCAATATTCCACCGATCCCACCTATTTTTACACTGAATCAAATCTGATGAACTGAATGCACCTAATTTGCCCAACTAGTGCTCGCTGGTAATCTCTTGTACAGAAGACGTGCCTATAAGAAAACAGCGGACTCAGTTGCTCACTTACTTCAAGTTTGTATGGTCAAGTGGGTGCATGCAGTACACATGAGGTCCTCCCTCTCAAAATTTCCCTCAAAGAGAAGGCAAATGTTTGTTGCTGTTCAATTTTTCGCGCGAGATAGAAGATACATATATACTTAGTACATGACTAGGTGTGTGAGGTGTCAGGAGTTGTTGTTATGTTGGGGCAATGGATCCTACTCTTCTGTACATTAGTCGATGCAGGGTTTGCATCTGAGCTTGTTGACTGTTCAATAGATTCAGTACTACACTCTCGAAGCTTCTTCTGTGCCAAGATGAATTGCGTGTAAATTCATCGAATGTATCTGAACTCTGAAGCCGTGCAGAGTGTGAGATTTGAGAATGCTAAATGGAAAGCATTCAGAACCAACCGTTGCTTGGGTGGCTAGGAGTGTTGTTCCATCCCGAGAAAATTAACGATCAAATTCCATGTTTGATGTCTTCCGTGTCTCATTTAATCGGACTTTTTTTTTGTGGGAGTTGGCATTCTCGTCGATAGCGATAGCGATGCCCGTGCAGTAACTTTGCTAACGTTAAAGCCTCGGACTCCGACTCCAACCCAGTAGGCATTGTGTGAGTGGGTACATGCAGTGGCGTGTGCGCGTGCTTGAGTGTGTGTGTCTACAGGAAAAAACTAAAATATTACAAAATATGGTTATATATATATATATATCTATTATCCAAAAAGAATTACGTTTGCGCCAGGATGTGTTTCGGTCCAACTTTCATCCTTCCTCCCTGAAATCACTCCACTAATTTTTTCAAAAAAAAATAAATACATTCATTTTTTCGCCAACGATCAATCACAATGATTTACATTGTTTTTTTTTTCGCCAATGACCGGTCATCATAATTTACATTTTTTCCCCATCAATGATCAAGCGCCATAAATTACATTTATTTTGACGAACAATTTATCAGTCGGGGAATGTTTTAAAATTTTCATTTAAAAACATCACTATTATATTGTTGTTTTGAAAAAAAATACTTGTGACTCATTTCCTCTTTGGTGTTTGTACATTACTCACTCCGTTCCTAAATATAAGATGTTTTAGCCTCTTTCTAGATTCACATGTATCTATATGTATCTAGACATGTTTTTATGTGTATGTTTACTCATTTTAGTTCGCATCTTATCAATATGTGAAATAGCTAAAAATATCTTACATTTAGGAACGGAGGGAGTATAAATTATACTGGATCCACGTAAAATCCAAGATACACTTACAGCAGGTTGTATATTCCACCGACCCCATCTGTTTCTACACAGGATCAAATCCGATGAACTGAATGCACTTGTTGTGCCCAACTAGTGCACGCTAGTGATCTCCTGTGCAGAAGACGTGCCTATAAGAACTGCAAACTCACTTGCTGAGTTACTTCAAATTTGTAGTGTCAAGTGACTGCATGTAGTACACACCAGGTACTCTCTCTCAAAATTTCCCTCGAGAGAAGACAAATGTTTGATGATGTTCGATTTTTTTCGCGTGGGATAGAAGATATATGAGAACTGGGTGTTAGCCCAGTGGCAGTGGCTGCGTGTGCGCGCCCAGCCAACCCGGGTTCGAGTCCTAGCTGCGCCTATTTGGCTGCGCTTTTTCTCGAATTTCCGGGCATCTCACCCCTTTGGGGACTGGGCGTCGCCCAGTTAGGCAGCTGCCCACGGTCGTCCGTGCGTGCTCCCGCGACCCGAGTTCGAGCCCCCGGCTCGCTCGGCTGTGCGCGCCTAGAGCTCCATCTTCTTTAAGATATGGCGTAGGGGGTTCCTCCCTCCTGCTGCCCGAGTTTTTTTTTTTTTTTTTTGGATAGAAGATATATGCATTGCTAGGTGTGTGAGGCGTCAGGAGTTACTCGGTGCAGATCCTTTACGCTATCTAGTTGAGTGTTCAATACTTTTTTTTAGGACAAGGTGGTCGATCCACCGCCCGAATAGATAGAAAGAGTTGACCCAGTTTATAAGGGAAAACGGGTCTAAAAATCATACAAACTGTACAAAAGAATGACACAAACGAAGCGACCCGTCGTCCACACGACCCAAGTCGACAAATGGCACAACACACACCACCCGCTCCGGGGCCGCCGCCCCGGCGTAACAACCAAATCGGCCTTCGCATTGCCCGAAAACGATCCAGTCATGCTCGACGAATCCTCTACCCACGCAGTCTTCATCCAGGTTGCCACCAAAACCACCATGTACCGGGGCCGCCGCCCCGGAGAAGCAACCAGATCTACCTTCGCATTGCCCGAAGATGATCCAGTCAGGTCGACGAACCCTCTGCCCGCGTAGTCTCCATCCAGGTCGCCACCCAGACCCCCGCTAGACAACGGCTCTGCCTCATAGAACCGTCGTAACGTGGGAGACCGAGGCCGCTGCCTCGACGTCCACCACCCTCCGGGGCCGCCGCCCCGACGTCCACCACCCACGACCACACGCACCGTTCTGCACATCCGCCGTGAAACCATCGCACCACGCAGGCCAAGAGCTCCAAAGCGGCGCCTCCAACAAGGTAGTGACGAGATCGTCACCGCCGCCCGGTCCCGAGGAGCTAGATTTTCACCCGGAGCTCTTGGAACCACACGCGTTAGTCGAGGTCGAAAAGCTCCACAACAACGCCAACAGGAAGGAGTACGACGCCCGAGGGCGCCGCCGTCGTCGGCACCGACCGAAGTCCGTGCGAGCTTTCGCCCGGAGTTCAACCCGACCGCAAAGCTTCGGGAGCCGCAGGACGGCGTCCTGGTCGTGTCGTCAACCGCCGAGCTCCACCGCATGCCGCTGCCGCCGCGGCACCTCCCTCCACGGCAGCCGGCATGCCCGCATCGATCCGGGGCCGCCGCCCCGGCCTTCACGCCGCCCAGGTGCCGGAGCACGGCAGCCGGAGGCCACCTGTCGCGCCGGAACCTCCATCCTGCACCATGCCCTCCTGCCTCGCCGCCCCGCGTTGCCGTCGCCGCGGGCCCCGGCCTGCACCTCCCTGCGAGACCCCGCCGCCCCCGGAACCTCCACCTCCGCCTCTACACCGGCGTCCATGCTCGCCAAAGAGCCGCATCATGCCGACGCGCTGCTGCCGACCACCCGAGCACCACCGCACGCCGAAGTCCACAGACGGCACCCCATGCCACCGAGGACGCCGCTGCACCGCCGAACAGGACCGGGGCCGCCGCCCCGGCTTCCCCGCTGCCCAAGGAGCCGAAGATCGGCAGCGAGGGATGCCAGCCCTGGTGCCCCGCCAAAACCCCCACCACCTCCGCCTCAGCGCCTCCGCCTAGCAGCCACCGCCACCGCGCCCACACCGTCTGGCGCCGCGCATCCGCGCGCCCACGCGCTGGCCCGGCGAGCCCAGATCGGGCCCGCCAAAGCCCATCGGGCGCGCAGGCACCACCTCCGCAGGCGACGGCGCCCCCGCCGCCCGCACCGCCGCCTGCAGCCACCGCGACCTCCACCCGGGCCTGCCGGCCCGGCTTCCTCCGCCCCGACCTCTGCCGCCCCCACGGGTCGGTCGCCGCCCGCTGAGAAGAAGGACCATCCCCGACCGCCATTTTTGGCAGCAGGGGTGCCGCCACCGTCGCGGACGAAGCCGGCGACGGCAGCGGCAGGAAGCCGCCGTCGGGAGGGAGGCTCGGCGGCGACGCGTTTCTCCCCTGGCGCCGCCTGGGGGAGCGACGTGATTGGTCGGGGAAGTTTTCCACTCGAGTGTTCAATTCAGACTGTTATGGAATCACATATCTGGCTTCTAGAGTCCATGCACCTTCTCATCATTCCACATCGATCAGTCAAGCCCGATGGGCTGCAGAGAGGGCACCGACTCAAGATGAAGACGGTCAGCAGCCCAGGCCCGTACGAGAGAAAAGAGCGTCAGCCTGACTTGAAGGCCAATTGTTACATCTTTGTTAGAAAAGATGCTGAACATTCAGTCCAATGAATGTAGAGCGAACATATTTACTGCAGCTACATCGGCTGCCAGTTCTCAACAAAAAAGAGTTAAATCGGCTGTCAATTCATTGCTTCCTTTTGTTAGAAAAGAAAAAGGAAACACATGTCTGTAATGACTGCCAAATAAAGAATGGCATCGTGTATTCTGAAGGTATATACATAGCAACCACATTACTCCCTCCATCCCAAAATACAAGGCGCCCTTTAATTTCGTTGGTCAACGACGTCCAACTTTGACCATAATTTGTATTTATAATATGATCACAAAATTAATATAAGAATATATGAAATGAAAATTTGTTGCAAGACAAATCTAACGGTACCCTTTATACATTCTCGATCCACATAACTTATTATGTACTAACGGTCAAAGTTGAGAAATAAAGACCAGCATAAAAATAGCACGTTTTATATTATATTTTGGAACAGAGGGAGTAATAATTTATTTAAGAGAATCATTCGTCCTTACTCATGTCGACTGACCCGATCGGTTTGGAGCGAACAAAATGATGAGAAGTTGTCGTGAAAAGGTGTCCAGAAGCATATACTACCTAAATGCACCCTCATCTAAATCCATCGTTGCACAAGCAGAGTAAAAATATATTGCTTTTACTTTTCTTGCAAGGTTAACCAACCAGGCAGTCGACAAAGAAATATCTTGTGGTGAATTAATTTTAATGTATCCTTTCCAAAAAAAAATAGAGGCTCCATTTGTTATTTTATTTTAAAAAAAACACGAGATACAAAGTATGTATACATCGATCTTACAGATCTGTAAAGATAGAATAAATCTATGTGATAAGCCAATGCCTATCCATGTTCTTCGGCACAACCGTAGCAGTCACCAAAGAAAAAAATAGACAAATCACCTCTTCACCCGAGCTCGACGCGGCTCCATCGCTGATCATCAGCTTTTCGGACCTCCAAAGTAGTTTGCCATAGGACAAACCAGTGCCGTTGAAAGAATCAGACCGGGCTGCACGACCCCAGACACGCCATCGAACTTCAGCACTAGCACCCCCGCACGACGACGTCGGAGTAGGGAACCAGAACCGTCAGCCTTCAACTACGAACCCAGCACAAGGTGCACCATCTTCCAGCTGTCACCAGTGCAGACCACTGTCTGCACGTACTCCTCGACGAATCCTCTCTGCTCCACCATGGCGCCGGAGACAACGCCGCAGCAACGGGGACAGAACAGGAGGAAAAACCCATCTGATGGAGTCGCCACCGCCGCCTCGCCGACACCATCCATGAATCTTATAGCCGCCGATCTGAAAGATCGACAAGCACACAATGCCACCAACTCCGAAGCGCCGCCATGAAGGACAACACGGTGTGGGAGTAGATTTGAGGCAGATTTATTTGCCCGGGCGCCGCTCCCACCACCCCAACGATGCACCATGTCAGAACCTTCCTAACCTTAACTACCATGCAAAAAAACGGGAGTCCCCCTCCCTCCTGCCACCAGAGCGGCAAACGGAAGGAGAGGGGCCTAGCTCTTCCGCCGGTGGAGTTTGGTGGAAGAGCGTCACCTCCTAATCGCCGCAGCTCCGGCGGCTAGGTTAGGGACTAATCTGATACAAACTACAGCTCCCCCGGCTCCATTTGTTATTGTTAACCGGTAAATCGTACTTTGTTCACGCGGCATGCTGTTCTTCAATTTAAGTGGAATTATCTGAGAGTTTACCGTTCTCCTGAAGATTCCGGTGAAAATGTCCTTGGTGAGTACGTGAGTTAGACCATCACCAACCACCCTTGAAGGGCCAGATAAATATCATGTTGAACGAGGTCTACTAATAAACACATGTGCAACGAATAGACGTTACTACGAGAGAACGACTAAATAAAACCTCAAAAAAAAAAAAATAGAACGACTAATCCAGAACTCTAGCACTTGTAGGCGACGCACCACTTCAGCTGCTCTATATACTAGATGACCCGTTGCGCGACTGCGCAACTGCCGGATGCAACTACTACATTGTTGCCAATAGGCTAATGAGCATAAACATAATTCCACATTTGTTCATTACAACCAAAGTCACAAAGGTGAAGCACGAATAGACAACTAATTCTCAAAGTAGACGTAGAAAGAACTGCACAAAAGAACACACATTGAAATACATCACCGGCTCCTCTTTCTTTTTATATTACTTTAAGGAGGGATAAGAATAATAGTTAGTATTTGGATCAGATAATACACTTTTTATCTCGAGCTAAAGAGCACACCATAAAGAGAATCATTATTGTCTGGCAAAATTACAATAAGCAGGTCAAGTTGCCTGCCATGTAGTTTCAGAATGTTCATGGCAACTTGATAGCGTGCCCTGAGCGCACTTTCTACATGGGAAAATCTTATTGTACATTCATATTTAACAGCGTGATGGACACAATAGAGGGATAGAGGCTCGATGAACGATGTAGATGACATATCTGCAAGAGAAAACGTCAAGCTATTTCAAGATGCAAGAGAGGAACAAAATCAATTTAATGACCTCTCTTCCTATCACTGGCATAAAAAAGATCGATTGCTATTCCATGGAACGGCAATTAAACCACCACATTGTTCCTGTGAGTTTACTACATATATCATAAGATTAGAAGTAAGCATTACATAAGTGACAGTACACACAGTCTGGCCTTGTTGCACTTCAACATCCAAGTTCAAAACTGTACATTTGTGTGTCGCTAAGAAGCATTTTGGAGCCATGATTCTAAGTAACCAAAAACTATTAACACAAGGCATAAGAAGGTAAACAATTGCATGGAAAATCAATACTTAATGACACTACTCAATACTTGCATGGAAAGCCAAGTTTATCATATTTGTTTAGCACACAAGCTTTATTAAATATAAGAGAATCTTACAAAGGAGAGGCAAAGAGAGCCTCCAAAATAAGCCGAAAAGGCTTGACACATTAGGCACTGCCCAGAATCCTGAAACATAGCAAGACAACTGAGAGTACAGTATATATTCTGAAGCTTGCTCGCTACTCTATCATGATGATGCCCTCAAAAGGCGACGACTATGTTATTCTGAAAGACTTTATGGGCATTGAAGATCTAATTGCCCTTGTCACCGTCCGATGTGTGCTATTTGGTTTCTGTATTTGCATGATTGTGTAGGAGCAGTATTCTATCTTATATTACAGTTAGTGCTTGTGTTGTTAAACCAGAACAAAGTGAAATAAAGTATATCACTAAGTGTGTACCTTATGTGATCCCATGAAATATTTTCCGCTAGGCAGGTTTGCAAGGAAAGGAACTTGATCAATGAGCTTCTGGAAATCATCAAGAGTTAATTTCAATCTTACAGACCTGAAATGAGGAGGGAATGAACATTTGTCTATCTAAACAATTAGAAATGGATAAGATGACAACTCACCAGGCATTAGCAATAAAATACAGTACATCGTTAGTAGACCCACCAACTGCCATGATAATAATAACCATTGTGTTTCGCGTAGACTTCTCATTTATTTATAAATATATCCAGGCTTCGAATCCATCTTTAACAATTACAGTATGAATGTATCTCTCAAAGATCCACAACACACTGATTGATCAGCATTGTTCTCAGCTCGGTCAAAAGACAAAGTGAACAACCTGTAGTGAAAACCATAAATGATTAGAGGATTGCAGTTCCAAACACCTTAGTACCAGGGCAAGTTTAGAGAGCATGTGATATTCTAAACAGGTGAGGCCAAGTTTAGAGAAAGCATATGAGTCAAGCATCCCTGGGCATTTGTTGCAATGCTAAAATGGCAATTACAAAATTCTAGTGAGATAAGAGAGGAAGCCACGACAGGTTAGACAGTAGCAAAGTAGCACACCACACTCACAGTTCTGAAAAATCATAATCTACATTATGCAAAAAAAATAAATAGGAAACATCCGCTGTGTGGAAACAAAAATAAATATGGCAACATGCAAGGGTTATGTGTTTATATGCAGTCAAGACCGGCAAGGAAAAAATGTTGAGCATCCTATGATATGTGCAACATAACCCCATCCTCTGCGTGGTAAGGCCTGAATATTAACTACAAAGACGATGTGGATCAAATTTTGTAGTTGACCTATAGGAACACAACTTCTAAGTACCAAGCCAGTATGGAGTTAAGATCAACACTTTGTTAGTGCCCACTGTAGATGACCCTCAAGAAGCTTCCTTCAGGCAGTTGTCACAGGGGCTAGGACCATCTTTGCACCTTTGACTATTGTACTGCTCGCCATAGTGACCCAAAGAGTCTGCCTGCGACATTGTTACAACCAACAGACCAACCTTTGGTGTGAAATCTTCAGGCTGATGTGAATTGTATCTATGTAACTCTCATAGGGACCTGGGTACAACGAAAAACCCAAAATAATTAGCATCAATCAACAGGAGCCAAAACAAGAAGAGCAGACCAAGAATAAAAATAAAACAAGGAGAGAGTTTCCACAGATTATGCCATATACAAACTACCTCACTGCAGTGCCTCTAACAAAGCATACAAGAAAATATCATTCTGTCCTCAAGGAAGCATGCGCACTCGATCAATGGTCATAGACTCATCTTTGTTCAAGGTTGACAATTTTGAGCAATCAACTGGCTTGCACAAGCCCAAATACGCCAACTTCATATGACCATTCTTATCCGAGAAGCATATTACCAGGCTTAATTTCCAGTTTAGCCCTATAGAGCTAATTTCAGGCTCTTCCAGCACACATGGATGAATATAAAGGAAATTTCATACTCTTCCAGAAACCATGGCAGTGAACCAAAAAAATGCTGACGTAGTAGAAATGATGAAAATATTTCATCCCGCAAGTTTACTGAACCTATGGATGCAATTCTACTTATGAACAGACCCGATGGTAAGATTTCATCATGCAAGTTTCTTTCACCTCCAACATGCCCCACGTAGTAGAAATGATGAAAATATTAGTTAAAAAGAGCAGAGCAAGTACATCTCAAACATGCCCCACCTAGTGGTTAAGGGGAGAACTAATTATATTACCATATCGAGTCAGAACTCAGAAACCAAATTTGACTTTAAATCGAAACAAAATTAGAAGACAGGAATGAAGGCAGGCAACACTGCCCGTACCCACTTAAACACGTCAGACAGTCTGGTCGTAAAATAGCTACATGCATGTATTAGAGCTCTTGAACAGGAACAAAGGCCAGCGTGAGTAACTCCACACTCAAGGTCATTTCCAGTAGGTCCATATCAGAATTTCAATTATGTGTGCTGTGACGGTTGGACAAGGAATTACAGATGATTAAATAGTTAAACTCAAAGTTTTCTAATTAGTATTAGATGGCTACCCTTTCTCTTTAATCACAAGTACCCAAAAACAATAATAGGAACACACATATCCCTGCTATTTCCCTTGTGTTTCTTCTTCTCCTGGTGCTGAATCACACACACAGTGCAATGACAGTTGGACAAGGAATGGCCTATGATTAAATGGCTAAACACACATTTTTCTAATTAGTTATTGTATGGCTACCCCTTTCTCATAATCGCGTTTACCCCAAAAACAATAAGAACACAGACATATCAGTGAAGATCCATGTGATATGTCGCGGTGCGGGCAAACATGTCACAAAAATAAGTCCAGCACTTTCCAGTAGTCGGTGCAGTGAGCGGGTTCAACATATAACTTCTCTATGTGCATATTTTAAATGAAGTTAATGGCGGTGAAGGAAAACTGTACATATACGACCCATGAAATGGATTTTGAGTTCAATGTACACTTTTTGCGCAAAACCTTTTACATGGATGCTACAGTTCGCACTGACCATATAATGCACACTTTATGCGCAAAATCACGGTTCATATGCTTAATATCCCTATGACACTATCAGTTAAGAATCTGTTACTATTTGTTAAACTAACAGTGCAAGCAGAAGTCTGAATCAAAAGGGAGAATTTAGTTTAACAAAATGTAAACAAACATAGATACCATTCTCAAATCAAAAGGTATAAAATTCTATGAAGTTGTGCAGTGAAACGGCACTGAAGATCAATCAGAATCCCTCACATCCGTTTGAAATGTCCTTTTGCAAACTCTCCATGTAATTTGATTTAAGTCTTCTTAGAGAAAACAATATAGAGACTGAAATACTATCACAAAACAGAATGCTAAGATCATAGCATAGAGATGAAACTAAAATATTAAAAATTAAATTCTTCGTAGCTTTTTAAGACATGTAAGATTAGAGGGACTCATAATTCTGTACAAACAGTAGAAGAAGCTCTTCTGTAAGATTAGAGGGACTCATGATTATGTCCAAATAGTAGAAGAAGCTCTTCCTTTTACCAAAGAATCACAAACCTCTGAGGCCATTAAGTTTGTGTATATCTCTACAGCAGAGGAACCACACATTTGTTGGTTGGCATTATCTTTGTCAATATCTATGATGCTTAAACCAGCATAGTTTCCTGGAAAAAAAATATTCTTTAGCTGATGCCCCACTAAACACAACACGCAAAGAATATCTACAGGTTTCTCGGAAATGAGCAGTGCAGGGGAAAATTATAGTATACCCAGAATATGACCAAAGCCAGCTAGCAGCGAGGCGTAATATTACACGTGGAGAGAAGTTTTGAACAGTTTTCTAGACTTGTAACCTATATTTAGGTCCAAATGATAGCAATGGAGAAAATACATGAACTTAACTAACCATTCTTTGACACAGTTTCAGATTTACCCCTTGTGTTTCTTCCCTGAAAGAATACCTATTCCGTTCAATATTTTTATTTTGTAATGACAATGACCCCTTGTTTTCAACCAAAGCAGTGGGCTCATATTTTGGGGCAAAAGTCTCTTCCTTCTAAGCTTCCTCATAATCATTCACAATTTAAGCTTCACTATACAACATAGATAGTCTGATTATTATTCCCTCCGTTTTGAAGTGTAGTGCATAATTTGAATAAGTAAGAGCTTTGACTGCAAAATTATTTATTACAAAATCACAAGCTTAAGTGATATTGAAGATATAACAAATGCTATCACTTGTGTCTAACACAATCCATGTCACATCAAAATAAGTCCAGCTAGATATAGAGAGAAGAGAAGAGGAGTTGCTGATATGTCCTATTTCTAGGAAATGGAAGAAAAATACCGAGACTGCAGCACACTAATATGCCGTCAGTTAGGGCTGCCAGGCTTCTCCATTTGCACAAGATTATAAAGGTATAGGGAAGGTGCTATTTTCCCGTTGCTGCTTCCAATCGTCAACCTGCAGAACAAACACAATCATGTCAATACTTAGATGTATCCATTTGCAACTCATGATTATATTTTAAAATGAACATTAAACATGCATACCGCGACAAGGTTAGTTTAACTCACAATGCATTGTCATTTTCTCAACACACTTCTATCTCTAGCTCATGTAGACTATCCAAAACAGGGCCAAATGTAAGAAGCAACAGTATGCACGCTAAGTTATTCTAGAAAATACATCTACTGGATTGTCATTCACCAGGAGAACAACAATTGAATCTAAATACAAGTAAATACATCCGAAGCTATTCATCCTATTCAGAAAGCTAGTATATCCAGTTTAACAAACCTGAGGAGATAAAAGGTCACCAAGCATCATTTTTATACAACGATCCTTAATTAAGTGTAGGCTTATAGCTAAACGCAGTAATAAGTATATTTTAGGCTCTTCAAAATTCACGAACAAAAACTATTAATTGCGGTACTGTCAAGTGCAACAACTATAACCACTTGAAGAGCATACACAACGGGCTAATGATAAAGAAAGCTTAACATGCCATAGAAATACTTGGGAAGCAGTTTCGAATTTCGACAAATGGTAAAATGTCCCAAAACCCCGAAAAATCAAATAGAACAGTAGAGTAGCCTAAAGCATTTGTCCACCAACAATATAAGCACATCTATAAAAATACCCTGAAGTACAGAAAATACAGCAGCAATACTAACTGCTTTATGCAGAACCTTTGCCACACCAGGCGCTCAGGGAAATGACGAATATACATGATATGTATTTTCTTCCAGACTTCAATTATGTTGATAAACACAACAAAAGCGTTTAATTTTGGTAATGAGAACATGATTCAGTCCTCCTTTCGGATCTAAAAGAACTTGAATTCATAAAGAACCTAGAAGATATAAGAATGGGCAGGAACATATATGCAAAAATTAAGAAGGTATGAATAGGGTTGAATCAAACAAAAAGACGAAACTGCCTCGAAAAAATGAGAATATTGCAATAATCTCATTCCACTGTCGCGGATAGACACGCCTTGTATTTGGTACTGTTTTGGAGTAAAAGCAAACATAACTAATCTAGTATGCTGGACTGAAAATAATGAACGGTCCACATCAATTGAATTACTTACCTTAACAAAGAGAATGACCCATCGCTGAAATCCTTCATTACTTGAAGCTCCATATATTTCTGAAATATCACAAATATTAAAATGGTGCAGCATAAAACATGAAGATTGCAACACAGAACGAAATCAAGAAAAGGTCATAGAAAATCAGAAATATCAAGTTACAAGAAAAATGAAACAAAGAGGCATAGTTTCGTTTGTGGGTTAACCTGCTGCTGGCTGATGCTAACACTGATAAACTTGGGCCCACGACCTGGGCGAGGATGAAAAAGATTTGTTGGCTATTCTCCTCTCTAGCGCTGCAGGCGAAGCTCGCCGCAGGTGGCTGCACAGAAGGAGGAAACCTGCGCGGCAACGGCCAACAGGGTGCAATGCGCCGTGACCGCCGATGCGTCACCTGCCAGCGTCCGGATGGACCCCGTGGCTGGGTTGTGCTTCAGGACAACCTCCTCGTAGAGGTGCTCACCCAAAATCAATTCATCTTGAAATCTTGCAATCACAGACAATACAAAAGGGGTTAATTTAGTTGAGGGTGACTCCAAGGAAGCACGCCGAGGGAAACTCAAATCCTTTCAGAGAGAGCGAAAGTGCAAAGCTGCGCACGAACTTACCGTGGCCGACCTGCTGTTACCTCCTGTCGCTGGCCTCCTTTCTCTCCTCAAGCGCAAATTACCGAGGCAGAGTGAAATCATAATATTCTTAATGTCGATATCACCAAAGCTGCACCGATAAGCCAACATACTAAGACTTTACTTATTGGTAAATGCAGATCATGATGATCTACTTATATGAAACTAAGCATGTTTGATAGTACACCGAACAGATATTTATCACTCAATTTAATGTTCTCTAGCCATTTTATGTTTCTCTCCAAATGAATTTATACAAAAGGAAGACGTCAAATGTAAATTTTAAATCATCACTAAATAGAAAGCTATTTGTACTTGGCAGACGAATGTCATCATGACACAGATGACAAATTTCTTCTGCTATCAAAACAATTTAAAAGGAACGAATGAGAAGATTCACAAAACAAATGCAAGTCATCCAAAAGGTTAAGGCCATTGTATACAACATTTAGCATATTCAAGGTCAATAATTATAATGGCGCCAAAAAATATTGAACATTTTTTACAGTGTCATGAATCCATAGGTTAACAAATTGGGGACGAATCTAACACAAGAATCAGTGCAATAAAAAATTATCTAAGCGATGCCTTCTAGCTAGAAAAAACCATCACTAACATGAAAGATAATATACCTGAATAATAAATTCCTAAAGCACGATTGGAATAGAACTATATTTTCAAATAGGATGGCTGAAACTGAAAAACAACCTTAATCTGCTACAAATAGTAAAGAATTTCCTAATACGCCGAAAGAATTGAGATCAAGGCAGATGTTTTAATCGCTTTCAGCATAGGAAATCAAGCATAGTAATCGATGAATTATACCAAAGCAACAAAATATAATAGCTATATTACACGACATGCTGCCAACTCACCAGGAAATGAAAGGGAACCTTTTAAAGCTATCACCATGAACTCAGTTGCTTCATACTCAATCTTGGTTAATCCCTGAAAGAAATGCACATATTGGTGCAAATTAATACTATATATTTGGTGCACAAAACTATAATATTCGTACTAAAAGAGATGGGGAAAAATCAACCAGATAAATTGTCATATTAGTCTTCATGGTGAGAAGGATGAAAGGTTATTTCTTATATCTCATCACAGTAAGTTTCACCATAGCAAATTAATCTAAGATTCTAACTCCACATGCGAAATCTGAAATCATTAAAGATGGAGACAACAAAAGGAACTCACTCATTGGCAAACATTCAGATTGCACTTCAACAATCGAGTGCTCACTCCATCAGAATACCATGTATTCAATCATTCTATAGGCACTGGACCTTCGCTGAATAAAAATGATCAAGAATCATCATGAGAAAATGTAGAGCACAAACGAAACTCGCAAACGCAAACCAAAGCAAGGAACCGAAAAAATTACCACAAAAAAATACATTCCAGCATGTGTTTTTATCAGTATATGTTTCATCAGAACGGCAGATGAGGACAAGCAACAACGTTGATCCGACCTGACGACAAGTTGGACGGTCGATGGAGACGGCATAGGCGACGGTGCATGCTCCTCGTCGCCACCATTGGCGCCAACTCGACGGTGAGGACGGCCGTCTACTGAGCTCAACCTCCCGATACCCGAGGAAGCACATTTCACTATTTAAATCTTTCCTTATATCTTAATAAATTGGTTTAGATTTGAGAAAGCATATATTCTTTTGAAACACTGGGCTGGTTATTAAATCATTTAAACCAACAGTTTAGGGCACCAGCAAGTATCTATGCATTCATATTGTTGCAAAGCTGACCTATATTTTCAGAACTGAGAGCTATTCAATGTCAATGGATGGATTTATGTTAAAAATATATTACTTTGCAGCACCTAATATTTTAGGAATCACAAACCTAGTTAACTGAAAACTACACAATAAAATGTATATCATCTGGTGTTGCATCATTTCCCAATAGGATTTAGGAAAAAAGTAGTTAGTCAAGCTCAGTACTAAAGCAAGAGCGTTTTAGTCAGTACAGATGCTAACAGAACGTTGCAATGAACATTTCCCAACCATGGGCATGAACACAAAATAAGGAAAATGGTTGCTAGGGCGAGTTAACATGTTTGAATGGCCCAATATCACAGTTCCATCAACAATTCGAGCTTATGGGTCTAGAATACCATTTTAAAGACCAGAATATTATCAATGGACCGGAGAAAGATGATGGACATTGTTGCAGTCATTCCATGGTTGTAATGAGTTCAATAAGCATACTTGCAGGTCCTTATAGTACACTGATGAAAACAAACTTACTTGTCCAACTCAATGTTATCAACTGGTAATATTAGAAGATCATTTACATTTTCTATAACAGCAAGCAATACCAAACTGATGATGATTGTACACAGAACAGTACACTAATATGTCATCTTGCACAAAGCTGCTATGAAGTCCAAGCAAAATAATGCCAATTTCCTTTTGTCCCTGCGTGCACAACACCAAGTTTTTTTTTAAATAGACCAATGGTGAGAAAGAAATGGGGAATGAGGCAGTGCACCTGCATACCAGATGGAGGAGATGAGAAGGAGGCCGGCAGGTCGACATAGCACGCGAGAGCAGTACTGAGGCAGGCCAATGGCGTCACTGACGCGCTGTTCGTCGGCGAAACAACAGTCCTCGACGGCTGCGCCGCTCCACCTGAAGTGCAGGAGAACGGCAGCGACCACCACCGGCGGAAGCGCCACCAGGTCCGTGTGGAGCTGGCTCTGCTGCTCCTTCCCATGGAGCCGTGTTGCACCCCATCTCAAATCCCCAAGCCTCGAGCACCTGAACCTCGAGGGAAATTACTGGGATGAGGAAAGCAGGCACGGTTGACACCAATCCGAGAACCAAATACTCCAGCTCTGTGAACCTCTGCACATCACAACAACAAAATAATCCAAGAATGCTTAAGAAGAAGAAACCGGTCAAGTCACTACAAAACAAAATAACCAAGATCGAATCTTATTAGGATTCATTAGGTTCGTTCTAGGATTGTAGATCGAGCAAAGGCGAGGGCTGCGAGTCTGCGAGTAGTACAGTACCTCGTACAGCTTGAAGGGGACGACGACGCCGAGGCAGAGCGTGAGCCAGAAGGGGGTGTAGAGTAGGAAGAACTTATCCCCCCACCGCTTGCTCCCGTCCGCCGCCAGCCATGCGCACACCAATCCGAGAACCAAATACTCCAGCTCTGTGAACCTCTGCACATCGCAACAACAAAAAATCCAAGAATGCTTAAGAAGAAGAAACCGGTCAAGTCACTACAAAACAAAATAACCAAGATCGAATCTTATTAGGATTCATTATGTTCGTTCTAGGATTGTAGATCGAGCAAAGGCGAGGGCTGCGACTCTGCGAGTAGTACGGTACCTCGTACAGCTTGAAGGGGACGACGCCGAGGCAGAGCGTGAGCCAGAAGGGGGTGTAGAGCAGGAAGAACTTATCCCCCCACCGCTTGCTCCCGTCCGCCGCCAGCCACGCGCTCTTCCCCGCCGTGCCGCCTCCGCCCAGTCCTCGGCCCCTCGGCCCCGCTCCTCCCGATGCGAGGCACGGGGCGGCGCCCGCGCGCTCCTATCCAGCCCTGATTCTCCAGCGCAGGCGTGATGAGGCGGCTGAGAGGGAGGGACGCATCGGGGGAGAAAGAGTGGAGGCCGGGATTGGGGGAGAAGAGACGAGAGCGGATTGGGCTAGGGTTTCACCCCCGGACGCTGGTTTTGTGTCGCTGCGGGGTGTAGGCAAAGGAGTGAGACGAGGACGAGCTCCGACGCAAGCGAGCCTGACGAACGGGCCAGAGCGAAAACTGGCCCCAGCTGTAAGCGACTGTGCCCCTCAGTCATTTAGTGCAAAGAGGAATTCACCCGATCCAACGGTGAAAAATAGTGACAGCGCGATTTTGACTGCGATCGAACGGTCAGGAATGCACGATCGGGGCAGGGAGGGGCAAGTAGGGGGAACGGGCGGGTAGGGCACGGAGCTTTATAGAAGAGATGTTCTATCGTGCAGCCATGAGGTATGGACAAAACAGGAAAAACAACAACAAAATATTTTCCGTTTCTTCATGTCGTATGCACAGGGGCGTGCGAGGCATCAGGAGTGGGGTGCATGAAACGAGATAACCCCCCAAGTTCGCGCGCCTTTGATCATATGCCCCCTTGTGTCACTGACATGTGGGGTCCGGCCCCACATGTCAGTGACACAAGGGGGGCATATGATCAAAGGCGCGCGAACTTGGGGGGGTTATCGTGGATTTCCCCATGAAACGATGAGCCAGCACAGCGGTGTCTTGCATCTGTTGCATGCTTCATTGATGGGAACCACTTTCGATCAAACTAAGAGGTCAGCTTTCAGTGGGGCTGAAGAGTAAGAATACCCTGCGGCTGAACCCATCCAGCTGGAGTAAGATTAATCATAATCCATGGGATTTCAGTAAGAGATCACCTTATCACTTCTCTTCAGACACGAACGACTTCGATTGAAGCATTTCACTACAAAAAAACATTTTCTGAACCTACCCGACCTTTAGCATGAAACTAAACCACAGGTCACAGAGCCAAGTGAGATATATACAGGACTACACCAGTTTTTAGTACTTTATGGCTGGGGCATGCCCATACAGGTCCACCAAATCTTTGTCTCTTCAATGAGATAAGTAGAGCTAAAGATATCACACATTTTACCACACAGCTTCAATTAACAACGTGGGATAAATACAGCAGAATAGAGAAACTAGTTTATGCTATCTTCTGAGCATGCACCATCACAAATTACAGTTTGCAAGAACAGGCACGGTTGATACGGCTGAAGATACCACATTGTACAACAACATAATACCAGTAACTTTCATCAACAATGGGCCATGGTAAGAAACAAATTACAATGCCTTGCTATTTTCTGCATCATGAAATGGTTCGGAAAAAGGGTAAAGAGTGGCTCAGGAAGCCATTGATCTATCATCAAACCGCAGGCAGGTTAGCGCCTGTTGTTGCTCTCGATAACAAAATGCACAACTGAATCGACAGAGTTCCACTCCTCTACAACCTTCCGACTGTTCATCTCTTGGTAGATTTCTTCCAGCTAGAGCTTCTGCAGAGCTGCCATCCGCATAAACCATGAGCTGTAACCAGCGTTAAAGTAGTATGCGCATTTCACGCTTAATATTTCATTTGTGAAGTCAAAGAGCAACTCAGCAACCTTCTGATCATTCTGAGAGACTTGCCCTCTTCTTCAAACGATGACAAACTATAATTGCAGTTTCATCTTCAAACAGATGTGGATCTGGGAAATCATAGCTACCAAATCGCTCCAAACAAGAGCAAGCGTGCTCTCTCAGAGAACTAGCATTCAGTATTTCTCTTAAGAAGTTTATCTCCATACGAAAAGCACTGATGTCCTCTGGTGGGGGGATTTCATCTGTAGCGACCGTGATTGATGAGGATGTGTCAGAATATTCTGATAAAGCCTCCACTTCTAGGACTCTGCCGTGGTGCGTAAGTTGCTGCTCCTTCTGTTGAACTAAATAACCTTTATTCTGAAATGGGAGAGAAATGGTGAAGGTTTTGAGGGAGATCTGTGGGTAGTGATATAGCGAAAACAAAGGAACTGATATAACTCAGATGTTTTTGTTATTGTACGGAGTTTACCATTTCCGGCGAAATTGGTCGTTTTCTCCAACCACACTTGAAGGGCCGGTCAAATCATGCGAGACGATATCTACTACAGTAATAAACTTATAAACACATGTGCAACGAATAGACGTTACTACAAGAGAACGACCAACCCAGAGCTCTAGCACCTGTAGGCGACGCACCTCTTCACCTGATCTATATATATGTTATATTGTGCAGCCATGAGCTATGCACGAAACAGGAAAGACAACAACAAAATATTATCCGTTTATTCATGTGGTACGCACACGGGCGTGCGAGGCATCAGGAGCGGGGTGCATGAAACGTTGAGCCAACACAACGGTGTCCTGCATATGATGCATGCAGCATGGTTCAAAAGAACGGACGATCAAACATAAATACAGAAGATATCACCTTTCAGTGGGACTGAAGAGCAAGAATTCCCTTGGGCTGAACCCATCCAGCTGCTATCAATGTTAGATTAGCGGATTTCATAATGCATGGAAATTTAGTATGAGATGACCTTATCATTTTTTCATTTACACATGACAACTTCTTGACAGACTGAAGCTTTAACTGAAAGAACATTTTCTGAACCTTACAGTACCCCGACCATCAGGATGAATGGAGGCCAGGAAAATAGTGTCTTCGCGCAATTCGTAGACGGATCCAGGGCTATACACCAGTTTTCTGTACTTTATGACTGAGGCGTGTCCATGTATACCACGTCCACCAAATCCTTATTTCTTCAAATCATGAGATAAATACAGCTGAAAAGATTAGGCTAGTTTGAGTTACCTCCGCAGCAGGGAAGAATTGCTCGCATGATTCGCAAGAACAGACACGATTTGTACGGCTAGAAATATCACACACTGTACCCAACAGTACCACTACTTCAATTAACACAGCTGAAAAGAGAGACTAGTTTATGCTATCTACTAAGCAGGCACCATCACAATTTACAATTTGCAAGAACTGGCACCGTTTATACAGCTGAATATGTCACATTGTACAACCATACAGTACGAGCTACTTTCATTAACAATGGGCACATGGTAAGAAACAAAATACAATGCCTTGCTATTTTCTGCATCATGACGACCAAATGGTCCACAAAAAGGGTAAAGAATGGCCTCTGGCAGCTGTTGATCTATCATCAAATAGCGGGCACGTTAGCGCCCCTTTGTTGCTCTCGGTTAAAAAATGCACAACAATTGCATGATCAGATTACCAATATAGAAGATCAGCAACCATTTCATCAACCAAGGACTCTAGCAGCTCTGCCGTTATGTCTTTGCCAGCTTCGTACGACTCTGTCTTGAAGTCGACCCAGCTCCCGTGAGGACCACTCATTTCTCTGTACACGAGTTCGTCCACCATCCATTCCTCAGCAACCTTCAGACTGTTCATCTCTTGGTAGATTTCTTCTGGTGAGAGCTTCTGCAGAACTGCCATCCCCATAAACCATGAGCTGTAACCACATTGAAGTAGTATGCACATTTCACGCTTAGTATTTCATTCGTGCAGTCAAAGAGCAGCCTTCTGAACATTCTGAGAGACTTGCCCTCTTCTTCACCCACTGAACACCTAAAACTGCCATTTAGTTCTTCAAAGAGAAGTGGATCTAGGAAATCTGAGCTACCGAATCGCTCCAAATAAGAGCACATGTGATTCTGAGAGAACTAGCTTTCAGTATTTCTCTTAAGAAGTTTATCTCCATATGACATGCGCTGCTGCTCTCTGGTGGGGCGATTTCAGCTGTAGCGACCGTGATTGATGTGGCTGTGTCAGAATATTCTGATAAAGCCTCCACTTCTAGGACTCTGCCGTAGTGCGTCGAACCAGAAGTTGCTACTCCTTCTGTTGAACTAAATAGCCTTGATTCTGAAATGGGAGAGAAATAGCGAAGGTTGTGAGGAAGATCTGTGGCTATTGAGTGCCGTAGCAACAACAACAAAGCAACTGTATTATACTCACCATTTGCATTTGTCCGGCTCTCTGCAGAGCTGCAGGTTTCTGTTGAAAGAGAGTCTTCCCATGTAGAATGGGGGTTTAAGTGAAGTTGCTCTAACTCCACTTGATCGATGAAATCAGTATCATAGTTTAGAGATTGAGATGACTGTCGAAAAAACAAACAGTTAGCACATAACAAATCGTTAGCTGAACGTGCACATAAGTACAGGCTCAGCCTTGTATTATGGCACAGTTAGGTCCCAACTTTCACATAGAATAGTAGATGCAGGTGTTCAAACTCTTAAGCCTCAATGAACATACCAAAGTTGGATTCCTTCCTACCCGTGTGTACTATGAGATTAATTCAGTGTTTCTAACTTTTTTCAAAACTGATTGTGTACAACCCCGATATCAGTCTGTTGCTCTTAGTTCTAAAGCACAACACAGACTGCGGTTCTTTATGATGTACTATCAACTACTGAACATCCAAGTCTCCTCGATCTTGAAATAGTAGTTCAAGATAAACTAGTAATATGTACTAATCCACGTTATAGAATGTACAATAGCTACATGGGGGAACATTCTATACTAACAAGGCAATACAAAATCACTTTTTATATCCTGTATATCGAACTCAAATGTTTGAACAGTTCTGGCATTTATAATGGCCAATCCTCACAAGTAAAATGACATGTATTGGACATGCAGTTGATAGGAAATAGGTAATACAGGAAGATTAGTATCTCGAATGACATACCTGATCATTTTTTGATACAAGATCTGTCCGGGGTAATTCGTCTTTTCCATCTTTGAAAGATTGTATGGAGTCCCTATCATAATCAGTGGATGCAATGCTAGATGTGTCACAGGCTGATGCTGTACCATCCAAAACTGGTGAAGGGGCGTATATTCGAACACCATTGGCAGGCTTAGAATAAGGTGACCTCACCCCAGAAGTCAGTTCACTTAACTTCTGCTCAAGAAGAAGTCTCAGATAATCACCATCTATGGTATCAGATTCAGCATTTGATGTATTACTTGAAGTTGAGAGTGAGTTCCAATTCTCTATCGACCGTTTTGAATGATTGGAAAAATGAGACCCGGTAATGACTTGTCAACCGGTGAGGTAAACGTGAACGAAACAATCTCAGTACTGATTTTCTTTTTGTTTGTGGAGAAAGATGATTGCTCCTCTATCACAATATTGTGTCGAACATGCCTTGGGCTTCTGTCAGGGAGAATTTTATCACTTGGTTGGTTTTTCCTTGAGTGCATTCTCTCTTCTGGTAATCTTCTCGGCTTTGGGATTGTTTTGGAGGTAGAGTTAAGTCTTCTGTTTGCATAGTTAGATGGCTGCAATTCCCCCTTTCTGTTGCTTTTCGTGCTGTTTTCAGAGCGTGTCCTTGTGATCCCAGCCTTCCTGGGAGCAGCATTTGGTGCATGCAGGTTTCTCTGTTGTTGACTGAGTGTTCCTAACTTTGAATCCAGCTTCTGCCTTTCTGAGAGTTGTTCAACACCCATAGCATTCTGCTTTCTGTTATTTTGCACAAGCACATTCTGCTTTTGTTGATTGCGCCCATTTCCCTCAACCATGTTCTGTACAGGATCCATACTAGTTGGAGGTTTCCTACTGCTTCTACTTATACCTTCTCTTCCTTGGGTATTTGGAGCTCTAAAATCTGTCGATGGTCTGCTGACAGCCTTGACCCTTGGAGCAACTGGAGCACCTGCATTTGACTGGGAGACCCTGAAAGAAGATGTTGTCTCCGAAGTTATCGAACTTCCATCCAACTGTCTCCCACTGGGCTGCTTAGAAGAAGCTGAGACGTCACGCTTCTTTGCAGCTTGGGACATTTGCTGGACTCTTACAATCTCTCGTGGGTTGAAGGCACGCACATCATTTGAGTACCCAGCATCACGAACTCTGTAAGAGCTAGTATTCTCAGCTCCAGGCCCAATTATCCTAGATGCTGCCTCCATTATATCAGCAGCATTTCTGCTTGATACATGATTAGGATGCTTCACTGGGGAGAATAGCTTCTGTTGCGCAACTGAGATTGTCCTTCTGGCAAATCTTGGAGGCAGCGCTTCCATTCTAAACCGGTCAATAGGACTACTCGGCATCTTATGAGGACTGGAGATGCCAACATAGGTTCTGCCAACCAACTCATCATGGGCAATATTCTGGATGGTATGTTGCCCGGAGAAAGGGATTGAGTAGGATCCAGATGAGCTTGCCGCGGGCATGGAATCCAAGCCCATGAGCCTCGCCACGACCGTGGGTCCCCTCCTCGCGCAGGCTTCATCGTCAATCACAGAAGACGAACAGCTCTGTTCACTGCTTTCCTTGAGACTCATCGCATCTCCGAGGATCTGCCAGTATGCATAGTTCGACTCATCAAAAAGACAGTAAGCAACAAACAGAGCTACTAAACAGAAACCTCATGCACTCGAACACGCACCGAGTGTGACGGTGTGCTTGGCAGCTGCTGCCATCGACTTCCCTCCCATCTACGGAACTCCCTGCAAAGACAGGACTGGTGTGTTAGCTGTGCCTCAGTTAGCTAATGTAGCATCAAGTTTCAGCAACCATGGACTGACTCCCAAGAAACATCTGCTTACCCTGCGCCGGCGAATAGCCCCCGCTCCCGCTGAACAGCCGCCTCTTGGACTTCTTGCTCTTGCCCCAATCGAAGAGGCCGAAGAAGCCATGTCCCTTCGACGCAGCCTTCTCGACATCCATCAGCCCTCACTGTCCACAACCTGCAAACGAAAAAGGCACACTCAAGCACAGGAAATTGAAGAAAGCTGAACACATTCCAACAAAATGCAGCTAAAAGCAGCTAATCGACAGAGCGCATGTGACGGACCAATCCCCCAAAACCCGATCTCTTATCTCATTTGACCCGGAGAAACCCACAGAGAGGGAAAGACTCGAGCTCATAGCAGAACCCGCAGATAGAGCGAGAATGCAGTTAACGCTCACCTGAGAATCGAGCGCCGGAGGGGGCAAAGATCCGCCCTTCCCCGCGGCGGCGCGGGGTCAACGGCGCGGACGATTCACGGGAGCAGTCCCCCAGCCCGGAGACAAACTAGCCGTCGCGGACCTTGCTTGGCCGAATCGAGCCGCACCGGACCGTCACTCGTCGGGAAAGAACTCCGGAAGCAGCGATTTTTCTCCCTTCTTCCTTCACACGGCCAGGCTCTGGCGGACGGCGCCGCGGGGGGCAGGTGGAGGAGGATCCGCGCGGGGAGGGCGTCACTTTAGGGCCGGGGAGGGGGGCAGGAGGCGGGGGGCGGCCTCGGCCGAGGAAGCCATTAATGCTGCCGTGCTGCGGGAGGAAGACAGGGGAGGAGAGAGAGGGAGACTGGTGGAGGTGGCAGGGCTTTCTCCGGGGAATTGAAAAGGGAGCCCGGCCGGATCTGCATCGTTATCGCCGATTCGCCGATGTGGATTTTTGCGTCTTGTTTTACCACCGGGCACGTTCAAATTTTGAATATTTTTTGTACCCACCCCAACGGCTCACCACCGGCAGCTAGCTATACTACTTGGGTTAAGTAGAGTAGATTATATTAAGGGTAATTATCCGGATTAAGAACTTGAGTGAGGTTGAAGGCACGGTGTTGCGTCCACTTGGCACTTGACAAGTGTTAGTCACTCGAGAATTTGTTAGCAATAAAAAAGTTGTGTCAATGGTTTTTGTTGAAAATGCCACGTTGCTTTATTGGCACAATTGGTCTCGACACGAATGTTTCTCAACAAGGGTCATCTACCCAAGCAAAACCAATTTTCGCAAGAGGAAACCTTTCTCACGGCTAATTAAACCGGGACATGTCGAATCGAGTGGTGACTTTTCTTGTATTACAACTTTTTATTAAGGAAACTTGCAACCTCGACACCTAGAAGGGCTAGTTATGCTTTTATGTGGCTGCCACATCACCTAGGCAGATTTGGGTGCTTAAAATGAAGAGAATGGCACTTTTAACTATCAATGAGAGCATCGTGAGCTCTAGAGCCAAATTAATCAATATATACGTTGCCTTTTAACCATGTACAATATTGTATACATTGGCTCATGTAGTCATGTACATTAGTACATACACACTTGTGTCCATGACGAAGCTAGCAACTTGTATTATAGAAAAAACCGTGAGTTTTTTGGCCCGTTAGAATTTTCTTTTCCATTTTTATTATGAAGATTTGGTCATTTCTACATATTGCATTTTTTTAGATTTGTACATAATGCATTATTATTTTGGAGCTTTTTACTATTTCATTTCTTACTCTTGAGTTGTTATTTAGGAACATTTATCACTTGGGTTATTAGTTTTTAGTTTTTTAATTTAAAAATATTATATTCAATTATTTTGACCTTTTCATTCTTTTAAAAACATTACTTTGGAGCTTTTTATTTGGGGTTTTGTAGAACGGGGTGGTTTGTGTGAGAAGAAATGAATGGAGTTTTTCTATTGTGATCTGTGCGGGTCTCGGTGGCGTGCGGGAGGAGGCTGAGCGCATACGTGTCCGGAATCGAAAACAGACGGAATGTCTGAATTCATTCACAAAGGAAGACGACAGAATCCGCACGTGATGTGCCGCTGTGGTTGTTCGTTGAAGAGCGCACTATTGCCTGCTGCTTTCTTGTATCTGTACCTACGCGCACTCCCACAAATATGTCGTCACGAGCAGGACACAATTCTTGATCGACGGTGTAATTTACGTTCAGTTTGCATGAATCATGAATTGGGGTTGACAATAAGAAATTGCTTCATAGATACACCTCAATTGTATACATGACACTGTGTTTGGAACAATGCCTTATGTTGCCGGCTCTGACCCTTGTATCAGTTCTCCGTGTTAGACCATCCACTATGTTCAATCGGTTCAAAGAAAATGTTGTCAGAGTTTGGAATCGATGTGATTTTTCTGCTATGTGTAGCATCGCTTGGCATGCAACCGTGTGACCTAAAAAACAGTAAATAACTCCTTTTATATACTGCATCCGCTGCCGGAAAAGTAGCACTTGAACATGGGGGCATTTGCTCCCGGTTTGAAAAAAACATTTTCTAAATGTTTAAAATTACTGAAAAAAGTTACACACGTAGATCTGTATGTTTCATGTGTGCATAGAAAGTTTCGCGAGAAACGATTTTTTAGTTGGCTTATTTAAAAAGAAAAATATATTTCATGATAACTGTTATATAGCACCGAAAATTTCTCTTTTTTACAAAGGAAAAGTACATAGTAATTTTGTCACGAAACTCATGTGCAAGGCACATGTTTTGCAAGACAAATGCATGAAATTTTTGTTTCAGATTTTTTGGACATGTTTTGACATATTTTTTGCCATTTCAAATAGGAGGGAGCATATGACCCCATGTTCATTATATTCACTCTCATGCCTGCCCTTCTACCTCACAGGCAGCCCTCTTTGTGCTCACATCTGCCCACTCCACTAAGCTTTCATGTATCAGAGAAGAAGCGAACCAAGCAGTTGCGTCGTTTTTTAGTCTGACAACTCGCATCAGTTCTCCACTATGTATCGAATCGATTAAGGTCCACTGAATCAATTTTTTCTTTTTTGCGAAAAAGACCACTGGTCTATTAATCATCCACAGCAGTATAAAAGACTCAAAAAGTAATAAGTGAATGGTCTTATGCAAGGGAATGTATATACTCATCATGAGCCATAAAGCATGACGTACTATTCTAACTTTCTAAGCTATTTAAGTCATTTTGGATCAGATCTGCCTAAACAAACCCATACTCGACAACCTTCACGCCCAACACATTTCTTTACCTGCTCCATCTTTTATTGAGTGTAGTGCTCGAAACAAGCAAACAAGAAAGAAGGAAAACTTTTTTTTATTTCGTCTTGTGAGATCCACATGTATGCATGGGAGTGCGAGGCATCGGGATTGCTTGATATGTTGAAGCAACATAACTGTACCGTACTTGAACTCCAACCCGTAGCGAAAAGAGAATGTAGTTTTGAATCATGAGATGTGAACTTGTAAAATGTTGAGCCAATTCATATCATGTCGAATCTTTTGAGCCTTTACACTGCCCTAGTCATTAGTAAGGATCATGAGTCATAATGTAATATAGGTACAAGTGGTGCTTGTCAAATTCAGCCAAGAGATTGGGAAATACCCATAGAGAGCAATTCAGGGACAAATATGCGAGATTATCCTCTAGCAATGTGCCTTTCTAAGTAAATGAGATAAATGAAGCCGAAAAGAGGAGGCTAATTTGTGTTAATTATATGCTAATTAAGCAAACAAATAAGTACACTCATATGGGTGCGTGCATCAATCGATGTAGATTCTAAGTGATCTCCCCCTTTTCAGAAAAAAGGACCCTCTTATAGTTCGCAAAGAACATGCACCCTTCATATCCAGTACCACCAGTACCGACTGAACTCAATCTCATTTAGAAACTTATCTAGATATTTAAGCAACAGATTTAGCATAGCACTTTCAAATCTAATGCGCTAGCCGCCCAACGAGAAAGGCCTTATTTGTTGCGGTTGTCCTATCCCTTCTGAAAGGTTCTACAAAGCAGGATGATTTTTAGTGCGAGGAAGTCATCAGTGGAAAGAGAGTGGTGACGGGGATAGAACAGGAGTCTAAGTCTTCCAGTTGATACGAGCTAAAAATTCAGAATATATGAATCAATTGGGTGTGGGAGGAAGGACATCATGCAAGAACTTTATCACGAAGGGTGAGGAATGAACGGACTTGGGTACAACGTGTTGCTATATTCGACACCATGATATCTCAAATGGTCAAAAGCAGGTTAATAATCGTTGTGCCTTTCTCCGTGGAATTGAAAAGGGAGACCAGCCCGATCTGGATCGTTATCGCCGATGTGGATTATTGTGTGTTATTTTACCACCTGGCACGTTCAAAATTTGAATCTTTTTTGTACCCACCCCAACGCCTCATCACCGGCAGCTAGCTATACTTGGGCTAAGTAGAGTAGATTATATTAAGGGTAACTATGTTTATTAGGAGCTTGAGTGAGGAGAAAGTGAGTGTGTTGCATCCACTTGGCACTTGACAAGTGTAAGGGCATCTCCAGCCGTCCCCCCAGCGTCCCCCCCCCCCAGGGCCCAAAATAGCGCCGTTTCGGCCTTTTTAGCACCGTTTTTCTCCCAGTCGACCCCCCAGGAGCCCAAATAGCGCCGTTTGGCGCCGTTTTGGCGACGGCGCACCCAGGCGAAACCCAGCCCATTGGGTTGCGTCTGGGGGGTCGGCGGAAGGGAAAACGCGCGTGGGCCAGCAATGTCGGGGAGACAGCGCATTTACCACCCCCCTGCCTCGCCCTTTCCTCTATCCCGCCCCGTCGCCGCCATCTCGCCACCGGCACCACCCCTCCCCCCTCCGCCGGACGCAAGCAGCTAGGAACCCCACCATCTCGCCCCAAACCACGGCGCTGGCGCCGCCCTCCCCTCCGCCGTGATCTGACCGGGAGGAAGGCTTTCGGGAAGGCTCGCGCCCACCTCGCTTGCTAGGTGTTCGGCGGTTTGCCCGCCCAGCCATGGACTCCGATGACGACGAGCTGCTCGCCGAACTGCTCGACGAGGAAGCCCAGGCCGACCTCGACGACGAAGAGCACTTGTTGATCCTGGCCTGCCTCGTCGGCCTGCTCGCGCACGACGCGTGGCCGCGGCGTGGTGGCTCAGCGCCCGGCCGCCGCAAGAGCAAGCCGAGGCAGCGCTACGAAGGGTACTGCATCCTCTACTCCGACTACTTCGCCGATCATCCCATGCAGGACGAGGCCGTGTTTCGGCGCCGCTTCCGGATGAACCGCAAGCTCTTCCTCGACATCATGCATGCCATCCGGGAGTTCGACGCCTACTTCAGATTGAAGAAGGATTGCACCGGTACGGTTGGCTTTACCTCAATTCAGAAGTGCACGATGGCCATGAGGTTGCTTGCATATGGTGCTCCCGCTGATTCGCAAGATGATTATTTGCGCATGTCCGAGTCCACTGCCATTGATTGGTTGAACAAGTTCTGCCGGGCAGTGGTGGCAGTGTTTGGGCCAAAATACTTGCGATCACCCAATGCGGAAGACATTGCTCGGATCCTAGCTTGCAACGAAGCAAGAGGCTTACCTGGGATACTTGGAAGCATCGACTGCATGCATTGGGCATGGAAGAACTGTCCATTTGAATGGCAGGGGATGTACAAAGGCCACAAAGGAGAGTGCAGTGTGATTCTTGAGGCCGTGGCTACACATGATCTATGGATTTGGCATTCCTTCTTTGGTATGCCGGGAACTCACAACGATATCAATGTGTTGCAGTGCTCGAATGTCTTCGCCAAGCTTGTTGAAGGTCATGCCCTCTAGTGAACTACGAGTGGTCAACATTTGTGAAGAGCATCTCGAACTATTTTAATTGTGTTGGTCTTTATTTTATGCGCGAAATATGGCCCAAACTCGCCGGCTGGGGGGCGGCCTGGGTTCGGCGACTGGGAATCGGCGCCCCCCAGCGCGTGAAATAGCGCCGTTGCCCCCCCCCCCCCCCCCCCAGGCGGGCCAAAATAGCGCCTTTTTCGGTCTGGGGGGCCGAACGACTGGAGATGCCCTAAGTCGCTTGAGCATCAAGAATCTCCTTTGTTAGTAAAATGTTCCATCGATGATTTCTATGTAAAATGGCACAGTGCACTTTATTTGCACAAATTGGTCTCGACACGAATGATTCTCAGAAGGGTCATTTATACAAGCAAAAGAAAAGGTGTTGGCGTGCGGAAAAAATCATACTCTTGGACTTGAACTTGGGATCTTATTTAGTATATCGTGGTGACCTTTTTTGTATGTAGCTTTTCATGAAGGAAAACTTACAACCTTGACACTTGGAAGGACTTCTAGTTTAAAAAAATTCGGTAATTGATCAATTTATGTTGTAAGTAACTGTGAGCAGGGACGGAGCCAGGCCAAGGGGGCCAAATGTATATAAAATAACTTGGAGGGTCCATATGGCTAAATTTGGCTAAATTTAGGGTCAAAACTACAAACTAATAAGGGGGCTTTGAGAAAATTTGCTGCCATGGCGGAGCCATGGCCCCAGCCTGCCCCCCCCCCCCCCCCCCCGGGGGTCCGTCCCTGACTGTGAGCGCGAGTTTTTTTATTTTGCGCACATCACGTTGTCCGATTTTGGTGCTTAAGTGAAGAGAATGGCACCTATAACTACCAACGAGAACATGTGAGCTCAAGAGACGAGTTACGGCCACTGTCACTCAATCAATATATTCGATGTCTCTTTTTATCACGTACTAGCTCTGTTCCGAAATATAAGATGTGGGATTTTGTGCCGGCTGTGTGGACCCAATTCAACCTGCCATGTCAGCGAAATTCCAAATCAAAGTTCAAAACAGATACGGATTCGAAAGTTCGGTGTGCTGATTTCGGCGATTGAAAGTTTAAGATCTGATTTAGCTAAGCCTATAACTTCAACGTTTAATTTGGACTTTTTCCGAGAAGAATGAATGGAGTTTTACGTTGTGATCCGTCCGGTTGAATTTAATGGCGTGCGTGTAGGCTGGGCGCGCGTGACCGGAACTGAAAAAACGGGCGGTCCGAATTCATTCGCAAAGTCTGACGACGGATTCCGCACGGTGACGTTCTGCTGCTGTGATCGTTTGTTGTCGCCGCCGACGCCGCGGCGAGTACTTCAACGACGGTCGCATGAAGTTCCCGTGGCCGGCCGGAAAGTGGCGATCGTCTCCTGCACTGCATTTCCAGGTTCAGTCCGGACGACCTTCCTGTTAATCCGCCACGAGAATAAAATCCACTACTACATTCGTGATCGATATTCGATCGCCACTACTGCTGGTGGTGCCGGTAGCTCGCTCGGAAGGATGTGCACGCATGAATGTACGATTGATCAAGCCGGCCGGTGTACGTTACGTGCCCTCTCTGACTCTCACACCCACGACGATCAAAAAAATTCTTAATTCTCCATCAATTAAGTAAGATTCAACTTCAATTTGATGAAAAAAGGATCATGCAACTCGTACTTTTTTGCAAAAGAAACATACTTCCTTCGTTGCAAAGAAACATACGACTAATTCACGTACACCTTATACATACAAATCGCGATATTTTTTTTTATCTAAGGGAGTATATAATAGGGTTTTTGCTCAGGATTGTAATCGGGCTTTTCTTCCATTCCATTGTGATCCGTGCAAGGGGACGTTTTTTTCTGAAAGACTATATGATTTCCTCTGTTGTAACTATATCCTCCTTTATCGAGTATTATAGCTAGTTTGTTTGGCATCGCCCTCTTTGTTAGTACTCTGGGACTGTCGTCGGGAATGGCAGGCTTCTCCCTAGTGAAAACCGCAAGAACCGATTGTGACTCATGAAAAATATCACAATCAACCGACCGGTACATGAAGGAGCACGTAATACAATGGAGCAGAGAAGTATATATGCATGCATTTCCATTAGGCAAAAGATCTGTCAACTTGTTTGTTTGTTGCTTCAACAAAAGTCGATTTGTTTGTTACGTTCTATTGAGAAATCGAGCGAAATCTTGAAGACCGTTTCATCAACTCGGAGGCGATGCGACGGAAGGAGGTGAAAGCAAGGGAGGCTCGCATAGCACGACTACCACAATCAATTGCTCTCTGTTAACGAAAGGATAAAGCTGACATCTCCTACGCTTGGGACCAGGCCTAATTAATCGAGTTGTTAGCATCCCACCTTGAAACCGCGAATGTTGACACGAAAATCTAGTGGGTAAGAAGGCGGTCCTATTTGAGCCTTCCGGGTTATCTATAGGGACGACAATTAAACCTTTTTTTACTAAAACAACATGTTGTTTTCATGTCATTAAGATGAGTGAAAAATCCTGTAAAAATAAATGAGTAAAGCATACAAGGATGTCGTCATTACCTCACAAGTGTGTGACACATGTCATACATTCAGTCATTCGAGCATCATGAAATGTCTTTGCTGATAAAAAAAATCAACAATGTCATTTGCATACTCATTGATTTGTGAGGAATTTACTTGTAACATGTATACTACTTTTGAAAGAAATCTTGCATCCTTGAAAAATCTTCCATCAAGGCGCAAGGCGCGACAGAGATACACGACCTGATCGACTGGGATGTTTCACTCTACTTAGCTCATATTTCTCGCTTTCGGCGGTATGGCAACCATTGGACTTTATTTCATGAATTTTGTACTGATGAATTGTGTTGACTAGAAGCATCATCTATATCTTGTACAAAGCTCAGAAGGAAATACGATTATCCCTAAAAAAGATAAGGAAATTCATTGTTTCTTTGAAGGAAGGTTGATAAAGTTTCATAGACCTACCAGAGGACCAATCTCATAAGCGATTCGTGTTGATCTATCAAAGGACCAATGACTTCATGTTACTTCCTACCATCCAAGACGTTTATAAGAAGAAGGCTTCCCTAAGAAAAGGATGGAAATACTAGTTTTCATTTTACTTATGTCTTGCATTTATTTCGTCCAAATTCATGCATCATTTGGTATATACACAACACATACCAGGGATGTGAATTTGACTGATTGGGCATAGAAGGCATCAGGAATTACCGATGAATAGCTATAATTACAAGATGCACAGGCACAGCGACTCTCAGTTAATCTTCATGCATGTCCCTGGCACTGCAATGGCTCAACTATCCTCCATCTGTCTCATCCTTGTGTTGACTACGTTGGTTAGTTGTTCCGACCGTGCTGTATGTCCTGCTGTCGCGTTGTCATGAGGTAGCAACCATCTGCCCTTTCATTGCTTAACTTGGATGGGTGGTGATTGGTCAACTGTAATGATAGGCAAAAGAGAGCTAGAAGAACAAGGTCTGCACGCTCAATCGTCCTAGAAGAAACAACGCGCACAACTTCTAGTAGTGTGGGGAAGAGAAGTATTTTTCCTACCTCTAATCTAGGGAAAAAGCTAAGGAATCTCGAGAGTGGTAAATTGGGGGTTAATATATTAATTCATGGAAAGTAGCAGACGTATAATAAGTACTCCCTCCGTTTTTTAGCTAGAAAGTCTTATATTTTGATACGGAGGGAGTATGTAAGTATGGTTTATTAAGGGTATAGAGAAGAGTAGAACACGGCATTTTGACTCACCAATAGCATTTGAAACTCCAAAATTCAAAAAAGATCACCTTGACACCGAAGCTGCAAAGCACTGGATCTATTCATACACGCGTGTATGCCTTTGCTCGCTAGAGGAAAAAAAGAGAATCTGTCAGGTTTAGTATACTTTATCAATTATCAACTCCTGGCTAGATTCGTACAGGATGCGTACGTGCACGCTTGCTTTGTTGTATCTGTACGTACGCACTCGTCTCCCCACAAGTGTGCCGCCGCGAGCAGGACACGAGATTCTTAATTGGATTGTTGACATCCCGCCTTGAGATCACCGATGTTAACGTACAAATTAGTGGGTGAGAAGGCGGTCTTATTTTAGCCTTTCAGGTTATCTATAGGGACAACAATATTGAAAAATTTAATAAAAGCAACATATTGTTTTCATTTCATTGACATGAGTAAAATAATACAAGGATGAGGTCATTACCTCACAAGTATGTGCCACATTGTTTACGTTGAGTCATGGAGCATCATGAAATGTCTTTGCTAGTAAAAAGTACATTCATGATTTTTCTGGACAATGACATTTGCACTTTATTTGCGCAAATTTATCTCGACACTAAGAGATTCGCACAACAAAGGGCATGAAGAAGTATTATCATGCGGAAATTTAAGTATTTGTCCCACACTTTAATACTTCTGGCTGTTGCATTCCACGAATTAATTTGCCTCCAAAATTGTACCTTTTCACAATCTTCGTTAAATTTTTACATAATTGATTTGTTGTATGGATGTAAATAGCGACGACAGCCAGGATACCATGACGATGCAATTTCATTGCAACTGATGCCACTTTTCTTCTGACGTGACAGAGGATCATATTATATTTTTTTTTGTTAATATGGAACAATATATCTTTATCATGCAAGCCGGGCTAAAAGCAAATAAATCTAGAGGCTCTTGATCCCCGACTAATCATATTGGTCGCGTGAGTCAGCCCTTCACCTGCTAGATACATCGCTGAATTGTAGTAATAGTGCGTGTCTCAAAGTTGCCCGTGTCGCCCCCCTTGAAACATTTGAACGCCATGCTCCCACCTTATTGCCCATTCTTGGTGCAAAATACATCCTTTCTCCCATCAACATCGCTTCATAGTTAAGTAGCAATGAGCATTGTTGCATCCTCGTGATGACATGGGAGTCTGGCATAGGACAAAACAGCTGACAGGTCGAGAGAGGAATACAACACATCGAAGATAGTTGAGGTGGTGCCGTATGAGGGAGAGGCACGCTGCTAAAATGAGATCAAGTGTGCAGATTGTAATTCTAGCTATCCATTGGTAATTTGTGATATCTTCCATGCCCATACCCATCAAATGAATATCCTTTGTAGAGATATAACAAATAAGGCATAAATTTGGACCAGACAAATCGAAGATAGAGAAGCAAAATGCGAAATAAGATGTCCATCATTTGCCACGGGAAGCCTAGATCGTTATAAATACTTGGGTGGTAGGAAGTAACATGAATTCATTGGTCCACTCATAGATCAATATTTAAAATATATTGTTTATGAGTTTGATCCTCGGGTAGGTTATCGGCTGTGAAAGCTTTATCGATCATTTAAACAAGGGTACTCTCTTGCCCTCTTTTAAGGAAGAATTGAATTGCCCTTCCGAACTCGGTAACAAGATCAACATGATGCACTTAGATAACACACTTCTAGGTTCGTGAAATAGAGCCGGGTGACTGCCGCTTCGCCAAATGAGAGAAAATGTATCTCTTTCTTTTTTGTGTCTCCTCTATATAGGAGGATGCAAATAGTGAAAAAAACGTTTAAGAAGGAGCCATCCATTTTTTAGGGATAAAATGTCATGTCAAGGTCACACCGCTTCCACGTGTCAACTCACCTCCAAATATGGCGTGGATTGGAAAAGTCGCCATGGTTAGAGGTTACTTGCATTGGCTTTGATAGTTCACGAGATGGAATGTTTGAAACTTAAGTGTCTATCGACCAATGTCTTAGCCTGCCTCATTATCCTCATATAAGGATGGTAAACCCATAGTTGGCTAGCTTGACTAACCCAGTCAACATGTGTGACACATATGGTCAATGAGATGTGACGTTGTTGTTCCTTTGCTTGTACTTTGATAGACTCTCACATTAACTCACTCTCGCCTTCACACTTCACATTGTTTTGCATGCATTGATCAAGCGATAGCATTTTCTAGTTATTTATAGTTATCAGATATTATACCGCATTGTGAGGGACGGAGAGGAGGAGGCAAAGGGGTGCGGCTGCCATAGAAGACACAAGTTCCGCGCGGTGAGCGTGTAAGTGTCGTTTGGGAGGCGTAGATCGTGATCAGCTGAGGTGTTGCTGATCGACGAACTGCAAATTGAGTGTATCAAAATTCGACAAGTTTTTAATACCAAATTTCGATCAGCTGAGGGTTTAATTAGGGTTTATCTCTTCCTCACTGTCTATAACCTGAAGACGGGGATGGCACGCATAAGCGCAAGAAATGGAATAACTAATCTCGAAAGGTCGACGATGAACGAGTCCCCTTAAAATCCGATCTTCATCATGAATTTGACCGAGAGAAACCCAGAGACCCAAAACCGCTAGCAGGACGACCGCACCCCACTGCAGCCCTCCCTAGATTTACCAGCAATGCAGGCAACCTCACCTGGGAATGGTTCTCCCACAGCGCAACGGCCGCGGAAGAAGGCCGCACCAAGATCCACCCTTTTCCCGCGTGGCATGGGGACAGCGCACGGGATTAGCGGGACTAGCGCTGAGCTGGAGCCAGACCGTCGTGGCGGACGAGCCCGGATTGAGCCGCGCAATGTTAGTATGATGGAAAAGTAAATCACGATGAAGAGGGATTTTTCCAAGGTTATATTGGAGTTTTTTCCATATTTTCTTATTGTTTTATATTCTAACATAATATACTAATTTTTTTAAATGGAACTATTTACAATTTATTATTACTATCCAGTTGCCCGCATGTTGACTTTGCACAAATGAATCTCATTACGAAGGTATTCTCACAGGAAGGGTAATTTACCCAAGCGAAAGTAATTCTCACAAAAACAATATTTCTGGTGGTTTAGAAAAACAAAAAAGCCCACCATACTAAAAAAAACCATATTTCTTGACTTGTGAGGATTTCACGTGTCATGTCTCATGTTGTCAACTTGTAAGTAAATCTTGGACAGCTTATGATATCGCCGCTAGGTCACCTTGGTGACGACAATTCGTATGTTAGTACTACTCCCTCCGTTCCAAATTAGATGACTTGCACTTGTCTAAAAACGGATGAATCTATACTTGTTTAGTGTCTAGGTACATCCGTATTTTGACAAATGTGTGTCAATTAATTTGGAACGGAGGGAGTAGGATATAACGGTTGACGAGAGCAGGCGAGGTCTCGAGAGCTGAATCGCTGCTCTTTGCTTTCCACCGTGCGCTGGTCGTGTCATCTAGTTTATATTTTCTTTTATCACACTTGTGGTCTTCATGGCCAATAAAGTTGGCAACTTTTGTTATAGAAAAGAAACCAGGATAGCTTCTTTTTTTTGACATAATATTGGGAGGGCTGGCACATATATAGTTGTATTGGAAATTTCTTTTTGGTCTTTTATTACTAATATTTTGTATTTTCCTACATTATTGTACTTTTTTTCTTGTAGGTAACTCGTATTTTGGAGCATTTTTATTTTACTATTAGTTTTGAATCTTTTCGCTTTTTTGAAGAAGCATTATTTTGGGGCTTTTTATGTTTGTAAATTATTTTGTAGGTTCTTAGACTGCTAATATTATTCTGGGGCGTTTTCTATGCCTTTAGAACGATTATTTGGAGCTTCTTGTACGCATTGTTTTGTGTAGCTTTGTGTGAGAAGAAATGAATGAAGGGAGTTGGCCCGAGTTTAATTTAACTCCCGCTGAGCGCGTGTTCAAAACGGACGGTGGGTCACTCTGGCTGAATCGGCAAAGGAAGACGAAGGAAGGCGACGACCAGTGCTAGCTAGCTTGCAACGGTAACAATTTCCGTGTCCGAACTAACTAGGACCACAAACCGGCGGCGCCCAGCGGATCGACCGGGACGTCTCACCGGCACACGCCGGCCGTCGACCATCTCCTCAATCGGTACTGTTGCATGTCGTCTCCGCAATGTGCGGGCGCACTGACCGTACGCGACACGGGCGGCGGGAGAGCGCGACGGCGGTGCGGCCGGGCAGGAAAGGTGACAGGTGAGCTAACTACAGTATATTCCATCGCCCACAAGGCCACAAGCATAGCATGCCGTCGCGAGCAGGACACGATTCGATTCGTGACCACCACCGCCGCCCACCGGTAGCTGGGGAAGGATGGCTGTATGTACATGTACTGTAGGATCATGATCACCTTCAAAATAGGGTCCAAACATAAAATCATCTCAAAAGTTCACTTCAATTATTATTTTTAGAAAAGAGCCAAAAGCTATGACTTATATATATATATTGATTGATATACATGGTGGCCTAATTAAGCCAACGAAAAAAGGCCATTCAGGCAACACTAAAACTTCTACGCGATAGAGGACGCGCCTGTGGCGCAGTGGCTTGGCTATGGCAGTGGCCTGCCTGCCCACTCAAGTTTGACTCCCGGTGTGAGCGAATATTTGGGTGCCTCACAATAAAAGCTCTTTTCACGTCTGTGAGCCACAGGAGGAACTATCTTATACCGGACGTGCTGGATATTAGTTGTAGGTCCTGTTTAGGCCCATAGCTGGGGCGTGAGTTGTGGTGTGCGTATGTGTGGTGTGAGTGCTGTGTGTCTAGAACAGATTCTACAGCTTGTATCCCTAGTTGAGAGTGCAAAAAAAAAACTCCTACGCGATAAGCTATATATGCCAGGTGCCTTGCGCCCGCAAGAATCTAATCCTTGCTCTCATCTTTGATTTTCTCAAAGAGCCATAGGCGCCATAAATTTACTCTTGCATTTCGCTCCTTACATATTTCCCAAGTAATCAGAACGATGGCCGTTTACAGACCTTCGGGGTGGCCAGAGGGGGTCCCAGCCAATACTGCAGGATAGTTAGGCGTCCCGATCCAAGGTTCTGTAGCAGATCTTTGATTTCGGGTTTGCGCTCTTCGCAAACTTGAATTTTCTATCGATTTGTTGAACGCAAAAATGGACATTTAGATCCGATTTTATGAAGATACCACTTGAACTCTTTCCGTCAAAATGCAACTTGCACTTTTTTTCCAGAATCGACAAGATAAGAAAAAAAAAGTAGAATCAACTAATACATGAATGCCTGTCATCCACGAATCTGCCTGCGTGAAAGATCGATGCTCGTCTTTCTTTTCCTCCGGCAAGCAAAGTCTCTGTCAGTGCCAGGTGCGTGCGTTGCAGGCTGCAGCTTGGCTTGGGCTTGAAGTTGCACTGAACTGAACCAGTGGGTAAGTTGGTGAGCGCAGGGAAGGGAACAACTGAGCAACACCACCACAAAAGGCAAAAGCAAATGATTGCTTCAATGCCGTGTAACAAATACACACCGGCCAGTAGTAGCGTGGTATACTACTGGAGATTGATCCAGTAATCCCTTTAATTAAAAAATCACAAAATGATAATTGTAAGTTAAAACTGAAAAATTATACATATTGTATCTCACAAACATGTGAAACCTCAATTGGAAATACTTTATATTCTGGTCTACATGAAAATGATAAATGTGTGATTTAAGTATACACACTTTAAATCTCCAAAATATACATGATTTTGTCATTTTTTTTATGTAGCTCATAATACAAAGAATTTTACATTGTAATTTTGCATGCTTGTAGGATGCATCATTGACTACACCTAGATTTTTCAGATTTTTTCTAAACTTTTAAATATAATTTTTGTTTTAACAGAGGGAGCGTTGGAGATCCGGAGCCAAAATGAGTTTTCGCATACTCTTCTTTTATACTCCCTCCGTCCCCGAAAGAGTGTGCTTTTGAAGATTTACACATAGATCAAGAAGTCCCTAGACTTTGCTCCATGGCCTAATTAATACATAAAAGTAGCAGCCCATGCGTGTATGCAGCCATTGAGAGAAGACAATTAAATGAATGTTTCCCGCATGCAGTAATTAAGTCAGTAACCCAAGAGATTCAAGTAAGTATGCAGCCAATATCTAGATCACAAATTGCTCCATGAGCAATTAAAAACTGTACACTCTTTTGTGGAAAAATACTACACCCCAAACATCCACTCTTTCGGAACGGAGGGAGTATGCTGCTAGTAGTAATAACGTAGAAATAAAAATACTTGTAATTATGCCGTCCAAAAATGATGGTGCTTTTGATCTTTGTTAGCCTTTTTCTAGTTTCGAGAGAGTAACTTTCCAATCGCAAAAAATCTAAAAGGATGAACTTTTCATGCGAACCGAGTACTCCTACCTGTGTTGGTAGTGCAGGCAGACGACGAGACACGATCGTCGACAGAGACGCTAGCTAGTGGGACAAATACACACGACACGACCACGACCGCGACGCCTCGCCAGCCGATCGATCGCACACCACTTTTCTCCGCTCCACTCGAGTCCTCCCTGTGTGTGATGTCGTCTTCTCCACCAGGAATCTGAATCTTCAGTCACAGGTGACTGACAGGAGAACCAACAGTATACTATCATTCGACAGCTCGCTGTCGCTGGTACCTCCTTGCCATGGCAACTACGGCATTCAAATATGTATCAGTGCTAACCAACAGGTCTTCTTCATCCGACAACAGCTTCTCCACCAAAACATAAGTATACCACGGGCAACAGATTATTTCCATTTCAAGACAACAGCAAAAAATACAAGAACCATCTCCCGACCTCTACAACACATCATACAGTGCAGTCAAACAACAGCTAATCAACCAACACAACAATTATCCAACAAGGGGAACAACAACAGCGGCAGCAGCAGGACCCGCGAGGTCGGTGACAACCTCGTCGACCAGGGCCTCTAGCAGCGCCGCCACGACGTCCCTGCCGCCCCAGATGACTCCTCCTTAAGCTCCACCCAGCTCCCGTGGCCCCGGGGCCCGCCCATCTCCCTGTACACCAGGTCGTCCACCGCCGACTCCTCCGCCACCTTCAGCCCCCCGCCGTCCATCTCTTTAAACATCTCCTCCGCCGACAGGAGCTTCCGCAGCACCGCCGTGCCCGTGAACCACGACGCATATCCCGCGTCGAAGTAGTAGGCGCACCTCGCGGCCAGAGTCTCGTTCGCGCAGTCGAACAGCAGCCACTGGGTCGTCATCCAAGCCTTGCCGCCGTCCTCTTCACCCGCTGCGGCCAGTCTGGCATTGCTGTTGAGTTCTTCCAGCAGACATTGGTCCAGGATAGATGAGCTACCAGACCGCTCGAAGCACAAGTGGTCGCCGAGAGAACAGGTGTTCAGTAGTTCCCGTAGAAAGTCTATCTCTGGGTTGCTACCGTCCGCACGGCTCGAGTTGCTGCTTTCCGATGGGTGTGCCGTTTCAGCTGTAGTTGCTGTGATCGATGAGGCCGTGTCGGAGTACTCCGACAAAGCGTCCGCTTCGAGGGATCCACCGTCCTGCGCTGAACCAGATGATGCAGCTCCTTCTGCTGAACCAAAAATCCTTGATTCTGCAAAAAGGGAAGAAATAGACAAGACTGTTAGGACGATATGTGGCTACTGGCTAGTGCTAGCGCAACAGCCAAACAATTGTATACTCACCATTCGCATTTGTCCAGCTCCCCGCAGAGCTGCAGGTTTCTGTTGAAAGAGACGGTTCCCAAGTAGAACGGGGGCTGAAGCGAAGATGCTCCAACTCCACTTGATTGATGAAATCATTGTCATACTTCACAGATTGAGATGACTGGCCATAAAAAGAATCGTTAGAATACACCAATTCTTAAACTTTCATGAATGTTAGAATGTATGTATATATAAATGCAGGCCCAGTGCCGACATGATGGCTTGCCGATCTCGTAGGATGCAACATGGTGCAAGCTGAATCGGACTCAACAGCAGTGATTGAACCCAAGAGAGAATTAGTAATGCTGCAAGAGCCATTTATGCAGATTGTGTGGAGATTTCGGCATCTATTGGGAAGGTTGAATTCGAGCATTGCCCCCGAGAAGCGAACCAAGCAGCGCATGTAATAGCTAGAAATAGTTTTGTTTCAAATTTATCTTGTAATTGGGTAGATGATGCCCCTAGCTTTATTTTGCAAACTCTCGTGGACGATGTAATTGTGATTTGATATTAATAAAGCTAGCCATGATGGCCTTCCCTCAAAAAAAATGTATGTATAAATAAATGCAGGCTCAGTGCTTCTACTGCGGGCAGTTGGGCTTGAAAAAGTTCAAAGGTTCAAACTCTTGACGATGTATAAGCTGAATTCCCTCCCTATATGAGATCGATCCAGTGCTCCTAATTATGCTCACAACTGATCATGTTGAACCTTAATGTAAGTCTATTGCTCTTACTTCTAATAGGCAACCCAGATTGTCTCCAAGTCGTCTCAAACTAGAAACAGAGTACAAGATAAACTAACCATATGTGCGGATTGTAGAAACTGCACATGCATGATTGCTACATGCTAATTTAACTATGCCGGACTATGTGATAGGATCAGGGCCGTACTTCAAAATTTTGGGGCACTGTGCGAAATCAAAAATAGATTCCATGGTAAAAAAAGTCAATTAAATGTGTCTTCTTGTAATCTTTGCATAACTTATTGCAAGAATTGCATTTTGCTAAAAAGAAAATCTTAATACTCTGGCCTACTATCTTTTACTTTTTTTAGCCAAAATATGCCATCTTTTTCCCATTTTTGATATGGAAGCTTCATTTTGATCTGCATAAGCAAGCCTCTCAAAAACACCAATTTTCAAGTTCTATAGTAACCGACCAACTGAGCCTTTCTTGCATCATTCTCGAAACGGGTAGCTTTCCGTTCCTTCTCAAAAAAACAAGTCTCTGTTTCATTGCCGAACGCAGACCATGAGCTGCTGGCACATGGGGCTCCGACTACTGTGCTATGCGACCAAGGAAGAAATTGCGAAACACAAACTCCAGGTCCTAAAGTATTAATTGTCATCACGAATCTTTTTCTGGGAAAAGTGCAAAGCTATTTTAAGAAAATTGTGACAGGAGAAAAGAAGTTGAGAGATAATTTGCAGCTATTTAATTCGATTATGTTGCTGCTGACAAAAAAACAATCGTGGAAGAATTTCTGGATCTGAACATTGGGATTTCTCTATAGGAGGTGTGAGAGAAAGGGGAGATTGGAGAGAGACATGACTACGTGATATGGGCTTGGGGTACTTCCATGGTGGGCCTGAATTTGAGCAGGTGAATATGTTGACCGAACTGTTTAATGGCCCATTAGTCCTTGATTAATTCATAGATTAGTAACTATAGTAGTAATAGTAGTATAGTACTTAACAAACTTTGGGGGCCCTAGAATTTGGGGACCCTGTGCCACTGCTCTGGCTGCACCTGGCCAGATACAGGGCAGAATAGGATGACCCATTTCCCTGAGTTGAACTCTAAATTTGATTCTTCTGTAACGTACCATATACTGTTGCTCACAATAATGTGTGTATGACACAGAGTCGACTAGAAGGAGGTTTCAAAGGAAAAAAGAAGTGTCTAACATGCCATACCTGACCACTTGTTGATGCAAGATCTGCCCAGGGGGATTTGATTTTTTCATCCTTGAAAGGCTGTAAGGACTCCCTATCATAATCAACAGACGCAATGCTAGATGTATCACATGCTGATGCAGCATCTTCCAAACCTGGCGAAGGGGCGTATATTCGAACCCCATTGGCTGGCTTAGAATACGGTGACCTCACCCGGGAAGTCAATTCTCTCAATTTCTGCTCCAGAAGAATTCCCAAATAATCACCATCTACATCATCAGGTTTGGTATTTGATGTATTGCTTGAAGTTGACACTGAGTTCACATTCTCTATCGACCGTGTTTCCACTGAATGATTGCGAAATCTAGAACCAGGTAATGATTTGTGAACTGGTGATGTAAATGTGAACGAAACAATCTCAGTGCTGATTTTATTTTTGTTTGTGGACAAAGATGGTTGTTCATCTGTCCCAATATTGTGCTGAACACGCCTTTGGATTCTCTCAGCGAGAATTTTATCAATTGACTGGCTTTTCTTTGGGTGCATCCTTCCATCTGGTAATTTTTCGGCTTGGGCATTGTTTTAGCTGTAGAATTTGGTCTTCTATTTGCATAGTTGATTGGCTGCAGCTCCCCCTTTCTGTTGGCTTTCGTGCTGCTTTCAGCGCGGCTGCTGGTGGTCCCCGCTTTCCTGGGAGAGGCATTTGTTGGATGCAAGTTGTTTCCTTGTTGGCTGAGTCTTGCGGACTTTGAATTCACCTTGTGCTTGACACCCATAGCATTCCGCTTTCTGTTATTTTGCTCGAGCAAACTGGAAGAACTTTCATCAATTTGGCTACTGCTCTTTTGTTGATTGTACCCATTTCTCTCAATCATGTTATGTTCAGGACCCATATGAGTAGCAAGCCTCCTACTGCTTTTGTTTATACCTCCACTTCCCTGGGCATTTGCAGCTCTTGGGTCTAGTGACGGTCTGCTAGCAGTCTTCATCTTTGGACCAACAGGAGCACTTCCATTTGACCCTGAGACCCTAGAAGAAGAGGTGGTCTCTGAAGTTATCAAACTTCCATCCAAAGGTTTTCCTCTCGGTGGCTTAACAGATGCTGAGCCTTCACGCTTCTTTGCCGCTTGGGACATTTGTTGGACTCTTACAATCTCTGATGTGTTGAAGGCACGAGCAGAGTTTGAGTACCCTACATCCCGAAATCTGCCAGAGCTAGTACTCTCAACTCCAGGCCCAATAATCCTAGACGCTGCCTCCATTATATCAGCAGCATTTCTGCCTGATATATGATTATGATTCTTTACAGGGGAGAATAACTTGTGTTGTGCACCAGAAAGTGACCTTTTGGCAAATCTTGTAGGCGGCGCTTCCATTCCAAAACGGTCAATAGGACTACTCGGCATCTTATGAGGACTAGGGCTGCCCATATAGCTTCTGCCAATGAACTCATCATGGACATTATTTGTGAAGGTTTGTTGTGTGGTTAAAGGTATCGGGTAGGATCCAGATGAGGTTGTCACAGGCATGGAATCCAAACCCATAAGCCTCGCCACAACAGTGGCTCCCTTCATTACACGAGCTTCGTCTTCAATCACTGAGGATGAACAACTATGCTCACTACTTTCCTTCAGACTCGACGCATCTTCATGGATCTGCCAATGTGCATAGTCAGACTCATCAAAACGACAGTAAGCAGCAAACATAACTACAGACAGAAAGATCATGCACCCAAAACACGCACCGAATTCGACGGTGTACTTGGCCTGCTGCCATCAACTCCCTTCCCGTCTATGGTATTCCCTGCAAAAGAGATGTCTCTGAGTAAGCTTAGCCCCTGTTTCCATTTTGTGAAAATGCATCAAGTTTTACAGAAACCACTCAGTCCACTGTGACTCCTGCACCGCATCTGCTTACCGGGTGTCGGAGAAACGCCCCCACTTCCGCCAAACAGCCGCTTCTTGGATTTCTTGCCCTTGCCCCAATCAAAGAGGCTAAGGATGCCATGTCCCTTCGACGCAGCTCTCTCCACATCCATCCCTTCCTCGCTGTCTATAGCCTGCAGACGGAGATGGCACGCATAAACGCAAGAAACGGAAGAAAAGCAGACATATTTGACCTAAATGCAGCTAAAGTAGCGAATCAAGAAATGGCCGGTGACCAAAAACCCGATCTTCACCTCGATTTGACCGAGAGAAACCCAGAGCCCCAAAACCGATAGCAGGACGACCGCACCCCCACTGCAGCCCTCCCCAGATTTACCAGCAATGCAGGCAACCTCACCTAGGGATGGAACGCCGGAGGAGCCCACGGCGCAGCGGCCGCGGAAGAAGGCCGCGCCAAGATCCGCCCTTTTCCCCGTGCGGCAAGGGGCAAGCGGCGCGGGATTCGCGGGGCCAGCGCCCAGATGGAGCCAGATCGCCGTCGCGGACGAGACCGGATCGAGCCGCACGGAAGCGTGGCTCGTCGGGGAAGGAAGCTGCCAGAGCTGAGCAGAGCAGAGCAGCGTTCAAACAAGCTGGAGCCAACGGCGCAGTGGAGCAGCCACGCGAGGCGTCATGTTTAGGGACTTAGGGTTGGACTTGGAGTGGAGGATGGGGGAATGGAGCCACAGGCGGAATTTGGGCCCAGCTCCAGCCCCAGGCCTGGCCCATATGCTGCTAGTAGCTACTACAAGCTAAAAAAATTTAAATAATACATTTTTTAGTTATTTCAAGAAATAATACGCGTTTTTTTATTTTCAAAAATATTACCCAGTTGTCCTGGCCGAAAACAATTAGTACTAATCGTCCTGGCCGAAGACGATTAGTACTAATCGTCTTTGGCCAGGACGACTGGGTAATATTTTTGAAAATAAAAAAACACGTATTATTTTCCTAATTAAATAAATTTCGTGTATTATTTTAAAAAAATAGCCTACTACAACTTGTGGTAATTTCATTCTCTCAAGAGAAAAACTAATGGCAAGTTCAAATAATTATTCAAATAAACTAATGTCTAACCCCCTCTAACTCAGGATAAAATGAGTAGAAGTTAGTCAACAAAATAGTAAAAGTTAGTATGATTCGGGTTTAGACGGTAGTTTTGTCTCGCGGACTCTTATATGGCATTCATATGGTGTTCACTCCGTGAATAACTCAAACCAAATTTATTTATCTTCCTTCTTTTCATGTTCCTCCTTTTGAGGACACAAACAATTAAATAACCTATATAACCTAGTCATTGCGAATGAAATATCATGTCAAGGTCAATGTATCCATATGGCCAAATCACCTCCGACATGTGTTGGTATGGCAAAGCCACCATTCAAAACCAGGTTAGAAGGCTACTTGCATTGCTTTTGATAGTTTAGGGGTGGAATGTTTGAAGGTGAAGTGTCTCTCAACCAATATCTTAGTTTTTCTATATCATTTTTTATGACAATAAAACATATAAGGATAAAACCCATAGTTGGTTGGCTCTTACACATGTGTTCAATGGAGTTGCTTGATCGCCTTTACTTCTATGGATTCTCACATTGTCTTTATCTAGATTTTTCCTTCACACTGATTTACATACACCAATCATATGGATGGCATTTTATCTTCGTTCATAGTAACCAGATTTTATCATGTACTACGTAGGGTTTCGAGTATCTACTCTTTAGGGATGGAGAGGGGGATATGGGTGGTGGCGACCTCTATAGAACAGTTAGAGTAACGCAAACTATAGCCCCAAATCCCCTAAAAAAACTTTGTAGTCTTTTTCACAATAAAGATACTAATGATTGCGAGGTGGATGATGGCATGGTTGATTGGTTGGAATGGATTTTTTAAGCCAAAATATCAAAAATAATGGGCGAGGGAGGGTGAGGGAAGGGTTAAAGTTTCTCTAACTCTGGATAAGCATCATGGCAACTTACTGACCCCTCTTTTGCAACCATGCAACATCTCTTTTTGTTTTGTTGTACACTCTACTATCTTACCGTGCCCTCTTTTGCAATGTGTGCTTTCGTTGTTTTTAGGCATATCTTCTAATGAAAAAGAGATAAGATTGTTCTGATCATTTTGGTACTAGGGGACTATTAGGGTGTCAATGGCATTCTATATAGGTTGTGCTGAAAAATCATGACCCAACCCCTTCCGCCTTGGAAATTTGCAAAAAAAAAAATAGGTGATCGAATCAGCACCTGGTGCTCGTTGTCAACCACGATACCCAACAATCTTGTAGCACCATTGTGTTATGATTTAGGATTGGATGAAATGTTGCAACCGAGAAATCCCCCCGTGCCTGGCACAGCGACCCATCCCCGCCCACTCCCCGCACAGTTCCTAGAGTATACGGACACTAGATGCACTGTCCAAGTGCTAATGGTGCATGAAATGTCATGTTTTATGCGTATCTTCCTTGTGTCGCACTTTAATACTTCTTAACATTTCATCCCACAAATTAATTAATCCTTGAAATTATACTTTTATCTATCTTCCTTAAAATTTTCTATAATTGAGTTGTTGTATGGATGTAAATAGTGTTGAGAGCCACAATGCAATGATGATGTCATTTTATTGCAACCAATGTCACTTTGTTCTGACGTGACACGTGATATCATAATGTATCTTTATCCTGCAAACCGGGCTAAAAGAAAATTATTCTGAAGGCTCTCGATCCCACACTGATCAAAGTTGACACATGATTCAATCCTATGCCTACTATATACATCACCAAATTGAAATCATGGTGTGTGTGTGTCTCAAGGTCGTCGGTGTTGTTCCTCCTGAACCATTGAGCGACGACGCCTTATTTGCCCATTCTCGATGCAAACTAAATCTTCGCCCATACACATCACATCTCATCTAAGCTACAATGGTGAACATCCTTGTCGTGATGATATGTGAGTGTGGCATAGGACAAAACAACTCATAGATCAAGGGTGGGATATGCCATAGGGAGAACAACTCAGGTGGTGTAGTATGGGCAAGAGGCACGCCGCTGACCTGGGATCATGTGTGCATGTTGTACTCTAGCTACCCATTGGTGATTCCTAATGTCTTCTATGCCCACCATCAAATGATTATCCTCTATAGAGATATAACAAAATAATGCATAAATTTGGACCATATAAATCCAAGATAGAGAAGCAATGAGAAATGAGGTGTTCGTTCTTTGCCCAGGGAAGCCTAGCTGCTTATAAAATAATTGGGTGGTGTGAAGTGACATAAAGTCAGTGGTACTCTTGTAGATCAATATGTAAATCTATTGGTAATTATGAGCTTGGTCCTCGGATAGGTTAGCAGTTATTTGAAGTTTATCAAACATTTAAATAAGGGTATGTTCTTACCCTCTTTTAAGCAATAATTGTGTTTCATGAACTCTGTATCAAGATCAAGATGATGCACCTAGATAACACAGTTCATTATTGCACGGTTCATGGAATAGAATTTGTGTTTGTCGTTCCGCCAAATGTGAGAAAATGTTTTTCTCCTTCTTTTTGTGTGCCCTCTATGCGAGGATACAAATAGTGAAACAACTTTTAACAATGAGCCATCCATTTGTGGATAAAATGTGATGTCAAGGTCATATATGTCCACGTGGCAAAATATTCTCTAAACACAGAGTCATCATTTATCGGTTAGAGGCTACATGCATTGGTTTTGGTAGTTCTTGAGAGTATTCGAAATATATCGACGCATGTCTTAGTCTACCCTTATATCCTTTTATGAGGGTGTACTATTGAATGGAGGAACCAGAATGATGCCTTGTCGTACGACGTTATGTATCGCTCTTGTACAGCGTGCACCTTCGTCATTTCTATGTCCCTTTTCTAATAAAAATGAAAGATTGTTTTGGAGGGTTTTTAGGATCCTTTTCGGTAACAATTCAATTTTAGAGTGTTTTTTATCAAACTAAATTAGTGATATTCTCTTATTTAAGTCATGGTCGAATAGCATCCGGGAGACCACTCCTTGTGTCTCGTGAAGTTCCGAAAAGTTGCTCTTTGCTTGGATCATGGATTGCACAACGCGGCGATACCATAGCTAGTTGGATATGAACTAACTATCATGGCTATCAAATTTTCATCCAACGAACGATATGATTCCTACAAATTAATGTATTGATAAAACAAAAAATCATGTTAATGCATGTTTTTAATTATTTTTCGTTAATGCATGCCCGGAAATTTCTTATATTTATATGAATCTAAAAATAAATTACATAAATCCGAAAATTATTGATAATGTATTGATAATTTGTGCACGAATCTTAAAACGGTTGGAACATTCCAGATAAGCGGTGAACATCCAATTAGGTGTGGAGTTGCATTTTCCTGAATTGCATGGAAAGTTGGACATGAGGAGAAGATACACATGACCTTGCCATTTCGCCAACCACTCTTTCAGCTCCGCTACTTATACGTGCTCGGCTGAGCAACACATGCCTCCGCATATCCTCCGGCGAGCAAAGGCATGCAGCTGTGCGTGTATGAACCAGTGCGTTGAAGCTAGGGCTTGAAGGTTTGAAATTGGCTAGACCAGGACACCACGCGCACTAGGGTAATGGTACATGTAATGCCCTGTTTTACTCTTCACTTCCTGTACCATGATAAAATACTTTGTGGTGCTACTCTTCAAAAATTAATTAACCAATTTTTTTACTTTGCCCGTAGTTTTTTTCATAGATTCCTGTTGTATGGGTGTAAATAATGTGGAGAGCACACGATGGCACGATGATGTCATTTTGATATCTACTGAACGTCTGTGTGACATTCACATTCTCATGGGAACAAACGCCATGCCACTTTGTCCTAACACCGATATTGGATGATAATTCAACTCATCTAAATCAGATCATATATCTTTATCTTGCAATCCGGCCTACAAGCATGTAATGTGGAGGCTATCTCACGGTCTCACCCACACTAATCATGGTTCATGGATGAGTCATGCCTAGCTACGCTTGCAAGATAGAGCACGTACCACCGCCGTCCGTACTAATCCTCCAGAACCATTGAGCGGCCAAGCCTCTTATCGAGTCTCACTCTCTTTTTCTCATCCTCGTTGGGAACCAATCCTCACCCACATACTGCATGACGACACATGCTCCTGGAATTCGACTTGGAAAAAAGATCTGACTGAGACATTCAAGGGACATGGTGCCACGAGAACATCTGGCATAGTGCAGTACGAGGGAGAGGCACGATGTTCACATGAAAACAACAGTGCATGTTGTTATTGTAGCTATCCACGGGTAATTCCTGGTGTCTTCTATGCCCATACCATCAAATGCATATCCCTAGTATAGACAAAACACATTGTACACTAATTTTGACAAGACAAATCCAGAACGAAGAAGGAAAATGACTTATAAGATATTTGTACATTTGCTTAGGGAAGTTTTGCTCCTTATATAAGACTTGGGTAGTAAGTGACATGAACTCACCGGTCCTCTAGTAATCAATAGGCAAAGATATCTTGATTAAGAGCTCCATCCTTGGGTAGGTCAGTATGTATGAAATCTTTATCAAAATATTAAACAAGGGTTTTTCCTCACCTTTAAAAAAAGAATTGCATTGCCCTTCTAAACCCTATATGAAATCAAGATGCTGCACTTAGCTAACACAATACATTAGTACAAAATGACCCTAGAACTTCATTTCACCAAATAAGATAGATTTTATCACTAACTATTTGCTGAACGAATAATCTTTATCTAGCTAAACGGGAAATTGTACAAGTTCCTTTTGGATCCACAAAAGGATGTGTACAGGCGAAGGTGACATTAGTTTGTACTTACAAATATAGGGGTGTTTTACCGTCTTTTTTGAAGTACTATGTTGTTGTTGAGGACACAACGTTGGAGCTTCCACCGGCAAAAGTATTAAGGTAACATCTTGCTATTTTAGACTATAAGAATAACATCACTCCGAAGAAAACTTATCAAATCCAACGGTTAATGTACTCCTTTCCACAAATTGCAACACCCAACTTGGTTAGAACAAAAAACTCGCATGTAGCAACATGATGTATTTACTTTGGTAAGCCATGAAAACACTTGGGATTTAATTCCTTTTAAACAAAATAAGTAATTTGACAAACAAAATCCCAAAGACTATACTCTTTTCCTTGTTTTAAGCCTACAATAATCCAGCTACAGATCATAGATGGCTGAACAAAGTAACTTGGATGGGAAAACAAAAGTAATTTGGAAGTAGCGCACCACACACAACAAATTATCATGATCATGCAGTAAACATTGGTATTATTCATTTTCTCTATTCCTAGATGGCTTGTAACTTTACTCAAGGTGCTGATGTTCGGATTCATAAAGGTATAGATTAATATACTTTCATGCTAAACTTTGGCTGCTAGGACATGTATTGTGGCGCGGAGTATACGTTAAATTGTAAAATCACATAAATCTCAGTCATAAAAAGAACTAACTAAAACGGTGTACTTGTATTTGGTTTTATTGGATCAATACATTGATATATAATTGGGTGACACGGGCCTAACTTCTCAAACTGGCTCCATTTCTGTATTATATGGTGTCCAAGGCAATATATTTTTTTTCCAAATAGTGCTTTGCCAATCTTTCAGACACTAATGGCCCTTCAGAAAAATTTCAAGTACATTCGTCTCATCTTCTAAAACGCCTATTGAAGTAGTGTTTCACAACCCAAATTGAGTTGAAAATGGAAAATTCTTCTGAAATAAGCCATCCGTATTCATTTTGACATTCTTAGAGGCTCTGAGATTCTTGTCGGGCACAGTATATACCATTCGCATTGACGTTTTGACATCAAAACCTACGAGATTAGATACACCATTTGTGTTGGCGCTTTTGATAATTTCATATTCAAATAGGCCATTCAGGATGACTTATTTTAAATGACTTAGTTGTCTTTTTGTACTAAATTTGTTTTAGGGAAGATGTCAGAAATTTTGAAAGTATTTCCAGAGGCCATTAGTGACTACTCCCTTTGTTACTAAATATAAGATTTTTTAAGTCCCTCGCATCTAGATCAGGTGCAGACCCTACTAAGTGAACATACATATTGAACGTGTCAAAATACATGTAGATATATGTGTTTGGCAAAAAACTAAAACATATCCCCTCCGATCCACTTTAAGTGTCCCAGGAAAGTAACTAAGCTCTCATAACACAACCGGTGACACTTATTTGAGATCAGAGGGAGTATTATATTTAGGACAAATTATACGTCAAAACATAATGTAGGCACACGGGCATACCGGCACATACCGGCACATAAGACGTGTCGTGCTATCATGCAGCGCCGTTAAGACAGTCTTCGTACAACAGATTGCTTCTCGTCCCTTCCACCTCTGCTACAGTCGAGAGAGGCGAAAAGGGAGGCGACTCACTTTCCCCTTCCCTTCGCCGGAGCGGGGCCGGATCTCGGCCTCCTTCCGTCGCTCCGGCGGCGGGAGGAGGTGAGGATCTCGTGCCTCGTCTCCTGGCGTGTAGATAGGGTAGGTTTAGTCCCCAGCGGCGGCGAGTGGAAGGCTCGGTCGCCGTTTAGGGTTAATAAGGCGCGGCTCCCTCCTTCTCTCGGTGCGGCTTCTGGCGACGCTGAGGTGGGAGCAGCGGAGATCTGCCGGGTCCTCTTCTTCATCCTTTCTCCCGCCAGCCGTGGAGGCGAGGAGAGGAGGTGGTGCTGGAGGGCGAGTCCGTTTTGCTGCTGGTGGATCTGGTGGTCCTCTCCTTCGATGGTTCTCTGGCCGGCCATGGCGGCGTGGGGAGTGATGTCTGGAGAGGCCTCTGGGTCGCGTGGTTTTGCAGGTCCACGATCTCTTGATCTGTGGAGGTTTTCCCCCGGGTGGACGGCGGATCGGCGCTGCTGTCTTCCCCCTGTGGGGTGTTCTGCCCTCGGCTCGTCGGCGTGCTGTTGCTTCCTCCGGCGGCGGCATGAGCTACGTGAGGTGTGGTGCCTGGAGGAGCTCCAGTTCTTCCTCCCTCTCTGTTGAGGGAGACGACTTCGACTCAGCGGCGTTCCGCTCTTCTTCCCCGACGGCGTGCAGGCATGGAGGCTTTCCGTCCGTGTTGATGCTTCCTCAAGATTCAAGGTCATCGCTGGCTCCAGGTGGGTGCGGCGGAGGAGCTGCGGCGGCGCGTCCCCGGTCCGCGTCGGTGGTGACAGAGGAGTGGGTACCTAGGGAGTTGGTTGTAATTTTTTACTTTGTTGGGTGCGTTTGTGCTGAGTTGGGTTAATGTATCCGTAGTTTTCGAAAAAAAAAAGACGTGTCGTGCTAGCCACCCAAACAGAGCAAAACGGACACGACTGCGAAAGCGTCGGAGTTGCCCTCGTGTAGGTACAGCCAAGATTCAGCTAAAAAGAAAAAAAAGGTACGGCCAAGATTGCAGCAGATCTAACAACCACATAAAAAGCCAAGATTCTCTTTCTCTCCGTCGCCCAAACCCTCGCCGCCGCCGCCGCGTCCGCCACCGCCGCCATGGCCACAGCCACGTCCACAGCCGTCGCCATCTCGGGCGCCGCCGCCGCCTTACCCAAACCCACTCTCCCGCGCCACCTGCCCGCCTCCCGCCGCGCCCTCACCGCCCGCATCAGGTGCTGCTCCACGGTGTCCCCTTCGTCCGCCCCTCCCGCCACCGCGCTCCGGCCATGGGGCCCCACCGAGCCCCGCAAGGGCGCCGACATCCTCGTCGAGGCCCTGGAGCGCTGCGGCATCAGCGACGTCTTCGCCTACCCCGGCGGCGCCTCCATGGAGATCCACCAGGCGCTCACGCGCTCGCCGGCCATCACCAACCACCTCTTCCGGCACGAGCAGGGGGAGGCGTTCGCGGCGTCCGGGTACGCCCGCGCCTCCGGCCGCGTCGGGGTCTGCGTCGCCACCTCCGGCCCGGGCGCCACCAACCTCGTCTCCGCGCTCGCCGACGCTCTCCTCGACTCCATCCCCATGGTGGCCATCACGGGGCAGGTCCCCCGCCGCATGATCGGCACCGACGCCTTCCAGGAGACGCCCATAGTGGAGGTCACCCGTTCCATCACCAAGCACAATTACCTGGTCCTTGACGTGGAGGACATCCCCCGCGTCATTCAGGAAGCCTTCTTCCTCGCCTCCTCCGGCCGGCCAGGCCCGGTGCTGGTCGACATCCCCAAGGACATCCAGCAGCAGATGGCTGTGCCTGTCTGGGACGCGCCTATGAGTCTGCCAGGATACATTGCCCGCCTCCCTAAGCCGCCGGCTACCGAAATGCTTGAGCAGGTACTGCGTCTGGTTGGTGAGGCACGGCGCCCGATTCTGTATGTTGGTGGTGGCTGCTTTGCGTCCGGCGAGGAGTTGCGCCGCTTTGTTGAGCTCACTGGGATCCCGGTGACAACTACCCTCATGGGTCTTGGCAACTTTCCCAGCGATGACCCACTGTCTCTGCGTATGCTTGGGATGCATGGCACAGTCTACGCGAATTACGCGGTGGATAAGGCTGACCTGTTGCTTGCGTTTGGTGTGCGGTTTGATGACCGCGTGACTGGAAAAATAGAGGCTTTTGCAAGCAGGTCCAAGATTGTGCACATTGACATTGATCCAGCTGAGATTGGCAAGAACAAGCAGCCGCACGTCTCCATTTGTGCAGATGTCAAGATCGCTTTGCAGGGATTGAACGCTCTTCTGCTAAATAGGAGCAAGAGTTTAGATTTTAGTTCGTGGCATGAGGAGTTGGACCAGCAGAAGAGGGAGTTTCCTCTGGGATACAAAACTTTTGGTGAGGCGATCCCACCACAGTATGCTATCCAGGTACTGGATGAGCTGACCAAAGGGGAGGCGATCATTGCCACTGGTGTTGGGCAGCACCAGATGTGGGCGGCTCAGTATTACACTTACAAGCGGCCACGGCAGTGGCTGTCTTCTGCAGGTCTGGGAGCAATGGGGTTTGGGTTGCCAGCTGCAGCTGGCGCTGCTGTGGCTAACCCAGGTGTCACAGTTGTTGACATTGATGGGGATGGTAGCTTCCTCATGAACATCCAGGAGTTGGCACTGATTCGCATTGAGAACCTTCCGGTTAAGGTGATGATACTGAACAACCAACATCTGGGAATGGTGGTGCAGTGGGAGGACAGGTTTTACAAGGCCAATCGGGCGCACACGTACCTTGGGAACCCAGAAAATGAGAGTGAGATATATCCAGATTTTGTGACGATTGCTAAAGGGTTCAATGTTCCTGCCGTTCGTGTGACAAAGAAGAGTGAAGTCCGTGCAGCAATCCAGAAGATGCTTGACACTCCAGGGCCATACTTGTTGGATATCATCGTCCCTCACCAGGAGCACGTGCTGCCTATGATCCCTAGCGGTGGTGCTTTCAAGGACATTATCATGGATGGTGATGGCAGGATTGCTTATTAATCGAAACTTCGGCAAGACCTCGACCTACATGACCTGCAGTTGCAATGTGCCTGATCATCATGATGCTGGTGTATGCTGTATCAACTACTAAGGTTGTGAAGTGTGAGTCAACTGTGAACCATGTATTTTGCTAGTTTGCTTGTTTGATGAACCTGGTTTGGTAATCTTACCTAGCTCTGAACCTTAATAAAAAAGCAGTTGTTTGATTTGCTCTAGTCGCGCACATCTTGATTTTTTCTGTATTCGGATCTGTATCCTACCGGGTATTTTCATGCATCCGTTTTGTTTGTGTGCCTGGGAGGTCGTCTTCCTCAGTGGCACCGTGTGTGTATCACACTGAAAAGAGAGACGACGGAGGGGAGGGAGCACCGAGGTGTAATATCTAGGTGTATGATATAGAGAATCACCAGACCCGGATACACATCTCACTCAAGATCCAGATATCAATTTGGGATACAGGTTTGGGGGAGGAGAGGAATTAGACAGGGAGAGTAGATAGTTCCATTCCTTTCTGGCTAACTCCCGATCCCTAGGTTGCTTATCACGCCCAGCAGACGCAGCTGGTATCCAGTACCTACGTGACACGCAGGTCACCCACTCTGTACGCCATCCTTTACTGAAGACGTACTTGCCGATGACGTATTCTCCGGACGCGCCTTCTCCTGTGACACACCTAGTGTGACACTGCCGCCCGCTTGAGTTGCAGCTTGTCCCCAAGCTGCAGCATCAGGAAACCTCGCCTGCAACACTTGATGATCCTCCCAGGTGGCCATCGATGGGGGCATCGGCGACCACTTGATCAGCACCTGCAATGTCGCAGCATTGCCTTTCTTGACGAGACGACGATCCAAAATTTCCTCAGGGAATAGTTCTGCCACATCCAACTGGAGTGGTGTTGGCAGCTCCGTGTACACCGGCGTGTGGTCCGGCAAGAAAGTCTTGAGTTGAGAAACATGAAAGACAGGATGCACCTGGCTATGCAGAGGCAAATCTAGCCTGTAGGCCACCGTTCCCAGTCGTTCCAACACAGAGAAAGGACCAAAATATTTGAATGAGAGTTTGGGGTATGGGCGATTTACCACCGACTTTTGAGCGTACGGCTGAAGCTTGAGGAGTACTTGTTCACCCACTTGGAACTCCCTGAAGGATCTCTTGCCATCAGCAACCAGTTTCATGCGTTTGCTTGCTTTCTCCAATTGCAGCTTCAAGAACTCAGAGAAGAAGGCCCTCTCTTGGAGCATTTCATCCGCATACAAAGATGGTGAAGGAGATGTACTGGGGAACAGCCCATGCAATGGTTCCACCCCATACAGAGCCTTGAATGGAGTGCAGCCAATGGAGGTATGGAATGAGGTGTTATACCAATACTCGGCCAAGGAGAGCCATTGTGCCCATTTCACCGGAGCAGCAGCTACTGCACATCGAAGATACATTTCCAAACATTGGTTGACACGCTCTGTCTGCCCATCCGACTGGGGATGATAGGCTGTGCTCATGTTCAAAGTCGTGTGCATGCCTTTGAACAGATTCTGCCACAAAGCACTAGTAAAGACCTTATCACGGTCGGACACAATGGACAGAGGCACACTGTGCAATTTCACCACATTATCAAGAACCAATTGTGCCACCTGAGCTGCTGTGAAAGGATGCTTCAATGGAAGAAAATGTGCATACTTAGTAAAGCGATCAACTACCACCAATATCACCGAATAGCCATTGCATTTAGGTAGCCCCTCAATGAAATCCATTGAAATTGATTGCCAAGGACCTGAAGGAGGTTTCAATGGTTGCAACAGCCCAGGACTTTTGCAGTTCTCATGTTTTGCCTGTTGGCATATAGTACATTGCTTCACAAAGTTATCTACCGCCTGTTTCATGCCATTCCAAGCAAACAAGTTCTTTAGACGCTGAAAAGTTGCTTGGATCCCTGAGTGCCCACCCAATGCTGAAGCATGAAATGCATTAATGATCTTGGTCTGTAAGCCCAAGTTTGCTCCAATCCAAACTTTACCATCGTGGCGAATTAACCCATCAGTGAGAGAAAAACCCTGTTCATTGGGACTATGAACTGCCAGCTCTTGTAGCAGGGACTGTGCAAATGGATCCACTGCATAAGAATTGAGGACCTCTTGCAGCCACACTGGTTGAATGACAGAGACGGCCTGCACTTCAAATTTGTGCCCAACACGGGACAGGGCGTCCGCTGGGGTGTTGTCAGACCCTTTGTTGTATTGAAATTTGTATTGCAAACCCAGAAGTTTGGTCATAGCCCTCTTCTGCAAATCTGTGTGAAGCACCTGATCATCTAAACAACAGAGGCTCTTGTGGTCAGTTTTGATAACAAAGGGACCTCTCTGAAGGTACGGGCGCCACTTATCCACCGCCATCATGATAGCCATAAACTCCTTCTCATAAATCGGCAGCTTCTTGTTGTTCACCCCAAGCGCTCGGCTCAAGTAAGCCACTGGGTGGCCTTTCTGCAAAAGAACTGCCCCAATACCATCCTCACACGCATCTGTCTCAATTACGAATGGTTGTGTAAAGGCTGGCAGTGCCAAGACAGGCGTATGTGCCATTGCCATTTTTAGCTTATCAAATGCTATCTGAGCTGCCGGCGTCCACACAAATGTCTGATTCTTTTGCAATAAATCAGTAAGTACCTTGGCAAGGAGACCATATTTTTCCACAAACTTTCTATAGTATCCTGTAAACCCAAGGAATCCTCTTAGTTCAGTTAAATTCGTAGGCACTGGCCATGCCAACATAGCCTCGGTTTTTGATTTATCTGTGGCCACTCCCTTATCAGAAATGATGTGGCCGAGATATTCCAGTTGCTGTGCTGCAAACTGACACTTGCTGAGCTTCACATAGAGTTTGTTTTGCTGCAAAATCTGAAACACCACTTTCAAATGTTGCAGGTGTTCGTCCAAAGTTTTACTGTACACCAAGATATCATCCATGAATACCAATATGAATTTACGAATGTAACCAGAGAATATGGAATTCATCACACATTGGAAAGTAGCCGGTGCATTCGTGAGGCCAAATGGCATAACTCGGAATTGGAAATGCCCATGATGAGTTTTGAATGCCGTTTTCTGTTCATCCTTCTCCACCATGCGTATCTGATGATAGCCACTGCGCAGATCAAGTTTTGAAAAATATTTGGTACCTGCCAACTCATCAAGCAGTTCATCAATAACTGGCATCGGGAATTTGTTTTTAACAGTTTGCTGATTCAGCTTTCTGTAATCAATGCAAAAATGCCACTGGCCGTCTTTCTTCTTTACTAACAGCACAGGGGATGCAAAAGGACTAACACTTGCTGTTTTTAACATCTCTGACACTTGTCTTTCTATTTCATCTTTCTGCAACGGAGAGTACCGATAGGGTCTCGAATTTATTGGTGCTGTTCCAGGAAACAGTGTAATAGCATGATCAAATGTCCTGGAAGGAGGCAACTCTGTTGGTTCCTGAAAAATGGACTGAAATTGCTGCACCAATTCCTGCACTGACTCTGGCACAGGTAATGAAGAAACCTCTGTTGTGTTTTCTAGCACAGCTGTAGCCCACAGTTCATTGTTCAGATGCATTGCAATCACTTCCTCTACTGAAATTTCAGTTAAGTGGTCCTGTGGTTTGTCCAACACTCCCTGCAGTCGGACAGTTTGGTTGTGACACTCAAATTCAATCCATTTAGCAACCCAGTCACAATTCATGGGTCTAAATTTCTGTAGCCAGTCAATACCTAGCACCGCATCATAGCTTCCCATGTCCAACACAAGCATGTCCTGAGAAAACTGAATGCCTTGTGTAAACCAAGTGAAATTAGGGACAACTGCATCACACAACAGCTTTTCACCATTAGCTACCTTCACCCATACCGGATTTTGAGGTTGTGGAATCAAAGCCAATCGTTCTACCATCCTCTGATCCACAAAGCTGCTCGTGCTACCCGAATCCACCAACATGAGCATGGACTGGTCATTTGTTTTAGCAGGCAACCTGATTGTGTTGGTGTTTTCACTACCACTCAGAGCATGTAACGACAGCCGCTCTGAATCCTCTAGTGACAATGATTCCAGACTAGTTACCACTTGAAGCAACTCATCCGACAGTATTTCAGGTTGATCCACTTGCATTGCTCTTAGATGAGCCACCGCTGGAGTTGCACATTGATGGTCGGGAGCATACTTCTCCCCACATTTGAAGCACAAACCATTCGCTCTGCGATACTCCTTCAACTGTTGTGCCTTCCAGATTTCCCCTTGAGCAAATTTCCCTTTACTCTCTTTCCAAGCATTAGTATGATACTGCTTCATCGGTTTCGCCCCTTGTTTCTGAGTATTTGCCAAACTTTCCAAGACCGAGGCCATAAGAGTGGCTCTCTGGACAGTATCAGGTAATTGAGCTTCTACGGCCACCCTGAGTTCATCCTTCAATCCCAAAATAAACTGAGTCACCAGCATAATTCCACCAATGGCAGGGTCATACAGCTTGATATTATAAACTAGACGATCAAATTGTCGACGATATTCCGCCACTGTACCAGTTTGTTTGAGCTGCAGTAGCTCCTTCATCTTCACTCGATGAGTATCAGTGTCAAACTCCAACAACACCGCCTGCCTGAATTGCTCCCACGACAGTCGCTCATGTGAACGCTTGAAGGAATGATACCAGTGTGCTGCCGATTCCGTTAGGTACATCGTAGCTGCTGAAACCTGAAACCCTGGTGCTATATTGTACAGAGTAAAAAAGGTCTCACAAGTATCAACCCAGATGCTAGCGTCCGTGCCATCGAACTTGGGGAAATCCATGCGCGGCATCCACGGGCGCCGAGAATTCACCTCTCCTGGGACATCTGTGAGACGAACCAACTCTGCTCTCGATGAACTCTCAGGCGTGTCTGGACAAGCTGAGCGGAACGGAAGTGTTACCTGCAGCTGCGGTGCCGTTTGTGGTCTGGGACCAACAATCCCATCCCCTGGTGCTGGTGGTGGCGGCGCCCCCTTGGGTAGCTCTGCGGTTGACGGTTGCTCGGGCGACTGCCTCTCCTTCGTCGCCGAGATTTGATCCGCCTCCAGTTTCCCCAATTTTTCCATCGATAGATCCACCTTCATCTCCATCTGATTCAAGCGAGTCGCCTGAAGGTCGAGCTTGTTGCTCAAATCGAGGAATCGGTCCTCCAATCCATCCAATTTGCTCAACTTCTCCAGGATTCGTCCTTCCATCGCTTCCATCACTGCCACCGTGTGACGGACTTGTGCGCTGGGCTTGAACGGTGCCGTTGCGACGAACTCCTCCGAATCAACCAACGCTGATCAGGATTTTGTGCCAGATCACTCGAGAGCAACCAGCTACCTTCTCAGTCGGATTACGGGTACGATCTGGAGAGTGCGAGTTGCGCTACGGATCGAAACGAAGGCTCTGATACCACTGTAATATCTAGGTGTATGATATAGAGAATCACCAGACCCAGATACACATCTCACTCAAGATCCAGATATCAATTTGGGATACAGGTTTGGGGGAGGAGAGGAATTAGACAGGGAGAGTAGATAGTTCCATCTTTCCGCAAGTTATTTTTTAAAAAAGTCATTTCCTTTTGGCGAATTTAAAATGCATTCAAAATTGTCGTCACCGCCATTCATTCCAAGGTTTTGAATATATTTGAAATTTTCTCGTTCCTACCGCATGAACTAGCACCAAAATTTACGACAAGAAGGCCAAACAATTGCAGTTCAAAATCTGAGTTACTTTTGGAGATTCGGTCGAACCGCCCAAACATTCAAAAAAGAGGACTCGCTACACGCAAGTTTTCAACTTAATTTTTGTCATCTCCTTCCGCGAATTCAATACGGGGTCCAAATTCGGTCGAACCTCGGGGAAAAATGAAAACAGAGGACTCTTTGCGCAAGTTTCATTTTTGTCACTTAATTTAAGTGGATTCAAAATAGGGTCAAAACTGTCGACATCGCCATTCCTACTAAGGTTTTGAATATATTTGAACTTTTCTTGTTCGTACGGAATAGCAACAAAATTTACGACAAGGCGGTCACACATTACAATTACAGTTCAATTTTGAGTTACTATTTGAGATTCAGCCGAACCCGCCCACAAAGTGAACAAAATATATGCTCAAGTTTCAATTTGTAGCCATTTTCTTCCATTGAATTCAATGGGGTAGAATTGTTGGCCTGACCATTCATACCATTGTTTTGAATATATTTGAACTTTTTTCGTTCCTGCCCATGCTCTAGCACAACACCTTAGAATGGCTTTTGCCAAATCATGACAAGGCAGCCACATACTCGTAGTTCAAATTCGAGTTACTTTTGGAATTTCGTATGAACCCTAGGGGAAAAAGGTAGTTGCTAGTCCTACGAGGTCTGCTATGTGTAAAAATTGCAGTGGCGCAATTTCGGGACTCACTTCCACTTCTCAGTGACTTTGCTACTGAGGCAAAGTTACCATTCTGACCATTCATTTTAGATCCAACGCATCTGATTGACCAAGATCCATAGCTTAAATTCTAGAAGCCTTGAAAACTTCCAGAAAATTGTATTTTTTCGCGTATTACGAGAAAATTTCAATTCATTTACATGATTTGTTTATGTGGAAATATTTTCTGGGTTTAAAACGTAAACAACTATTTAATCAGAATCCACTTAAAAAAATTAATTACATTTTTATCACAATAGATAACTAAAACATTTATGATTTTTAGAGTTTGTTTCGCAGCCACAAAGCCGCATTTGTAGCCATAAAGCCGCATTCACAGCCACAAAGCCGCATTCGCAGCCACAAAGCCGCATTTGCAACAAAATATAAAATAAATCAAAAACTGTAATTCCTAAAACTTGAAATACTAATTCCTAAAACTTGAACCCTATTTTCTCAAATTTAAATACCCTAGTTAGTTTCTAATTTGAAACCCTAGCTATTTTCTAAAAAATTGGGTTGAGCAAACCCACAAACACCTTGTGGGTGTGGGTACTACCTAGCTAGGAGGAGATCGGAGGGGTGCGGCTTACCTTGGCCAGGCGGCGGCGCTCGGGGCCGACGACGGTGGCGTGGGAGCTCGGGGCAGTGGCTGCGGCGTGGAGCTCCGGCCGTCGACGGTGGCGTGGACGTGGGCATGGGCGAGCTCGGGGCGGTGGCGTGGGCGTGGGCTTCAGCGGCGTGGGAGCTCGGGCCGGTGAGGGAGCTCGGGGCCGGCGACAGCGGCGTGGGCGCGGGCGTCGGCGGCGTAGGAGCTCGGGGCGGTGGCGCGCGGTGGGGGGCAGCGGCGGCGGCGGGTGGGTGGCCGGGTGGGAGAGAGGGCGCGCGCAGGTGTGAGCGAGTGGATAAGGGCGGCCGCGCGTGGGTGGGGATAAGGTGTGGTGGGCCCGCGTGCGAGGGTTACCGCTAGCGGACAGCGTGTGCCGTCCGCCAGCGGTAAGGTCTAGGTTTTTTTTTTTATGTTTTTGTTTGTTTTTTTAATTTTTCCTTATATAAGGCCAGGCCAGGGAGACCTGAGCCTGCCCCTACTCCGCGCCGCCGCCGCCCTTGTCCGTGCCGCTCGACGCCCTCCTCCGCGCCCGGCGCCGCCCCAGCGCCCGTCGTGTCCTCCGTCGGCGCCGCACTTTCCTCCACACCGCCGTGGACTTCCCCTCCGTCCCCATGCCAAGGTGCTACCCTCTCCCTCCCCTACCTCCCCTACCTAGGTTGCATGCATCTTAGGTGTTTGATCAAATTCCCCACTCATTTTTTCATATCTCGGGGATCGATGTCGACGATGTCCCTGTTGGACAATAGGGGCAATGTCCGAGACTGGGCTCCGCCGGGCTGGCACTGGGAGGTGGTATCTTCCGGAACGCGTAGCTTGGTGAGGAATCCGGGTGACGTCGTCGACTCGGATCTTCTTTGGTGAAAGTCACGTGGGCCACGCTCGGTGCAGAGGGAACCGGCCCCCGAGGAGGTGGTACGTCGCCGTATCAGGGAGGAGGACGAGCACGTCCGTCGCTACATGCATATGTTGGATACGCCAGCGGTGTATGATAGTAGATGGCAGATGTTTTATAGGGTTCATTCTCATGTGAGTATTGACTCTGTGATGGTTCCTGCTCTTTGGGTGCAGAGTGTCGACCGTGATGCACCCCGCGGCTTAGGACCTGGCAGAAGTTAGTGATATTATTCGTGATGTATTAGGGTTAAATAAAAATGGACTCCAGCTATGTAACTGGATTAAATAAAGATGTATGCGTGATACTTTTGCATATTTGATCAATGCTGCTTTTGTTAAAGTGAGGAAAATAATGTTCCTACTTTGAATTATTCTGCAATGCAGACATTGTTTTATATTTGTTTTGTACTATTTAAACAATGGATAATCAACCAAGTATTAGGATTTTTATTCATTTCTATCTAATTTCTCCTTGTTAAATGATTATGTTGATTTTCCGAAATTAATCCAAATTTGAACTAAAAGTGTTTTATAGTTTGCTCTCCAATTTTTAAAATAATCATTTTAATTAAGGTACACAACCAGTCGTTATATCATAGAAACATCAATAGTTTTAGAGAATTTGACCTCTTTCGGTGAATAGTCCTGGTGGCGGCCGTTTTCGATCGACAGTTTTTCGTAAAAAAAACAAATAGAGTGAAAACAAAAACACTCAAAAAGATATATTCTCTTGCATGAAGTCCTTTTATGTGTACTTAGTTGCTATGTAAAATGATAAACTTGATTTTTGACAAAGTTTTGAACCAAATGACCAAGTTATGTCAATTCCCAACGCATAGTTCGTGATAAAGTGCTCATATTTGACACATAGGTGTGTCTTGGTATAGGAAGCAATGGTTTCAAAGGAAATTTATAGATTATTTTTATAAATATCATTTTCCTAGTTATATGAATTGACATGCCAAGTTACCCCTGGCGGACGGTGTGGAGTGCCCCGCCAGCGGTAATTTGCTAGTTTTTGGGCTCAGCCGAGGCAACTACCGCTGGCGGGCACTATATAGCGTCCGCCAGTGGAACGTTTGGTACCGCTGGCGGGCACGGATTCTGTCCGCCAGCGGTAATTTGCCCCACCTCCTCGCAAATTCCTGCTACTACCACTGGCGAGCATAGTGGGCGTCCGCCAGCGGTACGTGCAGAACCAGTGGCGGGCTACAAAACCCGCCCGCCAGCGGTAGTAACGCTGGCAGACGGAAATGACGTCCGCCAGCGGTAGGCTGGTGGCTATAAGCACATTCCTACTAGTGTTTCTTAACACTTAGATTTTTTTGGCTATAAAAATGAGTCAATCTGATGCGTTCGATCTAAGATCAAGGGTTCAAGATGGTGACTCTGCGTCAGTGAATTGCTCAAGTCACTGAAGCTGAGTCCACCATTTCGGCAGCGGATTCACAACAACAACACCAAATACATTTTTCGGAACTCGTAGAATGGATACGTGGTCTCCCGAAGAGTGGTTTTACTATGGTGGACCCGGTGGATTTCAACTAGACTTCAACTCCTCTGCGCTGTTCTCTCGCTGTCTCCGTTCATGTTCTTCACCGAGACAAGTATGGGTTGCTTGCGCCGCCTTCCCCGAGGAGTGGCTTGTGTCAGTACAGCCTAGTGCCAAATTCGAAATCACAGTTTAGCGCGAAATATTCCCGCCAGCTTCCCCGAAATATTCCGTGGCCCAATTTTCCCATGCTCCTTCCTTATATCCCCTATGCCTCAGGCTCATGTCTCACACTCTCACTCCTCAGTAGCGCCCCGTTGCCCCATTGCCCCTGCACTTGTTCCAAGCAGGGTCGACGGACGCGCGGGGTACACCCCGGCCAGTCCAGCGATCAATGGGGGATCCTATCAGTGTGCTTCTTGGCGAGGACTACCTCCTTCATCTGGAGGAGGAAGCTGGTGATCTCGAATATCACCAAGAAGAGATTACAAATTTATTACTAGTCGTCAAGCAGAAGGGCGAGCGATTGCAGGAGCGCCTGTGATGTGTCATGCAGGAGTTCGAGCTGGAGGTCCAGAATCATCTTTCATGGGCGCCGCCCGGTCCATCAGATCAAAACTCATCCCGCACTTTGTAAGTTCCGCCTTCCCCAGTTCCAATGAGGTTAGATTAGGAGGATAGGTTTTTTTTAACCGTAACCCGTCGTGCGTGTCGCCAGATCTGGAACTGTGTACTGTCTTTGTGTTTATGAACTGTTTAGTTTATGATATTCTTGATGATGCTGATGCCTAGAGATCTTTTTCGTAATCTAATTGGTGCTATGTGTTGTTTATGTTTTGTGCTACATGCCACATGTTTCTATACAGACTATACTGGAGGACACTGCTTGTGCATCAGGTTTTGCTTGATGTAGCAGCCAAAATCTGGGAAAACTATTGTAGTCCGTTAGGTTTCGTTAATGAAGTAGGGGCCGTCCCCATTTGATCAAAATAATAATAACAACGTTCTGTGTATGTGATTCCGATGATGCATTCTGCTTTTTAGCTAATTTTTGGGATGCATTGTTCTGTTTAGATGGATAATATAGATGACATGGTCTATGCTGTTTAGGTAATTCTGATGATGCTTTCTGCTGTTAAGTCAAATTTGATGATGCATTGTCGTGTTTAGAAGCGCCTTCTGAAGAGCCCTTCATTTTGCGACTCAGATAGGCTAGGATTTGTGTCTCAGCCGAAAGATGAATTTTGCTGTTTAGATAATATAGATGACATGGTCTATGCTGTGTAGGTAATTTTGATGATACTTTCTGCTGTTAAGTCAAATTTCATGGTCCATTGCGCTTTTTAAATAATTTCATCTACGCTGTTTGATTATTTTGATGATGAAATTGTGATATCTATGTAAACCTTATAGCTTCAGTGGAAGCATAAACGAACTGCCGGACGATATAGTCTCTCAGATTCTTGTCAGGCTTCCTCTGCATGCACCCTGCTTACTGAAGGTAGCAGCTGCCTGTAAAAGCTGGTGGCAATATATGGGAAGTAATGGTTTCAGAAAGCTTACCCTGTCAAACAACGGGGGAAACCCGTTGCTAGGATTCTTCACCAACAGCACTGAGGACAAACGTTTCTTGTCAGAACATGATCTTGACCCAAATTTAAAGTTGGGAGACATTGGTAAGGTGAAACCCTCGTATCGAATAATTGTTATAGGATGCCGCAATGGTATGGTGCTACTACAACCTCAGTCAGATGGTAGCCATGGGATAATTGTGTGGGAACCAGTCAGGAACATTAAAATGGACATAGGTGTTGTTCCACCATCTTCTTTTGAGTGGCAGGATGGCAACGGCGCAATTCTCTGTTCAAGGAACCATGGCGAATCTTTTACACATTGTTGTGACACAGCCAATTTCTGGGTTGTTTGGATATCAACATCGCAGAACTCTAGCGAAGCTCAGGTCATGAGGTACTCATCAGACTTGGGAGACTAGGAGCCTTGGGTTGGATGTACTGTAAAGACGGCAGAGATTGACAAGAGGCTCGCAACTCTCATTGGGTAGGTTTTGTACTGGCCAACAAAGTCCAACTATATCATTGCCTTTGACAATCTGTCAAGGGTTCTGTATTATGTTGAGTGTCCTCAGCAGACACATGATATCCAGAGACGAAATCTTCACATCATTAAGGGGCATAATGGAGGTGTTGGCCTTATGGTTGTTAGAGGTTTCACCCTACAAACGTGGTGCAGTGCAAGATTGTCATCAGGCGATCATGCATGGACACTTCATAGAGATGTTGATTTGGCTACTCTCCTTGCCCCTGACACTTCATTTCCATAGAGTTGCAATGTTAATGTGAAGATACTCTGTGCATTTGAGGACAGAGATATCGTGATTGTACAAGCGAAGGAGGGAGTATTCCAATTAGATATCAGCACCATGGCGTGTAAAAAGTTAAATCTTCCTATGAATTGTTCCACTTTATATCCCTACACAATAACACCAGGTCAGGGTAGTCATACATATGTAGCAGTGCGTTCATACACCTATATTTTTTTCCTGATCAATTCCTTTATTTTCTGTCAGTAACCGACCTGATTCAGAGAGCAGCATTAAGGAGAGGAAATGAAGATGATGTCAGCAACTCACCTGATTCAGAGTACATGAAGGATCCGAAAAGAAGGCGGCACTGGACGGGCAAGTATTGTTGCACAGAGCTTCAATAACTTTATGAACCGAAGTCTCGCCATGACAACTCCACTTTTGTTTTGGGGCTTTACCTGCTACTAGTAATGTGATGTGATGCAAATGTGGCTTACATATATGTGGTACTCTGCGACTGAAACTTTGTTTTATGTGCTGAAATATATGTATCTATATATATGTGCGCTCGTGATGAAACATCGTTTCACATGATCTATTATGTTCGAAGTTGGAGTTTGTGATTTTAGTTTGAAAGACTTTATTTTACATCACGCTTTCGCGATCATTTTTTTACCGGACTCTACGCCCTTTTCGACTAATTTGCATAACGGAAATAAAGGTCTTTTAATTTTTAGCGATCATGCTGTAATATTGGTTAAAAAGCGCTCAATGCAAATTTGGGTGAAGTGCGTCCATTGGATCTAAATCTAATGGCTCTCAGGTGGTCAAAGCCACGGTCAGACTGGTTCTCAAAGTCTCGGCCCATTCTTTTCACATGCATCGTCGCCTCGGGCCCCACACCTCGCTCTCGCCCACCTCGCTCTCGCTCCCTCCCAGGCTATACACTTCATTGACACCGTTTCCAGCTTCGGGCCCCTCTGGCTCTGAGTCACTGTTGGGTCCCCTCCTGTGCTGGACCCACCTGTCAATGAAGAAAGGGGACGAATATCAACTGCTGCACCGCACACCCAGCCAGTGTCACTGCCTCTCCTCGTCCTTGCCCAAAAAAACCCCACTGCCGCAAGCCCAAAAAAACCCCACTGCCGAGGTTGCCTCTCTCGCCGGCGGACGAGGCGGCGACCAAGCGATGCGCATCGAGGCAGAACCACGAGAGCCCCGGCGAGGTTCGACTTCATCGGCATCCGCTCCAACACCGACAAAACCCCACTGCTTCAAGCCCAAAAAATCCGACTGGCGCACGTCCAAAAATCCCCACTGCCGAGCTGGTTATCTCTCTCGCTGCCGGCTGAGATGGAGGACGAGGCGGCGAACAAGCGCATGCGGGTCGAGGCAGAACCGCAAGAGCCTCCGGCGGGCCTCGACTTCATCAGCCGACTCCCCGACGAGATGCTGCGCATCATCATCTCCTTCCTCCCCACCAAGTCTGGCGCGCGTACAACCGTGCTCTCCAAGCGGTGGAGGCCCCTCTGGCACTTCGCCCCCCTGAACCTCACCGTCGACGACCTTATCGGCCACCTGGATCACGTGCGCATCAACGCAGTCTCCCTGATTCTCGCCACGCACACTGGGCCAGTCGCATGACTTACCATCCGAAGCTCCAGTGGCAAGGGCAATGTCGGCACCAAGCTCAACAAGTTGTTCCAATCCCCCGCCCTAAATGAGCTCGAGGAGCTCTTGTTCGAAGGTGGACAGGGGCGCAAGCTGCCGGTATCACTGCCCCGCCTATTCCCCACCCTGCACCGCGCCAGGTTTGTTCACTGCTTTCTCCCCCCGACAAATGCCGCGCTCGGCCCTCTTCTCAAGCTGCTCATCCTCACCGGCGTCAGCATCTGGACCGAGGCCATCGAGCGCCTGCTCGGCAGCTGTACCGCGCTCGAGCGCCTACATCTCGAGGGGGTTTACGGGTTCACCGGTCCCCTCCACATTGCCTCGGCGACTATCCGATCGATTGGCTTCCTAGGCTGGCGCGGCAAATTATTTTCTTTCAAGCTGTACCTGGTCATTGAGGATGCGCCTTTACTTGAGAGGTTTTGTGTATATAGTCGACCTGCTCGGACAACAATCACGGTCATTAGCACGCCGAAATTGACATTGCTGGGCTGCAGGAGTAGAAACTGCCTCAAGTCCAAACTTGTTGTTGGATCCTCGATCTTTTGGGTAAAGCAGTCCTCTTGATTTGTTCATCGTTCTTAATGTTCTCCGAACTTGCCACTCACATTTTTGCTAATTTTCTTCATGTATGTTCGGTGTTGTGCAGGAAATGTTTCCCACAAGCTTGACCTCGTCTTGGCGCACAGTGAAGGTCTTGGCACTAGATCCTTAGATGCTTTCCGTGCACGGAGAAGCTATACATCCAGGTGAGCTCTGTTTTTCTATAAGGTCTCATTCGATTCAGAGGAATACCATAGGAGATCGATAACGGATTTTGATCAGTAGGAAATATTCCTCTGTAAGTCGTTTGATTCGTAGGATTTTGAATACTTAGGAATTTTCCTGCTAGGATTGCATTGCACTATGTTCTGAAGTAAATTTTTTCTATCCACTCAAACCTCATGTTACAATTCCTCTGTTTTTCCTGTGATTCAAACACTAGCAACATGGTGAAAATTTCTGTAGGCACGAATTAGGATTGACATGACATTCTACTGAGTTTACCTATCCTTGTATTTTTCCCGAGTTTACAAAGACAAATGTAGTGTTTAAAACTGCATTTATAGGCAGTATACTTAAATATAACTAAATTATAGTAATTTTTCCCACGTCTGCACCTACATCTTTCGTTTTGATGTAGCCACAATACTTAACATGTTCTCTTCTTTCGCAGAGAGGGCTAGGCCAGAAAGTGATAAATGCGCTGAAATATGACAAGAACGATCCCATCGAATGCCTTGATCTCCATCTCACAGAAATTACTTTGTTCTACTACCAAGGCACCGCACCTGAGGTTAAGTTCGCCCAGTTCTTTGTTCTGAACACAGGTGTGCTCAAGCTAATGAGGTTTGACATTTATTTAGACCAAGATGATGCATGGTTTGTTAGTCAGCGCAGGGAACTAAAGTTGTCTCACAAGGCTTCTGCAGAAGCGGAATTCCATTTTGAAAAAATCGGTATGAACGTAATTTGTCATGTTGATTTCATACATGATTTCTGGATGCCTTATCCCTTTGCAGAAGCAATGGGCTTCAGGACTTATTATTCGTAATATCAGTTTGAACCTTGTAATATCAGCTTGCCAGTCTTTGTGTTGTGCTAGCAGTGTGTGCGCTGTTTTAGCTCTTTGTGCTACATCTGTTCTACCCCCTGGCATGTACCCTTAAACTTGCTAAGCTGGCCTCCCCAGCAGTATGTCCCCCTGTACACTGCCGTTGTGGCTTTATTAAGTTTAAGCTGGGCACTTGGTGTGTGATGTCTTTATCTTTGTGGTATGTTGTGATATACTCACTGCAATGGCACTATGTTATTTTTCTCTAAATGTTCAGCTGACATTCTTTACAGAATATTTATGGTGTCTCTACTAGACCATCGTTTTGTATCACCCCTTTCTGTGGGTTTATCTTGCCTACAAAACTGGGAGTTTGTCTCTACTATACTGTGTGGCACTAAGTGGATTGCCCTCCCTTTCCATCAGATCGGGTGGCGATCAGAGCCAAGGTCTCGAGTTCTAGTCCTGTGTGGCGCAATCTATTATATTATTAAGACAACAAACAATAGACGGTGAAGATTAATCTTTCAAAAGTTAAGGCTTTTAAGCGGCTAAGATGATTTGATAGATCTAAACACTGCCTGACGGATGCGCGCAGCCTAATCGTGCCACACCAGGACTCTCTCTCCGTCTTCTATTCAGACCTCTTGCAATCAATCGACAATCTATCCATCCGGCAGTCTCCATTATTCGTTCCAGCCTGTAGCCAAGGACGCGGCCGTTCCGCCTGCGTGTGTGCATGACCGCCGGCCCGCCTGGTCTGTGCTGTGCTGATACGCCGCCGTGTGTGCACCATCGCCCGCGCCCCTGCGCTGGCGTTTGATCGAAGTTGCTACATGAAGGATAACTGAGGGACAAAAACAACATGCCGGCGGCCGGCCGCCGCGAGACGAAGCATTAGGCCGCACCAAGCAATACCACCGGCGTTCTCTGACTCCATGGCCGTCGAGGCATCATGTGCTACACGTTCAAAGATAGGGACCGGATCGATGTTGGGTTACCGAACGCGTAGTTCCTCACGCCGCGACGTACGTTGGCGTGGACACGATCTGCCTCAATCTACTTTAACTGGCCGGCCAGGAAATCAGGATACGTGCATGTCGATGTTGAGGTATGTAATTATCTGATATGCACAATGCTATTTCTAACGTATATACTGTGTAGAAATTTTGATCGTGCAAGATAAGAGCAGAGCCATATGTGTATGCAGATGAACTGAAGTATTTTCGTGAACTCAGGAATTCGTAGTCCAACTAATCGCATGCATAACGCAAGGATGGATTCCAGCTAATTAAGCGGTCACATCATGCTGCGAGGATCAGAGAGAGAGAGAGAGAGAGCACAACGATAGAAAAAGATTTCCCTTCTGCAAAGTGTGTGGAGGTAGCAATTGTTCACCATCAATTGCACTCTGAGTCGGGGCAACAAATCTGGTAGCTGAAGTTTCAGACTCTACGAGATGATAGACTGGAGCATAGGTGAAATAGAATGATCAGCTGATTTCTTAAACAAGGATGTTACACTGGATCTGCTAGAATCTATCGGGTTCAAAACAAATAGGCAAAACACATATTCTGGTACAGTTTTCTTGCGGGGATGATGATTCATCCTTACACAACTGAATTTATAAATTGATGCAAATACCTATTATGTATTTCTATCTGCCAGTTTTCTACATTGTTGTGTTCTTGGGGTGCAATGCAAGCATTATGTCCCGTAAATTTGCAAAGTGTAAATTGTGCACGTTCTTAGCCATTAAAATCACTCCCCTAATGATGCCATTTTTTTAATAATTGTGTATTCTCTATGCTGTACAGGAAAATCCCTTAAATATGGTTGAAATACAACTATGCTCGAAACATGCTTACGGCCTAAGATCGTGAAGACATTCTTTTTTATTTTATGTATTCTTATCTATGTTTCATTTTTGCAGGTGTCAGATCCTATTGGTTAATAATTTGTGGAATACACGACAAGATTCTCGGTATATTCAATTTGGTGGATGTTAGGTACCTTTTACTTATTGCCTTTCCTTTCTATTTCCTCAAAATAGTATGTCGGTTTTTCATAGATCTAATTTAATGATCTATTACAAAACGAGTTCAGTGCATCACGGGCTCAAATATGTTGAGCTAAAATTATGAAGACCGGTTAATCGTTTATGGTTTGGTAAAAGGGTTTTCTGTATTATTTTGTAACATATTTTTATTTCTTAGTGGTTGACCAGTTACTTACTTAATTTAGATGTATCAGTGCTAATATGATGGCGAACTAAGGACCTACAAAAACCAAAAAAAAAAAAGTCATTGGACATCATGTTCCCCAATAAAGTGATATAGGCTCACTCCCTCTAATATGTCCTCTTGATGGACTAAGCACCAGTCTAAATTACTCAAAATTCGGAATACCACCATGTGAAATTAATTAGCAGTTTCAGAGTGAATTCATATAGAGAATCAAAGTTGTCTTATAGAATAAATTTACCTTAAACCTCAAACGTAGAGAAAATATTAAATAATTATACTAATATCATTTGCATTGTATTGTATTTAAGATGTAAAAATATATGGAGGACCAATGTCAAAGTGGCATGGTGCATATGTTACTTAGAAGTAGTAACATACATGGGGGCATGGGGCTCAGGAATATAAACACAAGGTCGACACAAATAGAGCATACACACGAGGAAGGCATGCATGAATTAATATTCACTTGCATAATTATGGAAATCAGAAGCAACATAGGGTCGTATGTTATGCATATATAAAAATCATGTATGACCCATGAATGACGCTATGTATTAATAAAATATGGGTAGACATGGATGGTGATGTATATGTCCAAGGAAAATGTGTTGTGTGAACAGTGGAAGCATAATGATGTTCTGGCTACAATGCTAAATGTTAGAAGAGATAAATCATGCCATTCACGTAACAGTCCGTTTCATTCATAAAAAAGAACTATACGTCAGTGAAAAATAACATCGATATGAAAAGAAAGAATAAGCTATTACATTAAGAGATAGTGTTTTGATAACTAATGGATATACAGTGATAAATAAATTTCCTTCGAAGGAAAAGCAACATACGAAATTAGATTAATATGAGCATGCACCGAAGCATATAGGACACGACGTTACAGTAAATCTTTTTGTAGGTGAAACTATCTGGTCAATCTGGTAGCTGGAGGTGAAGTCTTGGAGGACATAACAAAGTGAAGCCTACGTGAAACCGAGTGATTAACTGGTCTCTAAAACATGGGTGCCCAGTAAACTGTTATATTATGCCATTCACGTAACAGTCCGTTTCATTTCAATGCCAAATTGCTGCCCAGTAAACTGTTATATTATGATCCCCAGTTCGTCAGAAGATTTGGAAAGAATTTGTTTTCTTCTTTGGAAAGAACTATCATATTATTTTTTCCTTATCTCCTTATGGAACCGTATTTACAAACTAAAGGATTGTTATTATTTATCTATAGCGTTTTCGTTATTGCTGCTTTCCCATGTAAAATTTGTGTGAGTTCTGTAAATTAAGCGATTCTTAGTGTAAGTATTACATGTTTGTGTGACTTCATAATCGCTCCTTCAAGGAGACCATTAAATTTCCGAACAGTTATATTGTGCTTGATATGCTTTCAAAAAAAATCCCTTACTTGCCGATAGCTGAATGGCAGTACCAACTTTTTCTGGTAGGAGAACATATAATTTGCTGGTACTTCTACTCGATCTCTGTCCATGCTCCAAATACGAACTAAATCTTACTTCCTCACATCAGGTAAAATAATAGAGCCTTTTCTTAATATATTTCATTTTTCATTTTGACAGGTGCGTCGTATCCTTTAGGAAACCATGGTTGTTGAATACATGACAATTAAATTTCGGTAATTCAGCTTGATGTCAGGTAGCTTTTAATTCTTTCTTTTTTCTCAAAATAGTCGATACGTCATAACACAGCCTCAGCCTGAATCGGATCAGCCCCTAGCATGTTTCTATACGATTAATAATAGAGTCGTCAATTTACTCAAAGTAGGAAAGTCAATCTCTTATATATTGCTTCATGTCCAGGCTATTATAGTAACAATATAAATTACATGAATCCATTAGAGGTATTATGGTTCGAATGATTGATCAACAATGAGCATATTAGGTATTGGATGCTGCTAATGTATCCAGTACATAGCTCTTCTTTGTTAATGTTACTATTGATGGCAAAATCAGTCCAAAAGCGATGAGTCACTGGCAATTGCTGCAATTTGAGGAAAAATACAAATTGAAGAGTAGAGTCCACTCCATCATAATAAAACTTTCAAGACTAAATACAATGTGCTGCATTATAACAGGTGAAAAGTGTTTCATCTAGCCGGGCAATTGCGCGGGCCACCTAGCTAGTTTTCCTAAAAATTGTTGATGCCCCTCCATCCACGTTGCAAGGCCCCTTTCTCTTCATGCGCCTACCTCTACGTTTACACTTTACACATGTTTTTTTGACTTGTGCGTTTAGCCGTTTACACATGTTGGCCCCTCTCTTCCCGTCACATGTGAGGAGGGTTGTTGAGTGTAAGTGGATTGCCCTCCCTATCCATCAGATCGGTCTTTTGGAATAGTGGTCAGCGGATGAAGCTTGACACCCGGCTCCAATGCTGAATCAGAATTTGGCAATCTTGTTTACAACATTAAAAACCCAAGTTTGTGCCGAGTTTGGTGGTGATAGGGCAATCATCTTGGGCTTATAGGTGCTGCACCCGATTTTGTTTGACCACCCAATTGACGCACCTGGTGCACCCGATTTTGTTTGACCACCCAATATGTTTTCAAAAAATCTGGAAAAAAGTTTGCACATTAGTAATACTCATATCTGACATGTCAAAAAATTTCAAATCGAAATTCATAACATACACGAGGAAATAAAATAGACAAATATGACAATGAATAGTGCCGAATTGCAAGTTGGGCTTTGGCTTTGGCCCATTATCATTCTTGATAAACATTTGTCTTTTTGACTGTTGATGTTGTGTTTCAAATTTAGAGGTGAATTTTTGTGACGATGTATATTTCTGTTATTTCAATTTCCATACTTTTTTCCAGATTTTGTAAAAAACATTTTTGATGGTAAACCGGAGACAGGTGCACCGGGTGCACCAACTACCCTGTTTCACAGGATCATATGGCTTGTCCAAATTCAAATTCTGCGAGCGCCAAAAACTCCCGCCTGCTCCGAAATACACCTCGCAAATTCCGTTTCTACCCCTCGTTCAGGGGACCCACTGCCCCTCATATAGTCTATTGTTGGGGTCGGTGGGGGGTAAGTTCGTACTTTCATCACCGCCACCACCGCCCTGCACCTCTATACACCAGATTCGGTCTAGGGCGCCCCCTTCCCCCCTAGACCCCCCAAAAAACACCCAAGCCCACCTCTCGCTTCCAGGACCTCCCCACCGGAACTTCCATCCCCGCCGCACCTCGCCGGCGTACCCGCCTTACCGCGGCAACATTCTTATCATCCAGAAGTCTTCAGATCCGTTCAGCCGCGGTCTATTCCACCAGTTCACCGACGCGCGAGATTTGGTTCGCCGCACCAGATCGGGTTTACCGCACCGGATCTGGTTCACCGCACCTGCACCGCTTCACCGACGCCGGCGTGCACTTCACCGAATATGCTTCACCGGCGCTCTCGTCGACCTTGCCGAACCCGTCATCGACCACCTCAGATCTACTTCCCCGACGCCGACTGCCTCCGCAACATCTTCCACCTTGGCGAGCTCGACACGACCCAGATGATGGCGTCTACGCGTAGACGCCGCCGCAAACTAGGTAACCTTATCTCCCTGCGCTTATTTCTATGTTCGTAGTTTAGACAGTTCATCCTTGTGGCACTGAAATGTATGTCTGCCACATCGCTGCTGTATGTGGGCATGTAACTGCATAGTCACTACTGTTCTCATTCCTGCATATTCCTAAATGTGGTCATAAACTCCTTATTTGGACTAACTGCTATATTACGTAGTAATAATGGGAATTTTAGGTCACTGAACATATTTGTTTCCACACCCTACTCAACTAGTAGTTCTCAAGTGATTCCATTATATAATTTCTATATGGTTTGTCCACTGTAACTGCCTGCTATCTTGTTCAACCTTTTTTCAATCTGGTGTCTACCTTTTTTCTATGTTAGCAGTTTAGCCAGTTCAACCTTGTCGCACTAAAATGTATGTCTGCCTCATCCCTCATGATGCAGTCATGTTTTGTTTGTATACTGTATTACTGCATGCTCACTAGTTCTCTCATGCCCGCCTATTCCTAAATGTCACCATAATCTTTTATTTAGATTAACTGCAATTACATAGTTAATTAAAAATTTCAAGTCACTGAACATATTTGTTTGCACGCCCTGCTCAACTAGTTCACAACTGAAGCCATTATATATTTTCTATTTGGTTTGTCCATTGTAACTATGCTATCCTGTTCATTGCAATGTTTAAGCCAATGATCATAACTAAAACATCTCAGTTAACAATATACCAGGATAAGTTACATATATAACCAGGTTCAAGCTTGTCCCAATGAACTTTATTTCTCCATCTTCAAAAAATCCGAATCTTAATTGCTAGTACAATTGCTATCTGCCTCTTATTAAATTAACTCATTTTACTTCGGTTGAAAATCAAGGTATTAGACTGCTGCCATGTTTCACGTTGTACTGCTCAACCTATGATTTTTGGTTCATGTGGTTCTTCATTTCCCGCAACCCTAACTGTTGCATTTATTTTACACGCAGCTTCCACACGAAACACGGAATATGGTAGAGGGGTTTGTATTTACGATTGTTTATGCAGAGGAGCAACACTGAAGTAAATCAAGCGTCTATCCAATTACAAGATGCAGTGTAAGTCTTCAACGAGTATACTCACCAAGGAGCTACTGTGAGTCCCTTGTATTGGTACCACATGCTTACTTCAATTGCTAGTTTCTTTGAGGCAATATCTGAGATGTCATTTGGTTAGAACAATGCCATCTTCTACATTTTATGATCCTATTGTTTTTAGGAAGCATAAACAGGTTAGTGGCTAGTTCGTATGAGTTAAACATTGTTTTATTGGTCATTTCGTTATGTAAGTAAGCTCATGTTCTCTATTTGTTTTAAGGAGTGTATGGTAGCGTGTGCTGTTTTGACTACCAATTGCTAGATATTCGTTGTGCAGTGTTCTGGCCAGCTTATGGGGGCATATCATGTCTAGCTGAGTGATTCATCATGTTTATGTTTGTTACGTCTCTATGAAAAAGCAACTTATCCCCTCCCCGTCGTGTGCAAAGAGGAGAGAGGCGACGTTTTGGGCGTTCTCCGTCGATCCGCCGTGCTCGCCGCCGAGCCGTGGGATTCTCCTCCTCCGTCGGCCGCTTCGGCGGCGGGAGGGTGGGGATCCCCGGCTCCGGCTTGTAAATACGGTAGGGTAGGGTGGGGTTCCTGCCGTCGGCGCCGTGGAGAAGATGGAGCTGGTGGCGGGCGGTTTGGTGTCGGGGAGGCCTTCTCCGGCGGCGCTGCTCCTGGGGGCTCGCCGTCGTCGTCCCCGACTTGCGGAGGCTCGAGGCCCGGCGTGGCGCTCGAATCCTTCGGGTTCTCGTCAGATCCGCGCCGGCGGCGGGTCTGGCGCCTGGAATTCAGAGCTGGGCGAGCTCGGCGGCTCTTCTCTGCGTCGACGTCGAAGGAAGCTGCGGCAAGGTGGAGAAGCTGGAGAGAGGGGGCACTCGCCGTGCCCGTTTATCGGCATAAGCTCCGTCGCTGCGCGGCGGACGAGCTCTGCGGCGATCTTCTTCAAGAACGGTGCTCTCGGGGCGAGGTAAGGAGGAGGATGGCGGCCTTCGTCTTCGACGCCGGTGGAGCTGCTGCGTTCTGCTCAGGCTCTGTTCCCCTACGTACGGTGTGCTGTATGTTGTTCCTGTACTTTGTACTTTGTACTTTGTACGGTGTATCCTGGTGAATGTACGTAGGCTTTCAAAAAAAAGAAAAAAGAAAAAGCAATCCGGTGGATTACCTGCATTGTTATATCAGGCCTGTAGTGCTTTCCAAGATCTTTGACAACAGGCATGATCTTGTGTTTTCCTGGTTTGTTGTCGTAACTTGTTTTGTTTTCCTTTCAGTCAACATACAAATCTTTGAATGCAGACGGGAGGATCCCTACATCAAGCACATAGTTATTTTCAGATAGCAGCAGTGACAGTCCCTATTGCTCGCTTCGCCCTATGACTTCAACTGTCCCAGTTTTTTCAGAGGAAAGGCATGTTCCCTCTGCACTTCAAGATCCACTTGATATTTGATTTAATTACTGTTGTAATTTTATGGTCTGTAATATTTTATCTTGTTCATGTAATATTTGATTAGTTGTCCTATGATTAGCCCGCCTTAGTTCATGTAACATTTATATAATTGTGCGGGCCGTCAATTCCAAACATAATGTAACGGCCGGCCCACTAAAAACTGGGCCGGACCATAAAAGGCCGACAACCAAATGGGGTAGATCATCAATATAAAATTCCCAGCCCGGCAAGTCGAACGGGCCGGTGGTCAAAACCAAATGGGCCAGCCCACTAAACGAGAAGTAGGCCCGTAATCTATGTTATGGGCCAGCCCAGAAAAGCTTAAAAGGCCAGCCCATTAACAATTAACGGGACGGCCCACGAAAGCTAGCAGGCCGGCCTACGGACTGTATCGGCCCAACCCACCTAAAATAAGCAGGCCGACCCACCAGCAGTAACGGGCCGGCCCACCAGTCGTAATGGGCCGGCCCGTGTAGCATTTGCAGGCCGGCCCACATGGGGTTCGCAGCCCGGCCCACTGGCTGTAGCAGCCCAGCCCATCAAGGGTAATGGGCCAGCCCACCTAATCTTAACGGGCCGGCCCACCTAACACCAGCAGGCCTTACCTGGGCCTGTCATCTACCACGGTCACCCCGTCGTGGCAGAAGAGATAACGCCGTTTGCCACGTGTCCGTTAGATTCTTTCACCACGGCATCCTGGTCGTGGTTGATGACGAATCCATCTACCATGAAATCTCGCCTCCGTGGTTAATTAATCAGCCACGCTGCATCCACCACGGTACCCCTCGTGGCTAAAAACCTTTAGCCATGAAAAACGGCCTTTCTACCACGAATCTGACCCGTGGTAAAAGGCCATTTTTCTTCTAGTGTAGGCCCAAGATGATCAAGTAACCCACATTTGAAACAACGGCCAAGAATTTGAAAAAGTAACTCCCATTCTGGCAGAAATGGCAAGTGCAATGCTTTACAAATCTGATCATCCGAATAATTAGCAAATCTCAGATCTTCAATATGTTCCAATGTGATTCTTGGCAGGTTTGAGAAATATTTCGGAGCAAAACCATCACTAACAAATAACTTTTTACAAGAACTGGCTGACTCCGGGAAGATAGGATCAGTAAAACTGCCAAAGAACAAAGCATCGGATTTTCTCCTGGATGACGAGGGCTGCTCCAAGGCAAAACCTGGAGAAACAGGGATCTTCACAGGAGAACATGAACCAAACTACACTGAATTTGCCGGGAACTCCACAGATTTTGAGGCAAAACCGAACTTGGCAAGAACAGAACTTGAATCTGTACTGTCGATGGCAGCACTTTTCTCAAGAAAACCAAGATCTGGGCAGAAGCGGGTAGGACTACGCTGAGAAACTTCCACGATCTCTTCAGTAGAATGCCAAGCAGAGTTCGGAGAATTAAAGAAACCAGTGACTGAGGGATGAAGGCCTCGGTAAAGAGTGAAGTGACAAACAAAGTCTGGCCAAACCCGATCCTTAAGTCCATAAATGAAGTGTCCAACTTTGCTAGAAGCTACTGAGAAACAGAAGCGGCGATCACTGAGACGAAACACTCGAAAACCAAGATGATTTCCTCCAAGGCAACATTGCAAAGCCAGGCCCACAGATTCCTCCGAGAGGATGAACGAGGCAGAAGAGAAGGAAACAACCAAGTAGAATTCTTTCGCCGATGAAGATGGAGAGAAGTGAACTACCAAACCGACAACAAACCTGATCCGCCAAAGCAAGACCCGGGCAGAAGTCCCAGTGAAGGAGAGCGTCCATGGCAGCGCCGATCTAGAGGCCATGGCTGCCGCCGGCGACGAAGAGGGTGGTGCTTGCGTTGGTGGAGAGAGGGGAGTGGGAGAGGAGAGCCATTGGTCTTGCATGCAATTTACCGTGTGTCATCCCACTTTTCACCGCCACCGTGGACGACACTTCACACTTGGAAAGCCCCGCGGCTGCTGACGTCATACCACGCATTCGTTTGGGTTTGGACCGAGTTTGTGCACAATGCCGAACGGCCAACAAGTATGTAGCACGCGGGATGGATGGCACTCCCCAGTCTTCCTTTTGCAACGAGAATAACTTGAGTATGAAGGAGGTGGGACTCGCTCAATGCCACTGCTGTGGCGCTGGGATGCAACACAGCGGTGGCTTAGAGGATCGATGTAGCTGTGGGCAGTGGATGAGAGCCTGAGAGGATGTGGCGGTGGGGCGGTGGCTGGGAGGAGCCAACGGTAGAGGATAGGATGCGAATAGTGGATGAGAGGATGCAGCAATAGCTGAAAGGAGAGCGGCAGCGTGCGGCTGAGGAGTGTAGAGCGAAAGTGGATGATACGTCTCAAACGTATCTATAATTTTTGATGATCCATGCTGTTATCATTTGTCACATGTTTTGTTTACACTTCATGGCATTTTTATGCATTTTCTGGAACTAACCTATTAACAAGATACCGAAGTGCCAGTTCCTGTTTTCTGCTGTTTTTCTCTTTCATTAAAGCTAGTGGCAAAATATTCTCGGAATTGGACGAAAATCGACGTACGTGCATAATACACCAGAAGACTCCAGAAGACCGAAGGGGAACAGCTGGCGGGCCAGGGAGCCGCCAAACCACCCCAGGGCACGGTCCAGGTGGGACCCGCGCCCTACCCTGGTGTGGGCCACCTGGGTCGCCTCCGACGCCACCCTTTCGCCTATTTATTCCTCCCGACGCGAAAACCCTAAAGACCCGATCAATATTCCACGAAACGTCTAGACGCCGCCGCCGCCGTTAACCCTAGTTCGGGAGGGTCCTGAAGCTCTTCCCGGCACCCTGCCGGAGAGGGGAATCATCACCGGAGGGCTCTACACCACCATGCCTGCCTCCGGAGTGATGCGTGAGTAGTTCATCTTTGGACTACGGGTCCATAGCAGTAGCTAGATGGTAGTCTCTCCACTTTGTGCTATCATGTTTAGATCTTGTGAGCTGCCCTACATGATCAAGATCATCGTTATGTAATGCTACATGTTGTGTTTGCTGGGATCCGATGAATATTGATACTATGAGCAAGTTGTTTATTTATCTATGTGTTTATGATGTTTATGTTTTTGCATGGTCTCCGTTGCTAGTAGATACTTTGGCCAAGTAGATGCTTGTGACTCCAAGAGGGAGTATTTATGCTCGATAGTGGGTTCATGCCTCCAGAAACCCGCGTTCGAGTGACAGAAACGTGCACGGTTGTGAATGTGCTGTTGCCACTAGGGATAAAATAATGATGCTTAGTCTACGTGTGTTTTGCATTGTTTACATTACACATAATACTTCATGCAACAATCTGTTGTTTGCAACTTAATACTGTAGAGGATGCGGATGCTACCTCGAAGGTGGATTATTTAGGCATAGATGCGCTGGATAGCAAGTCTATGTACTTTGTTGTAATGCCCTATTAAATCTCATAGTGAACATCTTGTCATATATTGCATTGTCATGCACTCACTATTTGTCAATTGCCCAGCTGTAATTTGTTTACCCAGCATGCTAGAAATATTTATGGAGAGGCACCACTAGTGAACTGTGGACCCCGGTCCATTTTCCTCATACTGATAAAACCACCTACTTCAATCATTTGTTTCCTACTGTTTCCTGCAATCTTCACTGTTTTTCACACAATACGTTTAATCCGTTTTGTTTTCAGCAAGACCGGAGAGATTGACACCTCTCTGTTTCGTTGGGACAAAAATAGTGTGTTTGCTTGTGTGCAGGTTCCATGTCAGTTGCGCCGCTGACAACCATCTGAAGAACCTCCGTATCCTCCTGGATTCGATAACCTTGGTTAATTGCCAAGGGAAGACTTGCTGCTACACTACATCTCACTCTACACTTAGAGTAACCTAACGAACACGCCATCAGTGCATCAAGTTTTCTGGCGCCGTTGTCGGGGATACTGGAATCTCCAGATAGGGGAGTCTCACACTTCCAAGCATTTTATTTTGTTTTTGTCTTGCTTGTTTTATTTTTGTTTTACTTTGTTTGCTCTAAAACTCAAAAACGCAAAAAAAATTAAATTCCTGCACTTAGTTTATTTCGGTTTGTATTTTTCTGTCTTGTTAAAATGAGTAATCCTGAGAACACTAAGTGGCATAATGAACTTTAAGCAATTTGATAATGAGTATGTTGTCCAAGCTTGGGAAGGAATGAAATCATTGGTTAAAAATTGTCCCACTGATGGACTGACTACTTGGATGATTATCCAAACCTTCTATGCAGGATTGAATTTTTCTTCAAGAAATTTATTGGATTCAGCTGCTGAAGAAACCTTCATGTCCATCACTTTGGGTGCTGCAACAAAGCTTTTTGATGATATGATGGTAAACTACTCTGAATGGCACATCGAAAGAGTTCCAACTGGCAAAAAGGTAAATTCTGTGGAGGAAATCTCCTCTTTGAGTGATAAGGTTGATGCTATTACTAGATTTCAGGGTGCGCCTTGGCGCACGCTCCCCCGAACCCTGTTTTGACAACACGCCATATGCAATGCCAATAATCGACGAGTACAAACAATTATATCCATGTGTAAAGCCAATGATCAAGCTAAACAAATAATACTCACAGAACAGTCCCGTGCTTCAGGGTACGCCCTGACGCACGCTCACCAAATTCTTTGCCAATGACACGGCACACACGATGGAAATAATGTCCAGATGAGGATTAGCGCTATTCTCCGCGTCTCTCGAAAGATAGTGGACTTCATCTGTTCGGAGGTTTATACCACTCTTAGACAAATCAAACATCAAACACATTCCATATACACAGCACGGGTTCATCTACTCAACTGATTTCATCAAGACAATATTCAAAACTAAACAGAACTTAAAATAACTACAAATAACAAGTACAATACGAACTTGCGAACTGCTGTTTCGAAACCATCCACTGCCCATATAACTTCTATCAATCCGTCACATTACCATCGTAGTAATCATAATCATCGTCGTCATCCTCGGGCCACCAACCCGGATCGGCTGTCGTCGATGGTGCCAGAAGTTCGTTCGGAGCGATTGAAGCCGAACACACCTGCCTCTCCCCCAAGGAGTAGGACGTCGACCAGAGGAAGAGGAAACGAAGCTGGTCTAGATCCATAGCCTGTTCCCGAGATACGTGCCCAAACTTCTCCTGGTGGTCGATCCTGTCGTCGGGCACCGGCTTTTTTCTCGAGGGAGCAACTGGTGCAGAAAAGGGATTGTATCCCGTTCCCTCTGCAACTCACCGCCGGAGGCATCTTCGTGGTGCCATAGCTCTTCTCCTAAATCCGTAGCCTCCTCCTGACAAACATGCCCAGGCTCCTCCCGGCGGTCGATCCCGCCGTCGGGCACCGCTTTTTTTTTTCTCGAGGGAGCAACTGGTGTAGAAACGGGATTGTGTCCTGTTCCCCACACAAGTTACTCTCTGAGTCCATAGATCTGGGCGACCTGCCCGGACACCCCCAGCGTCCATTGTGGAGGCACGTCTTGCAAACACAACCCCACGATGGTACTCTTGGATCTTGCGGATCATGGGAGGAACAGTTGAGTACTTGCCGGACCTGCGTAGCTTCGGCGTGGACGGCATTTCTGCCCGGACACCCCCCAGCGTCCATTGTGGAGGCACGTCTTGCAAACACAACCCCACGATGGTACTCTTGGATCTTGCGGATCATGGGAGGAACAGTTGAGTACTTGCCGGACCTGCGTAGCTTCGGCGTGGACGGCATTTCTTCCGGTGAGTGCGCGAGAACTCAGCGTTAACGCTGTCCACCAACCGGGATTGAATTTGGATTAAGACGGGAAACTGGAGTCGACGGGGTAGGACGTCAGACGGTCAAAGTCAGTACCAAACGCTCCCTGGGACCGGCGGCATCGCATACAGAAAGGCGAAGAAAGTCAACCCTGCCGACTTCTGGAACCCATTCATGACGTACCACAAGTCTCAGCTCCTCGAGACTATCAAGCGTAACGTGACGTCACTGGCATTAAAGACATTAAGTTACAGCGGACTCAGGAATGCATTAACTCACGTAGAAGTAGCTTCAACCTGCCAACCTACCGTGCTTTATCAACCCCTCAGTTTAACCGCCGACTCCAGGGAGCCGGCATACAACTATTCGTGACGTCACACCCATCGAACGGATCGAATTACTACGGACTCAGAAAATGCATTCAATCACGAAGAGATAACACCTATCTACCAAACTACCACGCTCATTAATGTTTCGTTCAACCCCTCACTCAACCTGCCAACCTACCGACTTTCATCAACCCCTCACTTTAACAGCCGACTCCAGGGAGCCGGCATACAACTATTCGTGACGTCACACCCATCGAAGGAATCGAATCACTACGAACTCAGAAAACCTACCAACCTACCACGCTCATTAATGCTTCGTTCAACCCCTCACTCCACCTCCCAGCGTTCCATCAAGCGAATCGTACGCAAGAAAGTGGTCAACAATCGCTGTAACAACATGTCGTTTGTCACTGTTACTACGCGGTGACCTCTATTAAGCCGGCAAATGTCTGCATTGTGTGGCCTTTGTCACGAATCTATTTGTCCTCCCCGCTACCGTCTCTGCCGTCGTCGATCACCTGCAGCATCCGGACGAAATAGCTGCGCTGCCCAGCGCCGTCGACAGTGGACGAGCGAGAAAGGTTGTCCAAATGTTTGATACTTAGTAATTGTTTGGAATCACCGTAAAAAGACATGACGGAAGGGGCTAACAGATACTAACCTGGAACCATATGGTGTTGAGGCTGACTCCAAGAAGCCGGCGAGTCCCATCATCACGAGCTACAAAAGAACAGCCTTGCTGTCCCATCCAGAAGGACACCCGGAACCGATGACTTCATAAGCAACCTACCCGTCGTTCACACAACCATGACGATGCACCGAGGAACATCGGATTCTGTAACACGCCAGATACAGACACACAACATCTTGTCAAATTAATGCTCCTACCAATAAGTATATGTTTTCCTCAAAGACCAAAGATCACATTAACATCTATGCAGCGAAGTCCATCCATCCAAGGCTCAACAGACCGCCTATATATATATTTGAACTGGCAGCACCCCTATATGCACACCCCCGTTGACAACCGCCTCCCCATTTAAAGACCATTCCTTCTCGCCTGGTCGAAGATAAGGGAAAGCTAATCTCTTGTGCTAGTTCCAAGACGATGCCAACCTCACATGAACATCGTCACGAACACCTGCGAGTTCTACAAAAACTACGCATCCTCACCTCGACAACATTGCTCCTTGTCATCCACGACCTTTGCCTCCTCCTCAACCCTTTTCCAAATGGAAGGTAACTAAGAAAAATTCCGTCTTTGTACTACCTGGGACCTCAGATTCGGCAAAACAGTGCTGCGAGCCGCGTGAATGTTTTCTTTGTAGGTGAAAGTCTATGTTATTCGTTCTTCTGTTTCGGTAAACACAACCATGCGCTAGATGTGTTATATTTATTTCATAAATGTCGGACTACACGACCAAAACTTATGGTGCTACAAACTTGCTTTCGAAGCTCATCCATTTCTTGATATATTCCTACAATTTCTGTGTATGTTTTCTTCGGTACAGTTTTCCCTGCTCTATTAACTTTCTACGTCAAACCTGCTTATGTTATGTGTTCTATGTGTAGGGTAACTAAGTCAATTAAACCCATGCTCATGTTCTACTATATGTTCTTTGTTATATACTAATGATTTAACTTGGCCACGATCAATGCAAGGGGATTATCTACAGAACCGGGTAGTTTATACTTTATAGAAGGTTCATAATGTTTGTTTGCACATTTCACTTTATAACACTTGTTTAAGTGCATGTCGGTCCTATGTTTTTTATGAGTTGGCGGATGATAAAACCATGCCACGTTGTACTCTGGGTTAATACGATTATAAGAAGCAGTAAGATGCTCTGGTGGTGGTGGATTGCTCGTGTTATATTGCTCTGGTTGTGAGTTTGTCTTGTATAAGCTGTTGTAACTTCTTATGTCTTAGTTTCAGACTGCAAAATAAAGCTATGAAAGCAGGATGGACCCAAGATTATGTCTAGCCTCAGAGAGCAGCAGTTACGATGGCACTTGCTTACTTCCGTCCACAATGCCTATCAAGACGCTGACCGCCACCGCAACCACAGCACCCTCGCGGTGACCTGGACATGAGCCTCATGGATGCTGAGTAAGCATAGATCCCGCTGCAACCTAGGTAACCATATCTCCCTGTGCATTTTGTTTTTTGTTCTGTTAGCAATATATCAGGTTTTCGAGCTTGTCGCTGTGAACTGTATTTCTGCGTTTGTGCGACATACCAAGCCAATGGGCATGTTGGGTCATTGCACTAAATGGACACAAGTGCTTTTATACCTGCATATTCTTAAATGGCACCATAAACTCGTTATTTGGCTTAGCTTCTAAGCTACAACAGTAACTGTTTCACATTCCGTGCTTCTCAACTTCAAGTTCACAAGTAATGCCATATTCCCTAGCTAGTTTGTTAAGCTACAACAGTAACTTCCTGCAGTTATTTCATGCTTGCTATCGTCCTGCTATCCTATAGTACACATTCCGAGTCATCATAGTGCTGCGATTATAGTTTTATGTGCCATCTTTCTCTTACGAATCTGCAACACTAACTGGAGCTCGCACTTGCAGCACCGTAAATCTTAGATTGAAACACTACTATAATCTTTGAAGTCCATGTCCCTTCTGTTTTTTTTCTCTATATAAGAACTGTTTATTATGTTGAAACCATGCAGAGGAGGAAGAACCGTCTTTCCACATATGGTTAACAGCGGGTAACCGTGGACATCTTCATCGAATTGAACAACAAGATGAGCTGCAGTGAGACTTGACAAAGAGCACTGTAAGTCCCATGTTGTATTCCGATGTGCTTGGCTATATAAGCCTCATGATGGTCGAATTGCTTGTTTGTCTGTGGCACTATCTAAGTGACTAAGTCTATATCCGTAGGATATCCATGTCGAAATGATCAGGCTAGTTTATATACGAGGGACACATTTTTTAATAGCTCATTTCATTATGTAGGTAGTATGTATTATGGAAACAATGGTTCAATTAATTTCAGCAAATAATCTTTGCTTTGTTATAGTTGCCCCCTTATTAAAACGGTGAAAACATATTGCTGTTCATATAAAGCACATTGTGTTTGATTATGTCTTTGATGATATGTTCTTGCTAGTCTATAGAAGGTACATAATGATTGTTCATTACACTGTATACTTTGTCTATCTTAGGCACACACGTGTTCAATAGCTCTGGTAATACTGGTCCTATATTTTTAACGAGTTGGTGGATGATCAAACCATGCCACATTCTACTGTGTGTTAATACGATTATAAGCAGCAGTAAGAGGCTCTGGTGGATTGCTCGTGTTATATTGCTCTGGTAACGTGTATGACTTGTTTGTTGCTGTAACTTCTTATGTCTTTGTTTCAGGCTTTCAGCCTGCTGTGAAAGCAGGGAGGGACCTAAGGTCATGCCGACCCTCACTCTTTTGCTTGCTTCAGTCCACAACGCCTATCAAGAAGCCCGCTGTGCAAGTTCTCGCAAACCTGGATGAATTGACAAATCCGTTCACCTGTTGAATGAAGCTCGACGATATGAGTAGAATACTTGATTTAGTTACTATTCAATTTGTTGAGGGCTATGTAATATTTTTTGTAGAATTTCCAGCTGATGTTGTATTTAGGTAATTTATGGACTATCGACTGGCTGTGCTAGTATCAGGCATTTTTGTTGGGACAGTAATTAGACTTAATAAACAGCCTGCGAAAAGGTAATCAGCCGGCTAGCTGAATAAGAGGCAGCGTCAGTAAACGTTAACGGGCCGGCCCGCTGGAAAATTGTGGGCCAGGCCCATTAATCTTAACAAGCCAGGTAATATTAGGTGGGCCGGCCCCACAAACCATAGCGGGCTGGCCCTCCTAGTATTAACAGGCCGGCAAAGCTTAGTTAGAAGGCCGGCCCACGGGACGTGGCAGGCCGGCCCGTCAAGCTCTAATGGGCCGGCCCATCAAGATCCAACGGACCAGACCACCTACCCGTAACGGGCCGGCCCATCTAACCGAAGAGGCCGGGCCTTCTAACATTACAGGGCCGGCCCATCCCGCTGTTTTTGGGCCAGCCCACTTGACCTTAACGGGCCGGCCCGTCTAACCTTGCCGGGCCGGCCCATCTCAACCTTAACGGGCCAGCCCACCTAACCATAGCGGGCCGGCCCACCTAACCTTAGCGGGCCGGCCCATCTAACCTTAGCGGGCCGGCCCATCTAACTTTACCGGGCCGACCCATCTAACCTTAGCGGGCCGGCCAATCTACCCTTAGCGGGCCGGCCCATCTAACGTCGGCAGGCCTTACCTGGGTCTGGCATCTACTACGGATTCCCGTCATGGCAGAAGAGATAACGCCGTTTGCCACGTGTCCATTATATTCTTTCGCCACGGCATCCTGGTCGTGGTTGATGACAGATCCATCTACCACGAAATCCCGCCTCCGTGGTTAATTAATCAGCCATGCTGCATCCACCACGGTACCCTCCTCGTGGCTAAAAACCTTTAGCCACGAAAAACGGCCTTTCTACCACGAATCTGACCCGTGGTAAAAGACCATTTTTCTTCTAGTGAAGTTTCACATTGCGAGCACGTACGACTATATTCGAAACACATGCCTATGTTTATTCTAGTACTTGGATACTTTATTATTGTTTACCTGCAAATGCCCTATGTAATGATTATTATATGAACTATCTCATCCATGCAACGCCCGTACCTCTGTCTCTTTGCCTACAGTATTTTAATCCTGCTGTTTACTAAAATCACTACTGCTGTCTCTGTTACACTGTTGCTACTGTTACTTCACTACTGCTGCTGTCATATTACTGTTGCTACTGATAAATTGTGCCAAGTAAGTTTACTTTCAGTTGCAGCTGAACTGACAATTCATCTGTCAAGGCTTATATTTATTCTTTGGCTCTCCTTATGTCGAATCAATAAATTTGGGTTTTACTTCCCTCGAAAACTGTTGCGATCCTCTATACCTGTGGGTCATCAAGACTATTTTCTGGCGCCGTTGCCGGGGAGCATAGCTTTATCTATAAGCTCATCTGAAGGTAATATTATTCGCTGCAATTTATTTGTCATGGGGAAAGCTCATGATAAGAAGGTGGCTATCTTGCCATCCACTACAAGAAAAGTTACAACTCTGAGTACCTCTGCTGCTCTTGATTCACCGTCTGTTATTAATCAACTTGTTACACCGCCACATGTGCCTGTTTCACATGTGACCACTGCTGAATCTGAGAATACTCCTGATGAATTTGATGATGCTTCTACTGTGCTTAGTGAGAGTGGTTCATTAGGTCCTTTTCTAGATGCTACAATTGCTAGGTCTAGACAACTTGAAAATGCTGAGATACCTAATGAAAATATTATTACACCTGTTAATTCACCTGAGTCTAGAGAGCGTCCTAGTGATGACACTAGTACAGAAACGGCTATTAGTGGCGCACGGTTTTGGGATTCTGTGGCGCACCCCCAGGTTTGCTGGGTGCGCCACAGAATTCTCGCCACTAAAATTATTTCTGTGGCGCACCCAGGCGTGCGCCACAGAAAGTGCAACTTTCTGTGGCGCACCCAGCGCAGTGCGCCACAGAAATAGCTCGGCAGCACCCCTATGCAGAGGCATTCTGTGGCGCACTGTTTGTTGGTGCGCCACAAAAAAAAAGCGTGCGCCACAGAAATATTAAACAGAAATACCGGTATTTTTCCATTTTGCTGTACAAATACAGGTATATACAGGATTTATACAGGTTTATACAGAAATACAGGTATATTTGACAGGTATATAAACAGACAAACACATTAATCAATATGTCATCACACATATTACTTAGTGCCCGATCGAGATACGTATATACACATAGTCACAAAAGTGCCGAATGTTTCATCATTTCACACTACACATTACAAATCAAGTGTTCGCCGCCTAACTATGATCAAATGTAGTACACATCGGCGATGATGGTGAGCAAGAGCGCGCGGGAGCATGCATGATCATGGAGTCCTCTTCTTGAGCGGCGCCGGGAACGGTAGAAAGCCTTCTTTCGTCTTCCACTCCCTGGTGTCATTCTGTGCCTCTAGTCGTTCTTCGATATCCCTCTGACACAACCCTGAAGATGGATTGGGATATATATTGGTTAGTGATATAAATAGAGTATAATTTATTCATCTAAGTAGAGAGGCAAGACAATCAATCAATTGTCATGGTTGGAAATCATATGGCTATCCTATTTGGGTTTCATAGCATAGCATATATATAATATATAACCCTACACATGCACTTCTATAATACCTCTGGGGTAGTGGAAGGACCCTGATTTGCGAATGACATCTTCGAGGATGATCGTTGACAACTGCAGCCGGATGCGATGGAAGTCTGTTCTGTAATCAGCATCGGTGAGAGCATCCGCGCTTTTGGTGTATTCTGCGAGACCAGATGGAATCTTCGTTTTCTCGACATCCCGGACAATCGATTTAATGTGATGGAGGGCGTAGTAGGCCTCCTTCACGCTGCCATCCAGTTGCTTGACGCAATGGAATCCGGTCCCATGCTGGAACTTGTGTGTGTTCTCATCCGTGAAGAATTCCGCCTTCTTATGGAAGGGGCCGCCCTTTTGGGCATAGGCCTCGAGAGCGTCATCGAGAACACCCTTTATTCTGGTGTATCGTCTCGGCGTGGATTTATTCCCCGAGTCCAAATAAGTGGCAATGGACCACCTCGGGGATACGCAGATGAGTGCGCAGTACTTGTCCCTGCTCAACACAATTGAAGAAGGACAGGATCAGCGATGGAAGAAATGTAGAAGAAGGCATAAGATACGACTGTGGCGAGCTGATGTGTACTTACTCGAAAAAGAAAGGCAGAAGAAGGACGTTCTTCCTCTTGTTGGCCAGCATGACCCTTACGAGGTACTCCATGGCCGTTTCCCGTGTCTTTGATCCTTCCACCAGATGGCTGTCGCGCATGTAGTAGGGATCCACTATCGCGACGTACGGGGTATCATCTCTCCTGATCTTCATCGCCACATCGAGCGCATATAGGCGGACCATGTTATAGTCCAGCCGTTGAGTGTGAAAGAGTTTGAAGATGTCCTCGTACGCTATGAAGAACACATCCGCGGGGTCTTCCTGGACGAAGTCCACCAGCTCCTTTGGCACCTTGACCGCGAACGCCGGGTAACTCGGGTGCTTGTCTTTAAGAAGGAGCTCCTCTAGATGCAAGATAGATTCCTGCAAGGCAATCATGGGTCCTTCTGCAAGGCGGAGCAAGTCCCCAGACAAGATAGGTTTACCAGCCTCATGAACTCGGGGGAAGCCATCCGCACGGGGTGGAATCGTGTCTTCAAGACCCCGGATCTTAGGAGCTGGCTGGCTCGCAGAGGTGGAGGATCCTTTTCTCTTCCTGTGCTTCTTGTTCTTCATCTCTGTGGATTGTGGGGGTGAAGTGAACCCCGCTTTAACAGTTTCTTTCAGTGTGTTAGGGCTGAAAATGTTACCCGGTTGAGCTTGATGATCTCCGGCATCCGGAGGCGTGTCGGTGAAGGCCAGGCGTTGTGTGCATGAAGTGGGACGAGCAGGTTCACCGCGGTGGTCGCGGAAGGGTTCTTCATCCACAGGAGGCATGTACATACCATCCATGCAGGCGCCAGTGTTGATGTAGTCATCGACGTTGACATCATTCTCCTCCTCCTCATTGTCGTCGTTGCCACCAAGTTGAGGTGCAACGGCTTTGTCCTAAACATAAACAATAGCACATCCGTTAGTCGGGAAAGTCGGAAAGTCGGGGAATTCGGAAAGTCAGAACTAACCTTGGACGGTTGCGGTGAAGACGTTCCCAACAACTGTTTGTGGCGGTTGGTGGCGGCGACGACCGGCGGTAGCTTCCGGCCGGTGGTGGCGGCGACCGGCGGTTCCTTCTGGGTGGTGGCGACGGCTGCTTGTGGCGCCGGTTCATCCGCAACAGCTTTTTGTCGCCGCCTCGGCGGGGGCCGAATGACCGGGGGCCGGGGCCTCGAGGTGGCGCCGCCGGTGCGCCTGACCCCATGAAGAACATCCCCAAGACGAATCTGGGTCTTCGGCCATTCCATCATCCACTTCCCGCATTCGCCAAGCTTCATGTGTTTCTCGGCTCCCGGAGGTTGCGTGGGGGGGTCGATGTCACGGAACTCAGGCAGTACCTCGCTCACATTGACTTTCATCACGGCCTCGCTCATTCGGGTGTTGTGCATATCGCGGGTCAAAGGTTGTATGATCTTGGCCGTTGCGACTTCCTTCAACTCGCCGCCGGCCCCCACCCTATGCAGGAGTATGCAAGGCATGTCCTGGGAGTCAACACATGTTGGGCACCATGCATGCATGAGATATGGCAGTCATCAAAGGCATATATAGTCATAGAAGATGTCGCGGACTAACTAATTAGTTACCTTGGTGATGGCGTCGAGCTCGGCTAATGTCGAGACAAGGGCGCCGATGCCGGCGGCCGGCCTATCATTCTCCGGCCGCTCGTGCGCATTATCATTATTCTCCGGCCTTGGTGTATGTTGATCCACGACAGGGGGCACCGTTGGTTGATCCACGACAGGGGGCACCTTGGGGTCACCAGGACTGGCGACACGTTATTGCTGGAGGTGCTGCCGGCGTAGCTGGGCACGTGTATCGGCCCCTGTCGACCTGCCGCATTCCAAGCAGCTAACCCCTCCATCAAGCCAGGGGGTAAGAAACTCCGGAGCTGCTCGTCCACCTTCTCGGCCACTAGCTTGTCCACCATGCTGGAGTCCACCTTTTCTTTCTCTAGTGTCTCCAGCTTCTTCCTTAGCTCGAGAACCTCGGCTTTATCTTTAGCCGGCTTCCTCCTCTCCTTTTTCTTCTCGGGTCCGTGCTGTAGTACTCGATGAACTTCATGCTCGTACCAAAGCCGGTCACACGGCCAGCTGACGTCGGCGGCTTTGACTTGTCCCTCCCCTTGAAAACGTTCATCGCCCGGTTGAAAGTCGTGTCCCACGGGCCGGCCTGAGCCTCCTGGGACGACGGGCTGGCCTCAGCCTCAGCCTTCAACTCAGCCTCCTGCGGACAAAGGAAATAAACGTGAACCCATGTAGAAATCAACGCAAATGGACTTTGAGATATCCGCGGTAATTAAGTTCCTTACCAGCGTTTTCTCGAAATCCAGCACATCTTGATAGTCGGTAACGAATTCCCCCGTCCCCGGCTTCAGATAGTAGCGGGACCGAACAAAGTTCCTAACTTGCTCGTCCGTGATTTTATGCCACATGTTCTCTTTCCCAAGTCTCGCAACCTCGGCATCCTCCTTGTCCCAAACGGGCTGTTTTCCTGCGTAACCGCCGCTTCCCAAACGGTGGTTACCTAAGTTCAGTGCCCGCATCTTCTTCCCCCACTCGGTCCATTTTTGAGCCTCCGGAGATTCCAAGGACAACTTGAATGCCTCGAACTCTTCTATGTCGATGTACGGCTCTTTGGCACTGATCTCCGCCCAGCTAAGACCCTTGTCAATCTTCGCCTTCACCCGGCCTCTCCAGCTGGTCAAGGCGGTGCTCATCTTCGTGATGGCGTAGTTGTCCACCTTTTTGTTTCCATCATCCGGGAAATTGTATCGTTGGTGAAGCTTCTTGAGGAGGTCTGTGCGCAAAGCCTCATTCTCCTTGCTCCTGAGGTCATACGTGGTGATCGGCACGGTTTCCCGGAGGATGCACCCTAGTTGCATGCTGTACCCGCTTGCGGTGTTCCTAGGCTCCTGTGGTTGGCCACTTAAGGAGACCTTAGTGAACGTGTCTGTGATGGGGGCCACCGCTTGCGGTGTCCGGTCCTTCCTCGGCTTCTTATGCCTCTTAGCGGTCGGGTTACTACCACCACCGCCATCCGTGTGGTCGCCACCACCGCCATCCGTGTGGTCGCCACCCCCGACATCCGTGTGGTCGCCGCCCTCGGTGGTGGTGGTTGCGTCCCCATCTCCGTCGGTGTCCTCCGCATCCCGCATCCTCCATCTCTAACAGAAAGTCACCATCGCCGTCACGAGCCAGTTCGGCGGCCTCCGCATCCTCCATCTCCGGGTTCACTTCCCAGAACGACTTGTTCTTTTTTCTAGCTTGTTCTTCGACGCTCATGTGCTTAGAAGGGCCGGCCTCGGATGACATGTTTGCACTGCATTGAAAAAGAGGAAAAAAGTTAGTACAACAAATATAACAAAAGCATCACTTAATTTAGTACTAAGATACCCCGGCCCATGCATTAGCCGCAATACCCCATATGTCCTATTTTTAGCAAAGTCATGCTAAATTTCACGAAAAAATTTGGCATGACCTTTGCTAAAAATAGGACATATGGAGTACCCGAATTTGCCGGAACGGAAGTTAATCGACGTTCCGGCAATCTCAAGGGCCTCACGGGGTACCTGCAAGCATTTCACAAAAAATATCCACAAAAAATAACCTAAATTTAACTTAGCAAAATTTTCAAAAAAAAATTGGTCTCCAAAGTTTTCCTAACACCACTAGAACCAACTAGTGTGTTTGCAGCAAGTATATTTGCAGCAAGTATTTACAGCAAGCAACTAACCTAACAACAACTAACCTAACAACAACTAACACTTAGCAAATTTGGTACTGCATGCACTAACATTTTTTTCATCTCAACTAACAGCAACCAGCACTAAAAGCAATTATCAGCAAGGCTACTAGCAATCAACAACAGAAATCAAAAACTGGAAACATTTCTAGGCCTTTCTTCAAATAAAACCTATCTTCACTCATGTTAACACATAGCATTTCTAGGCCTTTCCCATTTGATTAAATCTTGAAAACTTGGGAAATGCACCTTTATAGATCTCATCTACTCCATCTCTTCTTCCTTATCAAATCAAGTTTGAAAGGATTTGAAATAGTTTGCTTAATTATCCATGATGGTTTTGGGAGCTAATCAAACCAGTGACCATTAGTGAAATAATCAAAATACTTAGCAGCAACTAACACAAAGTGGGCAGCAACACAAATACTTAGCATGGCATTGTTGATATGTAAGTGAGTAAATAGGTCTACTTGTCAGATTTGTATATTGCTTTGTTTCTCTAGAACGTGTTGGAAAAAAGAAAGGAAACCAGACTCTACGGATCTTGAGCAATCTATGTATCTGTCATATAATCAAACAACCTATGGTTTGCCTCCCAAACCACAAGGCTAACTAACATGTGTTATCTCTCATACCCACTTGAACTGAGTAGATGTACACCCATTTGGTGCTATCTCTCTCTCTCTATGTAATACAAGGAAGTGTTGCCATAAAAAACATGTGTTACAGTTTCTTGTCTATGAGGATATATACACGTAATACAAGGAAGTATAACCATAAAAGGCATATATATACCCAAAAACAGAGCATCCATAGAATAGGCTGCCTGCTCTTCTACATTGGCAGAACAGGAACACACAAACCAACAGTCTGATGTATGTTCACCACAAACACTCAGCGCCCTAATTTGGCAACACGAAATCTCAATCAGTGCTAATCCCTAGACTAACAGTATAGTTTAAAAGAATATATGCTACTACCGCAGGTAGGATGAAAACCTAGTCTTTGACATAAAAAATCATACAACAGTTAGTCTTTCTGATTTGATCTACATGCCTCACCCTGGTAACTTAGTTGTTTCAGTGGGTCATTTCATCAAGCACCTACGGTGCAAGCATGGTAGGAGAGGGAGGGGAGGAAGGGGGAAGCACACCTCGGCCGGAGGGGGGAGGGAGGGGAGGTCGAGGACGTGCGCAGGGGAGGTCGAGCTCGCCGGCGCAGGGGATCGAGGTCGGCGGCGCAGGGAGGTCGAGGAACGGCGGGGTAGTTGCACGCGCCGGCGCCGGCGTCGAGGAGTTGTTGCGGCGGCGTCGAGGAACGGCGGGGGCGCGGCTCGGGCGGGGCCGGCCGGGGCGCAGGGGATCGAGGTCGCCGACGAGTTGCACGCGTCGAGGAACGGCAGGGTGCGCCGGCGTCAAGGAGTTGCTCGCGTCGAGGAACGTCGAGGAAGCGCGCGCGGTTCTCTGTGACACTTAGCGAAATTTCGGATGGAAGAGAGGCAGCGCGGGGTGGCCCACATGTAATTGGGTGCGAAGGATTTCTGTGGCGCACCCTTTGAGCAGTGCGCCACAGAATTATGAGATTCTGTGGCACACCCTTTAAGCGTGCGCCACAGAATTATAGATTATGTGGCGCACCCTTCCCGCGGTGCGCCACAGAATTATTCTGTGGCGCACCCTTAACGTGGTGCGCCACATAATTATAACGCCAGATTTAGTTCAAAATGAACTGATACTATTATGGTACAAAAACACCAGCATATTCCAGTGGTTCGACACTGAACCAGAAACTCTGGCCTGCCACGTTCGAATCCTGGCTGTCCCATTTTTTTTCTTTTTTTTTAAAATATTTTTGGTTAAATTTGGTTACAAAATTCACACAATGTCTCACACATATTCAATTCATTTAATACACACAATGTCTCATACATATTTAGTTCATTGAATACATAACTCTTGCATTGTCTCACACCAAATGTCTCATACATCAAAAAAGTCTCTTCTTCGTCTCGGTTCCGCGAGTTAGCTTCTCTTCTTTCCCTTCTTCACGGTTGAAAACTTTAGGCCGGCGACCTTGAGATTTCTTCGCGTGAACGGACAACCTTTAGTAGGTAGGGAGGTCTTCCTTCTTTGTGTACTAGTAGTAGGCATGTCGAAGAACTTGTCGAATTCCTCCTCGATCTTTGGCTCGTTGTCCAAGTCTTGCTCGGTGGCGCCTCCTTCCATTCCGATGATGCTCCTCTTGCCCCTCCTCACGACAACACGGCTAGGCTTTGACGGGTCGGTAATGAAGAAGCATTGCTCAACTTGGCTAGCGAGTACCCATGGCTCATTTTTCGCGGAGGCGTTCTTCGATTTGGCATCGGGTATTACCATGGTGGTGAAATACCGGCCTTCTTTGACGACGTCCTTGGCCCATCTTACACGGAACATTGGCACCGACTCTCCACAGTAGTTGAGGTCCCATATCTCCTCAATCCTTCCGAAGTATCTTTGCTTGACAGTAGCCTCGTCATCGCCGTAGGATAGCATAGTTACTCCTGAGTTTTGATATTCGCTATTCTTGTCCTTTTCCTCGGTGTAGAATCTGTAGCCGTTGATGTCGTACGCCTGATAGGTCTTTACGTTGTGCGAGGGACCCCGTGATAAGGAGAATATGAGTCTTTCATCTTCCGTAGATGGCGTTTTGCTCTTTGCTAGCTCCAGTTGCTTTTGCTTGAACCAACGCGTGAAGCTAGAGTTGTGCGCTCTGGTTACGTCTCCCTTCTTCCTCGGCCGGCCCAGGTTGATGTAATGTTGCTCGAGTAAGCATTTGTGCTCTTCCACCCAAGTTTCGATCAATTGTAAGTGTTGTAGCGCGACCCGGTGAGCCCTGTCGAAGTCGTCCTTTCGACCCTGCATGCTGACAAAGATTGAGCTGGTGCCGTCTCGGTGACCATATCCCTGGAGCCTGCCGAAGTGTTTCCTCCTGGGCAGACCAACATGCTGGTTCTCGGTGCTTAGATAATTCTGGCAGAAGGAGATGCACTCGTAGGTTAGAAAGCCCTTGGCCATGCTTGCGTCTGGACGGGCCCTGTTGCGAACGTATCCTTTCATGACACCGTTCATCCTTTCGAACGGCATCATGTAGTGCATGAACGTTGGCCCGAGCTGCCTGATGTCATCAACGACATGGAGAAGGAGATGCACGCAGATATCAAAGAATGCTGGCGGGAAGTAAATCTCGAGCTCGCATAGTATCAGCACGATCTCTTCCTGTAGCCTGTCGAGCTGCTTCACGCCGATCGACTTCCTGTTGATGACGTCGAAAAAATTGCAAAGGGCAAGCAGCGTATCACGGACGTGCTCGTCCATTATCCCTCGAATCGCAACGGGAAGTATCTGCGTCAACAGCACGTGACAGTCGTGAGACTTCATCCCGCTAAACCTCTTCTTCGTTCCGTCCAGATATCTGCTTATCAGCCCCGCGTAACCATGAGGAAATTTGACTCCTAGGAGACACCTGTAGAATTGCTCGAGCTCCTCCGGACTCATAGTGAAGCACGTAGCGGGAAGCACCACGGTGTTCTTCTTTACCCTTTTGCGGCGACCTTGAGTCCCTTCCGTCTGATCATCATCATCATCATCATCGTCATCACTATCGGGGATCTGAAGATCTTTCCTGACACCAAGCCATTTCAGATCGTATCTTGCTTTCGTCCCATCCTTGGACTTTTCCGGCATGTTGGAAAGAGTGCCAAGCAGAGCCTCGGTGACATTCTTCGTAATGTGCATCATATCGAGGCTATGTGGCGTCTTGAGGACCTTCCAGTACTCCAAGTCGTGGAAAACAGACCTCGCTTTCCATACACCCAGCAGCGGATCTACCTTCGGTCGTTTCTTTCCCGGCGCGGGGCACTCCTCCCAATTTTTCAACAGCTCGTCGATTTCTGTGCCGCTCCTCGGGCTCGGGGCTTCTTCGATCTCGTCCTTACCATTGAACAGGTCACCGCGTTTTCTCCACGGGTGATCCATGCGAAGCCACCTTCGAGCCCCTGGGTACACGGTTTTCGAAGACCCGGGATTCCTTGGTAGCTGGAGATGCGGGGTCTTATCCATGCACCTGACACATGCGCAGAATCCGTGGCCTACCTGGGCCGATACATATGAGCAACCAGGATAGTCCTGCACCGTCGTGAGCAACGCGGCTCTCATGTCGAAATAATCTCCAGTGTAGGCATCCCACGTACGGGCTGGCGTCTCCCACAACGTGGCTAACTCCTCTTTCAACAGCGCGAGATACAGATGTATGTGGACACCTGCTTGTTTCGGCCCCTGAATGAGAATACTCATGTGTATGTACCTTTGCTTCGTGCACAACCACGGGGGAAGGTTGTAAGGCCATACAAACACGGGCCAGGTGCTATGCGTGCTACTCTGGTTGCCGAACGGATTGAGTCCATCGGTGCTCATACCGAGCCTGACGTTCCTTGCGTCGCCTCCGAAATTTCCGACGGCGTCCAACTCTTGCCACTGGCTAGCGTCTGAAGGGTGTGTAAGGATCCTGCCCTTCTCCGGATCTTCTTCGGGCTTCTCCCTTTCCGCGTGCCATTGCATGAGCTTTGCTTCCTTAGGGTCCACGAAGTACCGCTGCAGACGGGGAGTGATAGGAAAGTACCATACCACTTTTCGAGGAACTTTCTTCCCACGGCTCTTGTACCGTCCTTGGCCGCACACCGGACATGTGGTTCTGTCCTCGTACTCGCCCCGATAAATTGTGCAATCATTGATGCAGGCGTGGTATTTAACGTGCGGTAGGTCAAGAGGGCACACGACTTTCTTGGCCTCCTCGATACTTGTTGGCAATGTGTTCCCCTCGGGAAGACGCTCGTGGAAGAATTGCATGTCTTGTTGAAGCTCGCGTCGGTCCATTTGTTTCCCGACTTCATCTCCAGAGCATCAAGCGTTACTTGCAAGCGCGTATCCTGTGGCCGGCACCCAGGATACAACGGAGTCTCCCGTCTATCTCCATTTGCGCCAGCTTGGCTTTCTCTCTAACGGTGCTCGCCTCCTTGAGGAGCAGTTCTTGAACATGAGACTCCATCAAGGCCGACATTAGCGAGCTCTGCGGCGTGTTCGCGTCTTCTCCACCACCATCTACTCCTTCATCGTGACCATGTCCGTCGGCATCTCCTTCGTCACGATCATCTTGCCCGCCCTCGTCTTCAGGCGCAACATTTGCTGTCGGCGCTTGGTTGAAGCCTTGCATGAAACCGCGCCTGAGCAGGTGTTCCTCCAATTGTCCGGAATCAGGGTCGATCCATCTCACAAGTTTGCAACTTCGACACGGACATCGTATCTGGCGCCCGTTGCACCGACTCATTTCCTTGTAGTTGTTGATTCGACTGGAGCTCATCTTGATGACCATGGTCGCCTACGCGGTATACATATAGAGTATGTGTTATTAATTAGAATTAATTAACCGCAACATGCACACACACACATACAAGCTTCTCATGCGGGAAGTCGGAAAGTCGGAAATGTTCGACGAAAAAATTCGGCATGACTTCCCCTAAAAGTAGGACATATGTGGTGCAAAAATTTACCGAAATGGAAATGAATCAACATTTCGGCAAACATCCATGCACCACGCCGGCGCAAGCAACAACATGCAAAGATTCATGCAAACCACACACACAAGTTTCATGCATAGATCCGTTCAACAAATAGTTTGCTTCATGCAAACCACACACACAATCGCCCGCCGACAAGTTTCTCATGCCTTTAACAAACACCATCCAACAATACCCACCTAGTAGATCTAGATCCGTTCCGAGACGTGACCGTGTGATGAAGATAGTGGACAAAAAGAGAGGAGGAGAATATATATGGAGGCTTTCCCCAAGCCCTCACCAATTCTATGTCAAACAAAGTAGGTTTAACAACAAATAATGGATAATAGGATGGTCAAAATGCCATGGGAGAGAGGAGGAGCTCGAGCTAGATGCATGGGGGGAGAATGAAGAAGGTCACATGGGGAAAGTGGGTGTTGCCACCTTTTTGTGGATCTGGGCCAACATTCTGTGGCGCACCAGTCATGCGCCACAGAATGTCACCTTTCTGTGGCGCACCGTTTGCGCCACAGAAAGCTAACATTCTGTGGCGCATGGTGACTGGTGCGCCACAGAATGTGAACTTTCTGTGGCGCACCAGCCACGGTGCGCCACAGAAATTGCCCAGATGGACCTAGGCCCAATGATTGCACGTGGGACCCACAGGATTTCTGTGGCGCATGGACACATGCGCCACAGAAGTCTGACTTTCTGTGGCGCATGGGTGTCCATGCGCCACAGAAAACCAACTTTCTGTGGCGCATGGCCACCAGATGCGCCACAGAAATGCCAATATTTCTGTGGCGCACCTCCTCCCATGCGCCACAGAAATATTTCTGTGGCGCACCAATTAAGGGTGCGCCACAAAGTGTCCACCTACCTATATAGGGTTTCCCTACTAGTGTGATCTCGATGATGTGGATGAATATGTTGAAATTGATGATGACTTTATTGAAGATTGCATGAAACATGATTCTTTTAAAAATGCTGATGAGATAAGAGACTTTATTGAAAAACATGCTGTGAGCTATAAGCTTTCTCTTGATCCTAAGTTTGCTACATCACCTATAAACATAAAGGATAGTGACTATGATTTCTCTATTGATTTGTCCCTTATATCTGTTGTTGAGAATGAACTTTTTAGAGGAGCTGAAAATGAAAGTGCTGTGGAACATATGAATAAGCTTTCTACTTTGAGTAGCTTGTTTTCTAATGATATTAAAAAACGCAGTTACTTTGTTACCAAAATATTTCCGTTCTCGCTGAAAGATGATGATAAAACTTGGTTTAATAATTTGTCTCCTGGTTCTATTAGAAGTGCTCAAGGCTTGATTGAAGTTTTCTTCCAGAAATATTATCCTGCTAGTGCTCAACATGCTGCTTTGCAGAGAATTTTTAACTTTGAGCAATTAAAAGAAGAAAACATACCTGATTCTTGGACAAGGTTTTGCTACCAAATTAGAATTCGGCCTGGGCATCAACTAGCTAAAAATGAACTTCTTGATATATTCTATAATGGACTAACTGTTGAATCTAGGACCTACCTAGATAGTTGTGCTAGTTGTGTTTTTCAGGAAACGAACTCCGGATGAAGCTGAGGAGTTGATAGCTAAAATAAGCCAGAACCATGAAGATTGAACTATACCTGAACCTACCCCGGTTCCTACACCGAGGAAAAGAGGTGTTATTGAACTCAATGATGAAGTAATGAGAGAAGCCAAAAAGTCTCTTAAAGAGAGAGGTATTAATCTGAAGATGTGAAAAATTTGCCTCCAATAGAAGAACTATGTAAACCAATTCCTCAACCTTCTGCAATTGAGGTAAACTCTCTCCAATATTTTAATACTAGTGATATTCCCTATGGTAAGCCTCCTCATCAATGCTTAGATGAACTTGATAATTTTATTGCTAAGCAAGAGCATTTTAATATGAGGGTGCAAATCATTATCAGAAAATTCTCGTATCATTAGTAAAATGCATGATGTTTTAGAAAGAACTGTTAATGATATTAAAGGCCTTGTTAAACATTTTAATATGGTTCAAACTCAAATGGAGCAAATTACTAAGGTACAAAGGATCTACTAGCTAAAAATTCTAAAAATGATGACAAACATGCTTTTGGTATAGAAACTAGAGGTGGTGCTTCTACTCAAGACCCCTTGTATCCTGAAGGACATCCTAAAAGAATTGAACAAGACTCTCAGTTAACCAAAAAACCTGGTAATACTTCTAAGAAGAAGAAGGATAAAAATGGTGTAGAGTCCTCTGAAACTGTTAAAGATAAAGAACCTATTAATGATCCTAATAGTATATCTGTGTCTGATGCTGAAACTGAAGATGGTAATGCACATGCTGATAATATGATAAGAACATTGCCAATGATAAGGAAGAAATTGAAGAAGATTCTGATGATGACATTGAAAATAAGAATACACTAAGAGGATTTTATTGCTAAGAAACATGGTAAAGAAAAAGAACCTTGGGTGCAAAAATCAATGCCTTTTCCTAATAAGAAACATAATCCATGGAAGAAGAACACTACAACAAATTTTGTGAGTGGATGAAACCTTTGTTCTTGCAAATCCTTTGACTGATGCTATTAAACTGCCTCCTTATTCAAAATATATGAAAGATATTGTCTCTAACAAAGGATGATTCCTAATGAGGAAATTTCTACTATGCTTGCTAATTATTCTTTCAATGGTAAGGTTCCAAGAAGCTTGGAGATCCAGGTATACCAACTATTCCTTGTTCCATCAAAAATAATTATGTTAGAACTGCACTTTGTGATCTTGGAGCAGGAGTAAGTGTGATGCCTTTCTCTCTTTATAAAAGATTGTATTTGGAAAAATTGATACCAACTATATATCTTTGCAAATGGCTGATAAATCTACTGCCATCCCTGTTGGTGTATGTGAGGATGTTCTGTTCAAGTTGCCAACAATTGCATGATTTTAACTGATTTTGTTGTGTTGGAAATGCCTGAAGATGATAATATGTCTATTATTCTTGGAAGACCTTTTCTTAATACTGCAGGGGCTGTTATTGATTGCAACAAAGGGAAGGTTACTTTTAATGTCAATGACAAAGAGCATACTGTATATTTTCCCAAGAAGCTGAATAAATTATGTGGAGTCAATACAATTGCAAATTTTAAAACCATCAAAGTGGGAAGTATTGATTGTCCTATATATGATCATTATGAAGGATACCAAAGTTTTATGGTGGGATCTATAGCTATTCAATATAAGGTAAAATGATGGTCTCATGTAGTTTAATTCTTTATGTCAAATAAAATATATTTAGTGGCAAGACTTGATCAACCTTGTTAACAAATACATTTTAGATGCATAAAATTGTTAAAACATGTTCTCTTTTCTTCTCTTACTCATTTTACCTACTGTTTTGTCTCTGTAATTATAAAATGTTAGTGTTGTTTGACTCTTTTATAAATTGTATTTGCTGCTTTCAATTATTTAAAATACCAGAAAATGTCCAGAATTGAAAGTTTTCAAAAATTTCTGAAAATATTCTGTAATTCCTATTTTTACATGAGGGACTGGGAGCACTTGAGTGTGACTAGGGGGACCCACAGGGCCACCAGGCCACCACCCAGCGCGGCAGGGGGGCTGGCCGCGCCCTCCTGTGGTGTGGGTCCCACCTGGCCTCCTCAAGGGCATCTTCCTCCCCATCCTTTCTCTCTCCGACAAAACACTCCACCATTGTTCAAACTCGTGTTCTTGCTGTTCTTGGTCGAAATTTCTTGATCTCCTTGCTCAGTCCATCTTTGCTGCTGATATTTGGATCATTTGCTCTCGGTAAGTGACTCCTCCGTCTATCCAAGTAGAATTTTGATTGGTTGAGTATATCTCTAGTATTTTGCTGGTGTAGTTGACATGTTACGTGAGCTTGCATGCTTGTTCTATGCTAGATTAATTATAATACCCCGTAATTTATTGGATATTTTTCATCGGGGTTCTTGTCATCGCTTCGCCATACTGTTTTCGTAGTCACCTTCATGTGACCTTTCAAACAAAATCTATTCTTCAAATATCTGAGTCCATAGATGCGTCGGGCTCGTTGAGATAGTCGAAATTGACTACTCATTTTCCCAAATGGAAGTCCAGATGCACCGCCTATGGTTTCTCTGAATTCAAGGGCTATGATTAAAGGGGTATTACAAAAATATGTTTTTAAAATAAGAAAAACCTGGCCTCTCTATCCCCTTCCTCCACAACGTGACCTTCTGATCACCATGAAGAGTTCACCATTCATCTCCTTTTTCTTCTCCAAGCGGCAGCCCTCTCCCCATCTTTCTTCTCCAAGTGGAAGCCCTCCCAACTCTCTTCTCCATGCGGCCGGCCCCTCCTTCCTCTATATTCCCACCCACCTATTCCCCTGCCATATCTGCATCTGAGGCTCCCTCACCCCTGCGAGCTGTGCTGGAATCGGTGCTAGAGGAATAAGTAGAGGAGACATAAGAAGAACAAGAGCAAGGGAGAAGAGGAGAGGACTAGAGAGCTCATCTTCACCAACATCTGTTTCATCAGTTCCTTGTGGTCTAGCTACATAGGTGAGTTACTCCACGTGTATGATCTCAGATCTCGTTTTGGGTGGTGAATTCATGGAGATTAGGCTGGGGATTAGCAAGTGGGGAATTAGGGTAAAGTTTATTCCTGCTGTTGTACCTTTGAGGTCAGGGTGGTAATCTCTAATTTCGACATCCCCGATGGCCAAATTAGATGAAGCCCATATGAGACGAAATATAGGTTATCCTCTCGCGGTCATTTTGAGTGGTCATTTGCTCAATTTGGCCCAGCCGTTTGTTCGGGGCAATAGGAGCAAGTTTCTGCCCTGCTGTGCTAAAACAGAGTACTTATTGTTTTGGGTTAAATCTTTCGGAACCTTCTATTGCTCATAAAATGGTGAACTAAAATAGTACAGCTAGCTGGGAGCATCTACTGTTTATATCAATTTAGTTTACTCATTTTGTGTTGGTAGTTTCACCGTAGTGAAATTCATTTGGGGTTAGGGCAAGAATCTGTCTATGCTGCTGTTTCTGGACATACAGTTTCAGAAATCACCATTTTAGAGTGCTCAGATGGCAAATTTAGAGGAGCAATAGTTGGAGTGTTTTGTAGGCCTTGTTCCCACGATCGTTTTAAGCCATCAAACGCATCAATCGGAGTTGCGAAGCTCCTGCTAGGACTGTTTCATTGCAACTGTCGAAAATTCAGAGACAGCGTAGATTAGTGTTTCTCCGTGTGTATAAGGAGCATTTAAATTTCATCCAAATTCATGTTTTGTTCTCTCTGGATGGTGTGTGATGCCTAGGTTCTAATACAATAGGATTTACTCAATTTCTATGAGTATTCTTCTTGTTATGAATTTCCAAAGGTGGCTACTTGTTATTTCAGAATTCTGGAAACAGCAGAGTGGTATTTGCTAGCTATGAATTAGATAGCTCCATATTTCGAGTTCGAATAGTAGGAGTTGTTTGTAGTTAAGTTCCATATGAATGCATAGGCATACCATTTGCTGGTTTCCGAGCTTTCTAGCTCGAGTTATGAATTCTTTCATGAAGGGACAGCAAAGGGGTTGCCCCTCGGAAATGTGATTAGCCACATTGGTGTGTGTGCTCTGCATAGTTGGCTTACTCACAGGTGTGGGATTATTCCCAATCAACGTCTTCGCTATCGGTAAAGGCAAGTGCATGACGAACCCTTGTTCTCTACTAGACAACTTAGCGCGGCAATGCCGCGCGTGTTTGGTAAATTTCAAAATTTGGGAAATGTCTATGTTTGGAAGTTTTTTCAAATCTGAAAATTATTGCAATTCAAGATTAAAGAATGTTGTGAATTTTAATTTTTTTTCGTATTGGAATATATTAAAATCTGAATTCTTTTGATGTTTACAATATGTTCGGAGCTGGAAGGTATCTAAAATTGGAAGCTTCGTAAATGTGGTATTTGGCTTGAAATGCTCAAATAGATTTTTAAAAAATTGAGTATGCATCAATTTTAAAATTATTCGTATTGGAATGTATTAAAATTTGACTTCTTTTGATGTTTGCAAAATGTCCGTAGCTGGAAGGAGTATCTAAATTGGAAGGTACGTAAATCTGAAATTTGGCTTGAAATGCTCAAATAGATTTTAAAAATTGTATGAAGTGCAAGTTATTCAAACTTGAATTCTTATAGTGTTTACAAAGTAGTCATGTTTGAAAGTCATTTTAAAATTTTTAAATATGCAAACTTGAATTTTTAGTTGGAATGGTGGAGTATGTTTTTCTGTTTCCAAAAAATTATCCAAATATTGTCCAATTTGAATTATTGAAACATGTTTGTTTTTTGTCAAAAATAGTTTTTCTTATTTTAAGCTGTTTGATATATTTCTTATATTTTTCCGGTGGTTGGAATTTAGTTTTAAATGGTCCAATGTGGTTGTAATCCAAAGTTGGAAACGTAGTAGATTTTAAAAATTGTATGAAGTGCAAGTTATTCAAAACTTGAATTCTTATAGTGTTTACAAATAGTCATGTTTGAAAGTCATTTTAAAATTTTGAAATATGCAAATTTGGATTTTTAGTTGGAATGGTGAAGTATGTTTTTTTGTTTCCAAAAAATTATCCAAATATTGGCTAATTTGAATTATTGAAACATGTTTGGTTTTTGTCAAAAAATAGTTTTTCTTATTTTAAGCTGTTTGATATATTTCTTATATTTTCCCGGTGGTTGGAATTTAGTTTTAAATGGTCCAATGTGGTTGTAATCCAAAGTTGGAAACGTACACGTTGAAAATTGTTTATATTTGGAAATTGGTGGACTGTAGGAAAAATTACGTTTTTTAGATGCTTAGATGTGGAAACTTTCACAAATTGGAAAGTTATTAAGATTAGTTTTTTTTCCCGTTTAGAAATGATTAGGTTTGAACGAATTTTAGAATTTTAGAAGAGTTAAATCTGAAATCTGGATTTAAATGGCAATGTGGTTATATTTTTTCCATACATAAATCTATCTACATATTGACCAATTCGAAATATTCGAATTTTTTAAAAAGTAGGTATCATTTTTTTCCTGAGTATTTTGATGTATATTGCATATTTAGAAATACTTCTATTTTCTGTTTTCCCTTCCAAAAAAAAAAAAAAAACTGACAGGCCTCTCCTTAACGTTAACTCATTTGTTGGAGATCATTGTTCGCATACCTTTGAAAAACACCGATAAAAATTAGAAATAATTGTTAAAACAATCACCGTCGGGAATCTACGGTTAACACCGAAGAGATATGCGGAACAATTACTGTCATAGTGCGACGACGAAAGATTACTTCTGAATTATCACGGCGAGGTTGAAAATCCTCAGCTGTAAATTAACTACTTAATGAAAATCAGAAGAGGTTTAAAGCACTGTACCTAGTCATTTTATCAAGAATGATCTCAATCTATAATGTACATACTTTACCTCTTTGATTGAAAGGAAAATAAAATCAGAGGAATAGGAAAGGGATGGGATTAAGAAAGGATGTCCGGTGTAAAACTATCCTCTTTCCTTGTGCACATGATACAAACAATGGGCTCTGAGTGATTTTTTTTTTCTTTTCCTCTACATTCTGCCTTGAAAGAGAGACACGAACGAAACTTTCCTTTACTTTTCCCTAGCACCAATCCTATGCATCAAACTTGCGAACAGTAGAATCTCTGCAATATTTCCTAACCATGTATGTTTCCTCCACGCTTTCCTTCAAATCAAAGGTGCCCTAATATGTGTGAAGAAGAGTTGCACATCTAAGTATTTTTGGAGAATAAAACACATTAAATGATACTATGTGTTTAGGGGATAAATGAGAATGCGAGTACGCAAGAACACAACTTGGTTTACACACGACTGAAAGGAATGGTAACTCAAAGTAGTAGTATATATATGCATCCACTCCCTGGTGCTGGTAGAGGGCCATTTGGTGACCGCGCCGGTGAGCAGCATGCTGAGTGACCAAGTCAGTGAACTGCAAAACTGCAGCCAGTTAGGCCGTTTCAAGACTGTGACCTGCAAAAGGAAATAGGAAAAATGTTGATAATGACTTGGTTTGAAGTGATGTCTTAAAACTTGAAGAACAAAATTGCTTAATTTAGCTACGTACTTTTGCAAGATGTATAAGGAGAACTATACGAAAATGTAACATTTAGATGATCATAAGTATTCCTGAACCAGAATTAGGTGAATATACAATCTTATAGCCTCGCTGTCAAGTGTACTCTCTAGCGACAAAATTGCTGCTATAGGAGATGAAGACAACTGTTTGTACGTATGCAGTACGGAGCAGTTGGATTAATTGGGACGGCGCAACTGGTGAATGATGAAAAGCAAATCACTTGATACATATGCAGCACTTTGAGTAATTGGGAAGTCCAAACTGGTGAATGATGGGAACGTAAATAAACCTTCCATGGTAGCGAGAAGATCATAACAAAGTTCAATGCTCTCAGACATGAAAATATTTTTGTAATCCACATGCACTTGATTAAAACACTCAAAAATTCAGGTTATGAGTCATAACAGAGTGATAATAATGCATAAAACAATACTGTGGGGCAATCTGGAAAATATAAACGGAGATTGATTATAGGATTACATTTCTATTGATTTACATTCAATTGTGCTCCAACAGGAGTGACAACCGGTATGATAATGTGGGAGCAATTCGGCGTACAATTCCCAAAAGGCGCATCAATATCTAAGATATTTTTAAATTCTTGCAACTCTATAAAACATCCTATCTGCTCATTGGTCTTTTTAAATGTGTAACACAAAATATCCTACCATCAATTACATTGTCAAAGCACGGGCTGGGTCCCCTTTTTGGATTCATAATATCTCCGATATTGATTAAAGGATAGGCGTTGTCAATCTAGTACTACTACTTTATAGAAGAATTAAAGACATGATTTACCTCAAAGCAAAGTGGCTAATTGCAGGTCTTGAGCAGATTATTTTGTATTCCGCATGAAGAATAAGAGGCTGCCTAGAACCGGGGAAGTGGGGATTTGGCTTAAAATATCCCATATCCCCTACCACGCATGAAAAGTAGATAAAGTCGAATCAGTATTGGTATCAGAATCAATATATGTGGGGAGAACAAATACAATAGTTTCCAAATAACATAAATTGCAAAAGAGTCAAGCATATAGAAGAAATTCTATGAATACAAATGATTATCTGAAGGGAGGATAGCAGATCTTGCTGCTAGTCTCGGGTAGGCTGCAACTGCTATTTCTGATGGGTAAACAAATAGTCAGATAGAAAGTTAAACAGTGTGCATAAAAAACTTCCGAATGAACCATCATTTCAATTTTCATTATGAGATTACATGGAGTATCTACTGATTTTGTTGGCATGGCAAAGAAAATTTAATCATCTCAATGAGTAGTACCCTAAATATGAACTAAACATAATCAGACCATTGTCATAGCTAATAGGCATTGGGTAGATGTTTTCCTAACAAAATTTAAAACAAACAATATAGAAATCAGCCTGAACTTCTGAATATACTGCAATATGAGGGTACCCAATGGGGCCGCATCCATCCCCTGCCGCCGCCGCCGGTGGAGAGCAGCCCGGACTCAGCAAGCTGCTGCTGCTGCAGCTTCTCCGTGCCCTCAGAAATCTGCTGCCATCTCCTGCAGACGGCCCCACCACTGCTGCTTCTCCGTGAGCGGCTCCAGCTGCGGCGCGAGGACCTTGAGCAGGTCGGAGGGCCGGAAGCTGGCGATCAAGAGGAAATACATACTCCGCGACAGGCTCCCACACGCCGGAATGACGAAGAAGATGTGACGGCAGTGGCCTTGGCCTTGAACATCGAGTCGTAGTGCGCTAGCCCGGCCTCGGCGAGGGCTCGCAGCCGTGGTTCCGGCGAGGCGTTCGGCTTCGCTGCCCCAACGCCGCCCTCAGCTCCCTCCGTCCTCAACCATGTCGCCCGACCTCTCCCGACGTAGCCAGCACGACGGCGACCCCAGCCACAGACGTCTTCTGCTCGGGGCGGCGCGATGAACCAACGGCTTGCCAGCTTCGGGTGCGGCGGCGCGAAGCTCCAGGGCCGGCAGCCACGCGCCGAACCAGCGGAGATGGCGGAGGGGGAACCAGGGGGAGGCGCCGGCGGGGGAGGAACCAGGGGAGCCACGCGGGCTGCAGGAACGGGGAGGCGCGACCGGCGGCGAGCAGGAGTGGTTTGAGTGCGCACCGTATGCCAGATGGTGGAGGCGGCGACGGCGGAGGCGTTGGTGTGCTTTGATGCGCGCGGGGAGGGCTGGAGCGGCGGCGCAAGGCGGCGGCCGCCGGCGGCGACCTCCGGGTCGCGGGAGAGAGAAGGGTGGGGAGGGGAGATACGTGGCGGTTTTGCAAGGAAGCCCTTGCTGTTTGCGAAAATTACGATCAGGTCCTTTGCGGGCGGCTTTCTGCAAAAATGTTGCGCCAAAGATCGTGCGCGGCCTGTGATTGGTAGAAACTCGCCAGCTACAGTGTCGCGGCGACGTGGGCAGGGACAGGGCGAGAATCAGACGTACTTTTATATAGAGGCATGTTCGTCCATTGTGTGACAGTTTGACTGATTGTTGTCATTGATTGAGATGTCTTGTTCAAATGTTTCGCCTTGTACTTATTCAGTTATTTTGATTTGGTTTCTTCATCCATGTTCGGAAAAGTTCACTTTCTTAATTTCTAGCTAACTCGGTGAGAAACTATTCAAAGTGGCTACTCCGATAGAGTTCGGTGAGAACTGTCAGCTCGTGGGCTAGTCCGATGGCTAACCTTTCTTGTCGGTCCGGTGAGAGACTGTCTCGAGTGGCTACTCCGATAGAGTTCGGTGAGAATGTCAGCTCGTGGGCTAGTTCGGGCGACATATTCACCCTTTCTGTTAGTCCGGTGAGAGACTGTCCCGAGTGGCTACTCCGATAGAGTTCGGTGAGAACTGTCAGCTCGTGGCCTAGTCGGGCGACATATTCAGATATTCTGTTTCACTCTTTGACAAATTCAGATATTCGGTTTCAGTCTTCTAGTCATAAAGGAGATTATCAGTATTTTCAGGTGGTCCTTGTGGGTTCAGTGGTGTTGGATGTTGAAAAATTGGTTACCCCTGGCTATGTACTTGACAAACTGGGATTATTATTCTGTTGGTTCTGTATTGTACTTGCTGAGTAATTTTATACCCATTCTTGTGTTTCATTCGGTTTTCAGGTACTAATAAAGCGACGAGTATGGGATATGGGCGTAGCACCTCTACTTCATTGAGCACGTCACATAATTTCAAATATAATAAGTGGACGCCATTTCTTTTTTAGTGGCTTTCTACAGTTCTTGGTGTTTCTTTCAGGTCATTATACGCTTTCTATCCTCTTATTATGAAATTGCCTGTCGTGGATGTCCTTAAAAACAAAGGAGGTGCTGTCCAAGTTTAAAATTTTCTTTAATATGGTTGTGAGTAGAGTTGTGTGGTTGCACTCCCAGGTGCTTTCCAATCCTGGGGTGTTACATTAATCAACTTTGATGCATGTTTAAGCCTCTTGCAAGTTTCTATAGTAGTCCTCTTCATTTAGTTGTTCCAAAATCAATTTTTATGATAGTTGTTAAAAATTTCAGAAAAGGAAGATGGACAAGCTTTCTTTTGGGGATGTGTTTGCAAGACAAACACCACCTCAAGAGAAACCTGAGGCTCTAGGTCCAAAGGTCCTAGGAAGTCCTACAATGAAAATCTTATGACACCGACTTTTGATGATTCGGAAGACAATGGAGTGCCTCATCCATTTGTTTTTCCTTGTACTAAATTTTGCAGGATGCAGGTATTCATGATGACTTCATGAGTATGATCAACAAAGTGGGTTTGAATGAATTTATGGAGGATAGAAGTGTTCAATATGCTAGGCTCACTAAAAATTTGTTGAAAGTTCCAAATTTAACAACAGAGCATTTGGGCCAATTGTTGACTTTAAGATTTATGATCATGCATACAACATGAGTTTGGAAAGTTTTTGCAGTATCATAGGTATTGCTCCATCTGGGACAGCCAAGAGGATTAGTTCATCACCAAAAAGAACTAACTGCACTCTACCAGAAACTATGCCATGAGGACCACTGTTCAGCCCACCGTGGTAAGATAAGGAGTGTTCAATTTCCGGGCATAAGGTATTTCTTATACTATCTTTCTAGGAGCATCCTTCCTAGGGAGAATACTAGTAATGTATCCAACTATCTATCTAGCTTTTCTTGCTGCTGCTTTGAAGGATGATAGGACTTATAATCTTGGAGCTTTAATTGCTCGTCGCCTTGCTGCTAAGGGCCCCATTTATGGAGGCATTATTGATTCGCGCATGTTAGCCAGTTTGGATATCACTGTTGATCCTTTTGATGTGGTTTTAACTCCTGAATCTCTTAATCTTGCTGCCATGAAGTTCATCATTTTGTTACAGCTGAATCTACTCTGAAAACATGTTTTACAGAGTTTTATTTGCTGATGCAACTGAGCAGGAAGTTCCTCTGCTGCAACCTCGTTTGTTTAGTATTTGCAGGGAACAATTATCATTTTCGCAGGAGGAGTTGAATGCACAACTTGGTGTGCCCCAATACCACGCGCAGTTCTACCCCGAGGAGCAGCAGGAGTATCCGAGGCTCCACCTCAGGGTCACAACGTGCACTACTATGCTGCCTCCTCCTCGTACTCGTACCAGGAGGGAGGCTCTTCTTTGTCTCACACCGATGACGCGCCCACATGGTAGCCGTGGGGATGACTCCCAATTAGGCCAAAAGCCTAAGCTTGGGGGGAGGTACGCGCACACTGACAGTTCACTCATCTCTTGATTCATATCATGTCAGTTCTTTGTATATCTATCTTTCGTTTTCTTTTATTCTTTCTTTCTTGCATTAGTTTCTTTTCTTAAACCTCAAAAGACCAAAAATATTTTGTTTTGTTTCTTCTTTTATTTTGGTTTGTAGTTTATTTTTGTCTTTTTCATTTTCGGTTTGCTATTCAAATATCCAAAATATTTCCTTTGTTTATTTGTTTCTTTCTTACTTTGCTTTAAAATCGAAAAACCCCAAAAATATTTGTTGCTCTTTTTCGGTTCGTATAGTTTTTGCATAGTTCGACAGTCTTCGTGACTCCACTTGGACTTGGTTTTCATTTCCTATCATTCAAGTCATGCAAGTGAAAGGCAATAATGACGATATTCGACAACTTGGATGTGGTGAGAGGCTGGTATGAACTCTATTTGTTTTCATTTTTATACATATACTTATCCATGTGAACATGCTTAGTCAGTCATGGTAGTGGGTATGTTATTTAATGTTTACTTGTTAAGTTCATGTCTTCTTATGATCAATTCCCACTACAAGAAATATGCTATCCTATGACCTTCTATTGTGACGCTCAAAATATTGGTCATAGATCTATGACCATTTTGAACCGTTGGTCATATGCTGTTTTTGAGGGTGTAAACAGCACAAATTTATGACCAATTTTGTCAGAAAGGTCATGATCTCCTAACATGAATTGGTCATAATGCAAATAACATTAATTTAATATATTTTTTCTACCCGATTACGACCAATTTAAATGGTCATTCGTATTAGTTGACAGCCAACTCAGCAGTCTCGCCTACGTGTCACTGCTTAGGTGTCATTTTTGCTTACATGTCATTGCTTAGGTGTCATTTTCGCTTACGTGTCAATACTCAGCCATCTCATGACAAGTGGGAGCCGTTGACAGGATGAGCACATATTGACTTGTTGACCGATCTGAACGGTGGGACACGCCATGTGACTTGTCATGTGGGACCCATCCTGTTGCCATGTGGGACCAGTGGGACCCGCCATGTGACTTGTCATGTGGGACCCACCCTGCTGCCATGTGGGACCCGCCTGGTCGGACCCACCGTGTGACCTGCCATGTGGGACCAGTGGGACCCGCCATGTGACTTGTCATGTGGACCCACCGTGTGACCTGTGGGGCCCGCCGTGCTGCCATGTGGGACCTACCGTGTGACCTGGGACCCACCCAGCCACCAGCTGACATGGGGACCCACTTCCACCCAGCGACATACCCGCACTGGCCGGTTTCACGGAATGGTGCAATTAAAAGAAATAACGCGGCACGAAGGATCGAAGCCGAGCCGTCCTCACCTCACGAACGAGCTCCTACCACTGGACCAATGCTTGGTTCGTGTTAACAGGAGACATGGAAGGTACTTGTACGTAACCCGTCCAGGGCAAAAGCCCATTTTAGAAACCTGCACGAAATGGAAGGCAATGGCACTGCAAGTTGGATGGGCCGGCCCATCTCGGCTGGTCCTTTTTTTTGTTGTTCTTTTCTTTTTATTCTTTTCTGTTTTCTTTATAACTTTTGATTTTGAAGTCTAATTTAACCCAAATAATATAAAAAATATTGTAAATATGTCCTATATCATTGTAGATTATTAGGTACTATTTTTTTCAAACTAAATAAAAAATAACCCTAAGCTTTATATTACTTTACATAGGATTTGCGGAATTCAAAATAAAATTTTAAATTATTCTTTGAAATACCATTGCAAAATTAAAAAATGCAAGTTTTTTAAAATATGCCCTGATAAAAATGCAAACATACATTGGTTATTTTAGATAACATGTGGTCTAATATTTTATAAAATATGGTGTGATCCCATTTTGCGACATATTTTTGCTATGTGCTTCACAAAAAAAAACTTTTTCGGACTCGGAAAATGAAAAATGGTTTTTTTGTACAAGGAAATTGAAAAGTTTCTTCGGCAACATTGTTCACGGCTCGAAGATACACGTCTGTGCCCAATATGGGCATACTTAAGCAAACTATACCATGAATGTGGACATAACATTCGTCGTATGCCGATTTCAAAATATGCTCAACTCGGGGGACATGACCGTTCGTATCTAGGGTTAAATCTTGCAAAACTTTTATTATATCTCTGATGAAATAGGTACTTGTGTACCTAAATATGATTTTTTCAAAAAATCATGAGAAAACTACGAGGGACTTGTAGTTCAAATTTGACCCCCTTCCAGCTGAATCGGCATTAATTTGTCTTTTTACGAGAGGTAGATGGAGACTGTTTTACATGCAACAAGTTGGTTATTTGTAATTACAATGTGGTCTAGTATTTCAAATAATGTAGCGCTCCTATTTTGCGACATATTTTTGGTAGTTGCTTCACAAAATAACCCATTTTTTGCATTCGGAAATAGAAAAATGATTTTTTCGTGAAAAGAAATAAAAAGTTTCTTCGGCAACATAGTTCACGGTTCCAAGATACACGTTTGTGCCCAATACGGGCATATTTAAGCAAACTATACCATGAATGTGGACATATCATTCGTCATTTGGCCCTAAAGCCATGAATCTTCATAGATGATACATCATTTCTGAGAACACTTTTTCGATACAACTTCTGTATTGCAAGTCTATATTTTTTCTGGTAACTAGGTCATATCATGACTCCACGCGAAGGTTTTGCATTTATTTGATTTTTTGTGAATTTTGTATGCTTGTTTGAAAATCTAGTCGAAGTCTTGGTCATGACCGTTCGTGTGTAGTGATTGAATCATGCAAATATTTTTGTGTATCTGTGATGAAATGACTAGTTGTGAACATAGAAATGAAATTCCTAAAAAATAACGGGCAAGATATATAACACTTGTAGTTCAAATTTTAGCCATTTCCAACTGAATCGGCAGGAATTTGTCTTTTTTACGAGAGGTAGATAGAAACTGTTTAACACACAACCACTTGGTTAATTGTAAATATTATGTGGTATAGTATTTTAGAAAATGTAGCGCTCTATTTTACGACATAATTTTGGTAGTTGCTTCACAAAATAACCCATTTTTTGCATTCGGAAATAGAAAAATGATTGTTTTGTGAACAGAAAATAAAAAGTTTTCGGCAACATTGTTCACGGTTTCAAGATACACGCTTGTGCCCAATACGGGGATATTTAAGCAAACTATACCATGAATGTGGACATATCATTCGTCATTGGCCCTAAAGCATAATCTTCATAGATGATACATCATTTCTGAGAACACTTTTTCGATACAACTTCTGTATTGCAAGTCTATATTTTTTTCTGGTAACTAGGTCACATATCATGACTCCACGCGAAGGTTTTCCATTTATTTGATTTTTTTGAATTTTGTATGCTTGTTTGAAAATCTAGTCGAAGTCTTGGTCATGACCGTTCGTGTGTAGTGATTGAATCATGCAAATATTTTTGTGTATCTATGATGAAATGACTAGTTATGAACCTAGAAATGAAATTCCTAAAAAATAACGGGCAAGATATATAGCACTTGTAGTTCAAATTTTAGCCATTTCCAACTGAATCGGCAGAAATTTGTCTTTTTACGAGAGGTAGATAGAAACTGTTTACACAACCATTTGGTTAATTGTAAATATTATGTGGTATAGTATTTTTAGAAAATGTATTTCTCCTAGCTTAACACATATTTCGTAGTTGCTTCACAAAATAACCCTTTTTTGCACTCGGAATATGATAAATGATTTTTTGTGCACGGAAAATGAAAACTTTCTTCGGCAACATTGTTTGTGGTTCCAAGATGCACGTTTGTGTAGAATATGGGAACATTTGAACAAACTATGCCATGAATGTGGCGATAACATTGGTCATTTGGCCCTAAAGCCATGAATCTTCATAGATGATAACTCATTTCTGAGAACACTTTCTTAAGAAAATTGTCGTATTCCAACTTTATGATTTTCGATGGATACTAGGACACATATAATGACACCGCGTGAAGGTTTTCCATTTATTTGATTTTTTTTGAATTTCGTATGCCGGTTTCAATATACGTCAACTCGGGGACATGACCATTCGTAGCTAGGGTTTGAATCTTGCAAAACTAATGTTGTTTCTCTGATGAAATAGGTACTTGTGTATCTAAAAATGATTTTTTCAAAAATCTTGAGAAAACTACGCAGGCACATGTAGTTCAAATTGACCCGATTCCTGCTGAATTGGCAGAAACTTTTCTTTTTTACGAGAGGTGGTTGGAAACTGTTTGGCTGCAACAATTTTTTTTTGTACATTATAGTGGTCTAGTATTTTTACAAATTCGATTGCTCCAATTTTACAACATATTTTTGGTAGGTGCTTCACAAAAAACCCATTTTTTCGCACTCGGAAATTGAAAAATGGTTTTTTCGTGAATGGAAAATGAAAAGTTTCTTCGGCAACATTGTTCACGGTTCCAAGATACACGTTTGTGCCCAATACGGACATATTTAAGTAAACTATACCATGAATGTGGACATAACATTCGTCATTTGGCCCTAAAGCCATGAATCTTCATAGATGATACCTCATTTCTGAGAACACTTTGTTCGACATCATTGTTTGACATCCGAAAATGCAAACCTGTGTCGAGTTTGAGCACCTTTGGATATACTATGTCATGAATGTGGCTAGCTTATTGCTTGTTTGTCCGGAGATGACGTGGATTTTTTGAAAGGACATCTATCAATCTATTGCTAGGCTTGCACCTTCACAAAATATAATATCTTTCAATTTCCATTTCTTCTCGTAGCATTTCCGAGTACTATTCTAGTATTTTTTTTTTAAATGTGCTTCAATTTTGTAACAAAATTTTGGTACCATCTTCACACAAAGTGTCAGTTCAAGAGTTTTTTTTGCCAGCATAATAATTCTGCCCAAATGGGCCGAAACTAGCCCGCCCAGCTCTGTTAGGCCCGTTAGACATCGGCTGATGCAGTCCAAGCCGTCGGATGCGATCCGACGGTGCAGAGCACGAGCGTCTAGTATAAAACATGCGCCTCGCCCCAGCCCTCGCGTCAAATCCTAGCTCAGCGCCGCGCCGTCGCTCCCTCGATCCCCTTTCCCTCCTCCACCCGCGCCGCCGCTCGCTGGAGCCTACTCCCCACACGCAACCCTACTCCCTCTCCATCTCAAAACGGATCCACCCTCCGTATCCACTCCCCCTTCCAGAGAGCAACCGAGGGAACCTCGCCGACGACCACAGAGCATAGAGAGAAGCACGCGGCGACGACGGCCTGCGCGACGGAAGAAGAGAGGCACTGGCGTCGTCCAGACCCCTCGGCGGCGCTGCTTGCAGCTCTGGCTAGCGCGTAGCTCCATCGATTGGCTCTGGGCGGCGCCTTCTGCGAGGCGACGGCGCACTCGCAGTTCCGCGTCGGCGTCGACCACCAGCGGCAGGTCCGGCCTGCGGCAGGCCTCAACGACGACAAGCGTCCGAGCAAGCACCGCCCCGATTCAGGTTCCTTAGGTGAGCGTCCTCCACCGTAATCTTAGGGTTAGGGTTATTAATCTTGAAGAATTTGGGGATTGAGCATTAGGGTTTCGGATTTGGGGAAATAGCTTAGGATAAACATAATTGATTGTATACTTTGGAGATTTAGGATGCAACATCTTATCTCACAAGCTATCTCGTGTTTTTTTAAAAATTGTGCAGGGCTATGGACGCGGTAGTTCGTGAAGCAGCGAGTGGAGCCAGTGGAGCTCGCCATCATCTCCAAGGAGGTCGTATGCCCCCTCCCCTCTCCCTTCCTCTCTCCCTGTCTGCTATAGAGATTCACTGCTCAATCTCCTCTAATTCGTTGCATCTGTTGAAACAGGAACCCACTATGTCGATCTCCCTGCAAAGCAGCTATAGAACCAGATCTTAGCCTTGCTTGCGCCTCAGGGTCCTCCTCGACCAGATCTTAGTATATCACACTAGGATGTTCTTGATCATTGCCCACTAGTTTAATCGTTCAATTAATTAACTGATTCTGTTGCCTCATGCTTCTATGACATTATTGTTGTATTTCTGTTTCGGGTACATTAGTTCTTTGTGCTTAATGAAATTCTTCCTCTGTTGGCATTCCGTAATTGTCATTTCTGGTATAAAATTGCAATCATATGACATTAGTTGCCTTAATCTAATCTGCACAATTAGTTGAGTTCACTATTGTTGCATGTGCAACCAGTACTTAGTTGGTCATATAGTCACCTGGTTTGGAATGTGATCAATTATTTTAGAGAAATGTTGTTGTATTGCTTAGTTTCTGTGATAAGAAATGTATCTGCATGCTTTGCTTGTAAGAACAATTACCTGGCTGTATGAGCAAGAAGGATTATATTTCTTTAGTTCCTTTCTTTGCTACAATGGTCAAGTCAAGTTTCTTACCAACATTTTCTTTATATGCAGATGGAGGTGCAGACATCCATGACAAAGCAAGCCTCACCTCCACAAGAAGAATGAGAGAGGTAAGAACTGATAGATGAATAGTCTATATCGAATGTGCAGAGTTACATTTTTACCTTCTTTGTCTGTTTTCCTGTTAAACATTGGTAATGCAGCTTACAAGTCTCTTTCCAGACAAAGTTATCTGTTGCTTGAGTCATATATGAATTGCACTAAGATCCTTCCTTTCCTTGAATATGCAAGGAATGTTGACATACTGGACAGTGCGACCATCCGGCCTTCCGAGAATGCCAAGGATGAGTTATTCCTTGATTGCAATGACTTCAAGCTTCTCTCGCGCTCCCCTGCAATGATCAAACAGGTTAGAGTCGGTGCCGTTGCCTTTTTTTGAAGTTGCTTATTTCTAAAACAGGTGAAACTACTCTGTGTCCTAGAAGTGCATGATTTACCTATATCTGTACTTGTTTGTGTCCTAGAATGTGCTTGCATTTTTTGTCTCTAGGTTAAACTAGTCTTATTTTGAGCTATGATACTAAAATGGTGTTAATGTATGTTTGGTCCATAGGTATCTAAGTAATTTTGTTTCTAATATGTATCTATTCTATATGGCGATATCCTTGTCACTCATATATTCAAATCTATTCGTAATGGCGATATCTTTGTCACTCATATATTCAAATCTGTTCGTAATGGAAATCTGTTTGTTGCTGGTACCTTCATGATCTAATAGTTTCTGCTGATAAAACTGTACAGGATTGAAGTATATGGAATAGCACGGAGGATGCAAGTGGAAAAGTGAACATAATTTTTTAATGCTATAGATTGTGTTGGTGACACTCTTTTGGGTTTCCTGATCAGAATGATCATTCTGTAGAGTAGCATGTTGTATACTGTAATTATAGGCCTATCTGGTTGTAATAGATTGTAGAGATCTCTATATTGTAATAGCAGTTTTACTGTTATTTGGACGAAGATCATCTGTTATTTCTGTTTTGTTTGAAATATTGACTGAAAACCTGTGAAACGTGTTCTGATTTAAATATTGTTTATTTAAATCTGAAGAATGTGACACTGAAAACAAGGACCCACTAATCAGAACCTGACATCAAGGACCCGCTACCTGACAGCTATGGCCCACTTTGCTTAACCTGACAAGTGGGGCCTATCTCAAAATATACGGGCCATGACCCAGAAAATTATATGGGCCAAATTGTTGGGCTTGGCCATCTAACCGTCCAAAATTAACAGAGAAAAAAAATAAAAAGGCTGAATTATTGGGCCAGCCCATGTAGATGGTTGAACTGGATTGGGCTGAATCTGGTCTATGACCATCTAATTTGGTCACAGATTTGCCACGTCAGCTTTGCCACGTTGGATTTGACGTGGCGTGGCCAGATTGCCCGTGACCAAAATATTGGTCATAAAATCTGTGACCTTTTCTTTTGGTCATAGAGGTCTATGACCAATCCCAAAAAAAGGTCATATTGGCTAGTTAGTGACGCTCATAACGTGACCAAGTGTTTTTGGTCACAAAAAGGTCACAAATTAAAATATGTGACCATTCAGTGACCAATATTGAGGGTCATAGAGTAGCATATTTCTTGTAGTGTCCAATTTGCTGATTGTAGATAACATGTCATATAGATATTTGCTTGCATTGTTTTATTCGTAAAATGACATGGCATTGTGGTATCCTCCTCTGAATGATTTACTTGAATCGACTTGGCACATGGTTACACATGTTTATGACTCAAACAAAAGTCAATCAAAGCCTCGATGATTTATTTTGCCTCAGAGTTTTAGTATCATTTTTATGCCACTGTTAATTTTATTTTGTCGCAAGTATTATTATGACAGTTATGCTCTCTTGTTGTCGCTTCCCAGTCTATTGCTAGCGTTCACTTGTACTGAGCGGGAATGCTGCTCGTGCATCCAAATCCTTAAAACCAAGTTATTCCAAAGAGTCCACTATAAATTCCTATGCATGGTATTTCAAAACCATTTCAAGTAAATTTTCATGTGCTACCTTTAAAACCTTCAAAATACTTCTCATTTTGTGACACTATTTTTAGCTCATGAGGACGTGGTAGTTGGGATTATTATCTTCCATGCTAAATTAAGTTTCTCAGACTAGCAGCTTACATATGCTTATCTACCATATTGCACAAGAGCTGGTTAGACCACTGTACTAAATTAATAATGAAAATAGACACTCCTCCATGGTATGTGATTGTTGGCAGGCACCCGATGATTCGGTTAGCCACGGTTTGTGAAAGCAAAGGTTGGGAGGAGTGTCAAAATATATATAAAAGTGCATGCTATAAATGCCTAATATCTCGGAACCGCTCTTTAAACTTGTTTAGCATGGAAGATGATAGGAACTCTATTACTATTCGTTGACAAGAACAACCACCACTCAAAAACAATTTTACTTCTGTTTTAAAAATAAAAAGCTCTAGCACATGTTAAATCCCTGCTTCCCTCTGCGAAGGGCCAATCTTTTACTTTTATGTTGAGTCACCATCCTTTCTTTGAGCACTTCTTCGTGAACATAATTGTCATTCTTAGTGTAATCTACTTGTCCTAGAACATGGTTAGCTGTGGTATAACTTTGATGATTTTATCTCTGATATCTTTATATCTAGTCTTCATTTAAACTTCAGAGGTGCCCGGGCATTTATGTTTTGCTACCCAAATTCAGGCAAGCGAGATATCACTTTATCATGTCTTATTACGAACATTGCAATCCTGCATATAGATATATTTCAGGTTATTTACTCTTAGTATGTTGGAATCTTTTCATTGTTGCATGTTTAGCAAGTTTCATTATTTGCATGTCTACTATTATGAGCTGCCTTTGTTTTGATCATAGTTTAAGTATGTATACATCATATGAGCAAATGTGTTCGTAAAAGTTTTCTTATCGCGTTCAGTTTGTCAACTGAATTGCTTGAGGACAAGCAATAAGCTAAGCTTGGGGGAGTTGATACGTCCAAAACGTATCTACTTTCCGAACACTTTTGCTATTGTTTTGTCTCTAATTTGTATGATTTGGATGCAACTAACACGGACTAACGCTGTTTTCAGCAGAATTGCCCTGGTGTCTTGTTTTTGTGCAGAAAAGGCAACTTTCGGGAAAATCCACGAAAACTGTCGCAAACGTCCTATTTTTCCAGAAGACCCACGGAGCCAGAAGGGGAGTCGGAGGCGGCGCACCAGGCCACCACGCCACCAGTGGGCGCGGCAGGAGGTGGGACGCGCCCTCCTATGGCGTGGCCACCTCGGTGGCCCCAACGCCGCCCTTTCGCCTACTTAAGCCATCTGACCTAAAAACGTTGGGGGGTTCGTCATATTCCACAGAAACACATCCGAGCGCCGCCGCCTCCTCGAAACTCAATTCGGGGATCAAAAGTTCCTGTTCTGGCATCCTGCCGGGACGGGGATTCGGAGGAGATCATCGCCATCGTCATCGCTACCACCTCTCCATCAACCATCCATGATTCCCCCATCCATGTGTGAGTAATACCCGCTGTAGGCTGAGATAGATGGTCGGGATTGGATGAGATTGTTCATGTAATAATTGCCCGATTGTTAGGGCATGGTGCCTAGTATCCGTTGTTAGTGCTATATATCGTTGTTGCAACTTGTTGTGCTTAATGCTTGTCACTAGGGCCGAGTGCCATGATCTTAGATTTGAACATGTTATTGTATCATGAAGATAATTGTGTTTTAGATCATACCTGCAAGTTGTATACACATGTCATTTTGTCCGAAACCCGAGACCCCAAAGTGACAACAATTGGGATAACCGGAGGGGAAAGCTGTGATGTGAGGATCACGTGTGTTCATGAAGTGTTAATGCTTTGCTCCGGTACTTTATTAAAAGGAGTACCTTAATTGCCAGTAGTTTCCCTTGAGCCCCCGCTGCAACGGGCTGGCAGGACAAAAGATGTTGTGCAAGTTTCTCATTGCGAGCACGTACGATTATATTCGGAACACATGCCTATGTTTATTCTATTACTTGGATACTTTATTATTGTTTACCTGCAAATGCCTTATGTTATGATTATTATATGAACTATCTCATCCATGCAACGCCCGTACATCTGTCCCTTTGCCTGCAGTATTTTAATCCTGCTGTTTACTGAAATCACTACTGCTGTCTCTGTTACACTGTTGCTACTGTTACTTCACTACTACTGCTGTCATATTACTGTTCCTACTGATAAATTGTGCCAAGTAAGTTTACTTTCAGGTGCAGTTGAACCGACAATTCATCTGTCAAGGCTTATATTTATTCTTTGGCTCCCCTTGGGTCGAATCAATAAATTTGGGTTTTACTTCCTCGAAGACTGTTGCGATCCCCTATACTTGTGGGTCATCATCAAGCAAAGTTCATAAGTGTGTAAACAAAAGAGAAGAGGGATGATCTACTAACCACAGTAGAAATAACATCCTTCATGGGAGCCGCTCTTGTAAAGTCTAGTTAACTTGTGACTTAATGTATTGTCTATTTGCTGATTCGTTGACCATTAACATACACACCTACCCCAAAAAAATAGACACTCCTCCATGGTATGTGATTGCTGGTAGGCACCCGAGGATTCGATTAGCCATGGTTTGTGATAAGCAAAGGTTGGGAGGAGTGTCAAATATTTTATGCACTCTCTATATGTTTTTCAAACCTTAAAAGCTCTAGCACATGATTTAATCCCTGCTTCCCTCTGCGAAGGGACTTTCTTTTACTTTATTGTTGAGTCAGTTTTCCTACTTCTTTCTATCTCCACAAGCAAACACTATTGTCAACTTTGGTACAGCAGTTGTTATATAATGATATGTTTGACTTATTGCATTATTTTGTTTTGACAATATCCATGAGATATATATGTTAAAAAAGTTGAAGCCAGTGCTGAAACTAAATCTTCCTCTGTGTTGGTCAATGATGGCCCTTAATGTAGTTACTTGCGTTAAAAGAAAATGGGTTAGGTTGAGACTCCAAGTGCAGAGTGTATGTAGTAGTGGAAGACAGTTTTCCCCACGAGGGGTGACTCGAGGGTTTAATATCGAACTCTCGGGGAACCAGTATTTCAGGTGTTATCTCCTTATCCTTCTCTTGAGAACCTGCAACAAAATAAATTGTTTTGTGCCCTCAACCTCACCAAGTGGTTGTCAAGCACAAGGTGTGAGAATGATAATAAAATAAATATGCAAACAGTAGTAAATATGCAATGATGGTAAAATAAATATGCAATGATGGTGGAAACAATGATAAATGATATTTTTGGTTTTTTTATGATGAATGCAAGATGTAAAAGTGTTTTTGTATTTTCGGATTTAATAATGGCAGCAAACAAAAGTGGTGATAAAAGTGTTGGAAAGGTGTTTCTTATGATTAAAAATGGACCGGGGTTCATGGTTTCACAAATGCACTCTCTCTTGATAACGTGGTAGACAATGGAACACTAAAATTAACATGTAAGATGGCAAGACATGGTTTGACAAGTTATTAATAATATGGGCATCACGTCCTAACATAGAGATCTCAAGTATAAGTTGTTCTCTCTCTTATGCTCCACCAAGATGCGAACTAAATCATAACACCTTAGTAATTAAGATAAATCAGAGCATAGCAATAAGTTCAATGACATGAAGTTAAAATAAGAACATGCTAGATCTAGTCATGGAGGTAGTGGCCAAGGTCACATCCACTCTCCGGTAGCATGGTATTTTTGTTTATCCCTAGTGAGGCAACAAAGTAAGGTAGAAAACCCAAGTGGATCGCAGAACTATCTGTCACGTTCACTGCACTAGCCACCCCCCGTTACTCCAACTAATGCACACGTTCCCCCTCACATGCTCTCATAAACATGCTTGATCATGACAAGTAAATAAGAACGGGGTACATAATATGCATCTACTTTCATAACTGAAACAAAACCATTGCAATCTCAAACATGTATTAACTCATAATAAAGATCCACCACAAAGGAATTACATAGATGACCGTAATCATGTTCAGCAGCTCATAGAGAGGAGAGATACATAAGTTACTTCCACAAACCCATAGTCCAGGGTGGACTACTCCCTCTTCATCATGGTGTCGGTGGAGATGTTGTTGGAGGGAAGGAGACCACCGGCAGCGCCCCGCCGGAGTTTTCCCCCTCCAATCTTCAGCTCCAGGTCTCTGTTTCGTGGTTTCTGTGTTTCGGCGGCGCTCCCTTTCGCGAAAGCCCTGGGGGGTCTATATATAGTCGTTTTTAGGTCAAGACGAAGCTTCGGGAAGAAGATCGACGGCAGCGGAGGCCCGAGGGCCAGATGGGGTCCCACGCGGTCAGGGAATCTGGCCGCGTGGGCCCACCCCTTTTGCCTTCTGGTCTCCGTTTCTTCGATTCCTTTGCGCCTACGTTTCGTTCCTTCCAAAAAAGTGATCCCCGTAAAATCTCAGGTCATTTGGACGTCGTTTGGTCCCTGAAACAAAAATATAGAAAAAGGGGTTTTCTGACAGTGCAGGGTTAATTCCAGAAAAATGGGGAAGTTGTTAATTATCCCCAAAACTCAATATAAATCATGAATATAACCCTTATATGATGCAAATAACATGGAATAACATGTAATAAAATGTAAAGTTCATGTATGCATTTTACATGCATCAACATCCCCAAGCTTAACCCATGCTCGTCCCGAGTATGAAGGTGATAAAACTAACATGGACTTTGCATTTTAATACTATCAATGGATATCAAAGGTGATTACTATTGCTACATAGAGTCAAATGATTCATTCTTCAAAGGAATAACAATATGCAAGATAAATTATGAAGTGATATCAAATACTCAATGTAAAGATGTTCAATGATAAATTCACAAAGTGTAACATAGAAGAAAGTACTATGGACCAAATGTATGCATAATGAAAAGTAAAAACATCCTATGGTGGTCATAGAGTACTTCTTATGAAAACTGAATATAAAAGGTGGACACTTTGGATAGATAAATAAGTAGAGGTAAAGCATGAATAAGTTTCATCTAACTTCCAAACACTTCTACTTAAGTTAATGCTTGCAATGTGGTAGTCATTGGTGTGGAGCTCTCATTACCCCTATCATAGCATCTTGAATGATTAATGTTTAAAGTGAAAGCAAATATGAGTGGTGTGCTTGACAATGTATTGGTTGAATGTCTCATGTCCCTTGAATACAAGTACCTACACCATGTGTTACTCACTTTGGTCCACAAAGTAAATTCAAATAAAGGTCATTGCAAGTAATAATAGTATCATCAAGAACTGCACTGGGGTACCTCTTGCCCCTTGACATGAACAAGCCCATGTCAAAACAACAAGACAAACAGACAATGAACAATCTCAGCACTCTTTTATTTACTATGGGTATAGCTTTTTATTATGAGGTGCATCACTGAATGAACATTATGGTTATGCTGTAAATTTCCACCATGAATGATGCATGGCTTAGATTAGCGGCCCAGGCATTTCTCTAACCATTTATACAAACTCTTTGAACTTACTAAGTATCCACATTCATTTCACCCATGATAGGCATCCATAAACAAAAGTACATGACATCAACTAAATATAAATAAGTGCAATGTTGAAAGCTTGCCATGTGACAGCACATATGGGCTAACTCCCAACCAAAACTATTGTCAAGCCCACAACTTCATAATTTTAATCACAATGGTTCATGCTTATTAAATGCAATAAAAGTAAATTGTGCATCAAGTTCGTGAGAGCTTTTAACCAATTTTTCCCATGACAATCAATAACATAAGCATTTAAATTCAGAAATGTAGATAACACAATATAACATGATAAACATACTTGGAATAGCATAAAGCTAATAGGTAGATATGGTGGACTCACTGGAAAAACTTTGGTTGAAGGTGTTGGGAAACAAGCTTTTTACTTGTTGTAATTTTTGGGCTAGCAATAGGGAGAAAGTTGACCATCTAAATGCATGCATAAGTGTCCATAGAACTAATCAATCCATGTTAAACCAAGTAAAGTTAAAATTCAACATCTAAACATGGTAAAAGATAGCTCTTGACAACACACTTGCAAATTAACATTCATTCAAAGCACATGAATTATGCAACTATATGTATCTTTTAAAATCAACTCAAACATCCCTATCCCAATATATTTAATAGCATCCAACATAATTCAACCCAAACTTCCAGTAGCTCTCTCATATATAAATGATAGTGGTGGTCTTATTAACAAACCGAAATAACAAAAGCAAAAAAAACAGACGCTCCAAGTTTATACGATAAAGTGCTTTGATCGAAAAACAGAAGTTAGACGTGTGCAAACCGAGAGTGTGTTGGTCTAGTGGGGTTGTCTTGACATCCCCAAGCTTATGGTCTTCACCATCCTTGGATAGCTCTTGGTGCAGCTCCTCTAATCCCTGTGAAAAAACTTCAAAACACCGTTTCTCCCATTTCTTTTCTGTGGGGTGATATTAGTAGTGATAAACAAATAGGTTCCTTGCTGCATAAAATCCTTAGGCAAAAATTCATATGAATGTCCAGAGAGTATATAATGTTGTATGCCTACTCATAAACTCAATTGAATCAAAAAGATTCAAGCAAAAAGCTCAAAGAATGCATCAAACAATATCAAGACAGAATCTGTCCAGAAAAACAGCAGCAGCAAAACGCATTTTTCTACCCTACTTAAACTCGTCAGAAAAATCTGAAAAAATCACGTGTGCAGAGGATGAAAAGTTGAAGCTACAGTTCAAATTACAGCTCAATCGGAGTTACAGATAAAAAATGAAAAATCAAACCGTGCACAGACTTCGTGCAGGCAGAAAACTCTCCGAAAATGAATAGCAACTTTTCAAACCCAAAATAGGTAAAACTTGGTTCTTTATTAAAAATCCCAGAAACAAAACTAACAAACTACTCTCTTGTTACAGCAAGAGGACTCAAAGAAAATCTCAAACAAAAACAACCGGGTTGCCTCCCGTAAAGCGCTTTCTTTATAGCCATATAGCTAGGCTTACTTACTTGATAATCAAAGGGGACGTAGCTCATGAGGGAGCTTGAACCTTGGTGTGTCCCTCTTCCTTGGGAAGTGTTCCATGCTCTTCTTGTGTGGAAACTGAAACTTCACATTCCCTTCCTTTGAATCAATAATGGCACCTGTAGTACGAAGAAAAGGTCTTCCCAAAATAATAGGACTAGAGGTTTTATTCCCCATGTCCATGATTAGAAAATCAACAGGCACAAAAGTCATGTGTAACTCTACCATAACATCACTTACTTTTCCTAGAGCATGTCTAATGGAATCATCAGCAAGTGCAAGTTCAATAGAGCATTTCTCAATATTTTTAAGTTCAAGGACTTCATATAGTTCTTTAGATAATATAGAGACACTAGATCCTAGATCTAAAATGGCATGGTGTGTCTCTTTTCCAATGGTTACTAGTACCTTAGGGATCCAGATATCCCCAAGCTTAGGTGGTATCATAGCTTCTTGATTGTACCTAGCAATCTTTTCTTTTAAGACATGATTAGCAATATAGGAACCAAAACCAGCCTGGTTAATATTAACAGAAGGATCACTTGCAAATTTTTGTAAGATAGAAATTAATTCATGCAAGCTACACTTCTCTAAATCAACAAATGGTTCCTTAACTTCACTAAGCATTTTAACTTCCTCAACTTTTTTATCTCTATTATATAGATTAAATAATTCATAACGGTCATCAAACACATCTTCAGGTACTTGAGCTTTTTCTAAACTTTCTTTAATTTTTACTTCCAACATCAAGTAGAATGTAAGCATCAGCAATAGTAGTATTTATGAAAGAACCCTTACATTCATTGTCTAAAAAGAGTTTAGAAGTTTCAGACAATCCTTTATAAAATATGTGCATGAGCATCCAATCTCTAATACCATGTTCCATTCCATAAGCTATACCTCTAAACCTTTCCCAAGTTTTAACCAAGGTTTCTTCCTTATTTTGTTTAAAGGTGATAACTATTTCTCTATATTATAAACCATGGCTGAAAAACAAAACCTCTCAATGAATGCAGCTTTCAAATTAAACCAATTGCTAAAATTCCCAGGTGGCCATTTTAATATCCAATCTAGAGCTTTTCCAGCCAAGGAATAAGGAAAAAGCTTTACTTTGATCACATTAGCATTGGCATGAATCAGGTTTAATTCTTTGCATCTTTCATTAAATTTACTAAGATGTTGAAGAGCATCTTCTTTCGGTTTCCCAGAAAAACGATTTTCAAAAATCAATTTAGTGACATTAGGATCTATCTCAAATTCTTTAACAGGGAAATTCCTATCTTGAGGAAAATTCTTAACACTAAATGGCCAAAAAGTTCTTTTCTCCATTGAGCAAGTTTTTATATGTTTTTAATTTTTTATGCAAAACTGAAAGTAAAATGACACTAATGCAACTCGAAATAACAAATGCAACACAAAAATGCAAAACTGAATATAAATATGCAAACCGAAATATAAAGATGATATGCAAGACAAGAACAAAACAAAATAAAATGATTGTAGGTAAAGATGGATAAGATGATGCTCACGTAGGTGCAACCTCCCCAAGCTTAGGTTGTTACACAAGTTGGTGATGAAGTTGACTTGATGTGAGTGATCCTTGGATAAACCTTTCAGCTATGGTTCCCCGGCAACGGCGCCAGAAAACGGTCTTGATGGCCCTTAACGTAGTTACCTGCGTTAAAAGAAAATGGGTTAGGTTGAGACTCCAAGTGCAGAGTGTATGTAGTAGTGGAAGACAGTTTTCCCCACGAGGGGTGACTCGAGGGTTTAATATCGAACTCTCGGGGAACCAGTATTTCAGGTGTTATCTCCTTATCCTTCTCTTGAGAACCTGCAACAAAATAAATTGTTTTGTGCCCTCAACCTCACCAAGTGGTTGTCAAGCACAAGGTGTGAGAATGATAATAAAATAAATATGCAAACAGTAGTAAATATGCAATGATGGTAAAATAAATATGCAATGATGGTGGAAACAATGGTAAATGATATTTTTGGTTTTTTTATAATGAATGCAAGATGTAAAAGTGTTTTTGTATTTTCGGATTTAAAATGGCAGCAAACAAAAGTGGTGATAAAAGTGTTGGAAAGGTGTTTCTTATGATTAAAAATGGACCGGGGTTCATGGTTTCACAAATGCACTCTCTCTTGATAACGTGGTAGACAATGGAACACTAAAATTAACATGAAAGATGGCAAGACATGGTTTGACAAGTTATTAATAATATGGGCATCACGTCCTAACATAGAGATCTCAAGTATAAGTTGTTCTCTCTCTTATGCTCCACCAAGATGCGAACTAAATCATAACACCTTAGTAATTAAGATAAATCAGAGCATAGCAATAAGTTCAATGACATGAAGTTAAAATAAGAACATGCTAGATCTAGTCATGGAGGTAGTGGCCAAGGTCACATCCACTCTCCGGTAGCATGGTATTTTTGTTTATCCCTAGTGAGGCAACAAAGTAAGGTAGAAAACCCAAGTGGATCGCAGAACTATCTGTCACGTTCACTGCACTAGCCACCCCCCGTTACTCCAACTAATGCACACGTTCCCCCTCACATGCTCTCATAAACATGCTTGATCATGACAAGTAAATAAGAACGGGGTACATAATATGCATCTACTTTCATAACTGAAACAAAACCATTGCAATCTCAAACATGTATTAACTCATAATAAAGATCCACCACAAAGGAATTACATAGATGACCGTAATCATGTTCAGCAGCTCATACGGTACTAATTAGTGAAGCTCATAGAGAGGAGAGATACATAAGTTACTTCCACAAACCCATAGTCCAGGGGTGGACTACTCCCTCTTCATCATGGTGTCGGTGGAGATGTGTTGGAGGGAAGGAGACCACGCCGGCAGCGCCCCGCCGGAGTTTTCCCCCTCCAATCTTCAGCTCCAGGTCTCTGTTTCGTGGTTTCTGTGTTTTGCGGCGCTCCCTTTCGCGAAAGCCCTGGGGGGGTCTATATATAGTCGTTTTTAGGTCAAGACGAAGCTTCGGGAAGAAGGATCGACGGCAGCGGAGGCCCGAGGGCCAGATGAGGGGTCCCACGCGGTCAGGGAATCTGGCCGCGTGGGCCCACTTGTTTTACCCTTCGGTCTTCGTTTCTTCGTTTCCTTTGCGCCTACGTTTCGTTCCTTCCAAAAAAGTGATCCCCGTAAAATCTCAGGTCATTATGACGTGATTTGGTCGCCTGAAAAGTAAAAATTTAGAAAAAGGGGTTTTCTGACAGTGCAGGGTTAATTCCAGAAAAATTGGGAAGTTGTTAATTATCTCCAAAACTCAATATAAATCATGAATATAACCCTTATATGATGCAAATAACATGGAATAACATGTAATAAAATGTAAAGTTCATGTATGCATTTTACATGCATCAGTCAAACACTTTTATTTAGAATCTATTGCTTTGTGAGCTAACTCTTATGCAAATTCGTATAGCTTCATTGTCTCCAAAGTACTATTCATGAAAGTTTGCACTTGTATGAATCATTTTGTTTACTCTTTATTTACTTGTTAGCAAACTATATATAGACCATTGACTTGGATCACTTCATTCAGTTCATGTGCTTTGCATTGCTATTTGATCAAGACTGTGTTGGTAGCATGTCTTCTCAAAAATTATGTTGTTTTTATCGTTTACCTACTCGAGGACGAGCAGGAACTAAGCTTGGGGATGCTTGATACGTCTCAAACGTATCTATAATTTTTGATGATCCATGCTGTTATTATATCATTTGTCACATGTTTTGTTTACACTTCATGACATTTTTATGCATTTTTTGGAACTAACCTATTAACAAGATGCCGAAGTGACAGTTCCTGTTTTCTGTTGTTTTTCTTTTTCAGAAAAGCTAGTCGCAAAATATTCTCGAAATTGGACGAAAATCGACGTACGTGCATAATACACCAGAAGACTCCAGAAGACCGAAGGGGAACAACTTTCTTTTACTTTATTGTTGAGTCAGTTTTCCTACTTCTTTCTATCTCCACAAGCAAACACTAGTGTCAACTTTGGTACAGCAGTTGTTATATAATGATATGTTTGACTTATTGCATTATTTTGCTTGGACAATATCCATGAGATATATGTTAAAAATGTTGAACCCAGTGCTGAAACTAAATCTTCCTCTGTGTTGGTCAAACACTTTTATTTAGAATCTATTGCTTTGTGAGCTAACTCTTATGCAAATTCGTATAGCTTCATTGTCTCCAAAGTACTATTCATGAAAGTTTGCACTTGTATGAATCATTTCGTTTACTCTTTATTTACTTGTTAGCAAACTATATATAGACCATTGACTTGGATCACTTCATTCAGTTCATGTGCTTTGCATTACTATTTGATCAAGACTGTGTTGGTAGCATGTCTTCTAAAAAATTATGTTGTTTTTATCGTTTACCTACTCGAGGACGAGCAGGAACTAAGCTTGGGGATGCTTGATACGTCTCAAACGTATCTATAATTTTTGATGATCCATGCTGTTATTATATCATTTGTCACATGTTTTGTTTACACTTCATGGCATTTTTATGCATTTTCTGGAACTAACCTATTAACAAGATGCCGAAGTGACAATACATGTTTTCTGCTGTTTTTCTCTTTCAGAAAAGCTAGTCGCAAAATATTCTCGGAATTGGACGAAATCGACGTACGTGCATAATACACCAGAAGACTCCAGAAGACCGAAGGGGAACAGCTGGCGGGCCAGGGAGCCGCCACACCACCCCATGGCGCGGTCCAGGTGGGACCCGCGCCCTACCCTGGTGTGGGCCCCCTGGGTCACCTCCGACGCCGCCCTTTCGCCTATTTATTCCTCCCGACGCGAAAACCCTAAAGACCCGATCAATATTCCACGAAACGTCCAAACGCCGCCGCCGCTGTCAACCCTAGTTCGGGAGGGTCCTGAAGCTCTTCCCGGCACCCTGCCGGAGAGTGGAATCATCACCGGAGGGCTCTACACCGCCATGCCTGCCTCCGGAGTGATACGTGAGTAGTTCATCTTTGTACTACGGGTCCATAGCAGTAGCTAGATAGTAGTCTCTCCACTTTGTGCTATCATGTTTAGATCTTGTGAGCTACCCTACATGATCAAGATCATCGTTATGTAATGCTACATGTTGTGTTTGCTGGGATCCGATGAATATTGATACTATGAGCAAGTTGTTTATTTATCTATGTGTTTATGATGTTAATGTTCTTACATGCTCTCCGTTGCTAGTAGATACTTTGACCAAGTAGATGCTTGTGACTCCAAGAGGGAGTATTTATGCTCGATAGTGGGTTCATGCCTCCAGAAACCCGCGTTCGAGTGACAGAAACGTGCACGGTTGTGGATGTGCTGTTGCCACTAGGGATAAAATAATGATGCTTAGTCTACGTGTCTTTTGCATTGTTTACATTACACACAATACTTCATGCAATAATCTGTTGTTTGCCACTTAATACTGGAGGGGATGCGGATGCTACCTCGAAGGTGGATTATTTAGGCATAGATGCGCTGGATAGCAAGTCTATGTACTTTGTTGTAATGCCCTATTAAATCTCATAGTGAACATCTTGTCATATATTGCATTGTCATGCACTCATTATTTGTCAATTGCCCAGCCGTAATTTGTTTACCCAGCATGCTAGAAATATTTATGGAGAGACACCACTAGTGAACTGTGGACCCCGGTCTATTTTCCTCATACTGATAAAACCACCTACTGCAATCATTTGTTTCCTACTGTTTCCTGCAATCTTCACTGTTTTCCACACAATACGTTTAATCCGTTTTGTTTTCAGCAAGACCGGAGAGATTGACACCTCTCTGTTTCGTTGGGGAAAAATAGTGTGTTTGCTTGTGTGCAGGTTCCACGTCAGTTGCGCCGCTGACAACCTTCTGAAGAACCTCCGTATCCTCCTGAATTCGATAACCTTGGTTAATTGCCAAGGGAAGACTTGCTGCTGCACTACATCTCACTCTACACTTGGAGTAACCTAACGAACACGCCATCAGTGCATCAGTGTACTCTAGAGAGCATGGGCGTTGTCAACTGTTGTGGAAAGTGAGGGCGTCGACATCCGGTGGACAAGAGATAGGAAGATCGGGATTTCGACAGTGGCGTGTGTTTGTGTGCTGCGAGTGCTGGGGTCAGGAGGGAAAACGAGTAAGGGATGCACAGCTACACGCCTACGAATTAGGGTTTCTCGAATATATACGTAGCTCACTATTACCTTGACCCCACATGTCGTGTGCGCTAGCGGGGAATTTGTGGGTATCGGGTATGGATAGTGATGGCCAATAACCATCCCCACTAACCCGATGGTGAGTAGGTTTGCTTTTGAGAAGATCCCCATGGAGATCAAAATCTAACCAAAACCATGTGAATTAACCACCGTGGATTATGTAATGGGGCCCATTGCCACATCTACCCCAGTTCCCCACCTTCGAGCACAGCCGCACCCAAAGTAGTGGAGAAGAGCTGCACGGGCTTGCAGTGAGCAACCAAACACACCCTATATGTTGTCGACGTACCTGCATGCACGCAGAAATCCTCCTCCGTTCTCGAGCCTTGGAAAAGCTGGCTCCATTGGCGACTGGCAAGGTCCAGCTGCTCTTCGTCCTGAAGGCCCACGGCCAGAAGCGCAGGTGTTTGTGTTAGGGAAAGGCTAAAAACGGAACCAAGAGTGCGTCCAGGGTGTGTGGAGAGGTAGAACACCATGTCAACCTGAACCGGGAACCGACGCTAGTTAGCCTCCTCCAGACCATACATTGGACCGGATCCAACGGTTTGCCGTCAGTGAAACATGTGTTGCCCCTCTACGAAAATATTCTCAAATCTGGTCACTGAGGTCGGCTACAGAGAGGATGGGGCCGACCTAGTACATGTCGGCTCCATCCTCATTGGCGCCGACCTCCTGTTTTAATTTTTTAAGTCCCTCGAAAAATTGTGTGACTTTCTAGATGGTGCCAAACTAAACAAGTTTGGCTCCATTCTCTTTTGAGCCGACCTCAAGAAGTCAGATTTTAAAATAGTTAATTATGAGAAGAGCTCATATATTCCCTCCGTTCTAAAAATAACTGTTTTAAATTTATCAAAATATGGATGTATCTAGACACAAAACAGATCTAAATATATCCATATTTTGACAAATATAAAACAATTATTTTAGAATGGAACGAATATGTGTTTAGTTACTCAAAAGGGACAAATTTGACGAAAAATACGCAAATTGCTGTCACGTTCTGGGGTAACACTACCACAAACGACAATTGAAAGTCGAACGGACAAATTGGTCCGGGACGGATCGTGGCTCAGCAATTGGTTGGGTTTGGGTGGGATGGAATACGACTCGGGCTAGGTCTGGTCTGGACCGATATACTACCTGGCACGCAGAACCCAAACTGGTCGAGCCCTTTCACCCCGCACCTGTCGTCCTCCAGCTCTGCACCGCCGTTTCTTCTGAATCTGCACCGACTCACCTCCTTCGGAATTGAGGTAAGAGAGCTTCAACAAATCCCGGGGATGTTGCGGTCTTAGGGAAACAGTGGTTTGTCTCTGGATCGAATCTAAGCAGATCGATGGTTGAGTTGTTTTTCTCCTTTTTTTTTCCATTTTCTCCATGTCCTTCGTCAAATTGGGGCGAACTCTTACTCTGCCCACCACCATGACATCTCATCTAGTCAATAGTCATCCATGATTAGTCGATTCATTGATCCCACCACTGGAGCACCCCGGCCATGGTTTCCTTCCGCCGCAGCCATACACACTTCCATATGTTTGTTATTTCAGTACCAGCTGATCGAGAGTTCTTATTAATATTGTCTTTCTCGATCTGCTCTGTTTTCCGGAAACAGTCTTTAGTGTTCTATATGCAGAGTGAATTTTCCCTACAGTTTGAGTTGTGTTAGCTATTTTCGTTGATAATCGTGTATTAAGGTACGCTCTCATGTTGTCTCGTAATTTCTTCAGGTGCTCTACTACAGGATTTAGGATGCCTCAAGTTGGCGATCCAGATTCATCATCTGTTTTGAGAATCGCAGCAGAGCTCGGATACCTTTCTAGCATCATCGTGGGGAGGTGGCTTGATGGGAATATATATATATAAATGGCTGGGATTATATAAGAACTTTTAATTATTGGAGCGGAACAGTGCGTGCTGTAGGTGATCCTTTCTTGTTATGGAACAGTATCTACTTAGTTCTTGATAAAATCAATTCGCCCTACGCACGGCCTTGGAGTAGATGAAGAATTTGAGATGATGTAAGGAGTTACGTTTGTCCAAACCACACTTACAAGTATCGATTAATATTACTACACTTTTTGACATACCATTTCATAAACCACATTGCCTTGCATACATGTCACAGGTTTTTTGAATCTGAATCTAACTCCTAACTAAACTAGGCAAGCCTTTCTTAGTTTTCGTGTTTGATGAGTGGTACATTGCATGCTTTTGGCTGGACTCGACTTCATTCGATCTCCAGATCTCCTGGCCCGAGTTGGCCGAGGTGAGCTTCTGGTATTTTCCTGATTCTACACCGATCCTTAATAGAATTTCGTACTACTCCCTCCGTTCCATAATATAAGATGTTTTAACTCTTACATATATTGTCTATATGCATTCTAAGATGAGTGAACATGCAAACTAAAATATGTCTACGTGCATTTTTCCATGCATGATTGTGGAAGGCTAAAACATCTTATATTTAGAAATGGAGGGAATACTTGGCAAGCTATATATAGGCAAAAAATGACTATCAACACCATATTAGCAGCTCTGCGACTAAAGGAGAGACCGAAGACAATTGATTTCCTGCATGTCTCTAGGAGGATGGCTGCCCGTCCGAACGGATAAAGTTGTCATCATTCCACATCTTAAGATGGACTGATAGCGAGACTCAATGATCACCCAATTCTTCCTCTCCGTAGCGCCCTTATAACACATTGAAGTGCAATTAATTAAACGATTCAGAGGAGCACACTAGCTAGCTACAGGGAGAAAACCAAACGTCAATCAACCAAGAGAACTAGATTAAGTTCAATACATAACACGGACGACAACAAGTGTAGTTGCTTGATACAGACCCTCCAGCAAGGGCCGAAATAAATTACTAGTGGACCAAAGCTAGGCTTGAATTAAGAGATAGTAACTCGGTGAGCAGCATCGTGGCATTGGTCGGGGGTGGCAGGGCTCAGCTCCCCGCCGGTCTCCAGGAATTGCATTGCACCAATGAGCGAAGGCCGCTGGTCCACATCTTGGTCAGAACACCGGAGGCCCAGGAGAAGGACGCGCTCCATCTGCGTACCATCGAATTTTCCAGCAAGCTTCTCGTCTGCTGCATCCATCGCAAATGTTTCGGCTGGACGATTTTTATGCAGCCGCCGGATGTCGCCGGGATTGTTTTCTCCGTGCGCTATCTCGAGGAGGACGATCCCGAAGCTGTAGACGTCGGAGCTACGGCAGAACTTGACCTGCCCATCTTGCATGCCATGCGGATCCATGTAGCCTATGGTCCCAGCAGCCAATGTTTCGGCGGCAATGCTATCGAGGACCCTGGACAGCCCAAAGTCGCCGAGCATGGCGTTGAAGTCGTCGTCCAGGAGTATGTTTGCTGGTTTGATATCTCTGTGAAGGATGCATGGCTTGCAGTCGTGGTGAAGATAACGAAGAGCAGACCCTATGCCCATCACTATCTTGTACCTGCAAATATTAATATATGTTTTATCCATACACGTCGGGTTCAATTATTGATATATTAAAAAACAAGCCACCATATATATACCTGGTTGTCCATGGCAGTACTACTTCCGGCCTTTTGTGCAGGTGATCCTGGAGGCTGCCGTTAGTCACAAGTTCATAGACAAGAAAGAGCTTAAGATTCTGCCTGTGCAGCCACCAGAACCAGAAGTTGTTTATGCTGCAGCACCAGCCTTCGAGCCGAACCACGTTGACGTGGCCCATCTCGCCCATGGCGCCCAGCTCCGCAAGGAAGTCCTTGAATTCCCCCTTCGAGTCCTTGAATTTCCCCTTCGAGTCCTTGAGGATTCTCTTCACAGCCACCGGCTTCTCCTTGAGAGTCCCCTTGTATACGATGCCAAATGCACCCTCTCCGATCTTGTTCTTCTCAGAGAACTTCCCTGTCGCGGCACGCAGGTTGCGGTACTTGATCGGCTTGAGCCGTGTTCCGGAATCAAAGTATTTGCGTGTTCGTGTCAGCATGTACCTTGATATGAAAGACCAAATTACCACCACCCCCACCAAGGCGAGCAGCACCGCTACTCCGATGTTGAATGTCATGGCTGGCTGGCTCTCCTGGTTTGTTATCTGTTTGTACAGAGCAAGTGCATGTATGGTTAAAACCATAAAAGGGTATACAATGTAGTATGAAATGGCATGCATTAGTCCTCTGACTCATCTGGTCTAACAACGTGGTCGTTGGGCAGGCATCGTCGCCCAACGACCACGTTTACGGAGCCCACGTGTTTGTGTCTGATGTTTTCTGTTTATGTTGTTTTCATGATATTAAAATCAGGAAAAAGGAACTACACGTGGACTCCATAAACAAGTTATCAGATACAAAGAGAAATAGCATGCTTTTGTGAAGAAAACCGCATGCATGGGAAAAGCTAGTATAGACGAACAAATGCAGTGTAGTTTGAGAACTTGCCTGTGGCAAGATGGTTAGGAGGGTGGTTGTACCCCTAGCCCACCAGAGTTCAAACCCCAGGTTTGACGTTGGTGTTTCTCGTTTAGACGGAATATTCTTCAGTGGGAGGCGACGTTCCCGTCGACAGCGAGGCACCCGTGGTGACTTCGTCAATCTCAAGACTCGACCCGCCGGCCGGCTCGGTATTACGGAGGTGCTCATATGGGTAGGGTGTGCGTGTGTGCGTTCATAGGGGTGAGTGTGTGCACGTGTATGTGAGCGTCTGTGTTGTACCGTGTTTCTCAAAAAAATGCAGTGCAGTTTGTCCGGTCTCCTTTCTACGACTTATCACGCCTGAAAATTGAGTATATAGTAAAGGCACTCACCACGAGAATAGGAAAAGTTGAAGAGCAGGAAGTCTGTAGTTGAAGCTACCAGCGGCCGGAGTGAGTCGGGGTACGATGGAGTGCGCAGGTTGGCCAACCCTTTAAGGAGGGGGAAGAAAGATCATGGAGATTTAGCAAATGTATATGCATGGGCGCAAGAAACCAGTACCAAACGTAAAGAGAAATACAAGTATACTTTTTGTGAAGAAAACCGCATGCATAGTGCTAAGCATGCACAGACGAACAAAGTTGCTACGAACTAGTGGAGATTTATGCTAATTATTAAGAACAACTGCAATACAGCCTTTTAGATCCACCATCTGAGGTTTATCAACTTACCAGGAGAACGGAAGGAGGAGAACGAAGAGCGGGAGGTCTAAAGATCTATGAAGCTACCGGCGGGAATTGGAGTCTAATTTGGGAGCAGGCTTGGCCAACCCCTTTTAACAGGTAGAAGAAGGGATCGGGTCAACAGTCTTGAGATTCGAAGCGTTGCAACTGTCTCAAAGTCCACTCTTCTTCTTCTTTTTCTTAGTATTGTCTAATGTACTGCACATTGATTCTTCATGAACGATCGATGCGGGTGGTACCACATAGCTGACTAACAGTAGGGATCGATTAGTTTTGATTGCTACTTGCCATCAACATTTGATAGTTTAAGATATAGTTAACCACGTACTCTATTCTGAGCTAGACTAGATGATGCTTACACACGGACATGCCCGGAACCTCCGCCTGTCACTCTACGTTCGGTAACTCTGAGCAACTGTTCTATGGCTAACCGCCCTTGTACTTCTTTCTGCCCATACTTAAAAGGCGAAAAGGATTGCGGAGTGTCTACACTCGGGATATTTGCCAGCGCCGTCAAACGGCCGTCATGTTAATCTTTTTCATTAGTGAGGCAGTTAACAACTGCTTGGTTAATATGAGAACTTGCTTCCGGTAAGATAGTTAAAAGAATGGTTGTACGTCCAGTCCATCGGAGTTTAAACGTCAAGTTTGGCATTGTTGTTTCTCGTTTAGGCGGAATATTTTTCAATGGGAGGCGACGTTTCCGTCGACAGTGAGGCGCCTATGGTTACTTCATCAATCTTAAGACTTGACCCGCCGGCTCATCTTTCGAGGGTGCTCATAAGGATAGGATGTGTACGAATGTTCACAGGGGTGAGCGTGTGCACGTGTATATGAGCGTGTGTGTTTGTAATGGGTTTCACGGAAAAAATGTTTGATCAATGTAAACAACGTCAGGCTGTGGTTTCAGTGAAACCGGGGGCGGTGGCGCGGTGCCCCTCAATCTAATAAAAGAGAAGTGCTTGGTCAGAGCACTCACATGTCGATCTATAAGTCTGTTTGCAAGTGCTAGCCATGGCACTCCGCAAACACGCTGTTGTCGACCAATGTAGTGCCGAGCGCTAATTGCCAGAGTGCGGTACCCGGTAAAGTGGTAAACTAGATGTTTAGTGATTTTTTTCCTTTCAGCGAGTCCCACGGACCAGGCCACGGGCTAGCTTTCAGCAAATAGCCGAATCTGATAGTGTGTGTGTCACATCCAGCACACATCCAGCAAAGATTCAAGTAATCAAGACTAAGATTCGCATGCTCAAGCCAATTATTCTAAAAAAAAACCCTAGGCAATTGTATTTCAACGCTTTGCAATGGTAGTGTCTTAATGGATCCTATGGACACCGAAGCTAAGCAAGTACTAGTTGAGTCCTTGGGAGTGAGCTAGCTTTGAATCTGCTATAACTAATTACGCAACTGTATCCGTGTATAGTTTGGGTACGTAGTACGTCGTGTCCATGTTGTGCTAGGTAAGGCCCCATTTGGATTGTACGAATTGTATAGAAATTTTAGATCAGTCCAATTCATAAAAAAAATTCCTCAGAAAGCTATTTAGATCTAAGGAATGACACCTACAAAATTTCTATAAATTGTGTTTCTACATCTCAATCCTATAGATATTTCGACATCTACTCTAACCTTTTTTTTAGACTCATTCGCGTAGGATAGAGTCACTTTGCCTGTGTTTTTCCTGCATTTTATCGAAATGACTATTCCCATAGTTTTTCTCTATTTTACATTCCTATGTTTTATATGTGCAACCCTATCAAATTGCTGAGTTTTTCCCATTCCTGTTTTTTTTAACCTTGTCAACCCTTTCATATTACATAGCCTTAGTGTTTGAGTCAGCTTTGCTAGCTATGGTCCGAGTCGATGCATATATATGCAATGTATGGGTTATGTAACCATCGATTTTGAGTGTTTTCTGTTAGTTTTCATGTAACGACCCTTGAGCGACACCCAACCTTAGTAGCAGGCTGAGGCAAATTAGTTAAGCAGCTAGAAATCAGTTTTGCCCCTGTCACACCGTACAAGAGGCGATCAGGAGGCGGTTCTAGATACAACGCTCCTCGCCGGCGATCCCTTGCTCGCCTTCCCCTTCGTTCGCCGCCTTGGCGGCACGAGGGGGAGGGGAGCCGCGGCTCTCGTTTGTCCATGTGTTTCGTCCGAGTTTTTTTAGATATTCAAGCTCCATCTGTCGGTGTTATGTGTGGCTAATGCCGAGGATGCTAGCGGGAATAATGGTGTTCCAGCCCATGATCCTGCTTGTCGGAGGTGTTGCTGACGTCGGCGAGAGGCTTGTGGAGTCCAAACAGCTGGAGCAATTTAATTTGACGCTGCTTCTTGGCGTGGCGGCGGGGTTAAGTTACTTTTAGAGTGCGGTGGTGCTGACTGCTGCGGATATGCCGAAGACGATGTGGGATCCGACTGCATATTGAAAATTGGGACACTAGTACAGATCAGGCAAACGCACACGGTCGACTTCTGCTACCGCAAACGATTGATGATGATAAACTCGGCAACCAGGGAGCAACACGCCACCGGGTTACGAGCTTAAGGTTACATGGGGTTTGTTTGATAGAAATGAGCGTATCTGATTGTCTGTCTCTAACTATGACCTAGGAGCCGGTTTATATAGACACCCGGGTCTCCTGGTCGCGTACAAGGTAAGGCCGGGTTACACCGGTACTCAAAGTCCTATCTAGGTCCTTCTATATCCTTCGTGTCCTTCAAGTCTTGGACTCCGTGACGTGCAACGCCTCCGGGTCTTCTGTAACCATCCTTCTTTGGCCGGGTTACCAACAAGCTCTCTGGCCCATCATTGTAACCCGGCCCATGATGATGGCGAGCTGGCCTCGCCGGGCCTCCTACCTGGCAGGTCATGCTTCCCTCTTAATGGGCGTAGCGGGTTATGATTCCCCCAACACTTATGCCCGAGACTATGGTTATCCAATAGCCTTTGTTGACCCACACCTTGCTTCCCAACAGTCTATCCTTCATTCTTCCGAAAAGACTGTATAGGATTACATCGTCAATATGCTGGAGAAGAGCAAAGATAAGGAGTTAGTCATATGGCCTTTCAATAAGGAGTAAGTTAATGTCACATCTTCGTTTTCAAATTTAATTATGTTCATCCAACTAATTAGTACTACTTGTAGATTTCACTGGATTCTTATTATTATCTCACTAATGAATGACCATGTCCACTATCTTGATTATTATCTTAAGAAGAATGAAAACTTTGATGACATAAAGGAGCTTATTGATAGGTCAGTTCATACTTTGATTGAAGATACACTCTTTTGTTTTGTAATACATCCCGGTTGGAGATGCTCTGACGTCGCGAGTGGAGAGTGGCGTCCAACAACCCGTAGCGCGTCCAGACGACGTCACTAGCGTCCGTCCCGACCCTAATGCTGGACGGATTTTGGGCGCCAATTAAGATGCTCTAATTGAGGTGACTCGACGAACTTGTAATCTTATCACAGATCGTTTACTTTCCTTCGTTGACTTGTACTTTACTAGTTTATTAATGCAAGCAGGGTGATCTGTGCTCTATATGTTTTAAATAGACAAGATGGCGATCATATTAGCTCCAAGTTGTAAACGAGGAAAGGTGCGGAGTATATGCTGTCATCGTTGCATGCGACTTTGCATATATTTTTTTAACCCATATGCGACTTTGGATTTTGTCACAACGACAGCTGGGAACTAGCTATTTTAACATATTTAATGTATAACAAGCCAAATTAATAAGTCCCCGCAGCCAACAACACCCCAGCGGCTGGAAACACGACTCGACACGCGATGCGGTGGTTTACTCAACGCCTGTGGCCGCGTCAGCGTCTGGCTCAGCACCATCGACGAGCTTATCATCTAGGTTGAAGGGACCCTTCAGTGAGAGGATCAGATTCAAACCGTTCCTTGCAAATTTCAAATAACCTCGTTACGCAAGGTCACTAACTAGAACACCAGCATGAATCACACCACGTAGCTCAACACTTACGAGATAAGTATGAGCATTCTCCGCGTCTTTAAAGAAATTGGCGCACGTTATCCGAATATGATGTTGGAAGGAGATAAATTGGCCCTACAAGCGGCTCGTCCCCACGGCCCTGTTACAACCTGGTGGTGCCGCCGACGTGCCCAAGCCCGACGACCTCCGCCACGCCGTGGAGTTAATCCACGGCAACGCTGAGCGCGGGAGTTTGACGTAGCTGCACTGCAAAGCCGTCTGGGCGTACAACCATTTCAGGGCGTCATGCCAGCTCAGGTTGTCATCGGCGGCGGCGCAGTGTGGCAAACGGTGAACGACTTCGACGGGCTTAAGAGTGAAGCGAGTATAGTTTAGTAGACTAGAGCTCCTGGAGAGAAAATTGGAATATCTTCAGACACCTTAGAAGGGCATGGGAGTTAAAACTGAAGATGATGAACTCGATGGGTTGCCCAGTGCAACGTTGCAGGCTTAGGCCCTGTTTGTTTGGACTTCTGCTTCTGCTTTTGGGCTAAAAAAATGGAAGTCCAAACAAACACACAAATTCTGGGAAGCGCTGGCCAGAAGCGCTGCGAAGAAATGAACTAGGCCGAGCGAAGCAAGCGGAAGCTGGCCAGGGGGTGCTTCCCGCAGCTTCTTGACTTGAAATCGAAAGGGTATCACAGTTTGCCACTCACGTTTAGGGTATTTACGGAAAAAACTGCCACTCAGGTACCTACCCACCGCGCCTGTCCGTGACAGAACTCCGCCCGCGTGACCGAGCAACACTGATGCTTGTTGTCCTCGTACGTGCTAGCTCGCTGAGGTACCAATCACCAGGTCTGGAGTTTCATGAGCTTCTTCTGCACTGATATGGTTCAGATGTCCCTTGACTGGATTTCCAGGTTTCTTCGGTGCTGGACCGTGGTTCATCTTGGTTGCCTTGGGGCGAGCTGGGACAGGGTTCTTGCCGGGACACTCACGAGAGAAATGTCCGCTCTTCCCACAAGAGAAACAAGTGGTGGTCGGTCTTGGCGCAGGTGCAGGACCACGGTTGGGAAAATTACTACCAAGAATGTTCCCACCAGGACGCGGCCCATTGAAGATGCGGTTAGGGATGCTTGGCCTAGGACCCGTCTGAAAGTTGGGACGCGGTGCAAAGGTTGGTGCCCTCAGTGGTGGTAGTGGCGGCCTAGCTGGTGGTGCGGAACGAGGTCTCGTGAAGCTAGAACTTCCGGGTTGCAGCATCATCTTTCTCTTGCGGTTTTCAAAGGCATTCTGACGCTTGTGCTCCATCATGATAGCAGCATCAGCCAGAGACTCCAAATCTTGGAAAGGCATGATCACCAGAACACACTGCAACTCATCATGCAGTCCGTTCAGGAACCTCTCCTTCTTCTTGTCTTCAGAGTCAACATCATTTGGAGCATACCGGGACAAGGTGGTGAACTCCTCAAAATATTTTCCCACGGTCATACCTCCCTGCTTTAGCTTCAGAAACTTATCTCTCATGATGCTAATAACTCCCGAGGGGATGTGGCGCTTCAGAAACTTGGTTGTGAACTCCTCCCAAGTGACCACATGATCAGCAGGAGTTACAGCCTTAATCGACTCCCACCAAGTGCGAGCTGGTCCAGAGAGATAGTGGGTGGCATAAAGGACCTTGTCCTCATCGCTCACGGCGGCAACAGTCAGATTGTTCTCTATGGTGCGAAGCCAATCGTCCGCATCAAGTGGTTCAGTGATTTTTGAAAACACGGGAGGGTTTGTGTTCTAAAAATCCTTCAGCTTGGATCGACCCTCGTTGTTGGCATTACCCGCTGGGTTGTTAGCTCCAAGTTGAGCCAAGTGTTGCAGGGTTGCCAGAGTAGCCGTGCGCTCGGCTCGAGCTGCCTCTCGGTCTTCCATCTCCAGGGCAAGCAGTTGAGCCATGGTTGGCTCGGGTGGTGGTGGTGGATCACGAGCCATGCTGAAGGGAAAAGAGCGGATATGAGACAAGAACAAATAGGAAGGGCTTGCGAAGCGAGGGGTAAGCAAACAAAGGATACGGAAGACGGGAAAGAAACGAAAGTAACCGAGGCATCAATTTCTAGCATAAGAATTTCATCACAACCAACAAGTCTCACAAGCATACAAAACGACATACCAAAACATAACAAGCACGGTTTCACATAGAACCATACAAAACAAGCGATTCGTGGGGACATCGCGAACCTAGTACAAATGCTACTCCTACTTCCTGCGAAAGACCTACTCCTCATCCTCAAAGATAACCTCCTCGGGATCCTCCTCCTCGTCTCCTGCGAGGTCGTCGTCCTCCTGGTCACTTGGCTCGCTCATGTCCATGCCATCGGAAGGGACATCGTCGTCGGGAAGAAGAGTGTCATTCTCCTTGCGGAGCTCGGCAGTCTCCTCCTTCAACTCCTCGATCCTCGAGTCTCTCTCAGCCAACTCCTCCCTAACCTTCTTGAGACAGTCACGGAGGGTGTTGTTGGCTTCCTCAAAAGCATCCTTCTTGGTGTTGATGCGGGTGTGGGCGAGCCTAGTAGTGCGCAACTGGCGCTCAAGAATGTGGTTTTTCTTGGCCAGAGTATCGTTCTCCACACGCAGTGTGCAGAGGCTGAGCTAAGTGCGGTGCAGTAGGTACTCCAAGTCGTCGAAGTGGGTGCCCAAGCTGTTCTGAGCGTACGGGTACGGAAGAGGTACTCCATCCTCGCCGCGCCACCCATACAGCTCAAAACGAGTGCTCAGGAAACGGTAGTCGTACAAGTGAGCCAAACGAGCAATCGTCTGCTGGATGACGCGGACAACCCCGTCACCCCAAGAGCAGTCGATCAGCCAAAAGACATGCGTGGGAGCAGTAGGCGCCGTCAGCGGTGGACGGATAGTGCACTCCACTATCCAGGATAAGTGGCTACTAGCGCCGCCGATCAGCCCCCCCCCCCCCCCTGCAGCTCGGGAAGTGGCCGACCAACTCTCTCTCGAAGCGAAAACTCGACGAAGCGTCAACCCCCAACTGCAAGGACTCGGTGAAGACAAACGCCATCTACACAAATTTTTAGGTATGGTTGGAGTTAGTGAGCAGTGTGCATAATTTTAGAGTATAAGAAACATGACTTAATGCAAGTAGTTTTATTAAAGTAGAAAATAGGGAGAGAGTTTACGAAGTATGTTAATACTTAGTCATCTCCGGGTTTTATTTATAGAAAATAGGTTTTTAAGCTCCTGTCTAACGCCCATTCTAACTAAGGTCTCCTATGGTCAGGATGGCTCCGATACCAACTCTTTAGCGCCCCCAGACTAGCTGTCCGGGAATACCAGCATGCATACATTCAAACGACCAATCCTAACTTCCACTATGTCGATGTTAGTACGCGATTAACCTCTTCGAATGGGTTTGTTCTCCCCGGCACCGAGTGAGCTAGCCGTATCGATCCGGTTTCCCCTAGACTCACACCGCCATGACAGGAGACCCATCGTTGCTTCCCGGTGGCGAAATTAATCCCACACTTTGTATGCCCATTCCTTTGCAGCATTCGGTTCAGGGGACTCCAACCCCTTCTAGCCCATTGAGGTATAATCTCATACTAACACAAACAAGCTTCCGTTAAGACCCGTGCCCATTTTGGAGTAATGTGGTTGTACGGTAAAGATTGTCGAGCGAAGACTAGGTTATGTGTCGTTTTTTAGAAAAACACTTTCCACCATCCTCCTTTCTTTTCCAGACTACCACTTGGGCAAGGTCCCACCTTCCCAAAGGCATCTCATAAAACATTTCAGTTTTTCCAAAAACAACACAAGGTTTGCCATCCTAGAATTTCATCAAGTTGTAGCTAGTAGGTAGGTGTGTGGTAGGGTATCCTATAATTTTGCTACGGGTCTGGAATATAGATCCAGTAAAATAGTAGAGTGTCTATATCTAGTATACCTACATAATAAACTATATATCACAGTAGTAAACATGCAAGTTCAAAAATAGATGCAAGATCTTGAGATGGCTTGCCTTGCTCAGTGGTCTGCCCCTGATCCTGATGATCAACACAATCTCCACAAAATCCCTCAGCAGATAGATCCGCCTCATGATTATCTAGCGTCGCAAAGTAAAAAGAGCACAATCAATCATACGGCATAACACAACAAAAACATCTATCAAGCCACACAAACAAGCAACAACTCACTAGTGGCTAAAACAAGCAAGTTGATCACCGCAAGCCAAATTTTAATTTTAATAGATTAAAGGTTAAGAGGCTTTGGATTACAGTAGGGCTAAGCTTAAACCAACACAACAAAACAGTAGCTTTATTGAGTTACAACATTAATTAACTTGCTTCAATTAACAAGCAACTCTAGCAAGGTTAAACCTCTTATTTTTAAATTACCAAAAACTAGTTTTAACCTTCCTAAAAACACTTAACTTAAGTACCAATAGTACTAACATATTAATACAAGCAAAACAGGGCTATTATACTACTAACAGTACCAAAACATTCACTTACTAGCATTTCAATCAAGAACACAATCTAAAACATTTAATTAAACAAGTCCTAAAAAGTGGCAGAAACACTAGTTTCACAAACAATTCTATCCAGAGAGTTCTGTTAAGCAAAACATCACACAAACTAGGATCTGAAATCTATGATACTAGTAGAAACTAACACAAGTGAGTTTACAGCAAAAACAATTCTACAAAAATCACTAAAAATGCACAAAGTGCTTACTGCCATAATCTACACATGCACACAACTTCTGTTCTAGGCAACCAAAAGACAAGCAGTAAAATTCTAGTGATAACCAAAACATAGAGCTTTCCAGAACAGGTGGATTCATAATTTTTGGATCTGTTTAACTCAAGTTGCTTAACAGATGGTGTTTTTGTCCAGTGGCAGTCTAGTAATTTTCATGCTCACAAGAATAATCATTTTCCAGATCTACAAGTTGGAAGTGGTTCCATACTCATCTGGGTTACTCTGTGATTTTTGGTTTGCACAAATTTTGAGTTTAACAATTTCAAAAAGATTTAAACTGTCAAGCTAGAAACAGCACAAACATGAAATGAATAAATCCTTAAAAAAGACTAAACGGGCCAGATCTGCTACTGTGCCAGGCCCAGTAGCGAGATTCAGGACGCGCGGCTGCGCGCGCCGGCGAAACGGTAAACCACCGTCAGATCGGAGACCGACGGCTGAGATTAGAAACCACGCGATTCAAACGTGACCGCCGATTCGAAATCGGACGGCTCGTGTTCGTCGTCTTCTCCGCGGTGCTCGCGGCGAGCTCGAACCCTAGCTAATGGCGTCGGGGATGTTTTCCTCACCTAGGGTCGACGAAAAGAGGTCGAGAGGGGTGGAGGGTGATGCGGGTGGTTGCCGGAGCCAATGGTGTCGAAGAACTTGTCGATGAGCTCGTCGGTGAACCTGGCGTCGTCGAGGTGTCCGTGCGTGCTCTGCTCGGCTCCTGGACGGCGACGGCGACCTGAGAGAAACAGAGCAGAGGCGAGCGTGTCAAGGGTGTGTTCCATGAGCAGGACATGCTCGAGGGCCAAAAATGGCGAAGAGAAAGAGAGAGAGAGAGAAGTCAGCAACCTTCTCCTCCCCTTCCTCGGTGGCCGCCGGCGAGTTCACGCTGTTCTCGGCTCACAGAGAGCAAGAGAGGGGTCGTGCCCGAGAGAGAAAATGGAGAGGTGGGTGTGGCGAGGGAAAATGGCAAGGTGAGAGGGCTCGGGTTGCTCTTATCCCTCGTGTGCAACGGGCAGGAGGGGGCGGTCTGAGCGGCGGTGGCGAGAGTGAGCTCTAGTTGGCCAGCGTGGGAGGTAACGAGGCCGTCCTTGTCCTCTGCGTGTCTGAGATGGGGTGAAAGCAGGGGTGGGTCAAACGAGGGGAAGAGGAGGGCGGCAGGAGGGCATCATCGCTCTCCTCGCGCGCGGGTTGGCCGAGACCGATTCGGTCGATTTCCTCCTCCTCGCGTGCCCAGGTGTCCAGGGACGGTGCAGGTGAGGCGTGTGTGCGTGTGTGATGCAGTGTGGTGAGAAGAAAACGGCCGAGACCGTGTGTGCTTGCATGACACGACCATGGTGTTCACCGTGCTCGACACGGCCGTGTCCACCTCCTTGTGCAGCACAAGTGCACACATTGCACTAGAGTGAGTGGTGTGAGGTGAGAGAGGGGTGTGGTGATGATTTGAGTGAGTTTTGAATGAGTTTCAAACAAGAATTTGAATCAAATCGATTCCTGTCCAAAAAGACAGTTTCAGAAAATTCAGAGTTTTAGACTTAGAAAAAATTCTAAGTCCCTGAATTCTGTCACTGACTAGCTGTGTTCATCAGATGATCTCAAGGCTTTACACATATCCAAATTGGGTGAATTAAATTACCTAAAATAGTATTTACACCAATTATGGATGAGGCAGGAGAGATACATCCAGAAGACAAACTTAGCTAGGAGAAATAAATAGAGAAAAAGTGTATGTTTTTACTGTTCCTCTGCCTTGATATTTTATAGCAAAATGGGAGCATGGAAAAGTGACCATAATCAATCCCAACATGAAATATTTTGGATTTATAGTGAAGTATAAACACAATGCTTCACCACCATGGCAAGGATAAAAATCAAGGAACACCAGGGGTCCCTTAATTTGAAATCCAGAAACAATATCCAGGAAAAAGGGTTCTAGGGTTTAGATTTAGAATTTTTGAGGTTTCTGGTTTGAGCTTTTGAATCCAAAACTTATTAGTTGATTTTTTTTCCACACAACCAACAGAACACACCTAAGTCACTAATTAATAATCTCATCAATCACAAGGCAAGAAACACAGCTTCACACAAAACAGAAAGTTTTTGTTGGTTCAAATTTTGGCTAACAAAAATGTTGATAAGAAAGGCTTACCAATTTTGGGGCTGTGACAGTACTCGTACCAGGAGGGAGGCTCTTCTTCGTCTCACACCGATGACGCGCCCACATGGCAGCTGTGGGGATGACTCCCAATTAGGCCAAAAGCCTAAGCTTGGGGGGAGGTACGCGCATACTGACAGTTCACTCATCTCTTGATTCATATCATGTCAGTTCTTTGTATATCCATCTTTCGCTTTCTTTTATTCTTTCTTTCTTGCATTAGTTTCTATTTTCTTAAACCTCAAAAGACCAAAAATATTTTGTTTTGTTTCTCTTTTGTTTCTTCTTTTATTTCGGTTTGTAGTTTATTTTTGTCTTTTTCATTTTCGGTTTGCTATTCAAAAATCCAAAAATATTTCCTTTGTTTATTTGTTTCTTTCTTACTTTGCTTTAAAATCGAAAAACCCCAAAAATATTTGTTGCTCTTCTTCGGTTTGTATAGTTTTTGCAGAGTTCGACAGTCTTCCGTGACTCCACTTGGAGCTTGGTTTTCATTTCCTATCATTCAAGTCATGCAAGTGAAAGGCAATAATGACGATATTCGACAACTTGGATGTGGTGAGAGGCTGGTATGAACTCTATTTGTTTTCATTTTTGTACATATACTTATCCATGTGAACATGCTTAGTCAGTCATGGTAGTGGGTATGTTATTTAATGTTTACTTGTTAAGTTCATGTCTTATTATGATCAATTCCAATTTGCTGATTGTAGATAACATGTCATATAGATATTTGCTTGCATTGTTTTATTCGTAAAATGACATGGCATTGTGGTATCCTCCTCTGAATGATTTACTTGAATCGACTTGGCACATGCTTACACATGTTTATGACTCAAACAAAAGTCAATCAAAGCCTCGATGATTTATTTTGCCTCAGAATTTTAGTATCATTTTTATGCCACTGTTAATTTTATTTTGTCGCAAGTATGATTATGACAGTTATGCTCTCTTGTTGTCGCTTCCCAGTCTATTGCTAGCCTTCACTTGTACTGAGCGGGAATGCTGCTCGTGCATCCAAATCCTTAAAACCAAGTTATTCCAAAGAGTCCACTATAAACTCCTATGCATGGTTTTTCAAAACCATTTCAAGTAAATTTTCATGTGCTACCTTTAAAACCTTCAAAATACTTCTCATTTTGTGACACTGTTTTTAGCTCATGAGGACATGGTAGTTGGGATTATTATCTTCCATGCTAAATTAAGTTTCTCACACTAGCAGCTTACATCTGCTTATCTACCATATTGCACAAGAGCTGGTTAGACCACTGTACTAAATTAATAATGAAAATAGACACTCCTCCATGGTATGTGATTGTTGGCAGGCACCCGAGGATTCGGTTAGCCATGGTTTGTGAAAGCAAAGGTTGGGAGGAGTGTCAAAATATATATAAAAGTGCATGCTATAAATGCCTAATATCTCGGAACCGCTCTTTAAACTTGTTTAGCATGGAAGATGATAGGAACTCTATTACTATTCGTTGACAAGAACAACCACCACTCAAAAACAATTTTACTTCTATTTTAAAAATATAAAGCTCTAGCACATGTTAAATCCCTGCTTCCCTCTGCGAAAGGCCAATCTTTTACTTTTATGTTGAGTCACCATCCTTTCTTTGAGCACTTCTTCGAGAGCATAATTGTCATTCTTAGTGTAATGTACTTGTCCCAGAACATGGTTAGCTGTGGTATAACTTTGATGCTTTTATCTCTGATATCTTTATATCTAGTCTTCATTTAAACTTCAGAGGTGCCCGGGCATTTATGTTTTGCTATCCAAATTCAGGCAAGCGAGATACCACTTTATCATGTCTTATTACGAACATTGCAATCCTGCATATAGATATATTTCAGGTTATTTACTCTTAGTATGTTGGAATCTTTTCATTGTTGCATGTTTAGCAAGTTTCATTATTTGCATGTCTACAATTATGAGTTGCCTTTGTTTTGATCATAGTTTAAGTATGTATACATCATATGAGCAAATGTGTTCGTAAAAGTTTTCTTATCGCGTTCAGTTTGTCAACTGAATTGCTTGAGGACAAGCAATAAGCTAAGCTTGGGGGGAGTTGATACGTCCAAAACGTATCTACTTTCTGATACGTCTCAAACGTATCTATAATTTTTGATGTTTCATGCTTGTTTTATACCAATTGCTACATGTTTTGCATCTACTTTATATCACTTTTATACATTTTTTGGGACTAACCTATTAACAAGATGCCGAAGTGCCAGTTCCTGTTTTCTGCTGTTTTTGTATTCCAGAAAAGCTAGTCTGGAAATATTCTCAGAATTGGACGAAACTACACGGGGGTGCCTATTTTTCCAGAACACGCCTGACGGAGCGAAGGAGCAGTAGAGGAGGGCCACCAGGAGGCCACACGCCACCAGGGCGCGGGCCCCCCTTCTGCCGCGCCCTGGGGTGGTGTGGGCCCCTCGGGGGTCCGCAGCCGCCGCCCTTTCGCCTACTTATTCCCCCCGACGCGAAAACCCTAAGTACCTGAGCAAATATCCACGAAAAGATCCAGAGACGCCGCCGTCGTCAACCCTAGCTCGGGAGGGTTCAGAACCTCTTCCCGGCACCCTGCCGGAGAGGGGAACCATCACCGCAGGCTTCTACATCACCATGCCTGCCTCCGGAGTGATGCGTGAGTAGTTCATCCTTGGACTACGGGTCCATAGCAGTAGCTAGATGGTTGTCTCTCCACTTTGTGCCATCATGTTTAGATCTTGTGAGCTGCCCTACATGATCAAGATCATATTATTGTAATGCTACATGTTGTGTTTGCTGGGATCCGATGAATATTGAATATTATGTCAAGTTGATTATCAATCTATCTTATATGTTATTTAAGATCTTGCATGCTTTCCGTTACTCGTAGATGCTTTGGCCAAGTAGATGCTTGTAACTCCAAGAGAGAGTATTTATGCTAGATAATGGGTTCATGTCTCCGTTTAACCTGGGACAGTGACAGAAAGTTCTAAGGTTGTGGATGTGCTGTTGCCACTAGGGATAACCTAACGATGCTATGTCCACGGACATATGTGTTTGTTTACATTACGCACTTTACTTAATGCAATTATCCGTTGCTTGCAACTTAATACCAACGGGGGACTCGGATGACAACCCGGCGGTGGATTATTAGTCATAGATGCTGTTGGATAACGATCTATGTATTATGTCGTAATGCCCAATTAAATATCATAGTAGTCAACATGTCATGTATATGCATTGTCATGCGCTCACTATTCGTCAATTGCCCAGCTATAATTTGTTCACCCAACATGTTAGTTATCTTTTATGGAGAGACACCACTAGTGAACTGTGGACCCCGGTCCATTCTTTTACACTGATTAAACAACCACAAACTGCAAACTATTCCTTTTTCATTCTCTGCAATTTAATACTCATTTTCCACACCATACGTTTAATTCTTTGTTTTCAGCAAGCCAGTGAGATTGACAACCTCCCTGTTTCGTTGGGGCAAAGTAGTTTGATTGTGTTGTGTGCAGATTCCACGTCAACAGTCTAGACTCCCTGCGACAGCTATTTTTCTGGCGCCGTTGACAACCTTCTGAAGAGTTGCTGCTCCTACTGGTTCGATAACCTTGGTTTCTTTCTGAGGGAAAACTTGTTGTTGACTACATCATACCTTCCTCTTGGGGTCTCCCAACGAACGTGTGTTTCACGTCATCACTTTCCCGAACACTTTTGCTATTGTTTTGTCTCTAATTTGTGTGATTTGGATGCAACTAACACGGACTAACGCTGTTTTCAGCAGAATTGCCCTGGTGTCTTGTTTTTGTGCAGAAAAGTCAACTTTCGGGAAAATCCACGAAAACTGTCGCAAACGTCCTATTTTTCCATAAGACCCACGGAGCCAGAAGGGGAGTCGGAGGCGGCGCACCAGGCCACCACGCCACCAGTGGGCGTGGCAGGAGGTGGGACCGCGCCCTCCTATGGCGTGGCCACCTCGGTGGCCCCCGACGCCGCCCTTTCGCCTACTTAAGACATCTGACCTAAAAACGTCGGGGGGTTCGTCATATTCCACGGAAACACATCGAAGCGCCGCCGCCTCCTCGAAACTCAATTCGGGGATCAGAAGTTCCGGTTCTGGCACCCTGCCGGGATGGGGATTCGGAGGAGATCATCGCCATCGTCATCGCCACCACCTCTCCATCAACCATCCATGATTCCCCCATCCATGTGTGAGTAATACCCGCTGTAGGCTGAGAGGGATAGTCGGGATTGGATGAGATTATTCATGTAATAATTGCCAGATTGTTAGGGCATGGTGCCTAGTATCCGTTGTTAGTGCTATATATCGTTGTTGCAACTTGTTGTGCTTAATGCTTGTCACCAGGGCCCGAGTGCCATGATCTCAGATTTGAACATGTTATTGTATCATGAAGATAATTGTGTTTTAGATCATACCTGCAAGTTGTATACACATGTCATTGTCTGGAACCCGAGGCCCCAAAGTGACAACAATTGGGATAACCGGAGGGGAAAGTTGTGATGTGAGGATCACGTGTGTTCATGAAGTGTTAATGCTTTGCTCCGGTACTTTTTTAAAAGGAGTACCTTAATTGTCAGTAGTTTCCCTTGAGGCCCCGCTGCAACAGGCTGGCAGGACAAAAGATGTTGTGCAAGCACTAGAAGAAATCTCGCCATGCACCACGAAGTTCCGCCGAGACCGTGGTGTATAGTGGCTTTTGGCCACGAAATTTTGCGGTTTTTTTTTTCGTGGTCGATGGTAGCAACGTCCACGAAATTCCAAATTCGTGGTCGATGCTAGCTTTTGCCCACGAAATTGGTGGAATTTCGTGGTTAGAAGCTAGTTTTTGGAATGCGCGGCAGCAATTGCCCATGAAGTTTCTGAAAATTCGTGGTTAGAGGATACGAGCGTTAGAATTTTTGACTGGGATCGACACACGTCATATAACGTCAAACGAGGCCATTTGCGCTCTTAAAACGTGGTACCACACACCCAGCGCTCATATCAAGATCTACGCTGCCTCTTTTTCGGTGGCTCCGTTACTCGATGCTGTTCTTTATGACGGCCCCACATGTCAGTGACCCATTATCATGTTGATCGATTCTTTGCCCAGATTTTCATCTCGTTGCTCCGTTCTTGCGACACTGTTCTTGCCGCGGGCTCCACCATGTCAGTGACTCGGAATCCTATTGATCGATTCTGGCCGACTTTTGTCTCCCGTTTGCTCCGTTCTTGCGAGGCTGTTCTTCACGCTGGCTCCACCATGTCAGTGACACATTGTTCTGTTGATCGATTCTGGCCGACATTTTTCTCCCATTGCTTCGTTCTTGCGATATTGTTCTTCACGCTGGCTCCACCATGTCAGTGACTCAGAATCCTGTTGATCGATTCTGGCCGACATTTTTCTCACATTGCTCTGTTCTTGCGATACTGTTCTTCACGCTGGCTCCACCATGTCAGTGACTCAGAATCCTGTTGATCGATTCTGGCCGACTTTTTTCTCCTATTTGCTCCGTTCTTGTGAGGCTGTTCTTCACGCTGGCTCCACCATGTCAGTGACTTATTGTCTTGTAGATCGATTCTTGCCCACTTTTTTATTCCCGTTGCTCTGTTTTCTTGCCGCTGGCTCCACCATGTCAGTGACTTATTGTCTTGTAGATCGATTCTTGCCCACTTTTTTATTCCCTTTGCTCTGTTTTCTTGCCGCTGGTTGATGACGTGAAACACACGTTCGTTGGGAGACCCCAAGAGGAAGGTATGATGTAGTCAGCAGCAAGTTTTCCCTCAGAAAGAAACCAAGGTTATCGAACCAGTAGGAGCAGCAACTCTTCAGAAGGTTGTCAACGGCGCCAGAAAAATAGCTGTCGCAGGGAGTCTGGACTGTTGACGTGGAATCTGCACACAACACAATCAAACTACTTTGCCCCAACGAAACAGTGAGGTTGTCAATCTCACTGGCTTGCTGAAAACAAAGGATTAAACGTATGGTGTGGAAAATGAGTATTAAATTGCAGAGAATGAAAAAGGAACAGTTTGCAGTTTGTGGTTGTTTAATCAGTGTAAAAGAATGGACCGGGGTCCACAGTTCACTAGTGGTGTCTCTCCATAAAAGATAACTAACATGTTGGGTGAACAAATTACAGCTGGGCAATTGACGAATAGTGAGCGCATGACAATGCATATACATGACATGTTGACTACTATGATATTTAATTGGGCATTACGACATAATACATAGATCGTTATCCAACAGCATCTATGACTAATAATCCACCGCCGGGTTGTCATCCGAGTCCCCCGTTGGTATTAAGTTGCAAGCAACGGATAATTGCATTAAGTAAAGTGCGTAATGTAAACAAACACATATGCCGTGGACATAGCATCGTTAGGTTATCCCTAGTGGCAACAGCACATCCACAACCTTAGAACTTTCTGTCACTGTCCCAGGTTAAACGGAGACATGAACCCACTATCTAGCATAAATACTCTCTCTTGGAGTTACAAGCATCTACTTGGCCAAAGCATCTACGAGTAACGGAAAGCATGCAAGATCTTAAATAACATATAAGATAGATTGATAATCAACTTGACATAATATTCAATATTCATCGGATCCCAGCAAACACAACATGTAGCATTACAATAATATGATCTTGATCATGTAGGGCAGCTCACAAGATCTAAACATGATGGCACAAAGTGGAGAGACAACCATCTAGCTACTGCTATGGACCCGTAGTCCAAGGATGAACTACTCACGCATCACTCCGGAGGCAGGCATGGCGATGTAGAAGCCTCCGGTGACGATTCCCCTCTCCGGCAGGGTGCCGGGAAGAGGTTCTGAACCCTCCCGAGCTAGGGTTGACGACGGCGGCGTCTCTGGAACTTTTCGTGGATATTTGCTCAGGTACTTAGGGTTTTCGCGTCGGGGGGAATAAGTAGGCGAAAGGGCGGCGGCTGCGGACCCCCGAGGGGCCCACACCACCCCAGGGCGCGGCAGAGGGGGGCCCGCGCCCTGGTGCGTGTGGCCTCCTGGTGGCCCTCCTCTGCTGCTCCTTCGCTCCGTCAGCGTGTTCTGGAAAAATAGGCACCCCCGTGTAGTTTCGTCCAATTCCGAGAATATTTCCAGACTAGCTTTTCTGGAATACAAAAACAGCAGAAAACAGGAACTGGCACTTCGGCATCTTGTTAATAGGTTAGTCCCAAAAAATGTATAAAAGTGATATAAAGTAGATGCAAAACATGTAGCAATTGGTATAAAACAAGCATGGAACATCAAAAATTATAGATACGTTTGAGACGTATCAGCATCCCCAAGCTTAGTTCCTACTCGTCCTCGAGTAGGTAAACGATAAAAACAAATAATTTTTGAGGTGACATGCTACTATCATAATCTTGATCATATAATATTGCAAGGCACATGTAAATGAAGTGATCCAAGTCAATGGTCTATAATTTGCTACCAAATAGATAATGAGTAAACAATGAATCACACAAGCTAAACGTTTTCATGAATAGTACTTTCGAGACAAGCATCAAACAGTTTTGCATAAGTGTTAACTCATAAAGCAATAGTTTCTAACAAAAGGTATTTAATCAACACAAAGGAAGAATTTAGTTTCAGCATTTGCTTCAACTTTCAACATATTTATCTCATGGATATTGTCAACACAAAGTAGTATAACAAGTCCAATACATTGCATATAACGCATGTTGTAACAAAGTTGACACTAGTGTTTGCTTGTGGAAGACAGAAAGAATAGGAAAACTGACTCAACATAAAAGTAAAAGAAAGGCCCTTCGCAGAGGGAAGCAGGGATTAAATCATGTGCTAGAGCTTTTAGGTTTTTGAAAGCATATAGAGATTGCATAAAATATTTGATACTCCTCCCAACCTTGCTAACACAAGCCATGGCTAACCGAATCCTCGGGTGCCTTCCATCAATCACATACCATGGAGGAGTATCTATTTTTGAGAGGTGTTTGTTAATTGTCAACGAATGGTAGCGGGTGAGAACAGTATTCTACCTGTCGAACGGACTTTTAAGAGCGGCTCCCATGAAGGACGTTATTTCTACCAGCAAGGCAGATCATCCCTCTTTCTCTTTGGTTTACACACATTCAGGTATTTCACTGTTTGTCATTGCTTACTGATGAATCAGGGCAAAAGTGTGAAGAGAATTAATTGGTTAAAGTTGTAATTAATTGGGACTGGGCACCCCGTTGCCAGCTCTTTTTGCAAGTTATTGGATAAGCGGATGTATATGCCACTAGTCCAGGTGTAAAAGTCCACTCGACAAATAGAATAAAGAATAACCACACTAATTCCTCATGAGCTAGTAAACATTGACACAAAAAGGGAATAATAACATTTTGAATAATTTAAAGGTAGCACATGAAAAATTTACTTGGAGTGGCAAGGAAATACCACATATAGGTAGTTATGGTGGACACAAATGGCATGGATTTTGGCTCAAGGATTTGGATGCACGAGAAGCATTCCCTCTCAGTACAGAGTTTAGGCTAGCAAGGTTATGTAAGCAAACAAGAATATCAACCCGTACACCAAGTTTTATATGACAAACATATTGCAAACGTTATAAGACTTCATACCGTCTTCCTTGTTAACCAAACCCTGTTATTAGAAAATATCTAGACCTTAGAGGTACCACCGATGCAAACCAAATTTTCAACAAGCTTTACGGTAGTTCTTCACTAATAGGCTTAACTCATGTGATGCACAATTTAATCATGATCTACTTGTTAACTCAAAACAATTGACAAGCATCAAGTTATCCATTTTAGTGATCTACAAGATTAAGCAAGTTTTTCCTTATACCAATTACCACATGCAACATTTTCTGAACCAACCAAACACCAATCAATTTATTTCATCAACTCTCCAAACAAATATAAGTGAAGCAAGAGAGTACTTTCTACAAAAGAAAGCTAATAGCTCTGACAAGAGATACATGAAAACAAGAGCTAAAAGCTGAACAGCGCTAGATATGAATACTCAACAAATATAAGTGAAGAATAGGAGTATTCTCATGAAAAAGCGGAGCGTGTCTCTCTCCCAATCAAGAATGCTAGGGTCCAGTCAAGCTTTATTGAAAATAAAAGTGCAATACTGAAAATAAAAGCACACAGACGCTCCAAGAAAAGCACATATGATGTGAAAGAATTAAAATATAGTTTCACTAGAGATGACCTGATAATTTTGACGATGAAGAAGGGGATCCCCAAGCTTAGACGCTTGAGTCTTCTTGAAATATGCTGGGGAGATCCATGGGAGCCTCCCCAAGCTTAAGCTCTTCACTCTTCTTGATCCTATTATATCATCCTTCTCTCTTGACCCTTGAAAACTTCCGTCACACCAAACTCAAAGTAGATCTCATTAGAGGGTTAGTGCATAATCAAAAATTCACATGTTCTGTAAAGACGCAATATGATTTGTTACTTTAAACATTAGCTACAGCCACTGATGTTATGTGAAGCTCTTCCACCCAAAAAAGAATTTCACTCAACACTAGTAAAAGAGAGAATGCAAAAATAAAAAGGCATAATCTGTCTAAAACAGAACAGTCCGCAAAGACGAATTTTTTCGAGGCACTTACGACGCTCAGATCGAGAAACTCTGAACTAATGAAAGTTTCAGACATTCATAAAGATTACGCACAAAAATTTCAGATTTTTTAACAATCTGGTGATTTTAGGAATTTCGTACAGTGAACAGCAAAAATCTGTTTCTGCGCAGCAATCAAAATTAAGCATCATCTTATCATTAGAGGCTACTCTTGGCACAACAATGCGAGAAAATAAAGATACAAAGGAGTTGCTACAGAAGTAAACAAACTCCTTGACTCAATAAAAGAAAAATTGCAGAAAAATAAAATGGGTTGCCTCCCATAAGCGCTTTTCTTTAACGCCTTTTAGCTAGGCACAAAGCATGCATCAAGTATTACCAAAGACATTGAAATCTCCAACCTTTCGGTGGGATCGTCCTTCTTAATTGGAAAGAAGAACCTTCGATTAATAGGGGTATTGAATTTCATAAACCCATACTTTGCATTAATAAATACTCCATTGTTCTTTAAAAAGGGTCTTCCAAGGACAATATTACCAGGAGATTTTGCAAGAATCATAAAATTAACAGGGACAGTCTTATTCTGAATAGTAACCTTAACATCGTTAATAATCCCTATACTTTTTATGATTGTTCCATCCGCATGAAAATGAAAAACAGGGTAACTAACCATATTATCATATTTTAATAAATCATAAACCATTTTTGGCATGATGGACATTGTAGAACCAAGATCACAGTAGGCACGGAACTTTTCATTACCAATATTAATCTCAATGAATGGTTCCCAATCATTTTTTAACTCAACTAAAGGTTGTTCTTTAGATTATGGCTCAGAGTTAAATCATCAATTGACTTTTCTATTTTATCTAGCTTAGAGAATATCCCAGTTTCATCCACTAGTGGAAAAATTGCCAAACCACTCAAAATATTATGAGCTTTCATTGAATCAATCTCAGAAAAGGTTTCCCCTACCATGGTATCTAGAGCAAGTTGATAACAGAAAATAAACCATGGTAGAAATTTTTATAAGAACTCTCAAGTCCATCTTAGGTTGCACCTTCTTGTGCAATTCCAAAATTCTCGCCCAGGCATTCCTAAAGGATTCCCCACCTTCCTGCCTAAAAGTAATAATTTCTCCCACAGGTGGCACTACGGAAAAAGGAGCAGAGCTAGACATGAACTAACAGAAAACAAAACTGAAAATAAACTAAATGCAAGTAACTAATTTTTTTGTGTTTTTGATAATTGAAAGCAAACAAGATAAAATAAAATAAACTAAGCAAGACAAAAACAAAGTAAAGAGATTGGAAGCGTGAAACTCCCCTTGCAGAAGACTGCTGTCTCCCCGGCAACGGCGCCAGAAAAATAGCTTGATGACGTGAAACACACGTTCGTTGGGAGACCCCAAGAGGAAGGTATGATGTAGTCAGCAGCAAGTTTTCCCTCAGAAAGAAACCAAGGTTATCGAACCAGTAGGAGCAGCAACTCTTCAGAAGGTTGTCAACGGCGCCAGAAAAATAGCTGTCGCAGGGAGTCTGGACTGTTGACGTGGAATCTGCACACAACACAATCAAACTACTTTGCCCCAACGAAACAGTGAGGTTGTCAATCTCACTGGCTTGCTGAAAACAAAGGATTAAACGTATGGTGTGGAAAATGAGTATTAAATTGCAGAGAATGAAAAAGGAACAGTTTGCAGTTTGTGGTTGTTTAATCAGTGTAAAAGAATGGACCGGGGTCCACAGTTCACTAGTGGTGTCTCTCCATAAAAGATAACTAACATGTTGGGTGAACAAATTACAGCTGGGCAATTGACGAATAGTGAGCGCATGACAATGCATATACATGACATGTTGACTACTATGATATTTAATTGGGCATTACGACATAATACATAGATCGTTATCCAACAGCATCTATGACTAATAATCCACCGCCGGGTTGTCATCCGAGTCCCCCGTTGGTATTAAGTTGCAAGCAACGGATAATTGCATTAAGTAAAGTGCGTAATGTAAACAAACACATATGTCCGTGGACATAGCATCGTTAGGTTATCCCTAGTGGCAACAGCACATCCACAACCTTAGAACTTTCTGTCACTGTCCCAGGTTAAACGGAGACATGAACCCACTATCTAGCATAAATACTCTCTCTTGGAGTTACAAGCATCTACTTGGCCAAAGCATCTACGAGTAACGGAAAGCATGCAAGATCTTAAATAACATATAAGATAGATTGATAATCAACTTGACATAATATTCAATATTCATCGGATCCCAGCAAACACAACATGTAGCATTACAATAATATGATCTTGATCATGTAGGGCAGCTCACAAGATCTAAACATGATGGCACAAAGTGGAGAGACAACCATCTAGCTACTGCTATGGACCCGTAGTCCAAGGATGAACTACTCACGCATCACTCCGGAGGCAGGCATGGCGATGTAGAAGCCTCCGGTGACGATTCCCCTCTCCGGCAGGGTGCCGGGAAGAGGTTCTGAACCCTCCCGAGCTAGGGTTGACGACGGCGGCGTCTCTGGAACTTTTCGTGGATATTTGCTCAGGTACTTAGGGTTTTCGCGTCGGGGGGAATAAGTAGGCGAAAGGGCGGCGGCTGCGGACCCCCGAGGGGCCCACACCACCCCAGGGCGCGGCAGAAGGGGGCCCGCGCCCTGGTGGCGTGTGGCCTCCTGGTGGCCCTCCTCTGCTGCTCCTTCGCTCCGTCAGGCGTGTTCTGGAAAAATAGGCACCCCGTGTAGTTTCGTCCAATTCCGAGAATATTTCCAGACTAGCTTTTCTGGAATACAAAAACAGCAGAAAACAGGAACTGGCACTTCGGCATCTTGTTAATAGGTTAGTCCAAAAAATGTATAAAAGTGATATAAAGTAGATGCAAAACATGTAGCAATTGGTATAAAACAAGCATGGAACATCAAAAATTATAGATACGTTTGAGACGTATCACTGGCTCCACCATGTCAGTGACTTATTATCTTGTAGATCGATTCTTGCCCACTTTTTTATTCCCGTTGCTCTGTTTTCTTGCCGCTGGCTCCACCATGTCAGTGACTTATTGTCTTGCAGATCGATTCTTGCCCACTTTTTTATTCCCATTGCACCATTCTTGCGATACTGTTCTTGCCGCTGGCTCCACCATGTCAGTGACTTGTTGTTCTGTAGCTCGATTCTTGCCCACTTTTTATTCGGTTGCTCTATTTTCTTGCCGCTGGCTCCACCATGTCAGTGACTTATTGTCCTGTCGATCGATTCTTGCCTAGTTTTTTATTCGGTTGCTCTGTTTTTGTTGCCGCTGGCTCCACCGTGTCAGTATTTGCCGTTGGCTCCACCATGTCATTGACTCAGAATCTTGTTGATCGATGCTAATGATTTTTTATCCCGTTGCTCTGTTGTGTGAGACGCTGTTGTAGCCGGTAGGTCCTCCATGTCAGTGACTCAGTATACTCCTGATCGATTCTAGCAAACTTTTGACCTTGCTAATGGCTGGCGATGCAGGTGGGTTATGGTCTAGACGGTGGGTCCTGATTGTCAGCCTCTTTGTGCAAGGTTTGCCTCCTCAAAAGACTGAATATAACTAAATCGACACTCTTCTCATTGTCGGCCTCTCTACTCAAAAATGTTTTGGTGGTCATTTTTCATTCTGTTGCGCCCGCAGTTTTGACCTTGTCAATGGCTGGCGGTGCAGGCGGATTATGGTCTAGACGGTGGGTCCTGCCTATCAGCCTCTGTGTCCAAGGCTTGCCCCCTCAAAATACTGAAGATAACTGAATCGAACCTCGACTAGAGTTATGGTCTAGTCGGTGGGTCCCCCATGTCAGCCTCTCTGTGCAAGGTTTGGCTCCTCAAAATACTGAAGATAACTGAATCTGACCGGTGATTATTACTGCTTGTGGTGGTCATTTCTCTCGGTTGCGCCCGCAGTTTAGACCTTGCTAATGGGTGGCGATGCAGGCAGGTTATGGTCCAGACGGTGGGTCCTGACTGTCTGCCTCTCTGTGCACGGTTTGCCTCCTCAAAAGACTGAATATTTCTGAATCGATACTCTCCTCATTGTCGGCCTCTCTACAGCTCTACTCAGAAATGTGTGTGCCGTGCTGATGTTCCCATGATTTGGTGGTCATTTTTCATTCTGTTGCGCCCGCAGTTTTGACCTTGTTATTGGCTGGCGATGCTGGCGGGTTATGGTCTAAACGGTGGGTCCTGCCTGTCACCCTCTCTGTGTGCAAGGCTTGCCCCCTCAAAATACTGAAGATAACTGAATCTAACCTGTTCTGACTATCGGCCTTTCTCTCAGAAACGTGTTTGTGCTAAGGGTTGTCGATGCGTGCATGCGGGTTATGGTCTAGATGGTGGGTCCCCCATGTCAGCCTCTCTGTGCAAGGTTTGCCTCCTCGGAATACTGAAGATAACTAAATCCAACCCCTTCTGACTGTCAGCCTCTCTCTTCAGCTCCGTTGATATTCCCGTGATTTTTACTGCTTGTGGTGCACAGTGGGTCCTGGCTGTCAGCCTCTCTGTTCAAGGTTTTGCGTCCTCAAAATACCGAAGATAACTGAATCGAACCTCTCCTCACTGTCGGCCTCTCTCTTCAGAAACGTGTGTGCTCTTCACTTTTCATTCGGTTGCGACCTCAGTTTTTGAAACAAAAGAACGCAGTTTTGACCTTCTATCCTCTCTGTGCCTATTTGATTCAGTATATGTGATGGTATTCTTCTTAAATCATTACCTATTTCTGCCTTACAAGTGACTATTTACATACGAGCATTATATTTTTGTTTCATTTGTGGAAATTGTGGGCAGCCAGGATTCGAAAAAAAAAATTAGGGAGGTAACAGTGAGTGATTATTCTGTCTATTGTCGCCTATTCATACTTACATCATTTCATCTAACACAACTATCACAATAATATCATACCATATTCAGAAACATTCATATATATATATTAGTTTTCAGTGGACCGGTTTGCCAATACTAGCAGTTCACATCACCAAACTTTTTAAGTTCAGAGTGGTACTAGCTACCCAACATATCACAAAAGACTTGCTAGCCAGTAAAAACACATAGTGAAAGACCAGCATCAGGGCAGTTGTAGAAGGCAAAGACACATATGTCGTTCTCCTTGATTTTGCAGGCCTTCACAATAGTCTCCCAACGAGCTGTAATCATCGCACGTGCATCATTCTTGTCTATCTTGATCCGCACAGAGTGACAGCTATTACAGTCATGCTGTGGTAAATAAACGGGCAGGTTTTCAATTGTGTCATCAAGGAACACTGTCAGGTGGTTGTCAGTAAACTTCGTTGAAGAGCTCTGAAAATATAAAGTTAGAGCTGGTTAATTGCCTTGTTCATTGTGGATAGAAAATTAAAATAGGCTTAGTGTTTACCATCTTATACTTGGGAGGGACAGTATGTGACTTTCTCATGGTGCAAATGTAATAAGGTATATCAGGTTTCGGCGCAGCATCAACCTCATCTCTAAGAAGAGTAGTCTGAGCCTCAGACAGCTTAACACGATTGGCAAAGAAGCAATATTTGTCAAACGTGTCCCTCCCTATGATACCTGGACCTAAATGCAAGGAAAAACAATTAAGAGACAAATTTATAACTGAAAACTAAGCTAATCCGGATGATAAATAACCACAGAATCAAAGGTAAATACCTCGAAAGGTAAACTCCTTCTTCATTCTCTTGTTCGGGTACCCTTGAAACCCTGTTACCTTTATGACAAGTAGATTAAATATTCAGTTAACAGTTTATACTGTTATTTGGCAAAGAAAGAAGCCATTATTTACGCCTAAACTGACAAAATATTAAATATATACACGTAACAGATAAGAATGCCAGCGCTACTGCTTGTGGCAGTTTTGTATAATCATCGTCCAAGCATTACTAGGGCTCTTCAAAAGAGCTGATGCAGTTATAATCACCAGCAAAGGAAACAGCTGGGACTCATACTAGTAAAGCTTAATCGGTGAATCCAATGTGATTAATTGTGGCGATAGAACCCTAGCTAGATTTGATATGCAGAAAATGCTATTGTTTTCGTTAATACAAAGAAACACTAGTTTTAAAAACCCCAATTATCATCAACTAAGTACTGGGAGATCTCAAGTACAGGTGCATCCTAGTGAGTTTAGGACGACTTACATCCAGATTTGATGCAAAGAAACAATAGTGTCAAAAACCCCAATTTTCATCGACTAAGTACAGGGAGATCTCATGTACAGGTGCATCCTGGTGATTTAGGATGACTTACAGACAGAATTGATGGTGTCGCCGCTGGATACATGCCCGCGGGAGATGGTGCCGTGGCCGCCGGAGAAGATGGAGTCGCCGAAGGTTCAGAAACGGATGTAGATCCTTTCGCCGCCAGCATCTCCGTAAGAGATACCTGACGGTCTTCAAGCTCGTCTAGCAGGCGGAAACCCCAATCAGCCCCAGGGATGCATCTCAGTTGATGTTCCTCTGCCTCGGCGGCCGCTGGGCGGCTGGAAGGAGGCGAGGGGTTCATGGCAGGATAGGGGAGTGAAGTGAAGTGAAGCAGGTGGGGTGCGCGAGAGAGAGAAGAGAGGGGGGGTCTCGGAGACTGGGACAGAAGGTACAGCGCATATCGCCTCTCCTTTTTTTTTTTTATTACAGCTCCTATCCCTGGCCTGGGCCAGCACACAGCAGTTCTTTCCTCCTACTCGGACTGACGCATTTGGCGGCCAGCATCGAGTACTCGAAAAAAAAATGGAAGTTGTCTTCTAAAAAGAAGAGCTAAAGGAGGTGCGTATAAAAACGCGGATCCCTTGCGAGAAAAAATGCTGCTTAAATGAAGTTAAAAGTAAGAGTTACGTGGTTTCTAAACAAGATACTAAAAACGACACCAGCTAAGAGATCAATCAGGATGCTGATATTTAGATACATTAAAACTAAGTATCAGGATATAAGCCTCAGGGAATCTCTGGCTGGTCTGGGACGAGCCAGATCGGTGTCGCGAACATTTGCTCCGAGTGTTCTGGCTCCTCGTACTTCAGTGATGAGCCTATGGCAGGCCCCCCATTGACAGGCATGCGGTTCCAATCTGGAATTGGCTGTGGGCGATGTTGGGCGCACCTGTGTGTAGCAAACACACAGTCTGGTTTAAACACTGGGAGAGCTTCCTGAGCAGCAGCTGGTTCAGAAATTGCAGGGGCGTCGATGAAGACATGAGAGTTTATTCCAACAAACAGTGATTTCCCGTCCAGATGTTCCTGTCTGATCCATTCTGGGGTTAAGGGGTCCTCTCCCCGATAGGCATTCCTCTTGAAAACGTGGCAGCGTAGCGAGGGATAAGATAGCAGCTCTGTCCCCATGTATGATATTGGATCACCTACGCTGTTTCTTGCCCCCCGGGTATGAATCCACAAGAGCGTGTCGTTGTACTCTGTCACTGCCAGGTACCAGCAGCGCGATGCAATCTCTTCAGCAGCACCGCCACCAGCAGCTTGGACGTTTGCCGGCTCTTCAGCAGCACCACCACCAGCTTCCACGTTTGCCGGCTCTTCGATCACTGGAGCATGAATTGTACGTGGGCCTGCCAATACACCTGTGTGTGTTTTCAATCATTAAAAATGTTTCTGGCAATGCAGCCGCAAGTAAAAAATTAAACTTCACTTCTAAATAAACAGGACTCACCCCAATTAAACGGTTCCCAAACCAGAACATCTCCACGCGGTTCTGTAACCGCGTATATGCGGTCAATCCGTCCATCTATATAACTAGTGCAACGCAATCAACATACTTTGCTGGCGCAAGATAATCGTTTGGCAGGATAGTCCATTTCGGGCAATCGCTTTTATGTACCATAGCGATTAATTTGTCAAACACCGCTATGGCGCTGTAATCCCATACGCCAAAGGGGTCTTGGGACGGTTTAGCTGTGATTTGTATCTTCAACAGTTCAATGCTAGCACGCTTGTGGTGGTAACTGAATGGGGAGGGGGCGCCCCAGCTGGCACCTGTTGGGTAAATTTCCACACTATCCAGAGGTGGCAGATGGAGCTTCTGCCCTGTGAAGACATTTTGGATATACCAGCTAGCCTCCTTGTCCACCCGCACAAATGCGACCCATTCTCCGAACGCACCCGCCCAGTGCTTCTTTACAGGTGCTTCACCGTCATGAGTATGTACAAATGTGTCCACTATCGGTTTGTCCAGTGGCATAAGAGCCGCCGCGATCCCCTGCAATAGATAATCTTCAAAAATCTCCATGCATATATAATGTTCGACAGAAGGAAAAGCCCATTGTTGCAAAGAACTACTTCCTCCGCATCAAAATATAAGATGTACTGATATATTGAGCGTTTTTTCTGATGCAGATGTAGCTACAGACTTGTTAGTATGTAGATTCTCTCATTTCAACCCGTATGTGGTCCGTATTCAAATATGAAAAACATCTTATATTTTGGTACGGCAGGAGTACAAATACTTTTTCACACAGTATTTTTCACTAAATCGCAAAGTTATCCTCAAATGCGTAGAATGTAGAATCAAGGAGTGTTTGAGTGCATTTTCCTCGGAAAAAAACTGAATGTAGTTTTAAAATAAGAGCACCCACAGTGTGTGCCAAATTTGGGTGCCAAATTGGACATTTGGCTTTTGGCACTGGCTCCCTCCGTTGTGGGATGCCAAATTGGAAAGCCAAAGCCAAAAAAATATGGCGTGGGAGCAAGTGGAAGAGCCGATGGCAAATCTTGTGATGGAATAAAAAAATGCACTCTCTCTCATCGATTATTCTGGTTAGCACATGAGAGAGGAGAGTATTCTATTTAGATTGAGTTAGAGTTGAGACCTACATGTAAGCAAATTTGGCTATGGCAACATTGTGCATGTTTAACAGAATTTGGCGATGATGCTATTTCTATCTACGTGGCCAGTTTGGCTTTGGCAATACTGTACTAGAAAAGGCTGAACTTATTACTTACCTCCTCATCATGATCGTCTGGCCAATTCTTGGGGTCAGAGTGGAGTAGGTTCGGCCAGTTGAATAGGTTCCTACTGGATTCCACAATTCCTCGACGCATGCCCATCATGCCGTGAAAGAGGCGACCGATGCTGAGGACGTCGGCGCGCTCGGTGATGTTCGACAGCGGTCCGTAATGGAGGTTGCCCCATCCCATATCCTGACTGTAGCGATCAGAAATCTTACGCTTCATCTTACGCTGCATCTTGGAGAAACTGCCGAATGTTATTTTGGGGATGGGTGGCCTATGAGTTTATCAGATGGAATGCGGGAGGGCCGGGAGGCTAGTGGGGGTGGGTTAGCGGTTCCATATTTTATTGCGGTTGAGATCTTCAGTTGTTCGTGGGGGTCGAGAGAAGTAGCAGGCGAAGCGGCAGAGGAACACGACTAGAGGGTTGCGTAGCGGCGCCCGGATCAGCCCCGCTCTAATCAAAATTAGTAATACTAAGGTGTCTAAACAAGGTTATCTATACGTGTTGAGATTAGGTTCTCCCTGAAAAGAAATAGTCGCTCCCAATATTTGCTCGATTTATACCAACTTTTGTGTACAAAGAAATGATTTCGTACGAAAACCTAAGGAATTCAACCAGTTCCTCATAATTCGTAGGAGAATCCTTTGAATCAAAGAGGCCCTAATTCGTGTTATGGTGATTTTATGAAAGTAATAATACAAAAGTGAGCTCTGAACCAAAAAAAATACAAATGTGAGCTCACCTTGACCGGTATCGTCGCCGCGAAGCCTCGGAAAGGCATCTGACTGCTCGGCCATCAGCAGGGTCGCACCCTGCATGAACTTTACCAGCATAGCGGCTGCCAAGATATCGCCGATTTGGAACTCCGGCAGCCTCTGATCGGGGTCGAGCGCCCGCGTGATTCAGAATTTGAAGTACCAAGCCCTGGGCTCCGACGAGGGTAGTTTGGTACTCGGCCCCGCACGAACCTCCCAAATCTGTGTTTCGCAGTGGATACCCATCTGTATCCCATGGATGCCGACACCGTCAAGTGAACTGTCGCACTTGTGGCACAAGTCCGAGCTGGGACTGTCGTATGTTGCGGCCGCCAGCGACGTCCCCCCGGCAGCGCCATGGCCTGAGGCGGTAAGCTCGTTGACGAAGCCAAAGCCATGGACGGCTGGTGCTTTTTTGCGGCGGCAGCTTCCTCCTGGGCGCCCCCCGCAGGCCGCCCCCGATGCATGCCTCGGCCCTGACCCCACTTTGCTGTCGCTGCCTGGGTCGTCGCTGAAACCTGGGACGCTGCCGCTAAATGAGAGACCCCTTCCTCCTCGCCTCCCACTCCCAGATCGAAGGGCGCCAGGAGTCGAGCCGCGGCGAGACACAGATCCGCCTGCATGACCGCACACCGTGGGTAGACCGACATTAGCGAGCTTTTAGCGCACACCCCTCCTAGGTTGAGTTGTGGAGCCGAGGCTTGAGGAGTCGACATTTGAAGAAGGTGAACTCTTCACAGCCTTCTCTCACATATGTTTCGGACGGAAGTGCAACGAAAACCGAGAAGTTTGAAGTTTTGAATTGCCGGCCGCCCAAATCCACCGACCTTACGCTACAGTATATCCTATGGGCTTTTTATGTCGGTGTCTGCAGGTCGCTCTGGTCAACTGGCATGTCGATTACAGCTCCATGGCGTGCTGCTAGCATAGCTAGTACAGCTGTAATCTACTCGTGTCAAATCATTTTGAAAGGACTAGACCCGGTAGTAAAATGTAATTAAAAGGAAATAAGCAGAATTACGGTTGACTGAGGGAGTAGCCTTCTGTTTAATTTAGGCACAGAGACCTTGGACTCTATCCTCTCCCCCGCTACAGTACTAGGAGAGCGATTTGTGAATCCCCCGTGCGCTCCACCTCTCCGGCGGCGACTTCGCCGGCTCCCCTCCCCTCCCCTCCGCCGGCCGCTCCGGCGGCGGGAGGGTGGGGGAGCCCCGGATCCCAGCTTATGTACAGGTAGGTGTGTGTGGGTGCTTCTCCAGCGGCGGTGGCGAGGTGGTGCGGCTGGGGTGGTGTTTTGCGGTGGCGGTCGTCCTCGTCGATGGCGCGGCTCGGTGGAGTCGAGCCATAGACCTGCCTCCCCTGGTTCGTGCGCAGCTCCTGGGACCTGTGGCACGGGCCCTTCCCCCGCCGGCGGCCGTGGTGCGGCGGCGCCGGATCTTCAAGTTTCCGGAAGTTTCTGATGTGTTGAAGCCAGGCGGTGACGACGGTGGTGCAGGGTGGAGTCTCTTTGGAGTCGAGGTCCGTCGACTTCCCGTCCGCAGGGGGACTCCGCCGATCCAAGGTTTGGGAGGAGCAGCGGCGGCGCGCCGGCGGCACGTTCTGCTTCATCTTCGTCTCCGAGCTCCAGAAGGACTACTTTGTAATTTCATCTTTGTTCTGGGGTGTTCTGTAAGGACCTGGTTTTAATGTATCGGATCTTCCTTGCAAAAAAAAAAAAAAAGAGTAGCCTTCTGTTTAAGCACATCTGAAGACAGTTTCGAACCAATGTTTAAGATATCGTTTATCGTTTACGGCTCGGTCTGCCTCATATCTGAAGATAATCGCATATCGACCGATAAATCGGACTTATCGTTCACCTATTTATATATCTACTACTTTTGTTTTGTAAATTCAAAGTTTCAGCACTGAAAATTCAAGAATATGTTATGGAAAACAAACATTGAAGTATTGGACATGAGTGTTAACTTGATTCCTCGTCTTTTGAATCGACAAAAGTGTCAAATGTTGAGCTAACGTACAGTTCCAGAAGAGTATCGGCTGATGAATTGGTTGTCAGACAGATAAATCGAGGCAGCATCCCAATATATATGTGGCGAAATTCGAGCTAGATCGGCCGATAAATCGGCAATCATACTCATAAAATGGGCGACATCTGTTAACTCGGACAATATGATGTAATCTTATCGATCACCCACGATTCACGATTAATCGTCGATTAATAAGCATATCGGCCAAATTTTTAACACTGATTTTAATTTTCTCAGGAAGATTTGAGCAAGTTTTCTTTATAAGAATTTTCTCATATTTGGCCCTTAAATTGATTTCCCATTTTATTTATGGGTGCAGAAATCTTTTTTGTTGTTTTGTGAAGAACTACCTTATATATGTATGAGCCAAATTAGTGTCACTGCAATTTTTTCACATAGTTCACCTCTTGGGACAACCAACTATGATATGTGACGAATTTTATTGGTTTGTAGATATTTCTTTCTTCGAGTTTCGGCTGATTTTTTTAAAGCAACTCAGTGTTCTATTCGTGTTTAATTGTTTGGTCGCGAGTTTAACAGAGTAAACCTCTTGGGAGAACCAACTACCATATGTGACGAATTTAATTTGATTCGGGATTTTTTTTTTGTGAGCTCCTGTTGATTTTCCAAAAGCAACTCGAATTTGGTCTATGCGTGTTTAACAGTTTGGTCGTAAGTTTTGACACAATTCATTCTAATGTACCCTAGTATGATTCCATGCAGTTGAAAGAAAGAAAATTCAAACATTTAAACCGTTGCCAACCATTTTGCAAACTTTGTAAGAAGCTTTGAGTCACCGACGTGTGGACCCCACAATGAGTGGGGCCCACGTGCACTTGTGTCACCGACGTGTGGACCCTACAATTAGTGGAACCCACGTGCACCTGACATTGACCCCTTTGACGGCCATTATGCAGTAGGTGATCGATGTTGGTGCCTCTCGTGAATGATACAATTTTCAAATGCATAGGAGTAGGTCCTTGCACGTAGCCTTGGTCTAACATTGCACGGTTCCTTCAACTCGTCTGCGCTGCTGTCTCCTTTTATTCTCTCTGGTGATCGTCCTCTCTCTCTTCGTATTTTTTTCCATTTGCGACTGCTGTACCAGAGCCCTTTCAAGACATCCGAGCTTAGAGGCTTCCTGCGGAAGGAAGAGAGAGTTTGGAAAACTCTATTTTAATCATCGATTTTGGCGGGCCACCCTAGTCGGCCGAACACGTAGCGATCAGGGTCACGACCGACATAGGCCAAACTGGCACCACTGCAACCTAGGGCTTTATTCCTCTAATATGCGGAACGGACCCATCCGGACGAGGTGGAAGGGCTTTCTGTCTCCCTCTAATTTAATCAATATTAGCAATAATTAACCAGGTTTAGCAATAATTAATCAAGATTAGGAATAATAATTAATCCAGTTTAGAAAATACTAAATCGAGTTTAGAATAATTCCATTCCATTCTCATCCCATTTCGAAACCGAACACAAGAATGGAACGGTTCCGTGACAATTTTTTGTCCAAACCGAACACAGAAATGAAACGGTTCCAAGACAACGGAATGGAATGGTTCCTTCACATTCCGAAACCGAACACCCCGCTCTGCTACACTACCTCGATATCATTTTTTCTCGAATTTTAGGACTGTATGAGACACGTAGGCACTTTTCCCAAAAAAAAACTTAAATCTGTACTTTTGCGTTTCAAAATAATATCAGAAACCCCAAACGTCAAGATCAAACCCTTTTCTTTTCCAAAATTAAAATAAAATGAAATCTGCATTTTCTATGTTCATAAAAAAATAGACATAAATTATAGGGCTGTGCAAACTTTTGACGAACAATTCTTCGCATGTTCGCACGGGAAAAGTGACAAGTGTGGCAATATTTCAAAATTTCAAAGAAAAAATATTCACCTATCAAGATCTCGGGGCTTTTTTTTTCACCCAAACAAATTATTCTTTTAAATTTTGCACGGTGGTAGATCTCGGTACTATCGCTGTCGTGGTGGTATCACGGCAGATGCCATAGGATGGCTAAAGTGTGGGGCCGATGGACGCTGGTGGAATCCGGGAGAGGGCTAGCGCGCTAAGAAGCGTACACGAAGAACACACAAGCACACCAGGATCTACCCAGGTTCAGGGCCCTCGTGAGGAGGTAAAGCCCCTACTCCTGCCTATCTCTCTCTATATATCTCGGTATCACAAATACAAGCTTGCTCCTTGAGCTGTATAACACAACAATGGTGCAAAGCACAAGATAGAAGATGAAGCTGTGTGGGGAAGTGTATCTCAGGGCACCGTCCCTCACGCAGGAGGGGGTGAGGGCATATATATAGGCTAAACCGGGTTACCGGAATACCCTTCCACTTGCAACGGTCACCTCTCCGTACCGGCACTGCAGACACGCACGCCTGCACGTCATGATTGTCTCTGCATAGTGGACAGGACGTGGCTTGCCCATGTCCAGTCCCATGTCTCTGCTCCAAAGTACGCCCGAGGTCAGCGACAAGACAGGGCCTGCCCATGCCTCTGCCTCGCAGTCTGTCCCCGGATAAACCGGAGTCAGCGGTGGAATGATGGCCTGCCATCTCGGTCTCCTGCACGCCCCCGTGTCATGCGCTTCTGTGTCAGGCGCTCCCGTGCCTGACGGGAGGTGACATGAGCATTGACTCTTGTCCGACATATGGATAACCCGGCATGGATATGCCGGATCCTCCTTCCTCAAATATCCTTCCCTGCACATATGTAAACACACAAGTTACGGACATACATATGTCGGTTATGTTATCTCGGATCTCTTGTCTCGGTCGCCTTATGCCGGCTAGCACCAGCATGGCACCCGGTCCCTTCTGGCCCTGGTTACCTCGGTAAGCCTATCTCGGTTTGCACCTGTACCACACTCTGAAGCCTGGTCATGCCGGTTTTACTGTAACTTGGCCCACATCTGGGCATTGCTTTTACCTCAACATGACCCTACCCGGGGGTAGCCCCCCGACATTAGTCCCCGAAGCTGGTGCGGTCCTGCAGCCTTGGATGAAGGGCCACATCAGGTTTAACCAACCGAAACAGCCATAGCATTCGACATTACCATGTCGGTTCAACCGTAAAGCCATGAACAACCTCTTCCACTGATTCCGACATAAGCTCCAGTGTCGGTTTTCTCCGACACTATAATTCTGCTGACAGAGCAAGTCAAGCTTTCTCGACCAACTCAACTTAACCCAACCATCCGACATTCACATGTCGGTTTATTGCAAGCTTCAAAGACCAAACTTTACTCAACCTCCGAGATTTACCCTTGTGCCGGTCTCTCCGACACAGAAAGATTCCCACAATCTCTCAAAGATCTCTCCGCAACACGTGGCAGAGAGATGCTGCGCGCTGCCTCGATTTCTGAACACGGACAGACACATCTCTGCATGCACGCCGCCCACATCACGCGCCGTCAAGTCTCAGAAGCACTCGAGTACCTTTGACCGTGGCGCGTCTCCTAGATTCCCGCCATTAACCGCACGCGATCACGCCGCGGGCCGTTACCACCTTGTGGCCCACGATGCGGCGGATCGTGCGGCCGCAAACACCGCAACCGCGCCGATCGTGCGCGGTTAATCCGCGCGCCCGATGCGGTAACTGCACGCGGTAAAATAGGAAACCGCACGCGCGCCGTACCCATAAATAGGGGGACGTGCACATCTCCTTGCCCTCTCCGCATCCTTCTTCTTCCTCTTCTCCCCCTGCGATATCGTCGCCGCCGCACAGTGAGCTTCACCACCGCACGACGCCGGATCTCGCACGCCACCGCCCACCGGAGCACCTCGCGCCGCCACTGGACACGCGCAACTCCGGCAAGCCCCTCGCACCTTCGCCCTGCATCACCGTCGCAATCTCCGGTAAGTTCATCTCCCTTGGCATCGCCGATGAAACGTGTTCATCCTCTCCGGCGAACTTTGCTCATCTTCCCCGACGGACTTCTTTTCTCCTCCGTAGATGCCATTGCCCGTAATTGCTTAGATCCCTTTTAGATCTTCTTCACCGTGCCTCTTAACAATCTTGCAATAGTTTCTCCGCGGGTTTTCACAAGTTTCAACTCACAAGTTCTTGTATTTATCTTCTATTTATTTTTCCTCGTAGATCTTTCCATCAACACTTAGCCACAGAAACGTGTTTCCCGCCACTTATGCACTTTTCCTACGTTGCCCAAATGTTCCGAGATACCTATCTCGGTTCCTTTATAGCCTGAATACTCCGAGATACTTATCTCGGTTCCTCTATTGCACACATACTCCGAGACACTTATCTCGGTTCTTCTGTCTCTTTTGCAGATCTCTTCCGAGATGTCAACCAGCAATACCCCGGAACCTGCCGAGGATATCGTTGAGGGAGAGCGCGCGGGTGGGAGGGTTCCGACGTAAAACAGGACGAGATAGACTGGCTAGTCCGGACCAAACGCATTCCGGCACAAGTGATATGCCGGGTTCCCGGCAAAGAGGCCGAGCCGAAGCTGAAAACCGGCGAGCGCGTGGTCTTCGTCGCGCACTTCGAGCGCGGCTTTGGACTCCCGGCGAGCGAGTTCTTCCGGTCCTTCTTGGATCGGTTCCGGCTTCAACCTCACCACCTTCCAGCCAACGCCATTACCACGCTCTCTGCGTGTGTCTCTTTCTCCGAGGGATACCTCGGACTTTGGCCCACGGTAGAGCTCTGGGCCAAATACTTCCAACTCCGGAAGCAAAGTGTCCCGGATCCGGAGAACAAGAACTTCCCCAAGGAGATGACCCCGTGCGGAGCTGCTACCATCATACCTCGGAAGGGTTCCGTGTTACCTCGGATTCAAGGGCTGGAGTCATGCCGGAAATGGCAGCGCACATTCTTCTACGTGAAGAACCCGGACAGCCCAAACAATGCTGATTATCTGAACCTGCCGCTATTCAACATCGCCACCCCCACTGAACAGTTCAACTGGTCCCTCAACCCGAAGGACCTGAACATCGAGATCAACCAGATCCACAAGGTCGTGGAGGAGCTGGTGAAGGCAGGACTAACAAGCGATGATCTCCTGAGGACCTTCATCAGCCGCCGAGTTTCCCCCCTCCAAGACCGAGTTCACAAGATCTGCCACATGAGTGGCCAGTATGATCCAACTCGGATCAGCACCCACGAGCTGAGCAAAGCCGAGATCAGAAGACGTGTCAAGGCAATTGCCCGCACGCTGATGACCGAGGAATGGGAATGGGGTTTGAACCTCATAACAGAACTCGGCTTCCGGATCAAGTAAGTAACCTTGCAACTTACACCGACATACTTTTCCTACCGAGGTAACTTTATGCCGGTCCCGTAATCCGCACATAAAGTAACTCGGTTTTACTGCTTCTGGCTTGCAGAGGTTTACCCGGCAGAAGACTGAAGATGGAGAGGATCCCTCCGCCAAATGGGGCCAAGATATCCCTGCCCCGGACGTCGCCGAGGTAGAAGATCCGGATGACGAGGATCAGCTGCCAATACCAGAGCTGGCGCCCCTACCCCGGGTAAGCCTCGAGCCCGAGCTTCCATCCGAGATTGGTCAGATGATGATGACTCGAAATGCTAGAGGTAATTGACGCTCGTCCCATCGCCTTTGCTCCCCAGCCCCGGCATCAACTAACCCGGGTGGCTCTGCCCCGAGTGCACGCCCTGCTACCTCGGGCAAACAAGTGGCATCTCGCAAGCGCGCAGAGACCGGTACCTCGAAAACCGGAACCTCCACATCCTCGGATCCAGCCGCGCCGCAGGCGAAGCGACAGAAGAGAGGAGCGGTCAAGCCGAGGAAGGGCAAGAAGACCGCCAGTTACTGAAGGGTAAGATATTCTTTGCCGACACAAGCTTACTTCCTTTTTTCCTTCTGCCGGGATAACTTTTTCCCGACATAACATTTTTCTTGTTTGACGCAGTGCCCCCCTTGAAGTTGACCAGAGTGCCTCTTCTATGCGCTCGCCCCTTCCGAGTACAGCCGAACCTCGGCCACGTGACTCCGGGGCACCCGCCACCTCAACATTCCCGAGGTTGTGATCCTCGACCAAGATGATGGCTCCGGTGCCCCCACCACGGAAACCGACATCCCGCGGGCCGACACTTCGGTGACCTCGGGCGCACAGCAACCACCACCACAACAACACAGCCGCAACAACAGCAGCCACAACAACACAGCAGCAGCAGCAACAACAACAGCACCAAGGACAGCAACAACCTCAACAGCACCAGCAGCAGCCAAAGCAGCCGCCCCGGCCGAGGTCCACCACCAAGTCCCCCACCAAGTCCACCGAGTTAACAACTCGGAAAGCTACTCCACTTGCCAAGCCGACACATAGCCAAGCAGCCACCGGGAAACAGCTTGCCAACCCGGAGAGACAAGTGGTGTTGACTCCAACCACTACCCCGGAGCACCAAGCTCTCACCACTTCTGTCTCCCGAGTTGCCAGCGGCAGCTGGGTTTTACCCCAGCTCCAAACTCAGAGTGGACACAGCTTAGGCTCGGAGAAGCAATATCACATGGACTGGAACGCTGCCGACACAAGCGAGGTCTCCTCCGCGCACCCGGTCATTCCTCATCCAGCTGGCCCCAGTGCACTTGCTCAGGCCATGCACAATTTGCAAGTCTCGACCCTTCGAGCCAGCAAGCTTGCCGAGGTATTTTTTCCTCAGCCAAACTTTTATTTTCTTTGCCATAGATGATAAACATACACAATCCCCAGTCCCCGAGATTCGGGTTGAGTGACCTGTGCTCGCCCGAGTAAAGATCACTCAGCGCGAATCTTCACAAATTTTCATCATTAGACTCAAAAATCCGACACTTCGGATCTTCAGAAAATCCGACACTTCGGATCTTCAAAAATCCGACACTTAGGATCTCAAAAATCCGACCAGTCCCCGAGATTCTTGTCGAGTTTTACTCGGCAGGAATCTTTAAGAAATCCGACACTCAGCTTTACTCGGCATGAATCTTTAACTAACACTAACTCTTTGCCTTTTCAGGATTGCACCAATGCTCGGACCACGGTGTTTCGGAAGTTGCTTCTGGACCACAACAAGCTCAAGAGGTCCCACAAGCAACTTCAGGAGACGCTGAAGAACAAGGAAAAGCGCACGCCACTGCCCTTCAGAAGGAACGGCAAGAAGTGTCTCGGCTCCAGGAGGAGCTTGCCCGGGTCCAGGGCGAGAAAACCGGCATTGAGCAGGCCCTGATGCAAAAGGAGGAAGCTGCTCAAAAGCACAAGGAAACGCTCGAGCGTCCGAGGTTCGCGCTACCTCGGCTCAAGGAGAACTGGATGCCCTCAAGGCAAAATCCGACATCTGGCTCCGCGAGCTCACCCGGCTGAACAAGGAGATGGACTGTAAGTTTCTTTATCCTTTCCTTTTGCTTTCATTACTTGCCGACATTAAGATATGCCGGTATATAACTCAATTTGGTGATAGCTTTTCTGTCTTCAGATCACTTCGCCCACTCCAAGGCTGCTGCACTCAACACTGTTCGCAAGGCACGAGCGAAGAGAGCCGAGGCTGGCCCAATCCCGGAGGAATGGGATATGGAAGATTACTTGACTGCTCTGAATGCTCGCATCTCTCCTTTGAAGGCCATTGGCCTGGATCTTCTTGATGCCGGTATCAAAGCTTACCGAGCTTATGGCCAGGATCTCCAACTCCTCTAGCATTGAAGAACTGTCCAAGTGTCTGTCGGGGGCCGAGGCCAGGATCCGAGAGTGGAGATCCTCAGCAGCTCGTGCCGGAGCTGATCAAGCACTGACCTTTGTGCTCTCCTGGTACGAGTCCATCAACCTCAACGCCGTGCGCTCCCTGCGCCAAGGCTCCAAATGGACCTCCGATCCGACATTGATAGAGAGCCGCAAAGATGCAGCCAATTCATGGCCAGTTATGCTCCCACCCGACACTTCATCCCGGGTCCCGCCTACTCGGATGACGAAGAAGAGGACCAGGATGATGAAGAGGGCGAAGAAGAAGATGACGTTGATGAGGAGATCGAGGCCGAGACTCTCGACGCTGCCACTGCCGGAGCGACCGAGACTGCTGCTGCCAGCGCAACCGAGACTTCCACTGCCGGGCTGCCGACACTTCTGCGCCGGAGCAACCGACATTGCCAAGCCGGCTGCGACCGACGCTTCAGAGAAGCCGGTAACCGAGACTTCTGAGAAGCCGGTATCCGACACTGCTGGTGCCTCGGCAGCCACTCCAACTCCCGAGGTTGCTCCAACCACTGAAGCTTCTTCTGCCGCCGAGACTGCTCCCGAGCCTCGCACCGCTCCAACTGCTCCGAGCTCCTCCGAGGCAGCTGCCTAAGCTTATGAAACATTGAACTATTAAATCCCCGGAATGCCGGGTGCAGATGTAAATATACGTTTAAGTATTTCGCAGTGCTACTTTTATCATATTAGTTTCAACAAGACAAGCTTAATGCCGTATCACTTTGCACCAAGTCCCCGAGTTTACTTTCTTGTTTACTATACTTAGTAATCTTTGCTCTTGTCTACCATTTAGGCGTTCGACAGTCGAGTCACAAGATCAATCATTATAGCATACAATACTTGTAAATTTTGAGGTAAGGTTTAGAGTCATCCGACACAAGAAAAGGAACGAAAAAACCGGGTTAGTAAACGACATATGTCGGATCTTTTTAGGACCGAGTCCCCGAGTCCATTTTCATGTTTACCATATACCATAACCTCTGCTCTTGACTGCCATTTCGGCGTTCGTCAGTCGAGTCACAAGATCACAACAAATAGCATACATTACTTGAACTTTGAAACGAGGTCTCAAAATCATCCGACATATGAACAACACAGAAAAAACCGAGATAAAACACAAGCATATAGACAAAGGCAGTCCCCGAGTTTCTTTTCGGAGTGCCGGCATTTTATTCAAAGGAAAAACCGAGATACATACACTGCGCCCTTATGAGTAAAAGGGACGAAGTAGAGCTACATTCCAGGGTCTTTTGGTCTCCTCTCCGGATTTGTCCATCACATTTTTCCTCGGTGCCTGTGCATCTATAAGATAGTATGAATCATTGTGCAGAGCCTTGCTCACAATGAACGGTCCCTCCCATGGAGGTGACAACTTGTGTCGGCCTGCTTTGCGTTGCACTAGCCTCAACACCAAATCTCCCTCTCGGAAAACCCGAGGGCTGATCTTCCGGCTATGATAGCGTCGGAGATTTTGCTGATATATGCTGACCGAGATAAGGTCAGTTCTCGTGCTTCTTCGAGCAAATCAACATCATTTTCCCGAGCTTCTTTTGCCTCGGTTTCAGTGTACAGCGCCACTCTTGGCGAGTCATATTCCATGTCGGTTGGCAAGACCGCTTCTGCCCATAGACCAGAAAAAATGGCGTATAGCCAGTTGATCGATTTGGTGTGGTCCTTAGACCCCACAGCACTGCTGGTATCTCCTCTATCCAACATCCCGGAGTTCGCAACAGTGGTTCAATCAACCGGCTTTGATACCGGCTAACACCAATGCATTTGCTCTTTCCACTTGCCCATTTGCCTCAGGGTGTGCCACCGAGGCTATGTCCAACCGAATTCTCTTATCCGCACAGAACCGAGCAAACTCTCCCACAGCAAAGTTTGTGCCATTATCCGAGATAATGCTATGGGGGTAACCATATCTCAAAATGATGTCCTTCAAAAAGGTCACCGCTGTGTGACCATCACACTTCCGGATTGGCTTTACCTCGATCCACTTGGTGAACTTGTCCACCATCACCAGCATATGAGTCATGTTACCTCGGGCTGGCCTGAACTCCCACCATATCCAGCACCAAACTGCAAAGGGCCAAGTGATTGGAATTGTCTTGAGTGCCGAGGCTGGCAGGTGGATCTTTTTAGCAAACCTCTGACATCCCTCACACTTTCTGACGATATCTTCTGCCTGGTTCAAAGCACTGGGCCAATAAAACCCATGCCGGAATACCTTAGCCACCAAGGCTCTTGATGAAGCATGATGACCACATTCTCCCTGATGAATTTCCAGGAGCATCTCCTGCCCTTCTGCGGCTCGACACAGCGCTGCAGTACCTCGGTCACACTTCTCTTGTATAACTCCTGGTTGATGATGGTGTAGGCCTTGGATCTTCTTTGCACTTGCCTAGCTTCAACTTCATTACTTGGCAAACTCCCATCCATCATAAATGCCATTATTGGTTGTGCCCACTCCGGCACAGGACGCACAGGAAATACCGATCATCCACCTCCATGAGATCAACCGACATTACTTCTTCCGAGATAGAGCCAGTCCCCGGGTTCTGCCAAGCAGTCCCCGGGTTCTCCCAAATGCATCCGACATCGACGTCCATGGGAACAGCACCAGACTCCGGTTTTGCCGGGATAAAAATTGACTCGGACTCCGGCGATGGTTTGATTGATGGCTTCCTCAGATGCTCCAAGGCTATGCCGGGTGGAATTGGATCCCGGGATGAACCTAGCTTGGACAGTACATCGGCGGCGTCATTTTCAGCCCGAGGTATATGCGTGAGCTCGCAACCTTCAAAGAACCCCGAGATCTTCTGGACATGAAACCGATACAACGCCATGTTGGCATCTAAAGCATCCCAATTTCCCGAGACTTGCTGCACCACCAAATCCGAGTCTCCGAAACATTCTATCCGGCGAATACCAATTTCTTTGGCCACATTTAGCCCATGAACAAGTGCCTCATACTCGGCCACATTGTTAGATGCCGCAAAATGAATCTGCAACACATATCTCAACTGATCATGCTTTGGCGAGGTAAGGACTACCCCGGCACCTAAACCAATTTTTGTTCTTGATCCATCAAAGTGCATTCTCCAGTAATTGGGGTCAGGCCGTGGTGGCTCATATTGCATTTCAGCCCAATCCACCAGGAAATCCGGCAGTGCCTGAGATTTAATGGCATCTCTTCTTTCATAGTGAGGAGTGTAAGGGGACACCTCGATAGCCCACTTGGCTACTCGGCCAGTTGCATCTTTACACCCAATGATCTCCGAGATAGGAGCCTCACACACCACAGTGATTGAATGCTCTTGGAAGTAATGTTTCAACTTCTTAGCAGCCAGATAGACACCATATGTCATTTTCTGGTAGTGCGGATAGTTCTGCTTGGATAACGAGATCACCTCGCTAGGTAATACACTGGCCTCTGCACAGTTTTGCCATCTTCTTCTCTCTCCACTACCAATACGACACTCACAACCCGGTTTGTGGCTGCAATGTAGAGCAACATCGGCTCTTTGGGTAATGGTGAAGCCAGTATCGGCGCAGTTGCCAACATCTTTTTTAACTCGGTGAACGCCGCATCTGCTTGCGGGGCCACACGAAGTGGGTTGTTTTCTTCATGAGTTGATACAAAGGCAATGCCTTTTCCCCAACCTGCTAACAAACCGACTTAAAGATGCCAAACATCCAGTGAATTTCTGCACGTCTTTGAGACATGTCGGTAACCTCATGCTTTCAATAGCACGGATTTTTGTCGGGTTCACCTCGATACCTCGGCTTGACACGAGGAAACCGAGTAATTTGCCTGCCGGCACACCGAAGGTACATTTGTCCGGGTTAAGTTTTATCCGGAATTTCCTCAGATTCTCAAATGTTTCTCGGAGATCATCAATCAGAGGATTTCTCCTTAGACTTGATGACAATGTCATCGACATACACCTGCACATTTTTTCCTATTTGATCATGCAAGCATTTTTGCATACATCTCTGGTAAGTGGCACCAGCATTTCTCAAACCAAAGGTCATGACACGATAGCAATAAGCCCCATACGGGGTGATAAAAGCAGTTTTCATTTGATCAGCAGGGTTCAGTGGTATCTGGTGAAAACCAGAATACGCATCTACAAAGGATAACAGCTCACACCCGGCTGTGGAATCGATCACTTGATCTATCCGAGGCAGCGGGAATGGATCCTTAGGACATGCCTTGTTCAAGTTTGTGTAATCAATACACATACGCCACACAATGGCCACATTCGGGTCATCTTTTTTCTTTTCCACCAGGACCGGGTTAGACAACCAGTCCGGGTGCAGCACTTCCATGATGAACCCAGATGCAAGTAACCTGGCCAGTTCATCACCTATCACCTTTCTCCTCTCATCCGAGAGACGCCGCATAGGTTGCTTCACCGGCTTCATATCCGGTCTGACGAACAAAGAGTGCTCAGCCAACTCCCTCGGAACACCTGGCAGGTCCTGATTTGACCATGCAAAGATATCCCGGTTCTCACGGAGGAAGTGACTGAGCTCGCCTTCCTATTTCTCAGTTAACCCGGTACCAATGATGACGTTGTGGTCCGGGCATGCCGGGTCAACATTGATCTTCTTGGTCTCTTTGGGCACCTCGAAAGTTGCATTCTGCTCCGGGTTAGCCATACCCGGCATACCGAGTGCGTGGACTGAGCCAATGCCACCACTTCATGGATCTTCTTCTTCTCTGCAGCAATGATCAGTGACTCGGCTAAGCACGATCCAGCCGAGGCACACTCCAGTGCACGCTTGTAATCACCCGAGATAGTGATGATGCCATTAGGACCCGGCATTTTCATCTTGAGGTAACCCACATGGGTGGATATCATGAACTTGGACATGCAGGCCTACCGAGTAAAGCATGGTATGGACTTTCGAGGTCCACTACCTCAAACTGGATGCTCTCAGTTCGGCAGTTGTCCTTGGTGCCAAACAACACATCAACCCAAATTTTGCCCATAGGTGCGCATGACACCTGGCACTATGCCATGAAAGGTGGTAGAACTCGGCTGCAGCATGTTTGCCGAGATACCCATCTTCACCATGGTGTCTCGGTACATGATATTGATAGCACTCCCATTATCAATGAGAACTCGGGTGAACCGAATATTGAGTGTCGGTCCGAAGAATGTCGGATCCACCACCAATGCATAACCTCCCGGAGTTGGCATAACTCGGGGATGATCCCTTCTGCTCCAAGTGATCTCTTGCTCGGACCAGTGCAAATACTTCGGTATTGCCGGCATAACTGCGTTCACCTCCAGTGCACGCCGATGCAAGCTCTTCTTGTCAGTTGGCTCGGTCACAAATATCACATAGCTCTGATGAGCTTCTCTGTAATCTCCCTGGGGATATTCTCCCTGCCTGCTGGGACCAGTGTTGTTGTTCCCTCCGACATTCACTGATTCACAGGCTTCGGATCTGCTTGCCTCGGAACTGGCGGAATCACCGGGATAGCATTTGCTCCGGTAAGCGGCAAGTTTTGCCTCGGCGGGATTCTCTGAGGTGCCCCCACTTGATTTCCTCCGGCTCTGGCTCCTTCTCCCCTTGTGCGCTGATACCAGCTGCATTGGGTGTGGAAACTGCATGGCCCATCCAACATAGCCTCATAAGTTAGTGACGGCTTCTGGTCACCCCATGGCCTCTTCCCTCTTGATTCTGGCCCCATGCTGGGCCATTGAACTTCGGACGCTGGCTATTACCGGCATCTGGCTGATCTTGGTTTACAGCTGCAACCTGGTTCGAGCCATACCGGTAATCCGGTTTCTCCTCTTGTTACCGAAGTCCTGGCGATCGTTCTGCCTGACTGGCCCGGGTCTGTTGTTCACCGGGTATCTTCTACTCGGCTCTCCCGAGTTCAGCAAAGGTTGCATCGGATCACCCAGTGCATAGCTATCCGCAATCCGGATTGTCTCGGCCAGAGTGGCCGGCATTTCCCTCTGCAACTTCTGCCAGAGCATGGAGCCATGTCGGCACCCCTGGGCAAACCAAGATATGGCCTGTGCCTCTACAACTCCTTCACAGGAATTGCGAATAGTACTCCACCGGGTTAAGTAATCCCGGTCAGTTTCATTATCCCTCTGCTTGCACATCGCAAGCTGCTGAGGACGGTTTGGTCTCTTGTAGTGCTGGAGAAGTTGCTAACAAATGCTTCTTCAAAGTCCAGCCAGCAATCAACACTGCCCTCTCGCAGGTTGTTCAGCCAAATCCGGGCTGGCCCCCAACATCTGCGGGATATACCTCACCGCCCATCTGCGGTTACCTCCCGCAATATGCACAGCCGACACATAATCTGTCAGCCAGTCCTCTGGCTTGGTGCTGCCGTCATATGTTTTTGCACCTCGGTTTAGCTGAAAGTGCCGCACCGGTGGTTCCCTCATGATCCGAGGTCCAAAACATGCCGGACCAGGTGGACCTTGCTCTTCCAGCATCTCGGACATATAAATTCTGTCCAGCTTGTAGCGTGCATCATTTGGTGACAACTGGCGAGTCCCAACCGGATCCCAGTGCACCTTCATATCTCGGATACCCGGCTTTCTCCATAGCCGAGTACCATCATCATAACGGTTAGCCACCTGTCAACAACTTGGGCTGCTGGACATGCCCGACATTTTGCTGCTGCTGCTGGGCGAGATTTTGTGTCGGATACCGAGGTGGATAACCTCGGCCAGCCGAGTTAACTACTCCGGCACCTGGACCGCCCTGACCGGGATGCTTCTACCCGGCCGGCACTACCTCGCCCAACCACTGTTTTCCGGCACACGCCGGATCATACACCTGCATCTGTTTGCTCTTACCGGAGTTTACACTCCGGTCACGATCTACACCGACATGCGGTGAAGAAGCCTGCCCCTTAGATCCACTAGCTCCCTAGCCGAGTGAACAACATCGGACCCACCTGCAACTGTGTGGCCTTGCGATAGGCCTCATTCTGCCGGGTAGCCACAGCTACCAGCTCATTAACTCGGTCTGCTGCCTGCGGAGAGCTTCTCCGGATAAGCCAGACAACTCGGCTCTTGCTGCCTCGGCAGCCCTAAGAGTCTTAGCAGGGGAACTATACATCGGTTTTTCGACCGATAAGGCACTAGGAGTTTTGCTGGAGCTAGATCTACCATCTCTAGCAATCTCGGCATTGAGGTTTTTACCCCTCTTGCGCACATCCTCTACTCGACTAGGGCGAGCAGCTACCGGGGTAAAACCATGTGCTAGGTTATACTCACGGACAGTTATCCCAAACTCTCTCCGTACCTCGGCCATCTCCAGAGCCTCCTGAAGCAAGCTCTGACGCCGTGCCTCCAACTCTGCCTCTGACTGGGCAGCATCTGTACCGCAACTACCGGCACATTTAACTTCTCTATGATCTCCTCGAGGTGAGCTGGCTTAACCGGCACATGGGATGTACCGGCCTGGCCGGGGAGGTTCTCCCTCCTCTCCAGCGGCACTTTCGCCGATCTAACCTTTGGCGCGGGATTACCGGCATCTCTTTTGCCGGGATCTCCTTTACCGGCATCGGCCGCAGTGCCGGTCATCATGACCTCTGCGCAGCTCCCGGGGCGAGCGCTACGCCGGCCGCGAGCCGCACAGATAGCAGGAGGATCCTCCGCCACAAGCACCTGCTCGGGGTACTTGCAGACAACCTCGGTGGCGACGTAGGTCACGAAGGTGCCGAAGCTGATGAGGCAGCCGTTCGTCGGGAACGGCCTGCTGCCGAAGCATCCCGCGTTGTCGCTGATGAAGTTCAGCGCGCCGAGCTTGCAGACGAGCCCGCAAACGACGCGCTCGCCGGAGTTGATGATGGAGCCCGTCCGGAATGTCACACCAGCCAGCGCCGCTGCTGGCCCCACGGTGGGCGCCAACTGTCGTGGTGGTATCACGGTAGATGCCATAGGATGGCTAAAGTGTGGGGCCGATGGACGCTGGTGGAATCCGGGAGAGGGCTAGCGCGCTAAGAAGCGTACACGAAGAACACACAAGCACACCAGGATCTACCCAGGTTCAGGGCCCTCGTGAGGAGGTAAAGCCCCTACTCCTGCCTATCTCATTCTATATATCTCGGTATCACAAATACAAGCTTGCTCCTTGAGCTGTATAACACAACAATGGTGCAAAGCACAAGATAGAAGCTGAAGCTGTGTGGGGAAGTGTATCTCAGGGCACCGTCCCTCACGCAGGAGGGGGTGAGGGCATATATATAGGCTAAACCGGGTTACCGGAATACCCCTCCACTTGCAACGGTCACCTCTCCGTACCGGCACTGCAGACACGCACGCCTGCACGTCATGATTGTCTCTGCATAGTGGACAGGACGTGGCTTGCCCATGTCCTGTCCCATGTCTCTGCTCCAAAGTACGCCCGAGGTCAGCGACAAGACAGGGCCTGCCCATGCCTCTGCCTCGCAGTCTGTCCCCGGATAAACCGGAGTCAGCGGTGGAATGATGGCCTGCCATCTCGGTCTCCTGCACGCCCCCGTGTCATGCGCTTCTGTGTCAGGCGCTCCCGTGCCTGACGGGAGGTGACAGGAGCATTGACTCTTGTCCGACATATGGATAACCCGGCATGGATATGCCGGATCCTCCTTCCTCAAATATCCTTCCCTGCACATATGAAAACACACAAGTTACCGACATACATATGTCGGTTATGTTATCTCGGATCTCTTGTCTCGGTCGCCTTATGCCGGCTAGCACCAGCATGGCACCCCGGTACCTTCTGGCCCGGGTTAACTCGGTAAGCCTATCTCGGTTTGCACCTGTACCACACTCTGAAGCCTGGTCATGCCGGTTTTACTGTAACTTGGCCCACACCTGGGCATTGCTTTTACCTCAACATGACCCTACCGGGGGTTGCCCCCCGACAATCGCAACCCAGGATTTTTTTTATTTTTTTATTTTTCTTAAACAGCAAAATCTAGATTACGGTTTCTTTGAAAAAGGCCTACATGTAGCTCGAGCTACATATCGCTGTTACATGATTCACATGATAGAAAATTATAACTTCTCAACACATCTTGCAAATCTCACTTTGGAAATCTTATTTACAATGCTAAGACACTCGGGTAGCTCGGCTAGTTTTTGTTTTGTAAATCTCACTTTGGAAAAAAGGCCTACATGTAGCTCGGCAAGTTTTTGTTTTGTAAATTCAAAGTTTCAGCACTGAAAATTTTAAAACGTGCATGCTGCGAGAAATTAAGCAACATTGAAGGACTTGACATGAGTGATATCTTGATTCCTCGCCTTTTGGATCGAGAATTATTTTTTTTGTGAAATGTTTAGCTAACGTACAGTTCCACCACAAGATTATCAGCCGATGAGTCGGCTGTCAGGCCGATAAATCGTGGCAGCATACCCAACATGTTGCGAAATTCGAGCTACGTGCGTCGGTCGATACATCGTTTGTCAGACTGATAAAATGGGCGGCGACGGTATACTCGGAAGATATGTTGTAATCTTATCGCTCACCCCACGACGATTCACGGTTAATCGTCCGATTAATAGGCCTATCGTCTGACTTTTTAAAACTGGTGTTAATTTTCTCAGGAAGATTTGAGCAAGGTTATCTTTATTTGAACTTTCTCATATTGTTGTGCCAAGAGCAGAGAGCACGCATAGGCCAAAGTAGCGCCATCGCGATTTTGACACAGAGTGCACCTCTTGGGAGAACCAACTACCATATGCGACGAATTTAATTTGATTCGCGATTTTTTTTTTGTGAGCTCCTGTTGATTTTCCAAAAGCAACTCGAATTTGGTCTATGCGTGTTTAACAGTTTGGTCGTAAGTTTTGACACAATTCATTCTAATGTACCCTAGTATGATTCCATGCAGTAGAAAGAAAGAAAATTCAAACATTTAAACCGTTGCCAACCATTTTGCTAACTTTGTAAGAAGCTTTGAGTCACCGACGTGTGGACCCCACAATGAGTGGGGCCCACGTGCACTTGTGTCACCGACGTGTGGACCCTTCAATTAGTGGAACCCACGTGCACCTGACATTGACCCCTTTGACGGCCATTATGCAGTAGGTGATCGATGTTGGTGCCTCTCGTGAATGATACAATTTTCAAATGCGTAGGAGTAGGTCCTGCAGGTAGCCTTGGTCTAACATTGCACGGCTTCCTTCAACTCGTCTGCGCTGCTGTCTTCCTTTATTCTCTCTGGTGATCGTCCTCTCTCACTTCGTTATTTTTTTTCCATTTGCGACTGCTGTACCAGAGCCCTTCAAGACATCCGAGCTTAGAGGCTTCCTGCGGAGGGAAGAGAGAGTTTAGAAAACTCTATTTTAATCATCGATTTTGGCGGGCCACCCCAGTCAGCCGAACACGTGGCGATCAGGGTCACGACCGACATAGGCCAAAATGGCACCACTGCAACCTCGGGCTTTATTCCTCTAATATGCGGAACGGACCCGTCCAGACGAGGTGGAAGGGCTCTCTGTCTCCCTCTAATTTAATCAATATTAGCAATAATTAACCAAGTTTAGCAATAATTAATCACGAATAGCAATAATTAATCAAGATTATGAATAATTAATCAAGATTAGGAATAATAGTTAATCCAGTTTAGGAAATACTTAATCGAGTATAGAATAATTCCATTCCATTCTCATCCCATTTCGAAACCGAACACAAGAATGGAACGGTTCCGTGACAATTTTTTGTCCAAACCGAACACAGGAATGGAGCGGTTCCATGACAGTGGAATGGAATGGAATGGTTCCTTCACATTCCGAAACCGAACACCCCGCTCTGCTACACTACCTCAATATCATTTTTTCTCGAATTTTAGGACTGTATGAGACACGTAGGCACTTTTTCCAAAAACAAAAAACTTAAATCTGTACTTTTGCATTTCAAAATAATATCGGAAACCCCAAACGTATAGATCAAACCTTTTTCTTTTCCAAAATTAAAATAAAATGAAATCTGCATTTTCTATGTTCATAAAAAAAATAGACATGAATTATAGGGCTGTGCAAACTTTTGACGAACAATTCTTTGTATGTTCGCATGGGAAAAAGTGACAAGTCTGGCAATATTTCAAAATTTCAAAGAAAAAATATTCACCTATCAAGATCTCGGGGCTATTTTTTTTCACCCAAACAAATTATTCTTTTAAATTTTGCACGGTGGTAGATCTCGGTACTATCGCAACCCAGGATTTTTTTTTTCTTAAACAGCAAAATCTAGATTACGGTTTCTTTGAAAAAGGCCTACATGTAGCTCGAGCTACATATCGCTGTTACATGATTCACATAATAGAAAAATATAACTTCTCAACACATCTTGCAAATCTCACTTTGGAAATCTTATTTACAATGCTAAGACACTCGGGTAGCTCGGCTAGTTTTTGTTTTGTAAATCCCACTTTGGAAAAAGGCCTACATGTAGCTCGGCTAGTTTTTGTTTTGTAAATTTAAAGTTTCAGCACTGAAAAATCTAAAACGTGCATGCTGCGAGAAATTAAGCAACATTGAAGGATTTGACATGAGTGATATCTTGATTTCTCGCCTTTTGAATCGAGAATTTTTTTTTTTGTGAAATGTTTAGCTAACGTACAGTTCCAGCACAAGATTATCAGCCGATGAGTCGGCTGTCAGGCCGATAAATCGAGGCAGCATACTCAACATGTTGCGAAATTCAAGCTACGTGCGTCGGTCGATACATCGGTTTGTCAGACTGATAAAATGGGCGGCGACGGTATACTCGGACGATATGTTCTAATCTTATCGCTCACCCACGACGATTCACGGTTAATCGTCCGATTAATAGGCCTATCGTCTGACTTTTTAAAACTGGTGTTAATTTTCTCAGGAAGATTTGAGCAAGGTTATCTTTATTTGAACTTTCTCATATTGTTGTGTCAAGAGCAGAGAACACGCATAGGCCAAAGTAGCGCCATCGCGATTTTGACACAGAGTACACCTCTTGGGAGAACCAACTACCATATGCAACTCAAATGTTGGCAATGCGTGTTTAGTAGTTTCGTCGTAAGTTTTTCAAAAATCATGCAGTTGACATGCAGAGAGAAAGTCAACATTCAAACCGTTGCCAAAAATTTTGCGAACTTTGTAAGTAGCTTTGAGTCACCGACGTGCTGACCCTACCGTTAGTGGATCCCACGTGCACCTTACTTTGATCCCTTTGACTGCATTTCGAAGGTGATCACGATGGGATATGGCCATGACTAAGGTCATTCATACAGAAAGCCATGAACTTTTGATGCATGCATGGTAGATTGTTTTGAGAAGACATTTTCTTAAAATTTATGTTATATATTATTTTATGATTTTCCTTCATACTAGTACATGCTTCAGAAGTTAACTTTGAGCTAATTTTTGATATTTCCTGAATTTTCCACAATTTAGGTCACTTTTATCAACAACATGGGCAAAAAACGCGCTGTACGTGACATGTAGAATTTTTACCTCCTTATGATATTCTTCTCAAAATTTATATATGACCAAAATGTACGAGATATGTAGAATTCAGGTTGCCCTTATAAATGCCATTGAACTCGCTTAATCAGTTAAATTTAGCTTAAAAGTTCATAAACTCAAGATAAACACGATATTTTTATGTGAAAATTGCATGATCCAATTTTACAAACTCAAAGTTTATGCCGAACAAAAATCGAAAAATAATTTCTCAAAGCATATTGCAAATTTCACATTTTTTTACCGAAAATGAATCTTCATACACAACGGTGCATTTTGAGAAGGCATTCTCGGTTTATGTCATTTATCCTCGACAAAAAGCCCAAAATTGCCAGCCTCACCATTCATAGCTTTTAAAATTGCAGTGGTGCCATTTTGGCCCATAATTTTGGTAGCTGGTTCCCCAAACTTCCTTTTTGGGCACTCCAAACTCTTTTTTGATGTACTTTCTTTTCCTGAGAGGAGAAGAGTGTGTTGAGGTTTGTTTATCTCCTTAAGGCTGGTATGATGCATGAGCAACTAACTTGAGATCATCAGTACTCATTTGCGCCTTATCAAGAATGCATATAGGCACTTTTTCAGTAATTTTCCCGCGTCTGTAGTCCTCTGTTTTTTCACTGACAAACGTGTGACAATGCTCTGCTTTCCTATTCTTACGCTTGAGAGTCCAGCGAGAGAGGCATTGTTTAGCCGTGCCAGGCTCTGGGAACCGGTCCACTGCCCTGCACTGTCCCGTCTCACCGACTCACCGCACCGCTTCCCTTCTCCCTAGGCCTAGAAGTACTCATAGTCCTATGGTACTCGTAACTCACACCCAGTTTCTCGCACCCACTCTCCCTCTCTGTCTCAAGGATGAGCGAAGTACGCCCTTCTGCGAAGAACGAAGCGATCAGGGATGAATTGGTTGGATTCAATTGGCAGCTAGAAGGTGTTGAGATAGCCAATCCGTGCTCTGTTCTGACGCCCACGCCGATTAGTCCTTCCCCGTCCGTGCAAAAGACTTCCTCGGAGGCGGAGCCGGGATCCGCTTCGAGGTCTCCTTCGAAGCTGCTGGTGGGGTCTTGGATTCCACCGGCCGCGCGGAAACCCTCACCGGCGTTTGCGTCGTCGCTTAAGCGTCCGTCGCCGTTCGCGTGTGTGCCGCCCGTGCCCTCGCTCAATCGTCCGTCGCACTTCGCCTGTGTGCCGGCCGCGCCCTCGCCCTCGATCAAACTTCCGTCGCCGTACGCTTGTCAGCCGGCCGCGCCAAAAACCTCATCGGCGGCAGGGCTGTCGCTGCAGCCTCCGTCGCCGGATTCCTTCTAGCCGAATCCTTGCGTGGGCATGGACATATCAACATCCTTGCCTTGTTTCACAATATCGACACCTTCCTGTACAACTCCATTGGCGTCGATACCCTTATCGGCCGTTCCCCCTTTACCAGCTTCTTGGGCTGGAGCATATTGGTCTGGTCCTTCTTGTGCGGCTGTGCCTGGTTCTTCGTCGGCGGCGCCCCTTCCTTTTTCCTCCCTCAAGTGCAATAAGGTTAGATTTCGAGGATTTTTGGGGTTGTAAATTGCAACCGTAATTCGATGTTGATGCATTCAGATTTAGTGTTAATTTTGTTGATGCGTTGACGAACTGTTCAGTCAGTGTTAATTTTGGCGATGCATTGTGCTGTTTAGTTTAGTTAGATAATGCATTGTGCTGTTTAGGTTATTTTGATGACGCATTGTTCTGCTTCGTCAAATTAATTAGATGACAACCTCTTAGCTGTCCAGATAATTTTGATGATATACATGTGTTGAAATAATTTTGATGACGCTGAGTGTTGTTTATGCTATTTTGATGATGCATTGTGCTGTTTAGCCAGTTTACTAACATGATGCCTTGTGCTGTTCAGGTAATAAATTTTGATGACCCATCTCTCACGGAGATATTCAACTACAAATTCGATGTGCCTGCTGGCCCTGCTCCCCCAGGCTACGAAGATTGTCTTCCAAATATTCTGGGGGACACGAAGGTGACGGGCAGGAGAGAGGAGACCTTGGCAAGGGTAATTGTTGACAGGAACAAAGCTAAGCCGAGAGGCCGCCCATCCAGGGTCGGCCACCACGCCGCTGGGACTCGTCCTAAGAGCTTCTACACCCAGTTGAGCAAGGATGACATGTTTGTGCTTGTCATCCCAAAGGATTTAAGGGCTCATGTTAGGGGGCACCCCTACCCAAAGCTAGTGGTGATCCAGAGTAATAAGGAGTGCGAATGGGTTGTCCATGCCAATCCCTATAAAGACGAGGTCGTCCTCGACAAAGGGTGGCCGGAATTTGCTAAATTTCATAATTTGAATGTGGGTGACTACGTGATGCTCAAGGCCATCGCATACGGGTTCAAGATGATAATCTTCGACCGCATAACCTCCTGCCAGAAGGAGTTCACTTGTAGTGAACACTATGATCTGAAGTAAATTATTGTTATTTTGTCGGTGGGTATATTACAATGTTTTTGTGATGATCAGGGACATATAGTCTTGAAATCTTGATATTAACTATGGATGGATGATGAACTGAACTGAACTGAACGTCTGATCTGCCTTTTGATGTTACATATACGTACATGTTGACTTGTGTTGTGTGTTGAATCCACATGGTTTTGGCCAAGTACGAATGCAGCATGGATGTGCCCGTCTACTAGTATTCCGCTGTATACACTTCCGCATGTGGCGGTACAAGATGATTGTAGAAGAAGCCTCCGGGTTAAATTACTTTTTTTCTTTTTGCGATTCCCGGGTTAAATTACTTCCGCATGCGCAATGGAGTACGTTCCATCGCGCAGTTTATCGATGGAGAAGCAATTACCATTCGTCTGACACTAACAGGGCCATTGATTTGACTAGACAAGACAGCTCTATCTATTGCTTGCTAAAATGGGCTACGCCTACCAACTCCTTATCAAGATAGGTACTAGGCCCATCCGGAACACGACTATTCCTTGGGCTTCGCCCCACTCTTCGAAGAGAAGGTATCCCTCATGGCCGTCATATGTAGCATGGACGGACCAGATTTCTCTGGCTGTCTGGTGTAAAGAATGGTCCCACACCTTAGGCAGACCTTTCACTTCTTTGCTCCGCTTTCGCAGATACCTAGTGCGAGAGGAGACTCCCTTCTCTTCCAACCTCCTGCTCTTTCCTGCTTCCCCCTTGCTTCAGCCATGTCTTCAGGGAGAAGCTCCCCTGCGAAGGTATCTCAGAAAGCTCGGGCCGCGGTTGTATCCCAGCCAGTGAGCGATGAAATGTCTCCGCACTTGGAACGGAAGCGCGCCCGTTTTGGGGATGAAGAGTCTGGGTAGGTTTTCCATTGCTGTACCTTTCCCTTGTTGTTTCCAGGATCGGCCATTCCCAAATTTAACCGTCTTCATCATTCATGGTCTAGGGACAGCGATTCCAAAGCCTCCATTCCTAACCCAACTTTGACGAATCCTGAGGTAGGGGGTTTCCTTCTTATCGTGCGGCGCTGCGAAATGCATGCTTTGTTACTGATAAATTTGCCATGTAGGCACCGAAGATGAGCATGATGGACAATTTGCGCGATGCCAACGACCTAGTCGCCCAGATTATGGGGAAAACCTATTCCGTCAGCATTGAGTATTTTCGCCTCCGAGCCGAGTTGGCGGATGAGTTGAAGGCCAAGATATCTTATCTGGAGGACGCCCTCAACGCTCACACCGAGTGTACTCGCCTCCACACCGAGTGTACTCGCCTCCGAGACCAGTTGGTGAATGCGTTGAACGCGAAGTTATCTTTTGTGCAGATGGCCTGCGACCTTCGCGATGAGCGCGATAGGTTGAAGCAACGGGTGGAGAGCTTGATGACGCTTCAGGACATCAGCGTCGATTCACTGAAGGATGCATTCTTCTTCACCGGCGATCTCCTAGACGAGAAGATTACTCTTCAGCTGGACTTCCAACGCCTTCGCCGTGACGTAATCGATGACCTCTACACCCGTATTGAAAGGCTCCATGAGGGGGTCAGCTCCGTCTCCCATATGAAAAAATACATGGAGGCGAGGAAAAGGGCGATCGAGGACATTGCCGCCGGGATTGATACCATCCAGGCTCTGAGGCTGGCTCTTAAGACAGCCGAGAAGATCCACGTCGAGGCGCAGCGACCTGTCGCTGAGACCTGAGAGGTCTCTCCGCCTCCGCCTCCTGTGAAGTGAAGTCTTCTCATTATCGAAGGCCGTCGGCCTCTCCTTCAATTCCCTCCTTCTTTCGGAATAATTACTTTGTCTTAACCGGTTAATCCCCCAATGTTGACGGTCATCGCGCTTTTGTAACTAATGTTATATATCCTGCAACTACTAAATTCCTTCTAATACAAATTTACAATGTATAATTTTCAGTCGTAATCTGCATTGTTAGCCCAGATTTCCATCGTTTTGTTTCCCCTTCCGACTTTATTAGCTAACATTTACACGTGCTGGGATTATGTGTTGTTTCATTAGTGTTTAAAAGGTGCATTTTTCATCGTATAATCCCCATTAATTTTACTACGTAAGTTTAACATGAAATACTGTAGTTTCGCAGTACAAATGGAAACAAAAGGGCACTTACAGAATTTCTCATTGTTACTGAGTGAAACATCAGTCTAAGAGCATCTCTACTGGCTCGTGTAAACAGTCATGGAAACGCCATATACACGATCGCTAGCGAAAAACAGCTCTCAGCGGAACGTGTATACCATCGTGCATCGTTTCCACGTCCACCCACGATGGTACTCCTCGTGTATACTTCCACGACGCATCCACGCTCGTGCCTGCGCCTGGGGCATCGTTTTCCCTTTTCCCTTTTCACTTGCTCTTTGATCTACACAAATAAACTTCGATTTGAAAAGTTGTGTACACGAAATATGTGCATATTGATGAGTTGGTTCCATTCCCATACTTGGTTTCAAGTTTCATTGATCATAACTTGCCAATTTCAAACCGACGTTCAGAACTTTTTTGGACGAATTTTGTCAAATTCGTCACACTCGGTTGAAGTTTTAAAAAATCCTTTGACGAGCATGTTCATCTCGATGTTTCTCACAACTTTCATGTTGAAACTTTTCCATTTCGGTAGACGTATACGGATACATCTAATTTGATACATCCATCGATTCTTTAGATGAAATATATTATTAAAATGTAGGAGAGAGAATATAGACGTCCTGATTTACACGTTCCACTGAAAAAATGGGAGGTGTAAAATTTAGCAAGGTGTATATGGAGATATACACGTCCAAATTTACACCATCCACTAGAGATGCTCTAATGTGTTATGACTGTCTGACAGTATGAGAGATGTGTTTGCTTAGCTAGTTAGTGCATGTCAGAGTATGAGAGTAGAGAAGCTTGCATGCTTGCCATGACGTCGTGCTGGCAATAGCGAAATTCAAAAATGCTGAGCGCCAAAAGATCGCCCTCCCCCGAAATATTTCGCGCTCAAAGTTCACTTCGAAATGCCCCTTTTTCCCGCTCAAGTTGTGAGGTCGGTTCGGTGGGGGTAGTTTCGTAAAGTTCTATAATTCCCTTTCTGGCCCCATCGAATGGCTATAGTAGAGCATCTGAGGTCGGTCACTAGTAGAAAAGGAGGCTTTGGTACGCCACATTTAGTACCGGTTGTACTAAAACCGGTACTAAAGGAGGGCACTAGCACCGGTTGTGTTTGTGGCACAGCGGCGAGGACCTTTAGTACCGGTTTTTAATAGAAACCGCTACTAAAGACAGACCTTTAGTACCGGTTTCTATTAAAAACCGGTACTAAAGGGGTGGAGCCCCCGCCGGCACAAGCGGCCGCGGTCCGTGGCCCCACGCTCAGACCTTTAGTACCGGTTTGTATTAAAAACCGGTACTAAAGGTCCCGGCCACTATAACCTTCTTCCACCCCGAGCCAGTACCATTTTGAGCTCGAACTCACTCCATTTTTCCTCTCTTTTGCTCTCCCAAGCTCCAAATTCACCACCATTTTCTCCAACAACTTCCAAGATTGGTGGCACCTACATATATAAGGGTTAGCAACTTCATCTTCTCTTCCGGCATTTCAAGTTTAGCTCATTTTCGTGCAAGTTTAGCAAGTTTGATTTTGGTGGTGCTTGCAAGGTGTTTGATGAAATTCCTAAGTTAGGGATTTCATTTGTTTTATATGCATTTTGAGCTCAAATTAAAGTATAATTTGTGGTTTTATATAGTGTCGTCCCGTCCCCTTCCTGACCGCCGTCGATCGCCCGCGCCGCTCCGTCACCGACACCACCTCGGTGAGCCTCTTTTTTTATCTTTTATTTTAAAAAATGTTAGTTATATGATTTAAATGCATAATTATTTCTTGTATAATTTTCTTATGTTTTATTATATGTATAGTGTCATGGTTTTGATATCCGTCCCCGTCGGCCCTCGTCCGGTCTATGATTCCGATGTGGTATATTTTTATAACTATTTATTTTGTTTCATGGTTATAACAATCATGTCGACCAACTTGACATAGATATATTTTTATTTAGGAGGTAGTTGAACCGGAAATTCCAGCCGACCCTATTGTCGAGTTTTTAGAAAAAGAAAACAACGATTTAAAAGCAAAATTGAAGATAAGTGAAGATCTTCGTCTCCAATGCCTGGAAGAGAAGATGATATTGGAATTGAAGATTGCCGACATCGTCGATGCTCACGGGGTCAAGCTTGCCGACGTCATCGCTGCTAACGAGATGAAGATGGATGCAATGCGCGTCAAGCTTAAAAAGATTAGAAAATATGTCATTAGTCAAGAGGCTTGGTATCATTATGCTGTTGGTTCAATAGTTACCTTGGTTGCGATTCTGATCGCATTTGTTGTTGGATTTAAATTCTTTAGATAGTTGTATGTTAGTTTCGTTTGATGTATGTTTCGTGAGAACTATGTATCACATTTGGGCACTTCTCTACTTTGGTTTTAATGTGATGAACTTGTATTAATTAATTTGGTCACGTATCTCTATTCATTATTTAGCTGGTGTAATGGTTTTTAATGTATTTATGTAATGCAGATGAGCCGAGAATGGATGTACGGTGATCGACGCTGTCCCGAGTTCATTGATGGCATGCATCGTTTTCTCGATGTGGTTAAGTTAAACAAGCTGAAGAATGGTTTTATGATTTGTCCATGTGATAAATGTCGGAATACGAGGAATTACCCGAGCGTAAGAACCATACACTCCCACTTGTTGCGAGAAGGCTTCATGCCCAATTATTTTTGTTGGACCAAGCATGGAGAAAGAGGGGTTATAATGGAAGACCCTGAAGAAGAGGATGATGACAACTATCCTGTGTTCTCTGAACACGGCGATACTACAATGGGGGAAGACGAAGTTGAGCTCGAGGTCATTGTTGATGAGTCCGATGATGATGATCTTCGTCGGGTCATTCTTGATGAACAGATGAAGTGCGGAAGTGAAAACGAGTGGTCAAAGTTGGAGCGCATGTTAGAGGATCACAAAAAATTGTTGTACCCAAATTGTGAAGATGGCCAGAAAAAGCTGGGTACCACCCTGGAATTGCTGCAGTGGAAGGCAAAGAATGGAATATCTGACAAGGCATTTCAGGAGTTGCTACAAATATTTAAGAAGAGTCTTCCAAGGAATAATGAATTGCCGCACAATACATACGAAGCAAAGAAGATTGTCTGCCCTCTAGGATTAGAGGTGGAGAAAATACATGCATGCATCAATGACTGCATCCTCTACCGCGGTGCGAAGTACGAGAATTTGGATGCATGCCCGATATGCGGTGCATTGCGGTATAAGATCGGGCGAGATGACCCAGGTGATGTTGAGGGTGAGCCGAGCCCCAGGAAGAGGGTTCCCGCGAAGGTGATGTGGTATGCTCCTATAATACCACGGTTGAAACGTTTGTGTCACCCTAATCCAGTGGTTGGATTCAACCTACCTGAGGGCTTGTGTTTCCAACAGCGTCGTTGTGTTGTCATTGTTCACCGACCTATAGGAGGTGGCCGGTGAACAATGACGAACACAATAATGCCAGGGAACATGCCATCAGGTAGACAATTAAGTTAGCAAAGTTAGAACTTTTAAGTTGAAAATTTTAAACACGATGCAATTTTTAGTAAATTTGAAAGTTAGTAAATTTGAAACTTAGCATTTTGTTTCAATTATTTCAAACAGTAGCAAAAGATTAAAGAAAACAAGCGGTTGCATTTTGTTTCAATTATTTCAAACAGTACCAAAAATTAAAGAAAACAAGCGGTTGCATTTTTGTTTCAAATACCTTTAGCACCGGTTGTTAACAGAAACCGGTACTAAAGGGGGTTCTCCCGCGGGAAAAATGAACCGCCGAAAAAAGGCCTTTAGTACCGGTTGTAAATTACAACCGGTACTAAAGGGGGGGTCTTTTGTACCGGTTGTAATATACAACCGGTACTAAAGCCCTTTAGTACTTAAACGCACGGCCGTTTCTTCTTCTTCCTCACTTAGCAGAAATCGATCGAGCGCTCTCCTCTCTCCACTACGGCCCTGCTCCGGCGAAGCGCTGCCCCCGTGCTCCGGCCTCCGCCGCCACCGTGCTCCGGCCTCCGCCGCGTCCCCCGCCGTCGCGCGCCCCTGCTACGGCCCTCCCGGCCCGTTGCGCGCCCCCGGCCCCGCGCGGTCGCGCCTCTCTCCCGTCGCCGGCGCCCGCGCCGCTCCTGGCCTCTCCCGTCGCCGGCCCCCGCGCCGCTCCTGGCCTCTGCCGCGCCCGCGCCCTCCCTCTCCACGGCCAGGTGAGCCCGCGCCCGCACCGAACGCCCTCCCTCTCCTGGCCGGCCGGCCTCTGCCGCGCCCGCACCATTGCTGACGTCAGCATGACGTCAGCGGATTAGTTAAGTATTTTTTTTTAGTAGCAATTTTTGTAGCACCATGTAGTAGAAAAATTTAGTAGCACCATGTAGAAAAGTTTAGTTTAGCTAAGTATTTTTTTTTAGTAGCAATTTTTGTGTTATTACTTTTTTTATTACTGTTTTTAGTTAAGTTTTAAATTACTTTTTTTTTAGTAGCAATTTTTATTACTGTTATTACTTTTTTTATTACTGTTTTTAGCAAAATAACAGAAATATAGATAGCATTTTTGTATGAAAATTCTTGTTTCAATTAGCATTTTAGGTTGAGTAAATTAAGTGTTCATTTTTTTTGTTTTTAGGGTGAGTAAATTAATTTTAGGTTGAGTAAATTTTATATTTAGGATGAGTAAATATGTTTAGTTTGAGTAAATTTTGCTAAGTTTGAATTCTAGTAAATATGTGAAAATTTATTCTAGTAAATATGTAAATATGTGTATTTTGCTAAGTTTGAAATTGTAGTAGCAAAGTTTCAAAATTTTAGCTAAGTTCGAAAATTTGAAATATTGTAAAGTTTCAAATATTGTAAAATTTGAGTTAGCAAAGTTAGCAATTTTAAAATGTGTTAGCAATGTGTTAGCAATGTGTTAGCAATTGTGTTGTTGCCCATTTTTAAAATGTGTTAGCAATGTGTTAGCAATTTGTGCCAAATTTTTAAAATATTGCTAAGTTAGAAATATTGAAAAGTTATTTTATTAGTGTATAAGAAATTTTAGCTAAGTTAGAAATTTCAGCTAAGTTAGAAATTTTAGCTAAGTTTGAAAATTTTGCAGTGACATTGAGCTATGGAGGACGACGCCCCCATCATCGCCGATGTCCCCCCCTTCATCCGAGATATGGAGAAGGAAGAGCGAATGCAACAAGTAATATTTGACAACGCTGCCGGACCCAATACCGACGGAGAAGATTCTGATGGAGAAGATTCCGACGAAGAAGACGCCGAACATTTCAGCGCGAAATGTTTGAACGACTCCGGTGAGGGACTTGAGTTACAAAACTTCAGAGACGACGACGACGAAGAGAACCCCGGATCACTAGCTAAAAACGACTCCGGCAAGGTATATATTAAGTCTTGTTGATCACTAGCTAGATGCATTAATTGATTTATATGCGCACTTATTAACGAAACATTTTTCTTTCAGCCGTCTGGATCATCTAGCTCAATCCCTAAACGAGGCCCGACCAAAGGGTTAAAGCTGCCGGATGGTGCAAAGTTGTCGATCGACGAAGTTAGCATAAAAGGCAAACCGGAGAAACCCGATGGAATCTGCACTAAATATGTAGCTCAATGCGGAGTTCTTGTAAGGGACATGGTCCCGATCACCGTTGCAGAATGGAATGAGCCGAAGAAAAAGAACATTGGCGCAAAATTTCTCGAACAAAGAATTAAAGATACCCTTTGGGAGTCCATATTGAATTCTTTCAGCCTACCGGCAGATCTCCCACCGAGTAGGCAGAATAAAGTCAAGCAGTGGACTCTTAGCAAGATGGCCCAGCAATTCAACAAGTGGAAGAACACTTTGTGGAGAAAATATGCGAACGAAACTCCAGCATTCACTGGACGTCTAGAGAAGATAAAAAATGACTGGCCTGAATTTGTGGCGTATAGGAAATCGGGCGTCGCTGTGGCCCGATCGACCCAAAATAAGTTGAATGCTAAGAAGAAGAAATATTTCCATCGTTTGGGCTCAGGTGGCTACAAGACTGCCGTGCCTAAGTGGGAATCCTATGAAAACGAGCTGCGTCAAGAAGGGATCCCTCCAGAGACAGATGACTGGCCCGACAGGTCCAAGTTATGGTTGTTCGCGCATGGGGCAGTGTTGGACATGGAAACAGGGAAGATTGTTGCAAAGGGAAAATGGAGGAAAAGAATTACAAGGGTCGTAAAAAAGATAAAAGACGCAATAGAACTAGTCAAGTTGGGACAATATGTTCCCGATAGAGAGGACGACGAGCTGACACTCGCCCTCGGGAATAAAGAACACTGGGGACGATGTCGAGGTAGAGGAGGCGGGGTTGGTTTTCTTGAAGGGTTTCCGGAGGACACTGCAACTTACAGAAAACATTGCAGAAGTAAGAAGAAGGAGGCGGACAGGGTTACTGCGTTAGAACGCTCGTTGAAGGTTGTGCAGGAGCAACTGGCCTCAATTACCAAGTCAAGGGAATCTCAGCTGCGAGTAGAAGATCCTGCCGGCGATGCCTGCCCATCTCAGCGGAAAAGCAGCGTGGGTTCCACGCAGCTACAGGATGATCCTGCGCCAAGGCCACCGACTCCTCCAGTTGCTGAACCGTCGGCGGCTCACTACCCCGTGGATGATATCACGGAGAAGACAAATTGTGAGTTACATGCGCCAATGTTGAACATTACTTGTCCGGTGGCGATTGGCTATGCTTTACCACATCGACCTGGAGCAACCTTCCATTTTGGTGTGATTCCAGCTGGATTTGCTCGTGTCAGCGTCAAGAAAATTATGCCGGGAATGAACTCAATAGAGCTTGAAATTCCTGGACCTGAAGGAGAGAAGACACTAGGAGATGTCGAACTTGGTATCGTTCTATGGAAGAAGAATTTAATCAAGTTTCCAGACTCGGCGCCAAGGCCACCGACTCCTCCGGTTAGAAATTCACCACAGAATTGTCCACCCTCCTCCCCCCACGATTGGGACCCCACCGCGAGTCCATCGCCCGCGCCCTCCCGTCAGCCGACTGCTGCGGCCACTAGTAGTTTTTCAAAGCGGAAGCTGTTCACGGCGTCGTCCCCTGTCAAGAAACGTGCAAAAAAAACCAAGGAAGTCAAGGCTCCTGAGAAGTTAGCAGGCGAGATGACTTTGGAGGAATTACAAGTGAGGACACAAGGCCAGGCTGCAGCCTTTTTTGAACAGAAAAAAAAGGAAAGACTGGAGGCAAGACTTGACCCCATGAAGGAACTCCTGAAGACTATAGCAACTGAGGTAAAAGATCGCACAGTTGACAACCTGTATTGCCCTCCACCGTCGTCCCGTTCAGACTATGAGCGAGGTATTGACAAGGTACTTTCCTCACAGAAGAAGGAGGAAGAAAAAGCGTGCGGGAAAGGAGTTGCCCAGCTCGGAGAACAAGAAGCACAATCGATCGCCCCGCTCATTGTGCCTTCTGAAGCTCGGGAAATCGAGCATGGAGAAGTTGTCATTGGCGACACAGGTGTCCCCATAGCGGAGATGGTAATTAAATATAAATTTGAACTCGGGATGCCTCTGGTCGAAAATCCGAGTGCTCTAACAACACAGTTATATAAATTGCATACCTGGTACATGACCGCCGCAAAAGAAGGGAAGACATATCTCATGGCGGGAGTTAAGGAACAACACTTGTTCCGAGAATATGGTGTGGAGGTTGCGTTCTCCGAACTTTTTCAGATGTACAATCAACTTGCCCTCGACAAATCTATCCTCAGCCTCTATTGTCTGTAAGTTATTTATTCGTGTAATTTAATTATTTATAGTTCAGCTCGTTCATTGCTTGTAATTATCCTCACAACATTCTTTTGTACGCTATTATGCAGAATGAAGATTCGTGAATGCCGAATGGGAGGAATCTGGGACATTGGGTTCATTGACCCGGATAAAGTTAATGTGGAGAGCGTAGAAAAACCTTGGTATGTCAAGGACACAGAGGAACTTGTGCTAACTTGTTTTAAGCGACAAAGTACCAGAAAGGAAATACTTCTTCCTTACAACTTCGGGTGAGTGTTACTGTCTTGTACACATTCTATTTTGCTTTCCCGATATTAAGTGTAATTGATGAGTTCTGAATACCTGCGTATATAAATGTGCGCAGGTACCACTTCATTCTGCTAATCATTAGACTCGAGGAAGGACTAGTTGAAGTCTGGGATTCATTGAGGAAAAATCAAGATGATTACAAAAGCGTGCGTCTAATGCTTAGGAGGTAATTTCAATCGCACTATATCGTCCTCTTTCGTTCATTTTCGGATATCAAAAGTATAAGTAATAACTCCTCAATTCATTTTCTTTTCCGGGCAGGGTTTGGAAAAGGTTCATCGCGGAAGAACGCGGTGAATGGCCACAGAAGCTGGAGTTCAAGGCTAACACTGTAAGTACTACTACGTATCTAGGTCTGCGTATCTTTCTAATACCATTATCGTTCTCTTGATTATTATTTGATTAAATTATATTCTTGTATAGTGGTGTCTGCGACAACCACAGGGGACGGAACTATGTGGATACTACGTTTGCGAGTATATTCACACTTTGGTCAATGAGAGAGTCAATAGTCGAAGAAATCGAGAGGTACGTAAACATCATACACAACTTTTATTTTGCTACCATCAATTGTGTTTAGTTCCGATATAACTGATTTGATCTCCTTCTTTTAAAGTTGGAAAGGAAGCGGAGCCAGCTCCTACCAGAAAACCGCGTGAAAGCTATTGCGGAGGAATTGGCGGGATTCATTCTGACGCATGTCCTAGATGATTTCGGTGAATTCCACTATGTCGAACAATAGACTCCCTCCATGCATGTACTAGTTATTAGCGGTGATCTCCATTGTAATTATGAGTACTTTATATGTAACGAGAGTACCTTATGTGTGTAATGAGTACTTCATATGTGTAGTGAGTACTTTATACGTGATCTCCTCCGAAACCCTGAAAAAATGAGCGACAAGGAAAAACAGAAACCCTAAACCACCGAAAAGAAAAAAACGAAACCCTAAACCCCCCTGAAAAAATAGGCGGGAGGGCAAAAATAGCAGGAACCTTTAGTACCGGTTTTTATGAAAAACCGGTACTAAAGGCCCTCAGGGTCGCGCGCGTCTGTGCGCCCACGTGGAGACCCTTTAGTACCGGTTGTATTTTGGTACCGGTACTAAAGGGTTACCCCTTTAGTCCCGACCTTTTAGTACCGGTTGCACAACCGGTACTAAAGGCCCAATACAACCGGTACTAATGCCCTGTTCTGTACTAGTGGGTTCGTCGGGGGTAGTTTCGTAAAGTTTCATCACCGCCATCTTAACCTCAGTACCTCACGTCCTCACCCAATAGTTCCAATTCCCCTTCCCCATTCTAGTTCCCCCTTTACCCCCCCCCCCCCCCAGCCCCCACATCCACCTCCCTGAAACCCCAAGCTCCATCAACATCCCCGCCGCATTTCGCCGCCCTACCCGCCAATCCTCATCCACTAGTCAACCGGAGCCGCTTCGGATGTGGTGTTGTCAACCGCCGCATCGGAACAAGTTCACCGACTACTGTTTGACCCACGCCGCCGTGCAATGCACCGGATCTGCCTCCCCGACGCTCTCTTCCACGGCGCCGAAGCCAACATCGACCGCCCGAGTTGTTCTTCCCCGACGCCGACAGCCACCACAGCTAGCACCCTCCGCGACATTGACGTGACCCACACTGATGCCGACCAAACCTAGATCCCGGCGCGACCCAGGTAACCATATCTCCCGCGCGTTAAGGGTTTGATCCTTCGGTCATATTTGTCGATTTGGTTTAGGAATTAAAGCTAGGGTATATTAGTAGCGTACATTATGTATGTGCACGATGTTTTCGTTCGGTTACGGTTGAATAGCCTACAGACTCGGGTTTTGCAGTGAGATTGGGGCTTGGATTTGGGATTTTTTGGGTTTCAGTGAGATTGGGCTTAGCTTAACGGATTTCGCTGCTTTTTTTTTTGCTACAAGGCCAATTATAAACACCTTGGCACTTGTGTCTTGTTGAAGTGTATATTGTGCTACCCATTTCCATCAGTTCCGACATTTGGGATAGTTAGCTAGCGCACGAAGCATGACATGTCTTCGGGCTTATGGGTACTGTACCAAAGCTGTACGAGTAGGTACAATTTCTGTGTATGTTTTCTTCGGTACAGTTTTCCCTGCTCTATTAACTTTCTGCGTTAAACCTGCCTATGTTATGTGTTCTATGTGTAGGGTAACTAAGTCAATTAAACCTATGCTCATGTTCTACTATATGTTCTTTGTTATATGCTAATGATTTAACTTGGCCACGATCAATGCAAGGGGATTATCTACAGAACCGGGTAGTTTATACTTTATAGAAGGTTCATAATGTTTGTTTGCACATTGCACTTTATAACACTTGTTTAAGTGCATGTCGGTCCTATGTTTTTTACGAGTTGGCGGATGATAAAACCATGCCACATTGTACTCTGGGTTAATACGATTATAAGGAGCAGTAAGATGCTCTGGTGGTGGTGGATTGCTCGTGTTATATTGCTCTGGTTGTGAGTTTGTCTTGTATAAGCTGTTGTAACTTCTTATGTCTTAGTTTCAGACTGCAAAATAAAGCTATGAAAGCAGGATGGACCCAAGATCACGTCTAGCCTCAGAGAGCAGCAGTTACGATGGCACTTGCTTGCTTCCGTCCACAATGCCTATCAAGACGCTGACCGCCACCGCAACCACAGCACCCTCGCGGTGACCTGGACATGAGCCTGATGGATGCTGGGTAAGCGTAGATCCCGCTGCGACCTAGCTAACCATATCTCCCTGTGCGTTTTGTTTTTTGTTCTGTTAGCAATATATCAGGTTTCGAGCTTGTCGCTGTGAACTGTATTTCTGCGTTTGTGCGACATACCAAGCCAATGGGCATGTTGGGTCTTTGCACTAAATGGACACAAGTGCTTTTATACCTACATATTCTTAAATGGCACCATAAACTCGTTATTTGGTTTAGCTTCTAAGCTACAACAGTAACTGTTTCACATTCCCTGCTTCTCAACTTCAAGTTCACAAGTAATGCCATATTGCCTAGCTAGTTTGTTAAGCTACAACAGTAACTTCCTGCAGTTATTTCATGCTTGCTATCGTCCTGCTATCCTATAGTACACATTCCGAGTCATCATAGTGCTGCGATTATAGTTTTATGTCCATCTTTCTTTTACGAATCTGCAACACTAACCGGAGCTCGCACTTGCAGCACCGTAAATCTTAGATTGAAACACTGCTATAATCTTTCAAGTACATGTCCCTTCTGTTTTTTTTCTCTATATAGGAACTGTTTATTATGTTGAAACCATGCAGAGGAGGAAGAACCGGCTTTCCACATATGGTTAACAGCGGGTAACCGTGGACATCTTCATCGAATTGAACAACAAGATGAGCTGCAGTGAGACTTGACAAAGAGCACTGTAAGTCCCATGTTGTATTCCGATGTGCTTGGCTATATAAGCCTCATGATGGTCGAACTGCTTGTTTGTCTGTGGCACTAGCTAAGTGACTAAGTCTATATCTGTAGGATATCCATGTCGAAATGATCAGGCTAGTTTATATACGAGGGACACATTTTTTAATAGCTCATTTCATTATGTAGGTAGTCTGTATTATGGAAACAATGGTTCAATTAATTTCAGCAAATAATCTTTGCTTTGTTATAGTTGCCCCCTTATTAAAACGGTGAAAACATATTGCTGTTCATATAAAGCACATTGTGTTTGATTATGTCTTTGATGATATGTTCTTGCTAGTCTATAGAAGGTACATAATGATTGTTCATTACACTGTATACTTTGTCTATCTTAGGCACACACGTGTTCAATAGCTCTGGTAATACTGGTCCTATATTTTTAACGAGTTGGTGGATGATCAAACCATGCCACATTCTACTGTGTGTTAATACGATTATAAGCAGCAGTAAGATGCTCCGGTGGATTGCTCGTGTTATATTGCTCTGGTAACGTGTATGACTTGTTTGTTGATGTAACTTCTTATGTCTTTGTTTCAGGCTTTCAGCCTAGTGTGAAAGCAGGGAGGGACCTAAGGTCATGCCGACCCTCACTCTTTTGCTTGCTTCAGTCCACAACGCCTATCAAGATGCCCGCTGTGCAAGTTCTCACAAACCTGGATGAATTGACAAATCCGTTCACCTGTTGAATGAAGCTCAACGATATGAGTAGAATACTTGATTTAGTTACTATTCAATTTGTTGAGGGCTATTTAATTTTTTTTGTAGAATTTCCAGCTGATGTTGTATTTAGGTAATTTATGGACTATCGACTGGCTGTGGTAGTATCAGGCATTTTTGTTGGGACAGTAATTAGACTTAATAAACAGCCTACGAAAAGGTAATCAGCCGGCTAGCTGAATAAGAGGCAGCGTTAGTAAACGTTAACGGGCCGGCCCGCTGGAACATTGTGGGCCAGGCCCAATAATCTTAACAAGCCAGGTAATATTAGGTGGGCCGGCCCCACAAACCATCGCGGGCTGGCCCACCTAGTATTAACAGGCCGGCAGAGCTTAGTTAGAAGGCCGGCCCACAGGACGTGGCAGGCCGGCCCGTCAAGCTCTAATGGGCCAGCCCATCAAGATCCAACGGACCAGACCACCTACCCGTAACGGGCCGGCCCATCTAACCGCACAGGCCGGGCCTTCTAACATTACAGGGCCGGCCCATCCCGCAGTTTTTGGGCCGGCCCACTTGACCTTAACGGGCCGGCCCGTCTAACCTTGCCGGGCTGGCCCATCTAACCTTAACGGGCCAGCCCACCTAACCGTAGCGGGCCGGCCCACCTAACCTTAGCGGGCCGGCCCTTCTAACCTTAGCGGGCCGGCCCATCTAACTTTACCGGGACGACCCATCTAACCTTAGCGGGCCGGCCCATCTACCCTTAGCGGGCCGGCCCATCTTACGTCGGCAGGCCTTACCTGGGCCTGGCATATACCACGGATTCCCGTCGTGGCAGAAGAGATAACGCCGTTTGCCACGTGTCCGTTATATTCTTTCGCCACGGCATCCTAGTCGTGGTTGATGACGGATCCATCTACCACGAAATCCCGCCTCCGTGGTTAATTAATCAGCCACGCTGCATCCACCACGGTACCCTCCTCGTGGCTAAAAACCTTTAGCCACGAAAAACGGCCTTTCTACCACGAATCTGACCCGTGGTAAAAGGCCATTTTTCATCTAGTGAAGTTTCTCATTGCGAGCACGTACGACTATATTCGGAACACATGCCTATCACTAGTACAGAACGACACATCGGATACCCCTATATGGAAACGGCAGGCGTTAGGCGACGGAGAATCGCGCTTTCCGCGCGGCCAGTGCGTACAAACCTGACCTGGGCCGTGGCTGGCCCGTCAACATAGGTAACGGAGAAAGTATTAACTCCGTTACCCATAGTATTGGCAACGGTCTTAATTCTGGCTCCGTTTCCGATATGTGCCTCAATAGCAACGGAGACTTTTGGGTGTCCGTTTCCAATGTGGGCACATTCCATCTTCTTGGAATTCGAAGCGAGGCGGAGTAACTACTATGGCGTAGTGGCGTAGTGGAGCCGCGGCACCGTCCATCTCAGTACGCCACTTCGCCGCAGCCATGGATACTCCTAGCAACTCCTCGGGCGTTCGCCGCAGGAGTTTTCCGCTTTCGCTGAATTGGAACCGCGTCGTCGTGTCGTTGGCCGTCGCGCAGAGGCACTGGCAATATAGGAGGCCAGTGCCATGGTCAAATGTTAGCCTCCCCGCTGGCTGGCGCGTCAACGACAGGAGGGTGCCTATGCCGCCGGAAGAGGACGCGGGATCCTCGGGCGCCCGCGACCGCAGCCGCTCGCCGCGGCGGAGAGACGCTCGTCCGCGGTCGCCTGGATGGAACCGCGTCATCGTCGGGCAGGCCGTCGCGGAGCGGCACTGGCAATATAGGAGGCCAGTGCCATGGTCAAAGGTTCGGCTACCCGGTGGCTGGCACCTCAACCGCGCGTCGGTGCCTATGCCGCCGGAAAGAGTTGAGCTGCTTCAGAGCCACCGGCTCCTCCTCCCGCCGGAGTTGCGCGACGATCCTGCCTACGACGACGACGAGATGTGGGAGGGGCGCACGGGCAGCGATGACATCGTCGGCGAGGAGCCGCGCGACGACACGGACGACTACGCGGCTCTCCTCGCATACGAGCAGGAGAAGGCGGAGGCCGAGGAGTAGTTATAGTTATTTATTTTTATGTTCTTCAACTTCAATACTAGTAGAGATCAGTATAAGCCCAGTGTGTCAGTGAAAAAATCAAAGGAAACGGTTGTTTATACCCTCCGTTTCCGATATTCTACTTTGCTATAAATGCGCCCTTCACACAGCCCTAAACTCTATCGCTCACTCTCAGCCTCACTCTCAAAGTGTGGCGGGGCCTCCACGCAGCACCAGATCTTAGATCCACAGTGGCGGCGCGCATCTCCCTCCCTCCGACCGTGGCGGCGCGCATCTCCCTTCCTCCGACCGTGGCGGCGCGCATCTCCCTCCCTCCGACCGTGGCGGCGCGCATCTTCCTCTCCTCCGACCGTGGCGGCGCGCATCTCCCTCCCTCCGACCGTGGCGGCGCGCATCTTCTTCTCCTCCGACCGTGTCGGCGCGCATCTTCGTTTCCTCCGACCGTGGCAGCGCGTACCCGTTCTTTGCTCCACCCGGCAGATCTCGTCGCCTGATCTGTAGCTGGAGGGCGCATGGCGTGTCGATCCGAGGACGACGAGCACGACTACGTACTCCCGCCGCCAGATCCAGAGGTAATACATCTATTTGTGACCGGCCGTCGTGCCGACGAACTAGGGTTGTTGTCATTGTTCTGCTTAGGTTTTCTTCCATAGGACACTCATGAACAGAACTAGAACTAGGGTTGTAATACATCCGAGGACGATGAGGACGACCACTGGCGGATCCACCTTGAGCCAGCCGGGTGCACAGGACACCGGGAGAAGGAATTTTTCTTTGTAAATTAGCAATTTTTCATCACATATGCACCCCTAAAAATTGTTTTAAATGTATTGTGGTAACATGTGTGCATCCTGGTTCAATATGTTCTAGCTCCGCCACAGAGGACGACTACGTAGTGTCGCTCGAAAAGAACATAACTAGCACAAATCGGTAGTGTATGAAACTCATGGCTGACTTATCTCCTTTGCAAAACAGATGTACATTTCGGTTAGACTATATAAAAAGCCGGGTCCTTAGCCAAGGTGCGCTTGTCGTCCGGCATAATTGTTGGTACACAACAACTATGCAATGGATTTGTAAGTTTGTTATTCTGTCTTATGCATCCTTTTGTGTTGTATGTCCTTTATGCTAGATGTATAGTGAGCTAACATGGAGTCATATATTCTCTCTTTGCATTTCAGTGACCACTTTACAAAAGAGGCACCTTCAGTACATCAGCACTTGCTTATTGCACTATGTGCAGAGCATGGTGCTGATCCGTTTAGCTCATTTAAATGAGCTAAATACAAGGTCGGGGACAAAGCGGCGAGTTGATTATATTTTGGCGACACCGTCCAAGAAGAAGATTGAATTCATGAACTCTAACAGCAAGTCATGAAGATAAATTAAGTTGGAAATGACAAGGATAAGTTTAGAGAGGCATGACATAGATAGATTTTAGCTAGACATGTCAATGATAGATTTAGAGAGGCATGACAATGAAGATAAGTAATTGGTTGTCTTGTGATGCAATGTATCGGTGACATTTGTTATACCTTATGAATGAATGAATTTGTTAGCCTTTTTGTGCTTCTGCTGTGAAATTTTAAATGTCCAGTGCCAAATCTATTCCTGCTCTAGGCTTATGAAGAAACCTCAATGCAAACGAGCAGAAACAGAATCTCCGTTACTGATGTTCCGACACATCAGAAACGGAGGTTGTGCACAACCGTTGCCAAACCGACGCCTCATCAGCGACGGTTTTTTGCCTCCGTTACCGATGAGGGTCTTCACATCAGTAACGGGGTCGGGGACACGGACCCTTTTTCCGTTTCCGATGGGGTTTTTGGCCCGTTTCCGATGTGTCGTTCTGTACTAGTGTATGTTTATTCTAGTACTTGGATACTTTATTATTGTTTACCTGCAAATGCCCTATGTTATGATTATTATATGAACTATCTCATCCATGCAACGCCCGTACATCTGTCCCTTTACCTACAGTATTTTAATCCTGCTGTTTACTGAAATCACTACTGCTGTCTCTGTTACACTGTTGCTACTGTTACTTCACTACTGCTGCTGTCATATTACTGTTGCTACTGATAAATTGTGTCAAGTAAGTTTACTTTCAGGTGCAGCTGAACCGACAATTCATCTGTCAAGGCTTATATTTATTCTTTGGCTCCCCTTACGTCGAATCAATAAATTTGGGTTTTACTTCCCTCGAAGACTGTTGCGATCCCCTATACTTGTGGGTCATCAAGACTATTTTCTGGCGCCGTTGCCGGGGAGCATAGCTTTATCTATAAGCTCATCTGAAGGTAATATTATTCGCTGCAATTTATTTGTCATGGGGAAAGCTCATGATAAGATGGTGGCTATCTTGCCATCCACTACAAGAAAAGGTACAACTCTGAGTACCTCTGCTGCTCTTGATTCACCGTCTGTTATTAATCAACTTGTTACACCGCCACATGTGCCTATTTCACGTGTGACCACTGCTGAATCTGAGAATACTCCTGATGAATTTGATGATGCTTCTACTGTGCTTAGTGAGAGTGGTTCATTAGGTCCTTTTCTAGATGCTACAATTGCTAGGTCTAGACAACTTGAAAATGCTGAGATACCTAATGAAAATATTATTACACCTGTTAATTCACCTGAGTCTAGAGAGCGTCCTAGTGATGATCTCGATGATGAGGATGAATATGTTGAAATTGATGATGACTTTATTGAAGATTGCAAGAAACATGATTCTTTTAAAAATGCTGATGAGATAAGAGACTTTATTGAAAAACATGCTGTGAGCTATAAGCTTTCTCCTGATCCTAAGTTTGCTACATCACCTATAAACATAAGGGATAGTGACTATGATTTCTCTATTGATTTGTCCCTTATATCTGTTGTTGAGAATGAACCGTTTAGAGGAGCTAAAAATGAAAGTGCTGTGGAACATATGAATAAGCTTTCTACTTTGAGTAGCTTGTTTTCTAATGATATTAAAAAACGCAGTTACTTTGTTACCAAAATATTTCTGTTCTCGCTGAAAGATGATGCTAAAACTTGGTTTAATAATTTATCTCCTGGTTCTATTAGAAGTCCTCAAGGCTTGATTGAAGTTTTCTTCCAGAAATATTATCCTGCTAGTGCTCAACATGCTGCTTTGCAGAGAATTTTTAACTTTGAGCAATTAAAAGAAGAAAACATACCTGAATCTTGGACAAGGTTTTGCTACCAAATTAGAATTTGGCCTGGGCATCAACTAGCTAAAAATGAACTTCTTGATATATTCTATAATGGACTAACTGTTGAATCTAGGACCTACCTAGATAGTTGTGCTGGTTGTGTTTTCAGGAAACGAACTCCGGATGAAGCTGAGGAGTTGATAGCTAAAATAAGCCAGAACCATGAAGATTGGACTATACCTGAACCTACCCCGGTTCCTACACCGAGGAAAAGAGGTGTTATTGAACTCAATGATGAAGTAATGAGAGAAGCCAAAAAGTCTCTTAAAGAGAGAGGTATTAAATCTGAAGATGTGAAAAATCTGCCTCCAAAAGAAGAACTATGTAAACCAATTCCTCAACCTACTGCAATTGAGGTAAACTCTCTCCAATATTTTAATGCTAGTGATATTCCCTATGGTAAGCCTCCTCATCAATGCTTAGATGAACTTGATAATTTTATTGCTAAGCAAGAGCATTTTAATATGAGGGTGCAAAATCAATTATCAGAAAATTCTCGTATCATTAGTAAAATGCATGATGTTTTAGAAAGAACTTTTAATGATATTAAAGGCCTTGTTAAACATTTTAATATGGTTCAAACTCAAATGGAGCAAATTACTAAGGTACAAAAGGATCTACTAGCTAAAAATTCTAAAAATGATGACAAACATGCTTTTGGTATAGAAACTAGAGGTGGTGCTTCTACTCAAGACCCCTTGTATCCTGAAGGACATCCTAAAAGAATTGAACAAGACTCTCAGTTAACCAAAAAACCTGGTAATACTTCTAAGAAGAAGAAGGATAAAAATGGTGTAGAGTCCTCTGAAACTGTTAAAGATAAAGAACATATTAATGATCCTAATAGTATATCTGTGTCTGATGCTGAAACTGAAGATGGTAATGCACATGCTGATAATAATGATAAAAACATTGCCAATGATAAGGAAGAAATTGAAGAAGATTCTGATGATGACATTGAAAATAAGAAATACACTAAAGAGGATTTTGTTGCTAAGAAACATGGTAAAGAAAAAGAACCTTGGGTGCAAAAATCAATGCCTTTTCCTAATAAGAAACATAAATCCAAGGAAGAAGAACACTACAACAAATTTTGTGAGTGGATGAAACCTTTGTTCTTGCAAATCCCTTTGACTGATGCTATTAAATTGCCTCCTTGTTCAAAATATATGAAAGATATTGTCTCTAACAAAAGGAAGATTCCTAATGAGGAAATTTCTACTATGCTTGCTAATTATTCTTTCAATGGTAAGGTTCCAAAGAAGCTTGGAGATCCAGGTATACCAACTATTCCTTGTTCCATCAAAATAATTATGTTAGAACTGCACTTTGTGATCTTGGAGCAGGAGTAAGTGTGATGCCTTTCTCTCTTTATAAAAGATTGTATTTGGAAAAATTGATACCAACTGATATATCTTTGCAAATGGCTGATAAATCTGCTGCCATCCCTGTTGGTGTATGTGAGGATGTTCCTGTTCAAGTTGCCAACAATTGCATGATTTTAACTGATTTTGTTGTGTTGGAAATGCCTAAAGATGATAATATGTCTATTATTCTTGGAAGACCTTTTCTTAATACTGCAGGGGCTGTTATTGATTGCAACAAAGGGAAGGTTACTTTTAATGTCAATGACAAAGAGCATACTGTATATTTTCCCAAGAAGCTGAATAAATTATGTGGAGTCAATACAATTGCAAATTTTAAAACCATCAAAGTGGGAAGTATTGATTGTCCTATATATGATCATTATGAAGGATACCAAAGTTTTATGGTGGGATCTATAGCTATTCAATATAAGGTAAAATGATGGTCTCATGTAGTTTAATTCTTTTATGTCAAATAAAATATATTTGGTGGCAAGACTTGATCAACCTTGTTAACAAATACATTTTAGATGCATAAAATTGTTAAACAACATGTTCTCTTTTCTTCTCTTACTCATTTTACCTACTGTTTTGTCTCTGTAATTATAAAATGTTAGTGTTGTTTGGCTCTTTTATAAATTGTATTTGCTGCTTTCAATTATTTAAAATACCCAGAAAATGTCCAGAATTGAAAGTTTTCAAAAATTCTGAAAATATTCTGTAAATTCCTATTTTTACATGAGGGACCTGGGAGCACTTGAGTATGACCAGGGGGACCCACAGGGCCACCAGGACACCACCCAGCGCAGCAGGGGGGCTGGCCGCGCCCTCCTGTGGTGTGGGTCCCACCTGGCCCTCCTCAAGGGCATCTTCTTCCCCATCCTTTCTCTCTCCCGACAAAACACTCCACCATTGTTCAAACTCGTGTTCTTGCTGTTCTTGGTCAAAATTTCTTGATCTCCTTGCTCAGCCCATCTTTGCTGCTGATATTTGGATCATTTGCTCTCCGGTAAGTGACTCCTCCGTCTATCCAAGAAGAATTTTCATTGGTTGAGTATATCTCTAGTATTTTGCTGGTGTAGTTGACATGTTAAGTGAGCTTGCATGCTTGTTCTATGCTAGATTAATCAACTTTGATGCATGTTTAAGCCCTCTTGCAAGTTTCTATAGTAGTCCTCTTCATTTAGTTGTTCCAAAATCAATTTTTATGATAGTTGTTAAAAATTTCAGAAAAGGAAGATGGACAAGCTTTCTTTTGGGGATGTGTTTGCAAGACAAACACCACCCTCAAGAGAAACCAGAGGCTCTAGGTCCAAAGGTCCTAGGAAGTCCCACAATGAAGATCTTATGACACCGACTTTTGATGATTCGAAGGACAATGGAGTGCCTCATCCATCTGTTTTTCCTTGTACTAAATTTTTGCAGGATGCAGGTATTCATGATGACTTCATGAGTAATCAACAAAGTGGGTTTGAATGAATTTATGGAGGATAGAAGTGTTCAATATGCTAGGCTCACTAAAAAAATTGTTGAAAGTTTCAAATTTAACAACAGAGCATTTGGGCCAACTGTTGACTTTAAGATTTATGATCATGCATACAACATGAGTATGGAAAGTTTTTGCAGTATCATAGGTATTGCTCCATCTGGGACAGCCAAGAGGATTAGTTCATCACCAAAAGAACTAACTGCACTCTACCAGAAACTGTGCCATGAGGACCACCGTTCAGCCCACCGTGGTAAGATAAGGAGCGTTCAATTTCCGGCCATAAGGTATTTCTTATACTATCTTTCTAGGAGCATCCTTCCTAGGGAGAATACTAGTAATGTATCCAACTATCATCTAGCTTTTCTTGATGCTGCTTTGAAGGATGATAGGACTTATAATCTTGGAGCTTTAATTGCTCGTCGCCTTGCTGCTAAGGGCCCCATTTATGGAGGCATTATTGCTTCATGCATGTTAGCCAGTTTGGATATCACTGTTGATCCTTTTGATGTGGTTTTAACTCCTGAATCTCTTAATCTTGCTGCCATGAAGTTGCACCATTTTGTTACAGCTGAATCTACCTCTGAAAACATGTTTTACAGAGTTTTATTTGCTGATGCAACTGAGCAGGAAGTTCCTCTGCCGCAACCTCGTTTGTTTAGTATTTGCATGGAACAATTATCATTTTCGCAGGAGGAGTTGAATGCACAACTTGTTGTGCCCCAATACCACGCGCAGTTCTACCCCGAGGAGCAGCAGGAGTATCCTGAGGATCCACCTCAGGGTCACGACGTGCACTACTATGGTGCCTCCTCCTCGTACTCGTACCAGGAGGGAGGCTCTTCTTCGTCTCACACCGATGACGCGCCCACATGGCAGCCGTGGGGATGACTCCCAATTTGGCCAAAAGCCTAAGCTTGGGGGGAGGTATGCGCACACTGACAGTTCACTCATCTCTTGATTCATATCATGTCAGTTCTTTGTATATCCATCTTTCGCTTTCTTTTATTCTTTCTTTCTTGCATTAGTTTCTATTTTCTTAAACCTCAAAAGACCAAAAATATTTTGTTTTGTTTCTCTTTTGTTTCTTCTTTTATTTCGGTTTGTAGTTTATTTTTGTCTTTTCATTTTCGGTTTGCTATTCAAATATCCAAAAATATTTCCTTTGTTTATTTGTTTCTTTCTTACTTTGCTTTAAAATCGAAAAACCCCCAAAAATATTTGTTGCTCTTCTTCGGTTTGTATAGTTTTTGCAGAGTTCGACAGTCTTCCGTGACTCCACTTGGAGCTTAGTTTTCATTTCCTATCATTCAAGTCATACAAGTGAAAGGCAATAATGACGATATTCAACAACTTGGATGTCGTGAGAGGCTGGTATGAACTCTATTTGTTTTCATTTTTGTACATATACTTATCCATGTGAACATGCTTAGTCAGTCATGGTAGTGGGTATGTTATTTAATGTTTACTTGTTAAGTTCATGTCTTCTTATGATCAATTCCAATTTGCTGATTGTAGATAACATGTCATATAGATATTTGCTTGCATTGTTTTATTCGTAAAATGATATGGCATTGTGGTATCCTCCTCTGAATGATTTACTTGAATCGACTTGGCACATGCTTACACATGTTTATGACTCAAACAAAAGTCAATCAAAGCCTCGATGATTTATTTTGCCTCGGAGTTTTAGTATCATTTTTATGCCACTGTTAATTTTATTTTGTCGCAAGTATTATTATGACAGTTATGCTCTCTTGTTGTCGCTTCCCAGTCTATTGCTAGCCTTCACTTGTACTGAGCGGGAATGCTGCTCGTGCATCCAAATCCTTAAAACCAAGTTATTCCAAAGAGTCCACTATAAATTCCTATGCATGGTTTTTCAAAACCATTTCAAGTAAATTTTCATGTGCTACCTTTAAAACCTTCAAAATACTTCTCATTTTGTGACACTGTTTTTAGCTCATGAGGACGTGGTAGTTGGGATTATTATCTCCCATGCTAAATTAAGTTTCTCAGACTAGCAGCTTACATCTGCTTATCTACCATATTGCACAAGAGCTGGTTAGACCACTGTACTAAATTAATAATGAAAATAGGCACTCCTCCATGGTATGTGATTGTTGGCAGGCACCCAAGGATTCGGTTAGCCATGGTTTGTGAAAGCAAAGGTTGGGAGGAGTGTCAAAATATATATAAAAGTGCATGCTATAAATGCCTAATATCTCGGAACCGCTCTTTAAACTTGTTTAGCATGGAAGATGATAGGAACTCTATTACTATTCGTTGACAAGAACAACCACCACTCAAAAACAATTTTACTTCTGTTTTAAAAATAAAAAGCTCTAACACATGTTAAATTCCTGCTTCCCTCTGCGAAGGGCCAATCTTTTACTTTTATGTTGAGTCACCATCCTTTCTTTGAGCACTTTTTGAGAACATAATTGTCATTCTTAGTGTAATGTACTTGTCCCAGACCATGGTTAGCTGTGGTATAACTTTGATGCTTTTATCTCTGATATCTTTATATCTAGTCTTCATTTAAACTTCAGAGGTGCCCGGGCATTTATGTTTTGCTATCCAAATTCAGGCAAGCGAGATACCACTTTATCATGTCCTATTACAAACATTGCAATCCTGCATATAGATATATTTCAGGTTATTTACTCTTAGTATGTTGGAATCTTTTCATTGTTGCATGTTTAGCAAGTTTCATTATTTGCATGTCTACTATTATGAGCTGCCTTTGTTTTGATCATAGTTTAAGTATGTATACATCATATGAGCAAATGTGTTCGTAAAAGTTTTCTTATCGCGTTCAGTTTGTCAACTGAATTGCTTGAGGACAAGCAATAAGCTAAGCTTGGGGGGAGTTGATACGTCCAAAACGTATCTACTTTCCCGAACACTTTTGCTATTGTTTTGTCTCTAATTTGTGTGATTTGGATGCAACTAACACGGACTAACACTGTTTTCAGCAGAATTGCCCTGGTGTCTTGTTTTGTGCAGAAAAGTCAACTTTCGGGAAAATCCACGAAAACTGTCGCAGACGTCCTATTTTTCCAGAAGACCCACGGAGCCAGAAGGGGAGTCGGAGGCGGCGCACAGGCCACCACGCCACCAGTGGGTGCGGCAGGAGGTGGGACCGCGCCCTCCTATGGCGTGGCCACCTCGGTGGCCCCCGACGCCGCCCTTTCGCCTACTTAAGCCATCTGACCTAAAAACGTCGGGGGTTCGTCATATTCCACAGAAACACATCCGAGCGCCGCCGCCTGCTCGAAACTCAATTCGGGGATCATAAGTTCCTGTTCTGGCACCCTGCCGGGACGGGGATTCGGAGGAGATCATCGCCATCGTCATCGCCACCACCTCTCCATCAAACATCCATGATTCCCCATCCATGTGTGAGTAATACCCGCTGTAGGCTGAGAGGGATGGTCGGGATTGGATGAGATTGTTCATGTAATAATTGCCAGATTGTTAGGGCATGGTGCCAAATATCCGTTGTTAGTGCTATATATCGTTGTTGCAACTTGTTGTGCTTAATGCTTGTCACTAGGGCCCGAGTGTCATGATCTTAGATTTGAACATGTTATTGTATCATGAAGATAATTGTATTTTAGATCATACCTGCAAGTTGTATACACATGTCATTGTCCGAAACCCGAGGCCTCAAAGTGACAACAATTGGGATAACCGGAGGGGAAAGCTGTGATGTGAGGATCACGTGTGTTCAAGAAGTGTTAATGCTTTGCTCCGGTACTTTATTAAAAGGAGTACCTTAATTGCCAGTAGTTTCCCTTGAGGCCCCGCTGCAACGGGCTGGCAAGACAAAAGATGTTGTGCAAGTTTCTCATTGCGAGCACGTACGACTATATTCGGAACACATGCCTATGTTTATTCTAGTACTTGGATACTTTATTATTGTTTACCTGCAAATGCCCTATGTTATGATTATTATATGAACTATCTCATCCATGCAACGCCCGTTCATCTGTCCCTTTGCCTACAGTATTTTAATCCTGCTGTTTACTGAAATCACTACTATTGTCTCTGTTACACTGTTGCTACTGTTACTTCACTACTGCTGCTGTCATATTACTGTTGCTACTGATAAATTGTGCCAAGTAAGTTTACTTTCAGATGCAGCTGAACTGACAATTTATCTGTCAAGGCTTATATTTATTCTTTGGCTCCCCTTGTGTCGAATCAATAAATTTGGGTTTTACTTCCCTCGAAGACTGTTGCGGTCCCCTATACTTGTGGGTCATCATCAAGCAAAGTTCATAAGTGTGTAAACAAAAGAGAAGAGGGATGATCTACTAACCACAGTAGAAATAACGTCCTTCATGGGAGCCGCTCTTGTAAAGTCTAATTAACTTGTGACTTAATGTATTGTCTATTTGCTGATTCGTTGACCATTAACATACACACCTACCCCCCAAAAAATAGACCCTCCTCCATGGTATGTGATTCCTGGTGGCACCCGAAGATTCGATTAGCCATGGTTTGTGATAAGCAAAGGTTGGGAGGAGTGTCAAATATTTTATGCACTCTCTATATGTTTTTCAAAACTTAAAAGCTCTAGCACATGATTTAATCCCTGCTTCCCACTGCGAAGGGACTTTCTTTTACTTTATTGTTGAGTCAGTTTTCCTACTTCTTTCTATCTCCACAAGCAAACACTAGTGTCAACTTTGGTACAGCAGTTGTTATATAATGATATGTTTGACTTATTGCATTATTTTGCTTTGACAATATCCATGAGATATATATGTTAAAAAAGTTGAAGCCAGTGCTGAAACTAAATCTTCCTCTGTGTTGGTCAAACACTTTTATTTAGAATCTATTGCTTTGTGAGCTAACTCTTATGCAAATTCGTATAGCTTCATTGTCTCCAAAGTACTATTCTTGAAAGTTTGCACTTGTATGATTCATTTTGTTTACTCTTTATTTACTTGTTAGCAAACTATATATAGACCATTGACTTGGATCACTTCATTCAGTTCATGTGCTTTGCATTACTATTTGATCAAGACTGTGTTGGTAGCATGTCTCCTAAAAAATTATGTTGTTTTTATCGTTTACCTACTCGAGGACGAGCAGGAACTAAGCTTGGGGATGCTTGATACGTCTCAAACGTATCTACAATTTTTGATGATCCATGCTGTTATTATATCATTTGTCACATGTTTTGTTTACACTTCATGGCATTTTTATGCATTTTCTGAAACTAACCTATTAACAAGATGCCGAAGTCACAGTTCCTGTTTTCTGATGTTTTTCTCTTTCAGAAAAGCTAGTCGCAAAATATTCTCGGAATTGGACGAAAATCGACGTACGTGCATAATAGACCAGAAGACTCCAGAAGACCGAAGGGGAACAGCTGGCGGGCCAGGGAGCCGCCACACCGCCCTAGGGCGCGGTCCAGGTGGGACCCGTGCCCTACCCTGGTGTGGGCCCCCTGGGTCACCTCCGACGCCGCCCTTTTGCATATTTATTCCACCCGACGCGAAAACCCTAAAGACCCGATCAATATTCCACGAAATGTCCAGACGCCGCCGCCGCCGTCAACCCTAGTTCGGGAGGGTCCTGAAGCTCTTCCCGGCACCCTGCCGGAGAGGGGAATCATCACCGGAGGGCTCTACACCGCCATGCCTGCCTCCGGAGTGATGCGTGAGTAGTTCATCTTTGAACTACGGGTCCATAGCAGTAGCTAGATGGTAGTCTCTCCACTTTGTGCTATCATGTTTAGATCTTGTGAGCTACCCTACATGATCAAGATCATCGTTATGTAATGCTACATGTTGTGTTTGCTGGGATCCGATGAATATTGATAATATGAGCAAGTTGTTTATTTATCTATGTGTTTATGATGTTTATGTTCTTGCATGCTCTCCGTTGCTAGTAGATACTTTGGCCAAGTAGATGCTTGTGACTCCAAGAGGGAGTATTTATGCTCGATAGTGGGTTCATGCCTCCAGAAACCCGCGTTCGAGTGACAGAAACGTGCACGGTTGTGGATGTGCTGTTGCCACTAGGGATAAAATAATGATGCTTAGTCTACGTGTCTTTTGCATTGTTTATATTACACACAATACTTCATGCAATAATCTGTTGTTTGCAACTTAATACTGGAGGGGATGCGGATGCTACCTCGAAGGTGGATTATTTAGACATAGATGCGCTGGATACCAAGTCTATGTACTTTGTTGTAATGCCCTATTAAATCTCATAGTGAACTTCTTGTCATATATTGCATTGTCATGCACTCATTATTTGTCAATTGCCCAGCTGTAATTTGTTTACCCAGCATGCTAGAAATATTTATGGAGAGACACCACTAGTGAACTGTGGACCCCGGTCTATTTTCCTCATACTGATAAAACCACCTACTGCAATCATTTGTTTCCTACTGTTTCCTGCAATCTTCACTGTTTTCCACACAATACGTTTAATCCGTTTTGTTTTCAGCAAGACCGGAGAGATTGACACCTCTCTGTTTCGTTGGGGAAAAATAGTGTGTTTGCTTGTGTGCAGGTTCCACGTCAGTTGTGCCGCTGACAACCTTCTGAAGAACCTCCGTATCCTCCTGAATTCGATAACCTTGGTTAATTGCCAAGGGAAGACTTGCTGCTGCACTACATCTCACTCTACACTTGGAGTAACCTAACGAACACGCCATCAGTGCATCAGTGTACTCTAGAGAGCATGGGCGTTGTCAACTGTTGTGGAAAGTGAGGGCGTCGACATCCGGTGGACAAGAGATAGGAAGATCGGGATTTCGACAGTGGCGTGTGTTTGTGTGCTGCGCGTGCTGGGGTCAGGAGGGAAAACGAGCAAGGGATGCACAGCTACACGCCTATGAATTAGGGTTTCTCGAATATATACGTAGCTCACTATTACCTTGACCCCACATGTCGTGTGCGCTAGCGGGGAATTTGTGGGTATCGGGTATGGATAGTGATGGCCAATAACCATCCCCACTAACCCGATGGTGAGTAGGTTTGCTTTTGAGAAGATCCTCATGGAGATCAAAATCTAACCAAAACCATGTGAATTAACCACCGTGGATTATGTAATGGGGCCCATTGCCACATCTACCCCAGTTCCCCACCTTCGAGCACAGCCGCACCCAAAGTAGTGGAGCAGAGCTGCACGGGCTTGCAGTGAGCAACCAAACACACCCTATATGTTGTCGACGTACCTGCATGCACGCAGAAATCCTCCTCCGTTCTCGAGCCTTGGAAAAGCTGGCTCCATTGGCGACTGGCAAGGTCCAGCTGCTCTTCGTCCTGAAGGCCCACGGCCAGAAGCGCAGGTGTTTGTGTTAGGGAAAGGCTAAAAACGGAACCAAGAGTGCGTCCAGGGTGTGTGGAGAGGTAGAACACCATGTCAACCTGAACCGGGAACCGACGCTAGTTAGCCTCCTCCAGACCATACATTGGACCGGATCCAACGGTTTGCCGTCAGTGAAACATGTGTTGCCCCCTCTACGAAAATATTCTCAAATTTGGTCACTGAGGTCGGCTACAGAGAGGATGGGGCCGACCTAGTACATGTCGGCTCCATCCTCATTGGCGCCGACCTCCTGTTTTAATTTTTTAGGTCCCTAGAAAAATTGTGTGACTTTCTAGATGGCGCCAAACTAAACAAGTTTGGCTCCATTCTCTTTTAAGCCGACCTCAAGAAGTCAGATTTTAAAATAGTTAATTATGAGAAGAGCTCATATATTCCCTCCATTCTAAAAATAACTGTTTTAAATTTGTCAAAATATGGATGTATCTAGACACAAAACAGATCTAAATATATCCATATTTTGACAAATCTAAAACAATTATTTTAGAATGGAACGAATATGTGTTTTGTTACTCAAAAGGGCCAAATTTGACGAAAAATACGCAAATTGTTGTCACGTTCTGGTGTAACACTACCACAAACGACAATTGAAAGTCGAACGGACAAATTGGTCCGGGACGGATCGTGGCTCAGCAATTGGTTGGGTGTGGGTGGGATGGAATACGACTCGGGCTAGGTCTGGTCTGGACCGATATACTTCCTGGCAGAGTGAATTTTCCCTACAGTTTGAGTTGTGTTAGCTATTTTCGTTGATAATCGTGTATTAAGGTACGCTCTCATGTTGTCTCGTAATTTCTTCAGGTGCTCTACTACAGGATTTAGGATGCCTCGAGTTGGCGATCCAGATTCATCATCTGTTTTGAGAATCGCAGCAGAGCTCGGATACCTTTCTAGCATCATCGTGGGGAGGTGGCTTGGGAATATATATATATAAATGGCTGGGATTATATAAGAACTTTTAATTATTGGAGCGGAACAGTGCGTGCTGTAGGTGATCCTTTCTTGTTATGGAACAGTATCTACTTAGTTCTTGATAAAATCAATTCGCCCTACGCACGGCCTTGGAGTAGATGGAGAATTTGAGATGATGTAAGGAGTTAAGTTTGTCCAAACCACACTTACAAGTATCGATTAATATTACTACACTTTTTGACATACCATTTCATAAACCACATTGCCTTGCATACATGTCACAGGTTTTTTGAATCTGAATCTAACTCCTAACTAAACTAGGCAAGCCTTTCTTAGTTTTCGTGTTTGATGAGTGGTACATTGCATGCTTTTGGCTGGACTCGACTTCATTCGATCTCCAGATCTCCTGGCCCGAGTTGGCCGAGGTGAGCTTCTGGTATTTTCCTGATTCTACACTGATCCTTAATAGAATTTCGTACTACTCCCACGGACGGGGCTCCAGCCGATCCGGAGCAGATCTTGGAGGCCGGCTGTCCCGTGGAAGGGAAAAGGCATGGGATGGACTGACCTAGGAGGAGGCGGCAGATCTCGTCGATATCAGGCCCTGTCTGTTCGGCGGTGGTCTTTTCTCTTCTTGGTGTGAGTGGGAGGTCCGGCGGTGATGTGGTGGTTGCTGTGGGCGGCGTTTGCTGCCGCGGCCGTGGAGGTCGTCCTCGACGCCGGCGCGCGGAGGGCGCATGCGTGGTCGGCGGCATGTGGGCCTTCCTCCGCGCCTTCAAGTCCGGCAAGCCGGATTCGTTCATCGACTGCTTCGCCCGACGATCGGCGGAGCGCCGGTGAGATGGCGCAGTGGAGAGAGAAAGGGGATCGAGGTTTCTTTTTTGACCGTGGAGGTGGAGGGACTTGATTTCAAATCTTTGCGAGCTGGCGGGGGTTTTTGTAAAAAAAAATAAAACATAGTCCGCCCAGTAATTCGGGTCGGAGGGAGTACATATATTGTCTATATGCATTCTAAGATGAGTAAACATGCAAACTAAAATATGTCTACGTGCATTTTTCCATGCATGATTGTGGAAGGCTAAAACATGTTATATTTAGAAATGGAGGGAATACTTGGCAAGCTATATATAGGCAAAAAATGACTATCAACACCATATTAGCAGCTCTGCGACTAAAGGAGAGACCGAAGACAATTGATTTCCTGCATGTCTCTAGGAGGATGGCTGCCCGTCCGAACGGATAAAGTTGTCATCATTCCACATCTTAAGATGGACTGATAGCGAGACTCAATGATCACCCAATTCTTCCTCTCCGTAGCGCCCTTATAACACATTGAAGTGCAATTAATTAAACGATTCAGAGGAGCACACTAGCTAGCTACAGGGAGAAAACCAAACGTCAATCAACCAAGAGAACTAGATTAAGTTCAATACATAACACGGACGACAACAAGTGTAGTTGCTTGATACAGACCCTCCAGCAAGGGCCGAAATAAATTACTAGTGGACCAAAGCTAGGCTTGAATTAAGAGATAGTAACTCGGTGAGCAGCATCGTGGCATTGGTCGGGGGTGGCAGGGCTCAGCTCCCCGCCGGTCTCCAGGAATTGCATTGCACCAATGAGCGAAGGCCGCTGGTCCACATCTTGGTCAGAACACCGGAGGCCCAGGAGAAGGACGCGCTCCATCTGCGTACCATCGAATTTTCCAGCAAGCTTCTCGTCTGCTGCATCCATCGCAAATGTTTCGGCTGGACGATTTTTATGCAGCCGCCGGATGTCGCCGGGATTGTTTTCTCCGTGCGCTATCTCGAGGAGGACGATCCCGAAGCTGTAGACGTCGGAGCTACGGCGGAACTTGACCTGCCCATCTTGCATGCCATGCGGATCCATGTAGCCTATGGTCCCAGCAGCCAATGTTTCGGCGGCAATGCTATCGAGGACCCTGGACAGCCCAAAGTCGCCGAGCTTGGCGTTGAAGTCGTCGTCCAGGAGTATGTTTGCTGGTTTGATATCTCTGTGAAGGATGCATGGCTTGCAGTCGTGGTGAAGATAACGGAGAGCAGACCCTATGCCCATCACTATCTTGTACCTGCAAATATTAATATATGTTTTATCCATACACGTCGGGTTCAATTATTGATATATTAAAAAACAAGCCACCATATATATACCTGGTTGTCCATGGCAGTACTACTTCCGGCCTTTTGTGCAGGTGATCCTGGAGGCTGCCGTTAGTCACAAGTTCATAGACAAGAAAGAGCTTAAGATTCTGCCTGTGCAGCCACCAGAACCAGAAGTTGTTTATGCTGCAGCACCAGCCTTCGAGCCGAACCACGTTGACGTGGCCCATCTCGCCCATGGCGCCCAGCTCCGCAAGGAAGTCCTTAAATTCCCCCTTCGAGTCCTTGAATTTCCCCTTCGAGTCCTTGAGGATTCTCTTCACAGCCACCGGCTTCTCCTTGAGAGTCCCCTTGTATACGATGCCAAATGCACCCTCTCCGATCTTGTTCTTCTCAGAGAACTTCCCTGTCGTGGCACGCAGGTTGCGGTACTTGATCGGCTTGAGCCGTGTTCCGGAATCAAAGTATTTGCGTGTTCGTGTCAGCATGTACCTTGATATGAAAGACCAAATTACCACCACCCCACCAAGGCGAGCAGCACCGCTACTCCGATGTTGAATGTCATGGCTGGCTGGCTCTCCTGGTTTGTTATCTGTTTGTACAGAGCAAGTGCATGTATGGTTAAAACCATAAAAGGGTATACAATGTAGTATGAAATGGCATGCATTAGTCCTCTGACTCATCTGGTCTAACAACGTGGTCGTTGGGCAGGCATCGTCGCCCAACGACCACGTTTACGGAGCCCACGTGTTTGTGTCTGATGTTTTCTGTTTATGTTGTTTTCATGATATTAAAATCAGGAAAAAGGAACTACACGTGGACTCCATAAACAAGTTATCAGATACAAAGAGAAATAGCATGCTTTTGTGAAGAAAACCGCATGCATGGGAAAAGCTAGTATAGACGAACAAATGCAGTACAGTTTGTCCGGTCTCCTTTCTACGACTTATCACGCCTGAAAATTGAGTATATAGTAAAGGCACTCACCACGAGAATAGGAAAAGTTGAAGAGCAGGAAGTCTGTAGTTGAAGCTACCAGCGGCCGGAGTGAGTCGGGTACGATGGAGTGCGCAGGTTGGCCAACCCTTTAAGGAGGGGGAAGAAAGATCATGGAGATTTAGCAAATGTATATGCATGGGCGCAAGAAACCAGTACCAAACGTAAAGAGAAATACAAGTATACTTTTTGTTAAGAAAACCGCATGCAGAGTGCTAAGCATGCACAGACGAACAAAGTTGCTACGAACTAGTGGAGATTTATGCTAATTATTAAGAACAACTGCAATACAGCCTTTTAGATCCACCATCTGAGGTTTATCAACTTACCAGGAGAACGGAAGGAGGAGAACGAAGAGCGGGAGGTCTAAAGATCTATGAAGCTACCGGCGGGAATTGGAGTCTAATTTGGGAGCAGGCTTGGCCAACCCCTTTTAACAGGTAGAAGAAGGATCGGGTCAACAGTCTTGAGATTCGAAGCGTTGCAACTGTCTCAAAGTCCACTCTTCTTCTTTTTCTTAGTATTGTCTAATGTACTGCACATTGATTCTTCATGAACGATCGATGCGGGTGGTACCACATAGCTGACTAACAGTAGGGATCGATTAGTTTTGATTGCTACTTGCCATCAACATTTGATAGTTTAAGATATAGTTAACCACGTACTCTATTCTGAGCTAGACTAGATGATGCTTACACACGGACATGCCCGGAACCTCCGCCTGTCACTCTACGTTCGGTAACTCTGAGCAACTGTTCTATGGCTAACCGCCCTTGTACTTCTTTCTGCCCATACTTAAAAGGCGAAAAGGATTGCGGAGTGTCTACACTCGGGATATTTGCCAGCGCCGTCAAACGGCCGTCATGTTAATCTTTTTCATTAGTGAGGTAGTTAACAACTGCTTGGTTAATATGAGAACTTGCTTGTGGTAAGATAGTTAAAAGAATGGTTGTACGTCCAGTCCATCGGAGTTTAAACGTCAAGTTTGGCATTGTTGTTTCTCATTTAGTCAGAATATTTTTCAGTGGGAGGCGACGTTTCCGTCGACAGTGAGCCGCATATGGTTACTTCATCAATCTTAAGACTTGACCCGCCGGCTCATCTTTCGAGGGTGCTCATAAGGATAGGATAAGGATAGGATGTGTACGAATGTTCACAGGGGTGAGCGTGTGCACGTGTATATGAGCGTGTGTGTTTGTAATGGGTTTCACAGAAAAAATGTTTGATCAATGTAAACAATGTCGGGCTGTGGTTTCAGTGAAACCGGGGGCGGTGGCGCGGTGCCCCTCAATCTAATAAAAGAGAAGTGCTTGGTCAAAGCACTCACATGTCGATCTATAAGTCTGTTTGCCAAGTGCTAGTCATGGCACTCCGCAAACACGCTGTTGTCGACCAATGTAGTGCCGAGCGCTAATTGCCGAGTGCGGTACCCGGTAAAGTGGTAAACTAGATGTTTAGTATTTTTTCGACTAGCCACAATGGGAGTATCATAGGTGGTATCATGCATGCCATGTTGGCAAAAAACTGACGTGTCACTGCAGTTAATGAAGAGAGATGTGGTAGTGATATCATAGGTAGATACCGTAACATAACGGATTCCAATGTAAGATGAGTCTACAACCTAATAAATATAGTATTATATGATACCACACATATGTTACTACCCATTGTGGAGGTGATAACATAGAGTAATATCATATGCATGATACTAGTATATGATACTCCCCATTGTGACTAGTCTCAGCAAGTCCCACGGGCCACGGCCACGGGCTAGCTTTCGGCAAATAGCCGAATCTGATAGTGCGTGTGTCACATCCAGCACACATCCAGCAAAGATTCAAGTAATCAAGACTAAGATTCGCATGCTCAAGCCAATTGTTCTAAAAAAAACCTAGGCAATTGTATTTCAACGCTTTGCAATGATAGGTGTCTTAATGGATCCTATGGACACCGAAGCTAAGCAAGTACTAGTTGAGTCCTTGGGAGTGAGCTAGATTTGAATCTGCTATAACTAATTACGCAACTGTATCCGTGTATAGTTTGGGTAGTACGTCGTGTCCATGTTGTGCTAGGTAAGGCCCCATTTGGATTGTACGAATTGTATAGAAATTTTAGATCAGTCCAATTCATAAAAAAAATTCCTCAGAAAGCTATTTAGATCTAAGGAATGACACCTACAAAATTTCTATAAATTGTGTTTCTACATCTCAATCCTATAGAAATTTCGACATCTACTCTAACCTTTTTTTTAGACTCATTCGCGTAGGATAGAGTCACTTTGCCTGTGTTTTTCCTGCATTTTATCGAAATGACTATTCCCATAGTTTCTCTATTTTACATTCCTATGTTTTATATGTGCAACCCTATCAAATTGCTGAGTTTTTCCCATTCCTGTTTTTTTTAACCATGTCAACCCTTTCAAATTACATAGCCTTAGTGTTTGAGTCAGCTTTGCTAGCTATGGTCCGAGTCGATGCATATATATGCAATGTATGGGTTATGTAACCATCGATTTTGAGTGTTTTCTGTTAGTTTCATGTAACGACCCTTGAGCGACACCCAACCTTAGTAGCAGGCTGAGGCAAATTAGTTAAGCAGCTAGAAATCAGCTTTTTCCCTGTCACAACCGTACAAGAGGCGATCAGGAGGCGGTTCTAGATACAACGCTCCTCGCCGGCGATCCCCTGCTCGCCTTCCCCTTCGTTCGCCGCCTTGGCGGCACGAGGGAGAGGGGAGCCGCGGCTCTCGTTCATCCATGTGTTTCGTCCGAGTTTTTTTAGATATTCGAGCTCCATCTGTCGGTGTTATGTGCGGCTAATGCCGAGGATGCTAGCGGGAATAATGGTGTTCCAGCCCATGATCCTGCTTGTCGGAGGTGTTGCTGACGTCGGCGAGAGGCTTGTGGAGTCCAAACAGCTGGAGCAATTTAATTTGACGCTGCTTCTTGGCGTGGCGGCGGGGTTAAGTTACTTTTAGAGTGCGGTGGTGCTGACTGCTGCGGATATGCCGAAGACGATGTGGGATCCGACTGCCTATTGAAAATTGGGACACTAGTACAGATCAGGCAAACGCACACTGTCGACTTCTGCTACCGCAAACGATTGATGATGATAAACTCGGCAACCAGGGAGCAACACGCCACCGGGTTACGAGCTTAAGGTTACATGGGGTTTGTTTGATAGAAATGAGCGTATCTGATTGTCTGTCTCTTACTATGACCTAGGAGCCGGTTTATATAGACACCCGGATCTCCTGGCCGCGTACAAGGTAAGGCCGGGTTACACCCGTACTCAAAGTCCTATCTAGGTCCTTCTAGATCCTTCGTGTCCTTCAAGTCTTGGATTCCGTGACGTGCAACGCCTCCGGGTCTTCTGTAACCATCCTTCTTTGGCCGGGTTACCAACAAGCTCTCCGGCCCATGATGATGGCTAGCTGGCCTCGCCGGGCCTCCTGCCTGGCAGGTCATGCTTCCCTCTTAATGGGCGTAGCGGGTTATGATTCCCCCAACACTTGTGCCCGAGACTATGGTTATCCAATAGCCTTTGTTGACCCACACCTTGCTTCCCAATAGTCTATCCTTCATTCTTCTGAAAAGACTGTAGGATTACATCGTCAATATGCTGGAGAAGAGCAAATATAAGGAGTTAGTCATATGGCCTTTCAATAAGGAGTAAGTTAATGTCGCATCTTCGTTTTCAAATTTAATTATGTTCATCCAACTAATTAGTACTACTTGTAGATTTCACTGGATTCTTATTACTATCTCACTAATGAATGACCATGTCCACTATCTTGATTATTATCTTAAGAAGAATGAAAACTTTGATGACATAAAGGAGCTTATTGATAGGTCAGTTCATACTTTGATTGAAGATACACTCTTTTGTTTTGTAATACATCCCGATTGGAGATGCTCTGACGTCGCGAGTGGAGAGTGGCGTCCAACAACCCGTAGCGCGTCCAGACGACGTCACTAGCGTCCGTCCCGACCCTAATACCGGACGGATTTTGGGCGCCAATTAAGATGCTCTAATTGAGGTGACTCGACGAACTTGTAATCTTATCACAGATCGTTTACTTTCCTTCGTTGACTTGTACTTTACTACTCCCTCCGTGTCAAAATATAAGTCGCACTAGTCACTTAGCACACACATGTATGTAGATATGTTTTAGTACAAGATTCACTAGTCACTTACATGAATCTTGCACTAAAACATGTCTACATACATATGTGTGGTAAGTGATTAGTGCGACTTATATTTTGATACGGAGGAAGTAGTTTATTAATGCAAGCAGGGTGATCTGCTCTATATGTTTTAAATAGACAAGATGGCGATCATATTAGCTCCAAGTTGTAAACGAGGAAAGGTGCGGAGTATATGCTGTCATCGTTGCATGCGACTTTGCATATATGTTTTTAACCCATATGCGACTTTGGATTTTGTCACAACGACAGCTGGGAACTAGCTATTTTAACATATTTAATGTATAACAAGCCAAATTAATAAGTCCCCGCAGCCAACAACACCCCAGCGGCTGGAAACACGACTCGATACGATGCGGTGGTTTACTCAACGCCTGTGGCCGCGTCAGCGTCTGGCTCAGCACCATCGACGAGCTTATCATCTAGGTTGAAGGGACCCTTCAGTGAGAGGATCAGATTCAAACCGTTCCTTGCAAATTTCAAATAACCTCGTTACGCAAGGTCACTAACTAGAACACCAGCATGAATCACACCACGTAGCTCAACACTTACGAGATAAGTATGAGCATTCTCCGCGTCTTTAAAGAAATTGGCGCACGTTATCCGAATATGATGTTGGAAGGAGATAAATTGGCCCTACAAGCGGCTCGTCCCCACGGCCCTGTTACAACCTGGTGGTGCCGCCGACGCGCCCAAGCCCTACGACCTCCGCCACGCCGTGGAGTTAATCCACGGCAACGCTGAGCGCGGGAGTTTGACGTAGCTGCACTGCAAAGCCGTCTGGGCGTACAACCATTTCAGGGCGTCATGCCAGCTCAGTTTGTCGGCGGCGGCGCAGTGTGGCAAACGGTGAACGACTTCGACGGGCTTAAGAGTGAAGCGAGTATAGTTTAGTAGACTAGAGCTCCTGGAGAGAAAATTGGAATATCTTCAGACACCTTAGAAGGGCATGGGAGTTAAAACTGAAGATGATGAACTCGATGGGTTGCCCAGTGCAACGTTGCAGGCTTAGGCCCTGTTTGTTTGGACTTCTGCTTCTGCTTTTAGGCTAAAAAAGCGGAAGTCCAAACAAACACACAAATTCTGGGAAGCGCTGGCCGGAAGCGCTGCGAAGAAATGAACTAGGCCGAGCGAAGCAAGCGGAAGCTGGCTAGGGGGTGCTTCCCGCAGTTTCTTGACTTGAAATCGAAAGGGTATCTCAGTTTGCCACTCACGTTTAGGGTATTTACGGACAAACTGCCACTCAGGTACCTACCCACCGCGCCTGTCCGTGACAGAACTCCGCCCGCGTGACCGAGCAACATTGCTGCTTGTTGTCCTCGTACGTGCTAGCTCACTGAGGTGCACACTCGCTGATTCCAAACTCGTGCACTGCTGTACGTGCTAGCTCCTACTCCCTCCGTCTCATAATAAGTGTCTTAGATTTGTCAAAAACTGGATGTATCTAGACTTGTTTCATGTTTAGATACATCAACTTTTTGCTAAATGGAAGACACTTATTATGGGACGAAGGGGGTATTAAAATTGTCTAAGCTCTTATTAATGTCCACCAAAAAAAGATGTTCCATCCGTCTCAAAATAAGTGTTTTAGATTTATCAAAAAGTTGATTTATCTAGAGATAAACATGTCTAGATATATCAATTTTTTGACAAATCTAAGACACTTATTTTTGGACGGAGGAAGTATATAAGCCTTGTAATATATTTGTTGGACAAACTCGCATGGTCTTTTGGAATACGTGAAGTATTATGGTCTTTCGATACATGTAGTGCTCTATGTTTGGATAAATATGTGTTTCAATTATTACATATAAATAGATAAACTGAGATGATTTAGCTATCTAAACATCGTAATAATGAATTAAATAAGTCAAAAACAATTATTTTGCTTCAAATCAGCACTTATATAACATCTTCAGTACTCAGGGGCATTCCAGACATTTCATTCAGAAAACTAACAGCTACAGCTGCAAACAGCACTCCTGTCAAATATCAAATCTCTGCTTCCACCAGCTACTTCTTACAGCTGCTTTTCCACAGCTGAACAGCTACAGCTGCTTTTCAAAAGCTGCAGCCCAAACAAGCAGACCCTTAAACATCTTCAGTCTCGTTCCTCGCCTGAACATGATGAACCCATCACACCATCATCCAACACCAGTGGTGTCACAAAAGCAACGTCAATCTCTAGGGATCCCGCATTTTCTAATTACCTCACTAGGCATATTTTTCCTTTTGAAATATGAAGAATCTGTTGATTTGATGATGACCCTTAAATCATAATAAGCATTCCAACACACACTCATACAGCTGGTGCTAACTGCTAACCGACGGCCAACAACAGTGTCATTATGCTGTTATTAAAGTGGCCCTGCTATGCTATTATTTCCTGTATGTACCGGTAGGTCGTCACCATATATCATATATCATTGAGCTGATGGCCAATAATATTTGTATGATCTGGTAAAGAAAGTCTTGCTTGATTGTTCATGTGCTGTTTGAATGCAAATAGTTGGATGCAACTGCTGGATTATCGTTGGTTCCATAATTGGCAGTAGCTCTCTACTGGTTTTTTCATTATTCATGGAACATAAAGAATTACTCAACACCACAGCCTATCATTAATGTGCCTCTCTCTCTTTTTCCATCTGTGGCTGCTCAGCGCGACCGAAAACTTTGCCGGGGTTTAACTTCGTCAAAATGCTGTCTGGTGAGCTTAAACCTTCCATGATTTTTATTCGGTTTTGGAATTGCACCGTAACCCATTATTACTAAGTATATGAAAGACGAGCCAAATCGCGAGCTATGAGCGCTCGTGTCACTGTAGATGCTACAGCTAAGTATATGAAAGACGAGCCAAATCGCGAGCTGTGAGCGCTCGTGTCACTGTAGATGCTACAGTGTTGAACAGTACCGCCGGTTTTTTTTTCAAAAAAGCCCCTGAGTTGGCCGAGAATTGCGTTTCGGTCCTTCCTACATATAGGCTGAACCCTAACCCTAGGCCGCAAATTGCTCTCATTTCCTCCCATCGCCTCTCTGTCTCCAGCGCCTCCTGCCGCGCCGCCAGGACGGCGAGAGTGCCGTCGGTGAGCCCACGGTAGCCACCGGCGACCACCTCGCGGAGGTCGCTCGCGCGGAGGCTGGAGGCCACCGCCGCGCCCGCCTCATGGCCCCGCAGCCGCACCCGCCGCAGGGCCCCGCACCGCGAGGCGAACGACGACGCGACCTCGGTGTCGCAGCGGTGCGCCCGGAGGTCGAGCGCGGTCCACAGGCACGGCGAGCAGCCAAGCGCCCTCCATGTTCGGCACGTCGACCCCAAGCCGCGGTAGCTCAGCCGCCCGAAGAGCTGCAGCACCGTATCATCCGGAAGCAGCGTCCAGTCCACGCCTTCGCCGCCCACCGCCTCCCGTCCCCCATATCCATCCCCATCCTCCGCCTGTACCCAGCCCAGCGGCGGCGATGAACCCGCCTCCACCAACCTCCCCTTCTCCCTGCACGTGCGCCGCCTCACCCGCTGTGTCGTCATCTCGCCGCCGGCCCGCCCGCCGGAACCCTAGCTACCACGGTACCACCCACCTCACACCACAACACAAACACGCGCAGTACCCAAATCCGCCCCCCGAATCAGCAATCGGTGAGCCTGCCGCCGCTGGATCGAGCTTCCGCGCACATACCAAGCCCAATCGGGCAAGCTCAAGGATCTGACTAAAGGTAACAACAAGGCAATGCCCTCAAGGTGCTTGACGAAAATTCTATTAGACATAGAATTGCTTGCACATCATGCAGGTTGGCACTCCTCTTGGAGCACAATTATATGGACATCAATAGCCAAACATGAGCTACATAATGGTAGTGCAATCCTGGAATCAAGCTTCATTTAATTTTTGTCAAATTGACTCCACGATTTTATTCATGCATATTTTCTCTATGTTCTCATAACCTTCAATTTTGATTTAAACAGTGCATGTTAATTACAAAAGTTCTCATGTCTGAAAGAATTGAAATTTGGTATGCTTTTCTTGCTACCATGGACTGCTTGTTTGCGTTTCCATTTGCCAAATGGGTTTTCCCAATTATTCCAAATATTGCGTATGTACCAAACGGTTGGTCTTAATCTCCTATTACTACAGTCTGCTCAATAGAGAGTACACATGACCGTGAGGCCATAAAGCTCTAGCTAATTGCCCACCCTACTTATGTATTCACTGAATTCTGCTTCAGGTATTGTATGATCATCTGGATTTGTACATTGTGGTATGGTTCTCCTTAGCCATCTCTGTAGTACAGGTAACTAAATCAAGGATTTTCCTCTTAAAGTTGCAAGAAATCACTTTAAAACAAATTGTGATGAACCATCAATTTTTGTTGTTGTTTTCTTTTGATGGTCAAAGTCTTGAACCAGCTGGCTGACTGCAGGATTGTGGTTTATCGACTTTGTCACTTGGCATGCCGCTCACTATCGTCGTCACGGCAAGGTCCTACCCCGAACCAGGGAACGTATGCAGGTACTATTACTTTGAGTTACACATGTGTTTCAGTCATGTGTGAATCAAGATGGTCTTGGATGTCCGCAACAATTTCTATGGTGTTGTAGCAAATAGGACATACAGACTATCATTTACCTCCTGGATAGGACATAATGGTTGTCATTTACCTCCACATCCTGTCATGTCACGACCAATAATACTAATTTGAAATTCTTGAACATATCAGTGTGTGCATTATAGTGAGCCCAATTCTTGATAAAATGACCGGCTACAGTACCCTCAAGGATTCAACCTCTTAGGATTTTCATCAAGTGGTTAAACTATTTTCTCTTTCTTATGTCAAAAGGAAGTTACATAGAGAGCTCCATCTATTTTTTTCATATGGTTCATTTGTTCTATGTGCATATCCTTTATTCACAAGGAGCATTCTATTAATATTTTAGTGTATATTTCTCCATGAAACAAATATATTGCAGCGGTCACTTGATCCATTAACTACTAAACACTGTTGTTAACAATGTAATCAGTATGTTTTACATATGTTCTCTGTCATTGCGTTCTAGCTGTGACTAATCAAAGCGAGAATGATTAATTATGTTTTGTATGTACTAGCGTCCATTTCCATAAAATGCATAGCACTTGCATCTGGTTGACATATTACTACATCAAAAATCTCACTACTTTTCCATCATGCTTGCATTTTTCAAAATTAATCTTAATAATTGAAACTTCACAAAAACGTGAATGAACCCATATGATATCTTCCTTAGTTACTTTCCTCCAGGTCCCATTCTGAATAGGTTTTGGAATTCCTAACATGATTCCGTCAATTAAGTGAGGTTGTTGGAAAGTGGAAGAAAAATATAGAGGTCACAGTAACAAGTGAAAGGCATGACATCTTTTCCTACTTTCATCTTCCACACTGATATATCATTTGGTCTAGCGGTATTTAATCAAATATTGCTACAAGATAGAAATCCATGTTCGCAATACTCTACTTTCTGAACATGCAAGGTTCATTGGATTAGTTAATCTATTTTTAGATGGTATTGAAATTATAAGTTTTTTTTATAAATCCTGCTATTACTGTATGCTATTGGTTTCAATGACATGAAATTACTTTTTTATTAATCTGATGGCTACTATGTTTCAATCTGTTATTCTTACATCTCAATGGACTGTACTGCAAAAACATATTGTATAATTTCACATGTCTGAGGGTTATAAAGAACCATTAACCATGTTCTCCTTACTTTAATTTGGAACCGTTGTGTGGATTTAGGCCAATTAAGCCATGGTGGAATGTGAAAATAATTCCCCACTTGATTCAGCTTGAAAGCGGAAAAGAAGACCGCCAAAGATCTATGCTGCTGTGCATTTATCTCGCATGGCTTAGAACTAGGGAGGCCATATTTCTTTGTCCCTTATTTCATCTATTTTCCTCCCTGTAAGATTTTAAGCTTGACTCCGGTTATTTCAGTTTATTTCCGTACCTATGCGTTCTTGCAATATTTCATCTACAAGAATTATATGATGTCCTCATATCAGGACCTTAAAAGTAAAAAATATATATAAGGCTCTTTGAGAGTATGATTCTCGCATCAGTTTTCCAGTTTATGCATTTATGTAATTTTCGTAGTATTCTGCTATTCAACTTCTGAAGAGCATGAGCATTGCAAGGGTGTGGAATTACGATGAAGCCATGTAGTTACCATAATTATGTCTATTTCGTAGCTTAGCAGAAAAATTCCACTTTCATACCACATCTACTTATTAGTATACTTATTACAGACTATCTTCATTTCCAACTTTAGTCAGAGAAGAAACAACTTATGTACCTATCTATTCTCTCAGATACAAATTGTAAGATCTGGATGATTCCATTTGCACGCAAAATAAATTTAACTTCTTCTGTTTATCTCCCCAATCCTAACTACGTGGTTCCTTTTGTAGGTTAAAAGAAAGAGGTTCTCTCGACATTCCCCGTCTCATTTTCGTTACATAAATATGTGCATATTCTCCTCCTTTATCTAACCATCTTGGTGAGAATCCACTATCTTGAAAGTTGAAACCACATTCGAGTTCTATGGTTTTTCTCGGTGCGACAGACTATAAATTGATTGTGGTGTTTTAAACACACTGTGAGGCTCAGTGAATACTGCGGAGGCAACATATGGTCGGAGGGATCGGCAAGAACCGGCTGCCATAACTAACATGGAAGTCATTTCTCTTTGTTATTATATTCCAATATCATTCGTTACAATTTCGATACAGCACTAGGGTTCTTTTCTCATGTTATAGGCTACCTCCATTTATGTTTCTCACATTTCCTGGTTCTTTATTTGAGTAATTGCTCACGTGTATAAGGTACTTTACTATTTCAGATTGAACTAGAAATGAAGTCATGGTTGTCCAAAGTACGTATGTGTGCTGACAGCTAAATGGTAGCTTGGCTGCACAAACCATTTCAAGAGTAATTCTAATCGATTAAAAAGACCTTCACCTCCCATTGTCGTTTTATAGAACACACAACAGAAGTTCCTCTTGCCTATTACCACACACCTCTTTGAGGTTACTGATCCTAACCTAATCTAAGAAATCTTATTGATTTTGTTTTTAGCGGAGAGTTACTATATCTTAAATTTTTGTTCTCTACATGTGAATATAGACTACACCAGAAGTTTTTTAATATGAGTCTTTTATAGAGTTCACACACGGCTGAAACTTTTTGTTCTTTTATAGAGCTTACAAATGGCTGAAACTTTTTGCAGCTATAGAATGGTGGTTATACAATCTTGATTCTTCAGTCTTCATTACGAATTATTTCCCGATATATGAGGTGTAAATTCTCACATGTATTGATGTCATCCTCTAGCCTTTCTTTCGGGAATATGTGAGACATGCATGTAAGCAACTCATCTCTTACAGACAATTCCCTTCTTATAGGTAACAAATTGATGACTCATAATTTCATCAGCCAAAGACACTTGAGCCTAGATGGTCCAACACTCCAACACGAGGGCTATTTCACTATCAACTCGCAACCTCTGACTTTCTCCACTAATTGACGCAATTTGGCAAGATGATACGGTACTGTCCTAAATACTGAAGTTTTATGTGCTACAAGTATGCAGGCTGAATTTCGTGATGTATACTTGATTTTGATTGAGATGAATTCATGTACACCTGTCAGGTTCAGACTTACTGATAAACATGTACAGCTCTTTATGTTAGCTGCTTAGTACTTTACGTAGAATTCTTTATGAGGTGTAAAATCTGAAAACGCTAATATGGTCTCTACTGTCTCTACTGTTGTAATGTCATACTTCCAAAATTTTGAAGTTATCTGCATTTTGGAGCTCACTCCTGGGCAGCAAGTCAGGAATGCATGTGCTATGGAAAAAACCACATCAAACTCTTTAAGGGATGGCATATGCTGCAGGTACTGCCACACACAGATAATGCACTTGTTAAGAGTATATGTTTAGCTTTAGGTCCTTTTAGTCTTTAGGCCTTTGCCTCCCTCTGTATATGTACTGGTTCAAGGATGGAATACAATTTGAGTTGGCATATTTACTTACATGGTATCAGAGCTCGCGCCGCTCCCGACCTAGCTCCCGCCGCCGCCAGCTCCGGCTCACCGCCGTCTCGCCGCCGCCGCCGCTGTTCCGGCAAGTTGCCGGACGCCGGACGGTCGCCGCCTCCTTCCTCCTCTCCTCGACAGCGCCTCCTCGCCGACAGCCAGGTCGCGCCGGCAGGCCAGCGCCGTCACTGGCTCTTCCCGAGCTCGCTCGCCTCCAAGCTCGCTCGCCTCCACAAGCTCCTGCAGGCTGCAGCAGGACGGAGCGGCCAGCCCGCGCATCCGCCCGTGCGCGCTCGAGCTCTTCTCCGCCCGCGCTCGTCCGCGCCGTCCCGGCTCCGTCTCGTCGCTCCCGGTAGCCATCACGCCGCCGGCCTCGCACCACCGCCTCCGGCGACGCCAGCCACACCAGGTCGCCTCTCTAGCCTCCATCTCCCCTGCTGCGTCCCCGGACGCTCTTGCCGGACGCTCGCGTTTGACTTATCCGGAATTTTCCGGGTCAGAACCGGATGAAAACCGGGTGAAGGAAAGCCAGTCCAATAGCTGATCTGCTAATCCAGAAGGAAATCCGGATTTGTCCGGGTCTAAAACCGGATTTTCCCGGTACCAGTTCCGGATTTTTCCGGGCCTGAAACCGGATTTTACTGCTGCAATGGCCAAGGATGGCTCCATTTTCTCTAGTGACATCAAGCTTGATGGCTCAAATTATAGAGAGTGGGCATTCTCGGTCAGAACTATGGTGAGAGCTGCTGGATTTGATGATCATTTGACTGATGATGCTCCGGCTGAAAGAGTTGATGAAGCCACGAGGAAGAAATGGAAAAATAATGATGCTAAAGTCATGGGTGCCTTAATTCTTAATGTTGCTCCTTCACTGCGGATGAGTCTTGAGCATCATTCAACTGCAAAAGAAATATGGAAGTATTTGGAGAACCGATATCTTCAGCCCAGTGGGGCACTTCGATACTCTTTGTTGCAGAACTTGCAAAGTCTTCAGCAACATGATTTGTCCATAGAGGAATATTATGCAGCCTTCACCCGCATCAGTAGTCAGCTTATGTCGATGACTCCAAAAAGCCGTTCTGGGTGTGAGTGTTGTGTGGCCAAGGAAAATTATGAAGCTCAGTCTTTCATGTATCAGTTTGTGATGAGGCTTAGGCAGGATTTTGAGAATAACCGCACCCAACTTCTCGGTCGTCCTACGCCTCCCTCTCTGGATGAAGCACTTGCTAGTTTAATTGCAGAGGAGACACGTCTTTCCTCCCTTGCCTCAGCTCCAATGACTCACACCAGTGTTCTTGCTGCTCCTCGGGGTCCTTTCAGAGGCTCTTCTTCAGGAAAATTTTGTTCTCACTGCAAAAGGATAGGGCACACAATTGATAGTTGCTTTGCTCTACACCCTGAGTTGTGGGCCGAGTATCAAAGAAAGTTCCCTGCTCAGCAACAGCAGCGTTACCCATCTAGCAGAAAGTCTTCAGCTGTTGCAATCAGCGAACCACAACAGTCACAGCAGCAGCCAGCAAGGAGTGCCTCTGTGTCTGCTGCTTCTCAGTCTGCTTCTCGTGCCACTCAGCCGTGGGTGCTTGATTCGGGAGCCTCGTTTCATGTCACCTCAGATCGCTCCCAGCTCGTGCAATGTCAGCCACTCAAGGATGGCGCCTCTGTCACACCGCTGATGGTACACCTTGTTCTGTTACTCATCAGGGTTCGCTTTGCACATCCAAGTTTTCTGTTCCAAATATTGCTCTTGTCCCGGATTTGTCAATGAATCTCATGTCAGTTGGTCAAATTACTGATATGGACTATTTTGTTGGTTTTGACAAAACATCTTGTTATGTGCAGGACCTTCAGAGCAAGAGGATCATTGGAACTGGCCATCGCCGTAGAGGATCCACCTCCCTCTACGAACTTGACACCCTTCATCTCTCTTCCGCTTCCGCATCGTCTGCTTCATCCACCTCAAGACCAAATTCGTCTTTTTCTTTTGCCAAGTGGCATCATCGCTTAGGTCATCTATGTGGTTCTCGTTTATCTGAACTTGTTGGACAAGGGGTTTTGGGTCGTGTTCCTGTGGATGCTGGTTTTCATTGTAAGGGTTGTAAGCTAGGTAAACAGATACAACTTCCGTATCCATCCAGCACCACTTGTTCTAGTCGTCCTTTTGATTTAGTGCACTCTGATGTATGGGGTCCCTCCCCTTTTGTCTCAAAGGGTGGTCACAAACATTATGTCATATTTATTGATGATTACTCTCGATATACTTGGGTTTATTTTATGAAACATCGTTCCCAGTTAAATTCTATCTATCAAGCTTTTGCTCGCATGGTTCATACTCAGTTTTCAAGTGCTATTCGTGTTTTTCGCTCTGACTCAGGGGGGGAGTACCTCTCTACATCTTTTCGTGAGTTTCTTTCTTCCGAGGGTACTCTTCCTCAGCTCTCATGTCCTGGTGCTCACGCTCAGAATGGTGTTGCCGAGCGTAAGCATCGTCATTTAATTGAGACAGCTCGAACTCTTCTGATTTCATCTTTTGTCCCCACTCATTTCTGGGGTGAAGCTATTTCCACGGCAGTGTATCTCATAAATATTCAGCCCTCCTCCCGTCTCCAAGGCAAGTCTCCTGGTGAGGTTTTATTTGGTTCTCCTCCCACTTATGGTCATCTTCGTGTTTTTGGTTGTACTTGTTATGTCCTATTAGCACCTCGCGAGCGGACCAAGTTGACTGCCCAGTCTGTTGAGTGTGTTTTTCTTGGGTATAGTCTTGAGCACAAGGGGTATCGCTGCTATGATCCTTCCGCTCGTCGCATTCGCTTCTCTCGGGACGTTACTTTCAATGAGAATCAACCATTTTTCCATTCCTCTTCCATTCACCCATCATCCTCCACTTCCCTAGAGTCCACTTCTTTTCTCTCACTTCCACAGATATTTTCCTCGGATGAGTCAGTCTCTGATCAAGACACACCTTCTTCACCAGCCCCACTGTGTTTGGATCCTTTTCCTTTTCATTATAGTCGCCGTCCTGTAGTTTCATCTGAGACTCCGTCATCTATTCCTCTGTCTTCTCCTCCTCCGGCCAGTACCACTGAACCTTGCACTGATGAGTCCTCTCAGACAAACAGGTATGCCCTTCGTGATCGCTCCACTCTTGAGCTTCCAGACAGATATAGAAATGGTTCTGTGCAGGGGCAGCTTGTGAGCCTAGTACTTATGAAGAGGCTGTCGTGCTACCGAGTGGCAAATGGCTATGTCTGAGGAGCTTGCGGCTCTAGAGGGTACACATACATGGGACATGGTACCATTGCCTCCAAGATCAGTTCCTATCACTTGTAAGTGGGTATATAAAATCAAAACCAGGTCAGATGGTTCTGTGGAGCGCTACAAGGCTCGTCTTGTTGCTAGAGGTTTTCAGCAAGCTCATGGGAGAGATTATGATGAGACCTTTGCTCCAGTTGCTCACATGACGTCTGTCCGCACTCTAATTGCTGTGGCTGCTGCTCGGTCTTGGCAAATCTCTCAAATGGATGTCAAGAATGCTTTCCTTCATGGTGATCTACAGGAGGAAGTATATATGCAGCCACCTCTCGGTGTTGAGGTCCCACCGGGTCATGTGTGTCGCCTTCGGAAGGCTCTTTATGGGCTCAAGCAAGCTCCTCGTGCTTGGTTTGAGCTTTCAGCTCTGTGGTTCAAGCTGCTGGTTTCTCTTCTAGTGAGCATGACCCAGCACTTTTTATTCATACATCTGGCCATGGTCGCACTTTGCTTCTGCTCTATGTGGATGATATGTTGATCACCGGAGATGATCAGAAGTACATTGCTTTTGTCAAGAAAAAATTGAGTGAGCAATTCAAGATGTCAGATTTGGGATCTCTTAGTTACTTTCTCGGAATTGAGGTTGATCGTACTGATGATGGTTACTATCTTTCTCAGCATCGTTACACCAAGGATTTGATCTCACGGTCAGGTATGACTGACACACATGCTGCTTCCACACCCATGGAGCTCCATCTGCAATTGCGTCCAAGTGACGGAACTCCTCTTGAGGATCCTTCTCGCTATCGTCATCTTGTAGGCAGCCTTGTGTATCTCACTGTGACACGACCGGACATTGCTCATGCAGTTCACATTCTCAGTCAGTTTGTTAGTGCTCCTACCTCAGTTCACTATGGGCACTTGCTTCGTGTTCTTCGGTACTTGAGGGGGACATCATCTCGCCGATTATTCTATGCCCGCTCTAACCAGCTTCAGCTTCATGCTTACACTGACTCCACTTGGGCGAGTGATCCCGTTGATCGTCGTTCAGTCACTGGATATTGCCTTTTCTTGGGACTTCTCTCATTGCATGGAAGTCAAAGAAACAAATAGCCGTGTCTCGTTCTAGTGCTGAAGCGGAACTTCGTGCCATTGCCACTGTCACTTCAGAGATTGTATGGCTTCGGTGGCTCTTGACTGATCTTGGAGTCTTGTGTGAGGCACCCACAAATGTTCTTTGTGATAGTACCGCTGCTATTCAGATTGCCAATGACCCTGTCAAGCATGAGCTAACCAAACATATTGGTGTGGATGCCTCTTTTACTCGTTCACATTGTCAACAATCAACTATTCGTCTTCAATATGTTCCGTCGGAGCTCCAAGTGGCAGATTTCTTCACCAAGTCCCAAACTAGAGAACAACATCGTCTTCATATTATCAAACTCAATGTTTTAGATCCACCTTGAGTTTGAGGGGGGGTGTTAAGAGTATGTGTTTAGCTTTAGGTCCTTTTAGTCTGTAGACCTTTGCCTCCCTCTGTATATGTACTGGTTCAAGGATGGAATACAATTTGAGTTGGCATATTTACTTATAGCACTAAGGGCGCGGCGTGCCGCCGCGTCGAATTCAACTACTAAACACTACAAATAAGCTAAGATGTAAAGAGCAGATGATTCGGAGAGTTATTTGGGGCAGTGCTACGTAAATTCCTGAGACATGTGGATTGGAGTTGAAACTGAAGACGGTGAGCTCAATGGAGTTACTGAGTTTTTTATATAGATGCAGGAACACGCAATTACAGCGTGCTCCAGCCAGTATCCTGCTCCTAGTTCATTTTGAAGCTTCTAGTTCAAATTTGGTATCAAATTTTGACCTATAAATCTCAGAATGACTGGAAGCGGGATATTGGCAGTTCAACTACAGGTGAGCTCGATGGAGTTACTTGAGTTTCATAGTTTTGATCTAGCTGTGTACCTGAGAAAGAGATTGGAGTTGAAAATGAAGACAGTAAACTCGACGAAGTTGCTCGGTTTCAGAAATTTGATCTACTTGGAGGCACACACAGTTTACATGTGTTTCAGCCGAAGCTGGTACATCTAAGCACTATATGCTACAGTATATAGCTTGCCATCTGGTTTGCGGACGAACTATTCTTCTTCAGTAGTAGCAGCATCCCTTTTGTTGCAACTTCAGTTTGATGCTACTTTGTGCTAGCTGCGTCGCAGTAGACAGCTGGAACGTGCATTCATATGCACGTTTTGGCAGGCAATGAGCTCGGTTAGTAGGCTCGTAGCATTTTTTTTCGAGCAGTCACCGGGGGAGCACAAAGGCTCCCACCTGAATGTTCGTAGCATTTTCTAAATGCTCCAAACTGTTTTTTTAGGTTTCCAACAAGTAAACCTCCAGAATATGGTTAGAGCAAATTCAAACAAGTTCCTAAGCCTTCAACTGTTCCAGGAACATGGTTATATCAAAACAGATGCTCAAACTAATTTACCATACTGACTTCACGACAGCAACAGTTAAGATCGAAGTTCAACCAGACTACAGGAAAGGAAACACACTGCCAAGGTCTGGAGTAGGCTCCAACCTAATAGCACGATGGATCTGCCCCCGTTTGTTGGTACCAACTAAAATGAAGACCGTGCTTCAGTTTTACATCTTCAATGCCCTTCTCCCAGCACTCTCTTCCACCATACCCGTGTCCTCCTAAACTTTGCAACTGAATCCGTCTGTTGCTGCAAGGTCAAAATTTAGGGATCCCACACTTTCTACTACAAAGCCATAAACACTAGAAATAAGCGAATCTTCAAAGAGCAGATAATTCAGAGAGTTATTTCGGGCAGTGCTACGTAAACTCTTGAGACAAATGGACTGGAGTTGAAAAACTAAAGACGGTGAGCTCCATGGAGTTACTGATGTCTTGATCTAGTTGCAGGCATACACAGTTACAAAGGGATGCAAGCGGGATCCAGCCAATATTCCACTCGGAGTTCATTTTGAACTTTACAGTTCAAATTTTTGGTAATTTTGACCTAAAAATCTCAGAATGAACTAGAAAAGGGATATTGGCAGAATCCACACATGTTTCAGCGGAAGCCGGCACATCAACGACTACAGGTGAGCGATGGAGTTACTTGAGTTTTGAGAGATTGCATCCAGTTGCAGGCACACACAGTTAAGCCGAAGCTGGTACATCTACGCCAATTCACACACGAATCTAAAAAAACAATTCTCCCACCTAATCCTTTAGCCTTACATACACTACGCTGCGAACCATTCTTCAGTAGTAGCAGCATCACTTTTGGTCGCAACGGAGGCTTTGGTTGCAACTTCAGTTTGATGCTAGGTGCGTCACAGTAGGTTGGAACGCAAATTTCATATGCACGTTTTTGCAGGCAAAGAACTCGGTTAGTAGGCTCCTACTATCTCTTAAACCCAACAAACTTTTTCTTTGAGGTTTCCGATGAGTCAACCTCCAGAATATGGTTAGAGCAAATTCAAACAAGTTCCTGAATCACTACCATGTGGCTCAACTGTTCCCAAAACATGGTTACATCAAAACAGATCCTCAAACTAAGTCCCATTTTGGCTTCACGACAGCAACAGTCAAGATCGAAGTTCATCCAGGGTTCAGGGAACACATTGTCAAGGTCTGGAGTAGGCTCCAACCCTTAATAGCACGATGGATCTGCCTCCATTTGTTGGTACCAACTAAAATGAAGACCGTGCTCAGTTTTACATCTTCAATGCCCTTCTCCCAGCCCCCTCTTCCACCATATCCGTGTCTTCTGACAGTACAATTTCCACGTCCCTTGTGTCCCTTTTTAGCACATTGCCTAACTTTGCAACTGCTTCAGTCTGTTGCTGCAAGGTCTCAAGAAGCTCGGTAACACACTGCTCATCAACTTTGGCTGAACTAGGAACATAGATGGGGCAACTGGCACCACCAGTGCTTGCAAGAAGACGTGAGCTTGAAACAAGATTGTTGGTTCTCTTGGAGAGATCACCACCTGTTCCATTCATCTGCTTCAGTACAGCAACCAATCTTTCATATAAATCGACTTCTTCTTTCGTTAACGGAACACGGAAAGCCCGATTCTCCAGCGCCTCCACTATTCTCATGATCCTCAGGACGCGCCTCTCAGTAACAAGCTCTTGATGCTTGAGCCGCTGGATCCAAGGATATGTGTCAGCCTGGAAATGTCTTTGCAGCTTCCTAACATTGGAGTGGGTCATGCTCAGTCTTTCTGCATCTGAAGCAAGAACTTCATCTTGAAGCTTAAGCCGGCAGGAGAGATCTTTAAACCCCTGCACAAGTTGAGGCCACAGCCTCTCCCTGTCCGCACTGTCCATGCACTCAAGCTTCCCCATTGCCTCCGCCCACATGATGTCAGATGCTGCTACAGGCTTCACCCTTTGTGAAGGATCTGTCACACTAAACAGCAGATGCCTAAAAGCATACCTAGGGTTGCCTGGGTCCTCCTTGTACACATCCACGATGGCCTGCATGTCGCGGTCGGAGGGCGAGAGGGGCAGCGGCGCCACTGGGGCCATCTGGGTGGTGATTTGCCCACTGGCCGCGCCGGCGAACCCAAAAGGCGAAGGGGACGGACTCGCCTGCTGCGGCAATCCAAACGGCGACGGCGACGGCGAGGGCGCCGCTCCGAACGGCAGGGTCGACGGAGGCGTGCCAAACAATGGGCTCGAAGAGGGCGTCCAAAACGCCGGCGTCGAGGAAGGCGCGCCGAATTCCGGGTTCGAGGACGGGGTCCCGAAGGCGGGGCTGGAAGACGGGGCGCCGAAGGCCGGGGTGGACAACGGCGCGCCGAAGGCCGGCGTGGAAGAAGGGGTGCCGAAGGCAGGGGTGGTGGAGGGAGTCCCGAAGGAGGGCGTCCCGAAGAGGGGAGACGAGCTGGGGGTCCCGAACATGGCGGCCGACAAAGGGGGATCACGATCGACCGGCGGCGAGGGTTGAAGGGGGACTGGCCGGAAAATAAGGGCTCATTTGGTAACTGCAATCCCGGGGGATCCCGGCCTTTTCCCGGGGAGAATTTTCCCCTAGTCCGGAGGTCGGGAATAAAATCCCAGGCTTTTACACATGTTTCTTCAGATTCCCGGCCGGGATTATTTTCCCTGGGTCTTTCTCCCCCTGCAACCAAATGAGCCCTAACAGGGGAAGGAATCCCTGGTCACGTAGATGTAGGCAGGGGTGGACCGTTAAATGGGCCAAGCCCAGGGATGGCCGAAGTATAAGTGCTTTACGAATTACAGTTCTCAACAATAGTGGGCTCGGTTTAAGTCTTTTGAGAAGTGGGCTCAATTTAACTTTTGTCGGTTCGGACAATGCGCAACGAAATCGAGAGCCAGAAGCGGAGGCAATCGCCCCTCAAAACAAAAAAAAAGAAGCGGGGGCAATCGAAGCCGATCTTGATCGCAGCTGCCGTTGCCCCACCGTCCGTCCTCCCGTAGTAGGCCTGGAATTCAAGCCGAGCCGAGCCGGCTCGGCTCGACTCGTTCAAGCTCGGTCAATTAGGAGCTCGACTTGACTCAGCTCGTTTAACAAACGAGTTCAAAATTAGAACTCGGCTCGGCTCGCTAAACTTGCGAGTTTGCTTGTTTAGCTCGGTAAAACTGTTAACATGCATTATAATACATTTTATGTATATTTTTCTAATTATTTGGGCATGTATGATGCAATTATTAAAACAATTTGTGACAATATTAAGTATATCTAGTCGTTAAACTATGATAATCAGGTAAAATAATTCACAAAGACACAAATAATTGTAACGATTTTCTTTTACCGAGTTAAACGAGCTAAACGAGTAGCTCGGAACTTGGCTCGTTTAACTCGAACTCGTTTAGCGTATAAAATGAAAACTCGGCTCGGCTCGTTTAGCAACGAGTTCGAGTCAAGCCGAGTCGAGTTCTAAGCTACTCGTTTAACTCGTGAGTTTCGAGTTTTAATTCCAGCCCTACCCGTAGTCCCGTCCTCAATCGGAGCGGCAGTCGCAGGGATGGCAACTCTCCGATCCACCCTCCGGCACCTGGCACCGGCCGCTGGCTTCGTCAGCAAGGGCGCCGGCGGCAGCCCAGGGCCTAGCATCACCGCCAGGGTTAGTACCCCATGCTTAATTAACCTCTGATTTTTGGGCGAGCCGCGGTAATGTAATAATAATATAGAGTACTTTTTGGCTACTTGGATACGTTATAATTGTGTTCATCTGTTGCGATTTGCAGCGGAATCTCTTCACCCATGCCGGTGGATTCAGGATGTATTTCAGCGAACGCTTCAGTCTGTACGTAGTACATCATCATAATTTTCCTATCAAATTTTGTGGGGGTAACGGAGATATGAATCCTATTGTTCATGCCCTCTTACAGGAAGAGGCCGGAAACTTGGTTTCTAGGCATCGCCATGGCCTTCGGGGGAACTTTCAGAGTAATAGCGCAAAAGGAGTGGAAGGATGCCAGCAGTAGCACAGCATTAAAAGAGGAAGAGGAAGGCAAAGCTCTCAAGGATCCAATTATCTGACCCAGCAATTGTGTTTTTTACTTTTTTGAAACTCAGAAGCATTGTATTAAGAAAGAAGCCTAGCTAGCCTCATGCCCTCATGTGCTTCAAGTACTTATACGGTGTAAATACGCATAGCCTAGTTTCAGTTTAGTAGTACCGTCTAAACTGAAACTACTGATAGAAAGAACAGTGTTATCCAGTCAGCAAGAAGTTGCAAGCTTGAACATGTTTAGTTTCGTTCTTCGAATCTCGCTCCTGGAGAGAAGCATGGATTGCAGAGAGATCTTCGAGCAGTATCGTGTTAGAAGGGGATGAGAGTTGAAACTGAAGACCATCTTGAACATCTTCAGTTTCGCTCCTCGCCTGAACATCTTCAGTGTCACGTCAGACTTCATGTCCAGAAGACTCCATAATCAGACAGTGGTTGAGTGGTGTCTAGGGATCCCAAATCTTCTACTACCAGACCGTAAACACTAGGGAAAATCTGGTCTTCCTCCTGAAAAGATAGGATAATTGTTATTCTTATTTGAGGAAATTGCACGTAACACCAATGTTTGGTGCCATTGTTGCACAAAACACATAATCAAAACACTTGTTGCAGCAAACCCCAGGTCTTTGTCTAATAAGTTGCAATGAGCCCAAATAACTGATTTAGAGTCTTAATACATAGTACCTGACATGTGGGGCTGGATTTTTATACTGTATACAAAAATTATATGACAAATTTTACGCATATACCAAAAATCATACCGTATACCTAACATTATCGTGCAAGATTCATTTGAAATTGTTATAAGCAAATAGGTATGTCATTGTCGACATATAGATTTTTTATTTATTTTTTGAGACCATAAAATGTCGGTTTCAGAGAAAATAGGTCACCATGGAGCCCGTCCTCCGGTCTCCAGAGCGACTTTTTTCTTACTGTTGGCTTATTGCTAGACGTTTAGAACTGCAAAAGTAATTCCCTTCCTTTTATCTTGAATGAGCTGCGCGCATTTTTCTGGTCGACCAGATGAACCAGGAGCAGCGCTCACCGTGTCATGTCGATTTTTGCCGCATGCTCCATATCTAGAAAGTGCTCAAGTGCAGGTGCAGCACATATCTAGATTTCATGGCATTTGCCGAATAATTTTTTGTATAATTTTCGGTATACGGTAAAATAATTGCCGTATATTTTTTGGTACACAGTATAAAAATCCAGGCCCACATATGTATGATATGTATTAAGGCCATATAATTTTGGGTACACAGTATAAAAATCCAGACCCACATATGTATGATACGTATTAAGGCCGTATAATTTTTGGTACATAGTATAAAAATCCAGACCCACATGTATGATACGTATTAAGGCTCTAAATCAGTTATTTGGGCTCATTGCAACTTATTAGACAAAGATGTAGGGTTTGCTGCAACAAGTGTTTTGATTCTGTGTTTTGTGCAACAATGGCACCAAACATTGGTGTTATGTGCAATTTTCTCTTCTTATTTTGTTCGTCAGGTCATTGGTCCGAGTGCTGGGCATGGCCCTCATGGACGACGACAAGCATTAACTTGCACACTTCTGGGCGTTATGTTTGGCAGCTACTTATACAGGATAAATGTGCAAATGCGGATTAGAGCAAAGGAAGAGGAAGAGAAAGGAAAACGTCTGAAGTATCTAGCTACCTCAAGCATCATTGTCAATTTTGTGTAACTCAGAGATATTCGTGTCTTAAGAAAGGAGCCATATATATGTACTACCACTTGTTAGTTTTGTCTTTGCCAACAATATATTCCGTATATGTTTTGTTTTTCACCGGGTGACTCTATAAGCACTAATAAAGCTCTCTGTGAATCTCAACCGGAAAAAAGTGAATCTCAAGTGGGGAAAGGACGATGAAACAGATAGTTAATTTTCCTCTTCTGATTGGGATTAACCATAATGAACATATGCGAAGAGTGATGGTGGGATGAGAGTGATTAATCAGAGGATAAGCTAGATATGTACGATTGGATAAGAAACAATATGATCATGACCAACACAAGATAAGGCAAACTCGTGAAGACACACTCAAGACATGACGATGTACGACCAGAAACAAAGAATTTGTTTCCCAGAAGTGACGGCATATATCACATATGAAGAACTCCAGTATAAAGAGAATGAAACATGGGGGAATGAAGCTTGTGTTCCTCCCGCATTTGAAAACACAAACATGGATATGCGGGAATATCATCTATGATGCTGTTGTAGCCACGTTTCCTCCTCATTCACTTCCACTTACGCCCGAACATCTTCTTGTGCTTGTCGTACTTTCCGTGCTTGAACTTGCCATGTTTGAACTTGCCGTGGTGAGGGCCATGGCCCTGTCCATACATCCCGTAGGCGCCGGCGTGCGACACTTTGTGAGCACCATATGCTGCTGCTGCGGCGGCAGCCCCACCGGCGAGCATCCTGCCTGCACCATGGCTGCCTCCGTACATAGCACCATGACCTGAGTAAATTGGTTTAATAATCTTAAATCATTGCATGCTTCCTTATGAAGTACTCCCTCCGTTCCAATTTAATTGACTTGTTATGCACCATACAAGTCTAGATACATCCACATGTGGTGCATAGCAAGTCAATTAAATTGAAACAGAGGGAGTAGTACTTTGTTGTCTTAATCTTTTTTAGTTACCATTTCGGACATGGTCACATTATCTCATATGCGTATTTATGTTTTGTCTTTTTTATTTCTAAGTTGGAAAAATATTAACAGTGGGATGGAATGAGAACATGTGTTTTCATGGCAAATGAGTACTGCCTACATATCACAAATGCATGACATTGTGGACACGCTTCAGTCAAACTTATAAAAACTTTGACTCTTATCATTTCAATTATAAAGATTGGAAATATGAAAACCATATGTATATATTTGTCTCAAAAAATATTCTAAAATGTCATATAGTTTTGTTTTGGTACTTATGTACAAAAAAAATCAATGGTAATATTTAACCTTGAAGAAGATATCAATTTCCAAATGCCATCTATTTGCAAAATGGTGTGAGTAATAAATCTTGCTTACGTATATATAGTGGTTAAAAAGACTGTAAACAAGACACACACCATAAGGAGGACCCGACATTGGCGCTGCATGACCAGGATAACCAGCTGGAGGGTAGGCCGTAGGGTGTTGCGGATACCCTGCAGGGTAACCACTCGGAGGATATGCGACGGGTGATGGTTGGTACCCACCAGGTTGAGGATACGTGCCAGGAGGCGGATAATGCCCAGGTGGAGCAGCATATCCTTGTGTCGGCCGATATGTACTACCGGAACAGGGTAACCTGGATATCCCGGCGGAGCAGGATAGCCACCGGGGTACCCTCCATGGAGGCCTCGGTCAGCTTCACCATTTTTGTCTTTTCCACCTTCCATGCCTCCTCTCACGCCTAAACGAAGTTCAGGAAGTTACGATTTCAGCAATTGAAATGCCACAACACCAAGACGATGTACACTAATTTGTGAGCAAGACACGAGGTTACCCGGATATCGGCGAGCAATGCGGAGCAAAGTTGGAGAAGATGGCGCTAGAAATGACTAAATGGGAGGGTAATTTCAGATGGCTAGCAGCTTCTTCTCCTCATACCATGGATGGGTATATATACGTGCTTGCGAGCAACGAGATGGGGCTATATCTATCTTTAGAGCTTCTATTTCCTGAGTAGGTGCACGATATATAGGGGGACAGCCAAGCAGAGATATATATACTTGCTGGCAGCCCTTGCTAGGGTGAAATTAACATACCAGCATGTTAATTTGACCGCTTCTGTTTTTAGCCGTACGCCCTAAGAATTACCTCGGTTGCCACTGTACCATCGATCATTTGTTTTCTGAAGAAAACGAAACGATCACAGTCACAGGGCACCCCTGGAGAGCCAGACCCTAACCGGCGTCGACGACGCACCCACCGGATCCTCAATCCCCAGCCGCCAGGATCGACCTCCATCGTTCCTAAACAAGGCATACGTACAGCGGTGTTGACGATGCTCCGATCCGGCGCTGGATTCGCGCTCCGGCGCCTGGCGCCGACCCCTCGCTTCTCCAGCAACGGCGGCCGCAGCAGCCCTGGATGCCGCCACATCACCAGGGTAGGTATCTACTTTCTCCACGTGGAATTTTCTTGGTATGAGAGCCGCCATGTTTGTTGGATTAGGTTACGAGATTAAGATTTCCAGTGTAATTTGCGGATCCATCTTATCAGCATGCTAATAAGTCGGAGTCAAATTATCAAATTCAGATTATTTTGTTGGTTTGAAAGACGCCACGATTTCGTGTACGACAGCCTCCAGAATATCAACTCTGAAACTAGGAGCGAGGGTGGCCTAGTGAGAATGGGGAATTTGGTGGTGGTGGTGGTGGGGTAGTGTTTTGCATGGTCGGTCTGGATCATCTGCAGATTGAAGCTACAAACTGTAGAGCTGTGTATTTATGGGTCTCCTGGTTGCTAGAAATTTGTACTGTGTTGCCCTATCTAACCTTTCAGATAATCTGTGCATTCAAGAGGCCTATATATTGTCTTTGCTCTAGTAAATTGTAATTTTCAGCTCGCTTGGTATCAAGTTTAATATTAATTCAACTGCTTTGGGTTACAGCGGATGATCAACTTCGGCACCACTGATGACTTCCAGTCGATGCATTGTATCAATAACTTCAACTGGTACTTGCATCATTCTTTTTTCCTGTTAAATGTTTTGTTATTTGAGCTAGGACAAGAAGACAGCAACTGTAATGATCCTGGCTGGATTCTTAGTTAATATTAGAATGCACGGCCCCTTTCTCGTTTCTATACCTCTTGCATGGTTTTGCGGTGGGAAGTTAGGTTTGTTGGGGGATTCCTTTTGGGTGAAATTGTGATGAAAACAGCAAATCAGTTTGTGGCAAAATATCATCCTGTAACAGATACACAACATCATGAGAATTTTAGCGAGAATAGTGAGGGATTCATGAATTCAAGAGAGAAGAATAGAGTTAGAGAGCTATCAAACAGACAAAACAGAACGAGGTTGGACCAGCGAGCTCCTAATCTCCTTTGCTGTTGTCGTTTCTCCTCTGCACACACCCAGCTACTTTGCAAAACATTTATTTATATTCTTATCATTCTTTACTACTCCCTCTGATCCGAAAAGATTGTCGCTAGTGAAGCTAGGAAGTTGTGCTTCATGCGTATATTTCTCCCGACACTTAAATATGATCGGAGGGAGTAGCTTATTTGATGTTATCATAAAAAAAATTGTGTTAATATATTTGCTTGTTCACAATAATTTTCTGGATATCTTGACACTTGATTTTTTTTTGCAAGTGGGAGAAAACAGTACTGCATTGGTACATGCTTATTTGATACTTTTGTCACAACCTCTTGTCGCTCCACTCTTTTCTTTCATAATTTTTATGCATTTTTTGCTGAGGTTTGGATTGTAGCTTATATCTATTGATTGTGGTTTGTAGGAAAAGGCCTGAAGTGTTGTTTGGCTCCATCGCCGCTGCCGTAATGCTTACATACAAGTACCATGTAAGAGGAGCAAAGAGAATTCTACGGTACAACTTCGAAGAGGCGAGGAAGGAGCGTGAGGCGAGAAAGCAGAGGGAGAAGCTGGCGAAAACTAATATTGATATTTCTTTCTGCTGATCTCTTCGCAGACCCCTACCGTAGCATATGCCAGTTATCTTGGGAATATGAGAACAAAGTGTACATCCTAACCTTGTCCGACCTTCTAGCTTTATGTGCGCTCATTTCTGAGTTATTGTACTTGATTATTATTTAAAGTTGTAAGTGCGAGTAATGCTTATTTGATGATTTGACCATTTTCACCTTGCTATTTGTATATATCTTTTGTTCATAATCGTTGAGATGGTGCAGTACTGCAATGCATGGAGAATTTGTTTGTCCTAACTGTGTTAGCCGCTGATGTGGTGAAGTATAGCTACAATATGTCGTAGCTATATAAGTAACTTGAGGCACCCAATGCCTCGATGGGGTGATATGTTTCACCATATATTTCCTTCTAAAGTTAAATGCGCGTGTGGTTTATAAAGTTGTTGAGCATGATCAAGGCGAAGTGCAAATGGCATGGATGCACAAGTGTGTTGTCCAAGAAAAGCGGAGGAGGAATCCGACCACTTAACGAGGCACATCGAGGGCCACATGAAGAAGGATTTGAAGACCACGGCGATTTCGTCAGGGTCCAGAGTACACTCCAATTCAACCCTGACGGTTCAGTAATTGGACCTATGATCCTGCTCTGTAGAGAGAATCTCTTTGTCGTTTGATTGCTTCTAATGATTTACCATCAGGTTTTGGTGAGTCGGAAGCTTTTGCCGAATATATTTAAACTTCTCAAAATCCTAATTTCAAACCGGTTTCGAGACAAACTACAACTAGGGATATGAGAAAGTCATGCAAAAAAAGAATCTTGCTAAAATAAAAGAAGACTTTTCCGAATGCACATTTTCAGTCACTTTAACATCTGATATCTCGAGTGGTCGGGCAAAGCAAGACTACATTAGTGTGGTTTCCCATTATGTTGATGAAAAGTGGCAACTACGAAAAAGAGTCATAGGATTCGAATTAATTGACGTTTCGCAGTGGTCCGAATATTTCAAGCACCATCATTAAAGTTGTGCATGATTTTGCTCTCAGCTCAATTTCTTTTTGCAATAACTTTGGATAATGCTTCAGCAAATATAATGCAACGAACTACCTCACTCCGTTATATGACCAGTATGCTGCCCCATATTTAGTACATCAACGTTGTGCTTGTCATATAATTAATTTTATTGCTAAATGTGCTTTAACAAAAGTGACAGAGCACATTGAAAGTTTGAAACATTGCACATTGCTATTACTTATCTCATTAGTTGCAACGTTCGACCTGCAAACTATGAGAGATATTGCATTGCTTTAGGGAGAGAAGGTCATAAATATAGTTTAGACATGCCTATTAGATGGAACTCTACATATATAATGCTTAAGTCACTTATGAAAGATAGAGTTTCTTTCACCGGATTTGTTAATGCAGGATTTGGAAACAAGGTAATCACTCCACAAATGTGGCATATTGCTGAACATCTGACAAAAAATTGGAGTTGTTTTATGATTCAACTAGTACTTTGTCGGGGGAACATTATCCCACATCTCAGATGATGGTGCATGTAATTATAGAAATTGCTAGTCACTTGAAAGCATATGAAAATGATGTGATTTTACATACAACTGTTTCTAGAATGAAGCGTAAATTTGAGAAATATTAGACAAATATTCCTCCATTGTATGCTTTTGCGTTTATTATTTATCCTAGGGCTATAACTGAAGGGCTTGGTAATGTTGTCTTTACTAACAGAGACTGTAGGTGGAAATTACGAGCAAAGTTATGGTCCTTATTTCACTGATATTTGTGATAAGCTTTCTACCCTTGTCGGTAAGTATGAAGAAAATTATGGTGTTCGGGTACAACCGCCTCCACCAGCACCAAAATCAGGAAGAGGGAAACAACTATATATGGAGCAAGATTTATCGCGGTTCCTGCTCTGCCTCAAGCTCTTCAGAACGAACAACGCCTATGCTTGAAGGTGACGGGGAGCTAGCGAAGTACCTCAACAACGAGGTAGTCCCCTACATTGATGATGCGTTCAACGTACTACAGTTTTGGCATGACCACAAGCTTACATATCATGTGCTATCAATATTAGCACAGGATGTGTTATCGGTATCGGTCTCAACGGTATCCTCGCAATCTGCTTTCAGTCTAGCTGGAAGAATACTTGAGGATAGAAGAACCAGTCTCACCCCAGATATGGTGAGAACACTGATGACCGTTAAAGATGTAGAACTAGCCAGGAGGAGAGCACAACACGCTGTCGATAACCAAGAACTGGTAGCCACATTCTATAATCTTGCCATTCACGAAGAAAAAGATCTGGAAGAGTACTTGTAGCATTTATAATTTTTAATATATTTTTATTTTTTGATATTTTTAAAATTTAGAGTAGAGCAAGTTGTACTCCTTTTCCTTCTTAATGAGGCAGCAAATAGTAAAGCTCAATTTTATCCCATATATGACACTTTGCCTCATTTCTACATTCTTCTATTTGCTCCCTAGAGATAGAAGGTTTTAGTGAGGCAGCTACCAATAAATCTCTATTTGTCATGTATCGATTTGTTTTCATTTTTTAAAGAAAATCTGAAATTTTCTGATTTTTTTGAATTTTTATAGCTAATAAAACAGGCAGAACCAGGCACGTGGGCCTAAACGTGCCTGTGCATGCCCCTTTTAGCTGTTGTGCCGTGCCTGGGCCTTTAGGCCGGGCCCGCATACCGGCTTCGCGTGTCGTGTCGTGCCAGGCCGGCCCGTTGGCCACGACCTTCACGAGTTCCTGAACGGGACGGCCTCCTCTTCCGGGAGCACATGTACATCGCCTTATGATACGTCTCAAACGTATCTATAATTTTTGATGATCCATGCTGTTATTATATCATTTGCCACATGTTTTGTTTACACTTCATAGCATTTTTATACATTTTCTGGAACTAACCTATTAACAAGATGTCGGAGTGCCAGTTCCTGTTTTCTGCTGTTTTTCTCTTTCAGAAAAGCTAGTCGCAAAATATTCTCAGAATTGGATGAAAATTGGCGTACGCAAATATTACATCAGAAGACTCTAGAAGCCCGAAGGGGAGGAGCAGCCGACCCAGGGGTCCACCACGCCATACCAGGGCGCGGCCCATCCCTGGCCGGCGCCCTCCTGTGGCGTGGGCCCCTCGGGTGGCCACCGACGCCGCCCTTTTGCCTATATAATCCTTCTGCCCCGAAAACCCTAAATACCCGATCGATATTCCACGAAACGTCCATACGCCGCCGCCGTCGTCAACCCTAGTTCGGGAGGGTTCTGAAGCTCTTCCCGGCACCCTGCTGGAGAGGGAAATCATCACCGGAGGGCTCTACACCGTCATGCCTGCCTCCGGAGTGATGCGTGAGTAGTTCATCCTTGGACTACGGGTCCATAGCAGTAGCTAGATGGTAGTCTCTCCACTTTGTGCTATCATGTTTAGATCTTGTGAGCTGCCCTACATGATCAAGATCATCGTTATGTAATGCTACATGTTGTGTTTGCTGGGATCCGATGAATATTGATACTATGAGCAAGTTGTTTATTTATCCATGTGTTTATGATGTTTATGATCTTGCATGCTCTCCGTTGCTAGTAGATGCTTTGGCCAAGTAGATGTTTCTGACTCCAAGAGGGAGTATTTATGCTCGATAGTGGGTTCATGCCTCCAGAAACTAGCGTTCGAGTGACTGAAACGTGCACGGTTGTGAATGTGTTGTTGGCACTAGGGATAAAACAATGATGCTATGTCTACGTGTCATTTGCATTGTTTACATTACACACTTTACTTCATGCAATAATCTGTTGTTTGCAACTTAATACAGGAGGGGATGCGGATGCTATCCCGAAGGTGGATTATTTAGGCATAGATGCGCTGGATAGCAATTCTATGTACTTTGTTGTAATGCCCTATTAAATCTCATAGTAATCATCTTGTCATATATTGCATTGTCATGCCCTCAATATTTGTCAATTATCCAGCTGTAATTTGTTTACCCAGCATGCTAGATTTATTTATGGAGAGACACCACTAGTGAACTGTGGACCCCAGTCCATTTTCCTCATACTAATAAAACCACCTACTGCAATCATTTGTTTCCTACTGTTTTCTGTAATCTCCACTGTTTTCCACACAATACATTTAATCCGTTTTATTTTCAGCAAGACCGGAGAGATTGACACCTCTCTGTTTTGTTGGAGCAAAATAGTGTGTTTGCTTGTGTGCAGGTTCCACGTCAGTTGCGCCGCTGACAACCTTCTGAAAAACCTCCGTATCCTCCTGGATTCGATAACCTTGGTTAATTGCCAAGGAAAACTTGCTGCTACACCACATCAAACTCTACACTTTGAGTAACCCAACAACAAGCCATCACCTTACAGCGACGGATCTCGGTCGCGTCGCCTACTACAACACGTTAATGGGCCCAGCCCATGTCACTATTTGGCGCGACTGTTTCTTCGCGTTACTAGTCGGTGCGATTATTTTCAACGCGACTGTACTGATTCTTCCTGCACGTGAAACCTGTTATCAATAATTCGTACCATGTCAGGCATGTCCAGAGCTCAAAATTTATTGTACTTATATGTTTGTAGATGTACTAAAAAAGATTAACTAATGAACTCAGCTTGTCTTACACAGAGAAAATGACTTGAAAGTTGAACGTGAATTATCAGAAAAATGTAGATAAATATTCACAAAAAAACACATTTGAACGATTTCCCGAGTAGGCTTCATTCCTATACCAAGTTTCGAGTTTCGTCGATTATAATTTCTCAATTTTGAATCGATGTTCACAACTTTTTAGACATTTTTTATCAAATTTGTCGCACTCGATTGACCACTTGAAATATCATTTGACAAGTAGGTTAATATCCATGTTTCACACAACTTTCATGTTGTATTTTTTTTGTTTCGACGATTATATACGAGAGGTTCGAAACTATTTTGAATGATTTTAAAAGTGAAGAGAAAAGGCCGGTGAACGAAATCGATTTTTGAACGGTTTTAAAAAGTGAGCAGAAAAAGGTCTATGAACGGAAATTATTTTTGAACAATTTTCAAAAATCAAACAGAAAAACTATATGAACGGAAATTATTTTGGTCGTTTTTTCAAATTTGAAGATTTTTTTCGAAAAACGAATTTTAAAAAAATATCTAAAAAGAAGAAAAACAGAAAACATGTAAGTACAAACTAAAACAGAAAAAGGCGGCAAACTGAAAATATTTTTGAACGATTTTAATAATGAACAGAAAAAGACGGTGAACGAAAACTATTTTTGAACGATTTTAAAAATGAACAGAAATAACAGTGAATAGAAACTATTTTTGAAAGATTTTAAAGTGGACAAAAAGGGCCGATAGACGAAAACTATTTTTGAACGATTTAAAAAATAAACAGAAATGACGGTGAACAGAAACTATTTTTGAACGATTTTAAAGTGGACAGAAAAGGTCGATCAACGAAAACTATTTTTGAACGATTATAAATATGAACAAAAAATGATGGTGAATGGAAACTATTTTTGAACGATTTTAAAGTATATGGAAAGGCCGGTGAGCGAAAACTATTTTTGAACGGTTTAAAAATGAACAGAAAATGACAGTGAACAGAAACTATTTTTGAAGGATTTTAAAAATGAACAGAAAATGACGGTGAAAGGAAACTATTTTTGAACGATTGTAAAGTGGACAAAAAAGGCCATTGAACGAAAACTATTTTTCAACGATTTTAAAAATGAACAAAAAATGACGGTGAATAAAAACTATTTTTGAACTATTTTAAGATGGACAGAAAAGGCCAGCGAGCGAAAATTGATTTTGAACAATTTTAAAATATGAACAGAGAAAAATTTCATGAACAAAAATTATTAATGAATGACTTTAAAAAAAACATAAAAGTTTATGTGAACGGAATTTTTTGAACGATTTTTTTAAGTATGAACATTTTTAAATATGAACAATTTTCAAATACAAACTATTTTAAAATCTGAACATTTTCTAAATTTTAACTTTAAAAAACATAAAAGAAGAAAGAAACAACCCAAAAAAAGAAAAAGAAACATGAATGTTTTCCCAAAAAAGGATTTTGAACAGAAATGATACGTGAACAAATTTTGAAATCTGCAAAATATTTCTATTTTGAACATTTTTTAATTCGAAAACAATTTTCAAAATCATAAAAAGTGAAAAGCGAGAAAAGAAAAGATATGGAGAAAGGAAGCTTAAAAGAACAAAAATAAAAATAATAACAGAAAAGAAAAACAGAAAATAAAACGAAAAGAGAAAAATAAAAATAAAAAAGGAAAAGAAAATAAAAAAGAAAAGAAAAGAAAAAACGAAAAGAAAAGAAAAAAGAAAAAAGAAAAAGGAAGCAGCGGTGCACACAATCAGTGAAAACAGCGAAGAAGATCAACGAGAAACTAGGCAGTCAGCGACTCCCAGGCAGGACACGGCCTCACGAACTAAAATGGGCCCGCCCCAAGAAAGAAACCCTTCAGGCGACGCCAGCGGAACCCATCGCCAACGGGCGATGTATAGTAGTTCAAAAAAAAAGGGCGATGTATAGGATTCGCCTGATCGCCTCCTCTTCCTCCTAACCCAAAGAGAGCCAAAGGCGGAGGCAACCTCGAGCAAGACGCCAAGACCCTAATCGACGCCGACGACGCACCCTCCGGATCCTCAATCCCTAGCCACCGGGACCTCCATCGTTCCTAAGCGAGGCAGCAGCGGTGTTGGCGATGCTCCGATCCGGCGCTGGATTCGCGCTCTGGCGCATGGCGCCGACCCCTCGCTTCTCCAGCAACGGCGGCTCCAGCAGCCCTGGATGCCGCCACATCACCAGGGTAGGTACCTCTACTTTCTCCACGCGGAATTTTCTTGGTATGCGAGTCGGCATGTTTGTTTGATTAGGGTACGAGATTAAGATTTCCTGTGTAATTGCGGATCCATCTTATCCGCATGCTACTATGTCGAGCCAAATTATCAAATTGAGACGTTTTTTTTTGTTTATAAGACGCCACAATTTCTTTTTTTCGGACGTAGACGCCACAATTTCTAGTACGACATTCTCTTTTATCATTTATCAGTTGTCTGTCTTTTAGCATTTCTTCAGTCTCTATCTTGTCTATCTCTTTTATTGATCTATTTATTTCGAGAATCCTATTTAGTTTTTTCCTAGCTCTTGTGTCCTTTCTATCTGCCTTTTAACTCAATTTCTCATAACTTTAAGCCATCCGTCTTTAGTTTATAAGCTTAATTAGATAACATTTTTTTCCATGTGATATCATTGTAAGTCTATGTCAATATCTTTATTTTATTTCTCTGTCTCAACTATTTTCCAGTCTACCAATTTGATTTGTTGCTCTCTTTTGTTTTCATCCAATTTAGTTACCAGTGGAAGCAAGTGGAATCAACTTTTGTGGAAATTGCCGGGAGGTTTTTTGATTTATGTCTCTTTATATCTCAAGAAATCATCATATCCATTTGATGAGGTTTGCTAGCAAATTTGTTTGTTTTGATTTTAGTTTAGGGGGTATGTTCATTCTGACCAAACAAAGTTCACCTTGGTGTCAACTTACAAACTTGAGATGTCATCAACGTGTTGTTTTGATCACCTTACTGAGTCAGTGTTTTGTCAAACGTGGGGGTTCCCTCTACTTGGCACCTTTATTTGATCTTAGCATCTTAGCAAGACGGCCAGCGTGCCCAGCATTATAAATGATGTTCTCGAGCAGTGGTCATCTGTCCAAGTCGAATCCAAACGCTTGAGCCTACATGAGGAATATTTTCTGCTATTTGAAAAGGGGAAAACTTGTTTCAGGCTGTCTTTGTTCAAATGCTTCGAAGATTTTTCTGTTCTGTTGGTGCTTCATTTACTTGTGTTTGTATTTTTTTAATGATTTTGACCAGGAATCAACCGCTCAATACTGGAGATGATGTGCACCAGTTTCAGTTGACCATGTCAAAGAGCTTACAACAAAATTATTTAGACCAGAGAACTCTGAAATCACTGCATGCATCATCTCCAAGTGCCATGGTGCCAATCACACACATTTTGCAGTTGTTCATCTACATTGCGTACCTCGCCGTCTTACATTGGTCTGGAAGCTTTGTGGAACTCAAGCTTTGTGCTATGGATTTTCCTTGTGGCGTTTCGGGTGATTGCTCTCCTCAGATTGTGTAATATATATGCTAAAGCTTCTCAAAAGCACAATGTAAAGGTATGCTGCCAGTTATTTGTGCCCTATCTGGGCTAAAATTACTGAACGAGACAAGGAATCCTTGGCGCACGGGCCAGTCGCTCGCTCTTCCCCTCGCTCGTACGTTTGACTCGACCATGCAGGAGAGCACTCGATTCCATCCCCAAACTGCTCGCTCCGCCACCAGGAACCCAGGGCCAGACTGCTCCTAGCCTCCTCCCACATGCCGCTGTGGCGCCGCCCCGCCGTCCATGTCCGCAGCCGAGCCACGCCGGCGACGCGACCCTACGCGGCCTTGCCCACGCGGGAAGCGGCCACGTCCTGACTCCCTCTCTGACTAAGAGCGTGACCTGCGCTACCGCCAGGGGCCTGAGATGGACGGAGAGGAGGAGCCGGATTGGGAAACTCTTGCAGCAGAGGTGGAGGCAGTGAAGTTGGAGGAAGCAGAGGAAGCAACAGCGCAGGCAGCAGCGACAGCGCCGGCCGCACCAGAGATTGCAGGCGGAGATGCGACACGCGACCATCATCGGAAGGGAGGGGAAGAGCAGGTTAATTCAACTCTTTTGCAGCAAACTACTCAATTTGGATGTCTATTGTTGTCAGGGGACTGATTGTTGTAGCAAAATACTCAATTTTTGATGTCTATTTATATTGCAACACACTCCAGAATCTATTGTTAATGCAGTTTTTGATCTAGCAAATGTTGTTACCAAAGACCAACTGATGAATATGGTATTCCTGAAATTAGAGATAAAATGAGAAGGGCATATTTATCGAGAGGTCCGAGTTGTTTGATTGGCCATCATCTTGCTAGCACAACTACAACTTAATGGTGAGGTACTATCCTATGAAAAGCTAATACTATTATTATACATGTGCTAATATTTAGACTCACAAATTTGTCATATGTTGTAGGTATCTCTTGTATGGGATCATATGGTAGCTGCCAATTGCGCAACTCAAGTTGGAGGAGTCCATGTTAGTAGTTTTAAAGTTGCTTTCATGTTATTTTTATGTCATTTTTTTTTTGAACTGTAACTACGGCGGGCTTTTAGAGCCAGCCTGAACTTTATATAAAAAATGATCACCGCATCAGGTGTGGCCAGAGTACAGGGTTTAAGAAAAGAATGAGATTACAACATATGGTTTGCTCAAGGAGGGTCAAACAAAATACACCATGCATTAATAAGATGGGCAGTAGGGGCGGAGGAGCTTCGGTGCGCCCAAAGGCGGAGGTCTTCAAGGCAGCGACGACGGACGACGGGTAGAGGTTCAATTTTTATGTCATTGGTAGTTGTACTTTATAAGTTATGAATATTGTATCTCCATGTACCCTTTATTTTGTTGAATACTGAATCTCCATGTACCCTTTTGTCTCAATTCCTGGCTCCGCCACTACCCCGCACTACCCTACCACCACCACCAAATTCCCCATTCCCCTCGGCCACCCTCACTCCTGGTTTCAGAGTTGATATGCAGTGTGTTTCAAGCCCTATTCTTAGGGGGTTTTTCTCATCCGTTATGCCTATTTGAGGCACTTTCGGGTGCCGCCAAATCTGGGACGTTATGGCGGTGGAATACATTTCATGCATTTAATGGCTTCAAAAGATTTTGCTGCACAAATAATATTGCATTAATACACATTTTTTCTGGAGATATGCTGCATTCATTATTACAGTTAATAGGCTAGTGGTAAATTCTATAAGAGCCGTTGTGTAATCGTGTTTTTGAAGACCGACCAGCCGTTTCCCTTTTACCAGAGTTAAAAAACCAACACGTAGGTCTAGAACTACACAGGGATCGAGCCAACATGAAGAACGTACCCACCATCGTCTGTGCCCTCGCCATGTGTCTAGCGGCCGCCACCATGCTTCCGGCCGGCGCCGACGGCGTGTGCGCCGGCCATGACCCATCCATGTCCATCGCTGCCGCGTGCAACAACACGACCGCTTGGCAGGGGCCGGAGGGCAAGCTCGCGTTCAAGCTCTGCATGAAGACGCTCCGGGGCGCGCCGGAGAGCAGCGGCACCGCCAGCGTCTACGGCATCGTCGCCGCGAAAGCCGCCCTGGCGACGTGCGCGGCCACCGCGCGCGCCGCCAGCAAGCTGTCGCATGACCCGAAACTCCCGGAGATCACGCGGGTGACGTACGGTGGCTGCGTGGACATGTACGGCCTCGCGCGCTCGGGCATCACCGCCATGGCTGACGCGCTGAAGACCTGCTCCCTGCCGGGCCTCGCTCGAGGCCTCGAGGGCGCCGACGCGGCGGTCAATGGGTGCGTGCGGTTGTTGCGGCTCATCGACGGCGACGTCAAATCGCCGTTGCACCGCATGGTCTTGGCGGACGAGGATAGGATCATGCTCGCTGGCCTCCTGGGAGCGTCGATACCTGATACTAAGTAATGCAGTATCTCTGATCCGATGGAATATGTTTGAATGTGGAGATATAAGATTAATTGTATCGTTAATGATTCGGTGGAACCTGATGAACATTGCAGTAGTATGGTGTCAGAAATAATTTACTCATCCCAATCTACACACCTAGTTGGTCAAAATGTCTTTTCATTGATGTGATTAACAAATGCCAGAACTGATTGAAATTTGTCACATTCTTGATTTCGAAATCTACCTTAACGAATTCGTAGAATGTTTGATCACTAGCAGTAGGAAGACCATTGCAACCTGCTCGCCTCTATATCACCTTTCCTATTTTCTCTTCTTGGTACTTTCGACAGCCTCTTCACGGCACCTGCATGATACACAAGTACACCCGAACTAAATTGCAACGAACCTCGATAAAAGAAGCAATGATTTCCAGAAATAAGAGCAAGTTTCAGCATTAGATGGAAGTATGGAACCACATGTATAAGCAATCAGTATGTGCTTTAGCTAAATTACAACAACCAAACTGATCAAACATTGGCATCCTAAGCGACACGAGGAGTAAGAATTACCCATCTTGCACCTGCTTCTGATTTTTCTTGACACTATGTGGTGTTGGCTGATTTTTGCTCAACACCTCGGAATCACTACTACTGACATCAAGAGCCCCTCATAGCTCTAATCGGTCAAGAGCGGTTTCGTTTAGCCGTTCTTTGAAAATGTCCAGCCAAACCACACCTGGAAAGCACAAGCCTAAGCGTAAATTCCCCCATTTTTGCAAATACATGAAGATGAGGTAGGCATAAAATAATTCCTTACAGAGTTGTTGAGATATACTGAACCTTAGAGATATTCTTCTTTCCATCTGGCGAGCTACTCAAAGTTGTGTGATTTTCAGATGTTCATCGCAAGTTCGCAACCAACGCCCATTTATTTTGACACGACATCATCAGATCATATCATACATCTCTATCCTGCAAGCTTGCTAGAAATTAAGTCTTCCACGTCATTACTCCGGAAACATTGAGCGACAAGGTCTACAGCTAGGTCTCGGTCTCTTTTGCCCGTGCTCACTTCGAGTGTAACTAATCCCATCCACATCGAGTCCTAGCTAAGCAAGACCAGTGTACAATGTTGCTTCCTCATGATTAAACGAGAGCATTCCTCATGATGGAGAGACGGATCCATTTGGCGTCTGATTGTAAATCAGTGGTGGATGATATGCTGACAGATTCGAAGGGAGTTTATGGCCCTATTGTGAGAGAAGTTCAGAAGAGAGCAAAGGGGTTTGATTTATGCAGTTTGGTCTTTGAAAGCAGAAACTCAAACTATGAAGCACACAATCTGGCTAAGTATGCCCTCACGTTAGGAGTGGGCAGACATATATGGTTAGGCACACCTTATGATTCAGATATTGTACCTGTACTCTTATGTGCTGATTTATAAAGAGCGAGATTTTACCTCAAAAAAAAATGGCACTGCCAGAAAAACTGGTCAAGGCCGGTTAAAAGAGGGATGGGACACAAGGAGAAGATACGACGAGTGGTGCGGCATGAAGGAGAGTAACGACGATTAGATGGATCACAGGTGCATGCTATAATTTCAGGTAGCCGTCTGTAATTCCCGATGCCTTCTATGCTCATACCTATCAAATCCCTATCTCTAGTGTGTAGTGTGTAGAGATAGTAGAACAAATAATGCAAAAACTTGAACTGCAAAAACACAACCAAGGTAGAGTTCCATTAAGGCAATTATCTCTACTATTAAATGGGAGTTCGTACGTACGTAACTGGCAGAAATTTTCGTCCAACATCGATCCCTTCGTACTCGACCTTAGATATCGCTAACTTGGCCCGGCCCATTAAGAAAACCTAGCGCAGTTAAAAAAAAGGACCCCTAAAAAAAAAAGGAAAACCTAGCGCATCTCGCTCTCCCTGCATCGCCAGGTCGCCGCTCCGTCGGTCCGCTCGTCGCCGCGCCGCAGGACCTAGCGTCCCTTTGTTGGGAGATGGGAGGAGAAGTCCAAGACGGGGAGGCAGAGGAAGTGCGGGGCGGACGGGGCCGCTACTTCCATTGAAGGCGACGTTGATCTCCCCGTCGATGCTGGAAGAGGGGAGGGGAAGTTCAAGCAGGGGAGACGGAGGAAGTGCGGGCCGGACGGGGCCGCTGCGGCCGTTGAAGACGACGCCGATCTCAGCGTCGCTGCTGGACGACGTCCTCGGGCTGTCGGGGCATACACGCCCACCGCATCCGTGCGGTTGTCATGAAGCGGAGTAGAGGGCGGCGCCGTGCGGTTCGTCAGTGGGGCGGCGCCGATCGTGCTGGTAACGGCCGCGACATCGACCGCCGTGGTGGCCGTCTCTGCGCCGACACTCTCCACACCTGCAGTCGCCAAGAAGCATCAGCTTGAAGGACCACATCTCGGTATGGGAGAGCCCTCACTTCCTAAGGTATGCCTCGTCTCTGGCAGATTTATGCTCCTGAATTCGGGACCAAATTTTAGTTTGTATTTTCCTGATGTAGAAACAGCTTTCGAACAGTTCCAACAGTGGCTATTCTGTTGAGCAATGAGCTGGATACTTCAGTGTCTCATTTTCCTGCTACACTTCCCTGTAGTTTAGAATTAGAGATTTGGTCCGAACTGAGTGGTTATATAGCTGTATTTGGCTGGCATATATGATATATCCTTATGTACAAACTAAGCTTTCCAGCAGTGCTTCACAAAATTCTGTTATGCAAAGCTTCCAAACTTGAACATTTTTATCTGATGTTATTTTGCAGAATAGTGGATCCCGTATAAGGACTGGATGAAGGTTCAAGTCTTGTGCCCACATGGGATCTTTTGATCTGCAAACTTTCCTAGAATTGAATCAACGGTCACGAAAGTTAGATTTTATTCCTTCATATGTCCGAAAAATTGGGATCTCTACATAATGGAGTACCTTCCAACTTATGGTGTTTCTACTAAATCCCTGGTTGACTTATTTTCTGGTATGGATGAGTAATAAAGTATCCCTTGCTGCTTCGTAGTTCCAATTAACTATCGTGCTCGATTTCGTTGGGAGACTTCAGATCCATTTCTTCTGGTAAGAATCAAACTCATGTACTACTGCTTCCCTTTAATAATACTTTTGATGCAAATCACAACAACAGATGTGTACTGCTTATCTGCTATGAACAACATGAAGGAAATATGTGCTACTTTATTAAGATGTAGCATCACCTTCTTTTCTCCAAGTATTAATGTTTCATGAAGAAATTAGTGTGGTACCAACTTTTCGTAGTTTGTTGTAAGAAACGACTGCAGTTATTGGTTCCATGGCAATGGGCTAATTTTATAAGGAAAAACCAATGAGGAAATGTCTTAGTTAAACCACAGTTATGTATATGCATGCTTGCACAAATATCCATGCGGCTTTCTCTTACATTTCCCGATTTAGGCTTTTTTTAGGTTCAAAGCCTTAGCTATTCTAATCTTAATTAGGAGACAATTCATGTTAGGTGTTAAGGTATGGTTGTAGCTAGCTTGGTTCAGAGTAGCATTTCCTTAACATATTATTTGGTGCATAACGTGTACTTTTGTCAGCATTCAGGTAAATGAGACAATACTAGCACATGTATACAGATTTATATGTACTGTTGACGGGTCGACAAAATTTGCAATGTATATGAAGAAAATACATCGGCACTATAACTGTGCTCATCTATGATTCAGGTTTATGCTCGTAGTAGTATTGGCAGCATGACATGAGTCACTTCGTGCATTCTTGCGGCATAACTGATGACCTGATGTGATTTACTTTGGTGCATACTATAACATCAGTGCGAAAGGGTCATAGATTCTGTAAGCTTTGGTGCATACTATAACATCAGTGCGAAAGGGCCTCTTTGGATTGCAGGATTTTCAAAACGTAGGAATAGGAAAAACAAAGGATTGAGATGTCATGCACTTCAATTCCTATTGGATTTCAAGACACAGGAATTTTGTAACAGATGCATTTGGATGTGCACAGGAAACAAACACAGGAATTTTGCAGGAATTTGCAGGATTGAGGAGAGAGAGTAGAGAGATAGAGTGTGAGTGCATTGGACTTCTCAAAGGAAAAATAAAAAGAGGTTTGAGCTCATGTTTAGATTCCTATGGAATGGGGGCATAGGAATAGATTCCTTAGGAATTTGATGGTGTCAATCCTGTGATCCAAAGGCATTCCATAGGAAAAAATTCCTATGGATTGTAATCCTCTAAAATTCCTACGAAATTCCATCAATCCAAAGAGGCCCTTAAAGTCTTATATGGTTGTAGCGCCATTTTATACGAAAAGCTCATTGAAATTAATATATGCCAAAGTTATAGGATACATGGATATAACATGGCCATGCATGTATCATCAAGTAAGCTATCCTTTTGTTCTAGCATGCATGTTTCCTTTTACCTCGGTCGGCTTGAACATAATGCAGATGCTGCCCCACAGGCCCAGCCATCATCAATGTTGATTGAAGTGAACTGAGCATAGTTGGAGGCCCAAAGGATGCCGACAAAATGGCACTTGCCCATGTCTTCACATTGCTCGTGGTGGTGGAACAATGCATCCTTCAGTTCGTGGCGATGCACTGAATTAGGATCAATCTCAGAATTCTTGCATCCAAAAAGCTCCTGCCATCTGCTATGCTGTACACTGTGTTCACTATAGCAAAGAATATTTTTTTAGAACTGTGGGGCAAAAGCTTTGCCCCAACCATTTATTAAGAAGAAAGTGTCCGGTTTATTAGTGGGAGAAACCGGACGAAAACCATACAACAAAAACCAACAATACGGGAGGGGCCAACACAACCACAAAGGGCAACAGCTGAAACCAGTAACTCCCGAAGGGACAATCCCACTCTAACTAAGCAACCGCAGACTGACGACTACCGTAGGACCACGCAGCTGCCGTTAAGCAGTCGCAGGCGCCTTACCAATGGCGCCACTCTTCTTTCCTATGCTCCTAAGAGCCTTTTTCACCTTCTTGATTTTGCCAGTAGAAGCCTCCTCAGCTATGAGGCAAGCAATCGCCTCGCCAGATCCAGGGCTAGCTGCCTCCAAGCAAGCGAGCAAGCCACCAAGTTTTTTCACGAAGACCGCCTGGTCAATACGTGCCAACATAGCCTCACGGTCAAAGGGGGGCGACCGGATGGACAGATCTCCACTATCCACAGAGGAGGGCAACTCGCAGGACTCAGACGGAGGTGGGGATGGCGCGATGTCCACCGCCAAAGGCTCCAAAAGGCCCAGCTCAACTGGAAGCACCACAGATGATTTCCCACAATGATCCTGCAGCTCAGGCAAGTTCTCCACAACTGGAGCCACAACCTCGGTGGCGACAACCCTCGTAATGACAGACGACGACTCATGTAGAGCACGAGGAGAAAATTCTATAAAGCAACATTCGGACCCCTCATCAATAGAACCAATCTGTATCTCAGGTGGCAGAGGCACAACCGACGCAACCTGAAGCTTGGCAAGAGCGTCATGTACCTCAGAGCGAAGCAACTCAAACTTTTGAAGGACCTCCATGCGTAGCAGGGCAAACTGGGACTCCACAGTAGAGACTGAAAAAGTGTTGGCATTGGAATCCTTGCAACACGGCTGCACCATAGGACGCAACGACGAGAGACCCGCAACATCGGCCCAACTATGAGGCAATGAGGGACGACGAGGCTGAGCATACGGAGAGCGGTTTCGCTGAGATGGAGCACGAGTGTCCGAAGAACGAGCCCGAGCCTCTGGAGAGCGAGACCGAGCGTCGGGAGAGCGCGCATGGCAGAAACGCTCCCGATGACCAGGACGACGACATCGGATGCATCTGAAGGGCCCACGACATGAGCTGACCTGGTGACCACGCTCGAGGCATCGAAAACATCTCCCTCGAGCCCAACGCTTGAAGGCAAGGCTACGGTCGAGACCTTCTTCCCGAAGCGGAGACAATGGCGCTCGGCCGGGACGGCCGCCCCGACCCACCTGGATCCAGCCTTCCTCATCATCAACAGCGGCAGCAGCAGAGAGGTCGTGGCATGGCTCCGCAATCACCTCCTCCGAGTCGGAAAGAACGCCTTTGGAGGAGGCCAACGGTGTAGCAAACTCTTTATCCTCGTCGAGGACGGAGCACACACCCGTAGAGACCGGGCCGCCCGAGGCAGTCGGCGGCAGCGACAAGAACCTGAGGCCCTCTACCAACACGGCAGGGTCAGACCCGAGCCCTGCATCCGACATGGGAGCCGAGTGTGAGCAAGGAGGCGTCGGAGAAGAGGCCGCGGAAGCAGCAGATGCAGCAGGACGAAGCTGGGGGCGCTGCTCCTGGACGGAAGACACGGGGACGCGCTCGTCGACGCAGCTCGGACGCGGAGGCGGCACTGGAACTCCTGTCAGCGTCGTTGATGCAGCCGGAGCGGTGGTGGCGGCGGACGAGGCCGGAGCGGTGGGCTGGGGTTGAGAGCTCGAACCTGCAGGGAGAGGCTTCAGGGACGACGGTAGCAGGTCGGAGGAGGTTCCGGCGAGAAGAGCAGGGGCAGCGGCGGACGTGGACGGAACAGCCGCCATCGCAGCCGCCGGCAAGCGCTCCGCCAACAACCTTCCACGAACTGCAGGACCCGACCGGCGAGAGGCGAGAGCAGCTGCAGCCAAAGCGGCGGCGGCGGCGGACAACGAGGCCATGGAGGCCGCCGACGCAGCCACGGGGGGCGGAAGCTTCAGGCGCGCGCGGAGTCAGCAGACCGAGCCCCTACATAGCAAAGAATATGATGTCTTGAACTCTGCATCTCATGCTGCTGGTTCGCGATTTATTGCTCAACATCCATATTTTGCTTTCAGTAGAGGTGTTAGTGTTACATATGTTGTACAGTAATTCTTAGGAGAAAAAACCTTGCAGAAGAAATTTCGGCAACTCTTTAAATTGTGTTTGGTTATCATGTATATATCCTGGAGATCCCACATTCTCACTGCAAGTAACTTTGGTGTAAGGAAAAACTTAGTTGATCATTTACAGTGTAATAACTATGCCAAAGTTCGCTGGAATTGATATCGTATATATATATATTTGTCATGAGCAATTATGATCAGTCAATTGTTGTCTACCCTTTTTTCAGTTTCAGTGTGCTCCATATCTTTACTATTAAATGGGAGTTCGTACGTTGGTACGTCTGTCCATTTTCTGCCTTCTCGTCTGCTTCCCCGATCGCTCCGATGGGCCGAGCCCAAATGAAACCCCGAAGCGTTTTATTTATCTGCCCTCACACCTCCTGCAGTCTCCCGTGTCGATGCATCCAATCACAGATCAAACTCCTACCGTCGCCTGAGCCCGTAGGGTTCCGCCGCCGCCCTCACCCCCATGGCCCCATCCCACCGACAAGACCCGCTCCAGAGCCACTGCTCGGCCTCCTCGCTCCTGTCGCCGTGAAAACCAGCATGACGCGGTCGCCCAGCTCGTACCTCGCATCCTCGCCACGGACACGCCCACTCGCTACGAATCCTCGCGCTCATCGCTTCATCAGAGCAGCGCAACACCCTCGCCCTCCCCTATAACTTCTCTACGCGGTCCGTCATATTGGCGACAATGATTTCTCCATGGGCGACGCGCTGCCGCGGCAGCATGCGCCTCAACATCTCAGCCCTCAGCCCCCTCACGGATGCGCTACTCCACGAGCATGACTAATGCGTGCAGCTTGTGAGTGCCTCGGTGCTTGGCTGCTCATGAACTCAACACACCTGAATTTGATCACCTAAGATCCGTGGAGTTATTTCAGATGAAGTGAAGATTTAGTGTCCTGCTATGGAGTTATTTGTGGCTGGAGCTTCATGTGAGGCACACTGGTTGATCGGTTTAATTACAAATACCTGACGCATCTTGACTTTCTGCTCGGTATGAGCTCAACCCACCCTCTCAAAAGCTATAGCGTACAACCATACATGACACACTATTGCCTCACAGGATTTATAAAGCTTGGTGAGCAGAGCACATAATTCTGACTCTCCTGCCTTTCCCCATATTCACATTCTTAATCTGTATGTCACATTGCCAAATTCCCGTTGCACTATTCCTTTTGAGATATGTGTTGAAGTGTATAAGTGAATTGTCTGGCCCTTTCCATCAGATCGGTCTTTTGGAATAGTGGTCAGCGCATGAAGCTTGACATGGTATCAGAGCCAAGGTCTCGAGTTCGAGCCCTGGTTTGCGCAATTTGTTCTAAAATTGTTGCTGCCCCCTCTTTGTCCACGTATAGGCCTCTTGAGCCATACCTCTGAGACTCACGCACCGTCGCTCTCTTCCGGTTGCACGTGTTGGCCTCTCCCTCCCCGAGTCACACGTGAGAGGGGGTGTTGAAGTGTATAAGTGAATTGTCTGGCGCTTTCCATCAGATCGGTCTTTTGGAATAGTGGTCAGCGCATGAAGCTTAACAATATGTACACACCAAGATGTGTTTTTTCAAGGCATTAGGTTTCACACTTCCATTGGTTTGGGGGAAAATCCTTAGCTGCTTAAACATATTTATCTACAATAATACACTAATGTAGAAACGTTACTCAGTTTCAATTCTTTAGTCTTCTCTTAGACAAATGGTTTTAGGTATTGATAATTTATTTTGGTTGCAGATTTTTTAATTCAAGGATGAATTGGTTAACATAAATACAGGTCGAGCACTAGCGCAAATTCAGCTAAGGCTCTTTCTTCTTTTGGCAATACTCATATATATAGTAGGTGTGCCAAAAACGTGAAGGTGGCGAAACCAATCAATAGGTGACTCAGATCCTCTTTGGTGCCAGGCACCAAAACTTGGTGGAAAAGAGCGGCAGCACTTGTGGAACTGTTGCCGTTATTTTAAACATGAACTTTGATTGATATGCAGCGCCCTCTGAATATTGTGTATGTATTTCTGTTGTTGCAGCTCTAGAGGGACCAAAGTGTCTACAATTTAGGTGAGATGACAGGCCTCAACATAAGGTGAGACCGGAGGCAACATATCCCTTGTTCTGTCATTTCTTTTCCCTGTTCGAATATTCGAATATCATAGTGAGTTTATATAGCTCTTGTCTTCTTATATCTGCATTATTTGCGTCGGCTGCAAAATTGCACCAGGAAGTGGAGTCTCTTACATAAATATCATTATTTTTCTCCTTATTATTTCAGATTCCTATCTCAAGGTGCATGAACTGAACTATTGGTTGGTTTGCCTTTTTGTAGGTAACTTTGTGAAGTATTTCGTCTTGCTGCTTCAGTACGACCCAACTATGCCATCTTTAGGTGCTCCAGTTACTGTTTAAACTGTAGTACATGGCAACCATTTGCAACAATTTTTTTATTATCCTGCAAAACATGTAATGATTATTCTTTAGCATAGTACATCCCTGTTCTATATTGGTGTATGTCAAAGGCATTGGACTAAAATTTCAATTTTGCATCTTTTCTGGTCTTGCCCTTTGCATCACTTACTTTAGGTTGCTGCGATGTTGGCGAGGCATGTGTAAAATTCAACTATGTTACCGGGCTAATATGTTAATGAGAAGTTTTGTGGATGCAAGAACAAAACTCTTGGGGTCATTTTTTAAGCTTAAGCATTGGAGAAACTTGATGTTTCAACAATTCCTAAGTGATTTTATTATTTCAGTTGCAATGAAATCCGTTAACCAGTTGCATGTTCTCTATTCATGCATGTCTTCTATGACAAGAGAAATTAAACTACTTCACCGAAAGTCAAATATCTAACTATTAACATGCAAAAACCATATTAGTATTCATGTTAGTATGATACGTCATATTAAAAGATATAATTGTACCTTGTTTTATCTCTTCCATTTGCCTGTAATTATCAATTTTAATCGCAACGGTCTTGGTGCATGTAAGAACTACTCATGCGACAAGTTTGTTAGCTATATTTTTCCTAGAAGCTAGCCTGTGATGATTAGTCAGGGATGTAACTCAGACGAAGTACACTAATGATTAATTTTTTGTAGCGTGAGAAAAAGAGTTTGTCACAATTCCCATGTGAACTCTACATGATCACACAAGGCTGAGTAGAGAGAACCTGGAGTGTTAACCGTCACTCTATATATTGGATGAGTGGATGCACTAGAAGGCAGAGCCAGAGGCATAATCAATAGGTTTGAAGCATGAAGAGAGAATCCATATGGTGAGGTCTATGGGAGCCTCTCAATGCATTGTGGAGAGCCAGAGAAAGAAAACACAAGATTCTTTTGCTGGAAGTTAACTTGTGTCTTTTCTCAGGACAAGCCTCAGAGTTTCTGCCGTTCTGGCCACATCCTCCTACGTGACGTGCGTGGTTGTAGTCTTGGCTGGCCATCGACTTCGACTATTTCAACTTCAACCCCGCCCTCGCTGCTATGCGGCAAGTTCACCGCGCCACAACCATGGTAGTGGTGTCCTTCTTCGCCTACTCAGGTTGGGTGAATTTCTGGTTCTTTCTTTATGTGCTTTGTGATACCATGGTTACTTCTTTCCGTCCATCGAGCCTATGACCTGATGGTTTAGCCGTTAGTGGCGGTGGTATGATTTGTACGATTTGGTATGCCATGATCTTGCTGTTCAGTTGGCTATCAATCTTGTGTAGCTTTAAAATAGCTTCTATTGGGTGGTACTGAAGCTAGATATCATCGTGGAGCAAAACGACTTTTGAGGTTATGTCTGTATGGTTTTGTTCTTCTGTGGCAGCGCTTACATGAGTGATTGTTCTAAGGAAGCAATATGTTCACAAAACCCGACATTTCACCATACACGGTTATAGTGGGGTTTTTTAATAACTAAGATATAGTTAAACTTCATGTAGGTTCTAATTACTAATATGAGACATGGATGTAGGAGTTATCAATGCACTAATTCACGTGCAGCAAGAAAACAACTTGACGGAACCGTAGCAACGCACGGGCATTCAGCTAGTTTTTACAGTATGACAGTATTTTCTTCTAATTTTTGAGAATGATATTAGTTCTCATATTAATAGTTGTTTTTTGTACCTTTTTAGTTAAAACACTTTTCCATAAGATAGTAAAATGTGTTTGATACCAGTGACGAATGATACTCTTGTGTCATCGTGACTTTGTTATCTCAAAAGCTATCAAGACATATCTATCTATATTCTAATTATATTGTTTAACTCTAATGTTTTGTGTGAAATGAATTTGGTTTGTGACAGCAAAAAAAACATTGCTAAACAATAAAGATGATAAGTAATAACAAATACGCTTATAGATAATAAAGTTATTCACACGCATTGAGAAATAAATAAAGTTATACTCCAATATCAATTCGGCGCGGCAACGCGCGCCTTACACTTCTAGTGTATACCTATGTGCGCTAGTAATCGCGGAATATGTGTGGTTTTGCTAGATTCAGAAACTCGTACAGCACGGTTGGTAAATTAACAAGATAAAGTTAGGTTGAGTGCTCCATTCTATAGCACATCATAAGCCAACATAAAGGCATGGCAAGTTTGAGAAATTAATAGCTAAACTATCCAATCAAACTCAAATACAAACAAAAGAATGTAAATTTTAATTAACCTTGTGTAATCTCTCACTTCAGGAACGCAATTTGGCTCAGTCACAAAAGGAACGTAGTAGACTCAAACCCAAAGTTAACTGGCTTATGCAGCAACTCCTGATATACTAGGTTGGTCAGGAACATCTAGCACTGGATGCTGCAGCGTAGAAATCACAAGCAGAGGACTACCTAGCATTTGTAATACTGATCACCATGATGCACAAGATAACGCATCAGCCTAGCTCCATGTTACAACTCTCATCATCTGAGCATATTAAAATTAATGGAGTACCATCCTATAAAAGCAAAGAAAAACATGCATGCTAGAAAACAGGCAAACATTAACAAGACAAAGAGATGCATTAGATAACATGATCGATCACAGCAGCTTTTCAGTGAACCAAGTACTGCTAGCTTAACACTTTTTCAGATACTCATACAGTCATGCTAGTATAAAGATCCATGCCTTGGTTAAGAACTATATAGATGTCTTAAAAGACTAGTGCCTTGCATGTGAATAGCAAGTAACTCTCCAAAAAAGATCGGATCACCGAAAATATATAGCCAACCTCAGGTTCACGAGTTAAAAGGGTCGGCAACAGTAAGGTCAGACGCTTTCCGGAAGCTCCACCTCCAAACGCTCTGCAATTTAGGCCCTAGCACCAGGACTATACATTTCTCACAAGCCCATGGTACATAGCCGTGATCCTTCAACTTGTACGTCAGCCTATTCGCCTCGTCCTCTGAAGCAAATTTTTCTTGAGTCAGCACGACCAGCAAAGCCTGCAGCTGCTGCGCGCTCCTGGAAATGAACTTAATGAACTCGAATTCACTCTGGTCACCGCTGAATTCTTTGAGATACACATTCTTGACGTGTGACTTGAGGCAGTTAATAGGACTGATCTCCCTCCAGAACTTGGCAAGGTTCCGTCTAGTGGGTCCATAGGCTGCAACAGACTGGAAAATTAACAGCTCAGTAACAGATATATCACGCAGGAGAAGAACCAACTGGTCTTCTGTTTGTAACGATGATTAAAGGAGTGACCGTGGAATATACACGGGGTGTCACCTGGATATGCAGCGTCTCAACATTGGGAAAGCACCTGAGGAAGCTGGCCAGCATATTGACCTCCTTCAAGACACCAAGATTAACCTTCAGGGCTAATATTTTGACGCTTGGAACCATGGTGCTTGGGCTCGGCATTGAGTTAGGCTGCAAGAAGCATATATATATATATATATATATCATCTCTAGGATCTAGAAACAAACAATTGGACATATTTTTTACTAGTGATGGAATCGTGGAAAGTTATTACCAGGGAATGGAAACAATAATATATACTATTACTCCATGATTTACAACTCCATGAATCGAGAGTGGTGGAATTGTGGAAAGTTATTACCTTGATGACTGTGTCACCGATCTGCAGCTGATGAATACTTGGCTCCAAGTAACCGAGCACCCGCAGCTTGGGTGCACAAAAAATCTTGAGTTTGACCTGACCATCGTCACCAGATCCACGATGACTTTCGAACAGGATGAGGCGCTCCAGGAGCGGGGCGTCCACCACGACGACCCCGTCGTCCACCATGGACAACCAGAGGAGCACGCAACACAGGCTTTTGCTGCGGAGGTGGACGCGGTCGGGCGTCTGGTTGAACATGAGCGCGAGGGTCTCCAGAGACGGGCTGCAGGCGAGGATGTAGTCGAGGTCGTCCGCGGCGGTGACGGTGACGGTGGTTGCGAACAAGGAGAGCTCCCGGAGGTGGGGGAAGACGTCGGCGCCGCGGCGGAGGCCGGCGGTACTCGGGAGCGTGAAGAATCCCAGGAAGAGGCGCTGGAGCGAAGCGCAGCGGAGGATGTCGGCAGGGAGGGGAAGGGTGTCGGCGGTGGGGTCGCCGACGTTGTCGACGAGGACGAGGACGAGGTCCTCGACGCCCTTGGAGGCGAGGCCACTGGGCGAGCATACGCTCGTGGTAGGCGAACCTGCAGCGGGCGAGGGTGACGGCGCGGAAGGGGCCCGGGTGGTTGGCGAGGACGCGCGCGACCGCGGAGCGGGGCACGTCGGCGTCGCGGAGGACGAGCGGGGTGGAGCGCCAGAGGCGGCGCCACCGGGAGGCGAGGGACGCGGTTCGGGCGGCGTCCTTGGCGGGGAGGCGAGAGAGGATGTTGCGGAGGAGGTAGTCGGGGAGGGCGCTGACGCGGTCCTTGCCGGCGTAGCCCGCGGCAGCGGAGAGGGAGGAGAACCTTGCGAGGGCGTGCGCCCCACCGGGGAACCACCCTAAGACTTCCTCGATGATGGTGGCCATGGCCGGAGTGAAGTGGGGACTGGAGTGCGGCGCTGCAATGTGACAGGAAAAATCGCCTAGGGATCCAGCAGCTGGGCCAGTTTCCTCACGGGCCCATTCGATAGATGGAACGGACCCGTTTTCTTCTCCCGGACCAAAAATTGACGCAGAGCAATAAGATTGGCATGTTCCGTTTTACGAGTTTTGTTCCGAGAAAATTGAGGCTGTTACCACATTGGTAGACTGGAAAATTCTAGAGGATGTGATCAATGATCACTGGGAGATCACTAGTTTGATGTTAATTTCTCTCATGATCTAGTTGTTCTTAGTTACAAGAATGGCTACACGTTGTTAAAACCCTGCCACCCAAAAACTGGCAACCTCCCTCACCACGTCCCACTTTTTATATCCCACTTTTTATGTCGTGGCCACATTTATATTGCTCCCACGGAATTATCTCACGGTGAAAAGGGTGGACACATGGATGAGTAGTTAGAGACGATGAAAGCTACGAGTAGCAGAATAAAGAGTACTATCTCAACGGTCGAGGCTTCCTTTCAAACGATGGGATTCATGCATCACAAAAGGCAAACTTGGAGGAAAGATCACATTCGTGGTTCCAATTTATGTAGGTTCCTTTGACTGATTGACTCGTGAGTTTGACTATCTGATCCTTGCCACGTTATGAACATGTGTGCAAGTTGACCAAGCACGTAGTCAAGACTCCTCAAGGGAAGTTGAGTAACTTTTTCCCTCATTGAACACCTTAAAAAACAAAGTTGTTAGCTAGCCTATATGCATGGACTCGATTGGCCAAAACCATAATTTGGTTGCGTGGAAGCTACAATTGGCCCATATGGGACTTCTCTCGGTTCACTGGACCCAATCACACATTTCTCCTCTTTGGAAAATGTACATGTGGCTACCCACACGTTTTGAGACATGCCCATATTATTTTCGAAAAAGGCAGGTTGTTGGCCCACATTAAATAAACATGCCTCTTTCTCGCTATTTATATCTCAACATTCTTCATCCTTACGGTTTCCCCTTAGCGCCGCCACTTTCCATCTTCTCAAATCCTTTCAGATAGTGCTCCTTCTCCGTACCTCACCGTCGTTGTCCAAAAATCCCACATCGTTGCTAAGAAGAAACAAACGACAGAAAGGTTTGTTCAAACCCTTCCACTTTGATTTCACATTTGTAGCTTGGATATTTGTGAATCTATATTTTCAATGCTAGGATTTGAGTCATCTGTTTGTGCCATTTTGGAAGAAAATAATCGGTAATTCAAAGTTTTGACTCTCAAATATCAACTATTAAAATAGGAAAACTTTGAATTTCCATTTAAGATCATAAGTTCATCGAAGATGGTAGTGGATCATCAATGAAAAGTGCACGAGAGTCAGGTAATCGTACGACCTCGCGATGGTAATTTTGAAGTTGGATTGCAAGCTACTCTCCATATCAAAACCAGATGTACAAAAGATGGGGAAAACATCAAACTTGTGATTTTACATCTCCGAGGCGGAGATTGAAGTCAACTCCTCCAAAATTACCCCACATGTGCATCTGCGCTACCCAATCTAGTCAAATACTCAAGATCTTTGGATGTTGATGTTGATTTTGAGCTTTTCACCAGGATATAGCACATACTTGTTTTCGGATGCTCCATTGCCTCTCCTTACATGGACAAATCCTTTTGCCCATTCTTGCCATAGAAGGAAGACATTAGAAGCACCGCACGCTCGGTTAGTTCACTGCCACACCAATGTTATTTCCTGATCCAGACTACCTAGATCTTGAGGCCGTAGCACCATTGCACCCAGTGACCCACGAGGCAAGACCATCCATCCTAGGATCCACCCATTCTTAGCCAGTGCGCTCGGATATATCTAGGAGAGCGCGAGATACCAAAAGATCCATGCGGATCCAAACACCAGATCCATGCGAGGTCTCCAGGCACGAAACATTCACCGCGGCAGCCACAATTACTCTCTTAGTTCTCATCAAATACTCCTCTCTTGCATCCGCTTACAGCTTACTACATGAAATCCCACGATAATCTTCCCTTTTCAGCACATTTATTTTGGAATGTCCCACGGTATTCTTTATTTTGCATTGCATCGATATATAAATTCCAATTGTTTGCATATGTACATGGTATCTAGTACCACCAAATGCTATGGGGAATACCGTGCATGCATCCGCATTTTACACCTCTCTTTCCCATGCTACCCTCCCACGCCTGCAAATCGTTAGTTCGTTACATTGTTGCGACTTTCACGAATTAACGCCCTAAAATTTACACCCAAGCTAACTAACCCAAACAGTATTAGTCTCAATCTTCCTTCAGTTTTTTCTAGAATTGAGATACCGGAAATAAGTTTTTCGCTCGCTAAACAAGCTAGTAGTAAATGCAGGTGTGGCAGTCACTGAAGAAAAGATTATACGCATGCCAAAACAATGTCATTCTTAGATCCACCCAATGTCGTGTGATCTTCGAATATTCACTTTTCGCTAAAGGTGTGATCTTCCGATATTCATCTCACCACTTTGTTATGACACCACAGTGGATCTGAACATACATCTATATCCTACAAGCCAACTAGAAGAAAGTAAATCCGGAGGCTATCCCGTACCAATCAGAGTTGACAGATTAGTTAGGTCTATGGCTACTAGATACTTCGCCAATTCTCCATCACCATGTGTGTCTCGAAGTTATCCATGTTGTTCTTCCAGAACATTGAGCCACAATGTTGTCAAGTCAAGCTTTTCCCATCCACATCTCATCCTAGCTAAGAAGTGAAAGAGTGCAAAGTTGCCTCTTCATGACAAAAACAAGAGTGTCTCATATAGCATGGCCAAAAGAACAGGCCAAGACCGGTCAAAAAACGTGGAACAACAGAGGTCGGCTTGACGACAAAGACATGGACCAGGGGTGCATGTTATACTCTTAGTTAGCCATCCGTAATTCACGACACCTTGTATGCCTATACCATCAAGTTCCTATCCCTAGCGTGTAGAGATATAAAGTAATGCACAAACTTGGACTGTAGAAAATACAAAACATAATGGAAAATCAGATGTCCGTACTTTTCTTAGAGAAGCCTTGCTCCTTTTTAAAAACATGGATGGTACGAAGTGAAGTGAAGTCATTAGTACTTCGGTAGATCAATAAATAAAAATATCTTGGTTATGAGCTTACTCCTCGGAAGGTCAGTTGCCTTGAATGCTCCATCAACCCTTTAAGTAAATTATGGGGTTTCTTACAATTTTTAAGTAAGAATTGTATTGCCCTTCTGAAATTTGTATTAAGGTCAAGATGGTCCACTTAGCCAACAACGTTTATTGCTACATGCCTACATAGTTAATGAAATAAAGCCCATGGCTGCCATTCCGTATAAATAGAGAAATTAGCCCATCGTATAGTTTCATTGAACTCTAAAGGAAGAATAGGTGAATTTGGCGCGGCGCACGCCGCGCTTTTGGTGTAAAATTGTTCTAGGATTTATTTCGCTTAAATACATGTGTCTAAAATATGATCGTGGGGAAGAAGTCTAAAAATTTGTGGATCACAAATTATGGTGGGAAATTTGTTCACCACGGGAATAGTTTATTCTTCACATGAAAGTTGTGTTGGAAAGCTAGCCTTTTTTTATATCACACGGGAAATATTGAAATTTACAAATTACAGTAAAATTTTTGTTCTCGATAGAAAAGTTACCTACAAAATTACCGTTGGGAAACTACGTTTTAAAACTTGTGTCGAAAGTGTCTATGGGGTCGAGAAATCTAAAAATTTGTAGCGCAAAAATTGCAGCCACAATTTTGTTCGCCGTTAGCTTAAAAAAAGTATCACCGGAAAACTACGCTTAAAATTTGTGACGAAAATATGAGTGCGGAAAAGAAATTTTAGTTTTTGTAAAAGTGAAAATTAGGGGAAAATAAGATGCTACTTTTTTTGTTGTTCATGTGAAAAGTGCCTTGATACTGTAGTGAAGAAGCTGCCATTGGGGAATGATGTTTAAAAGGTGTGTCAGAAATGTGAGCAATTCACCGTCACCGTAGCTTGATGTTCGTAAAAAATTGTGGTTCACAAATTGCAGGGAAAAAATTGTTTGCTAAAGAAACTATCACTGGAAAACTAATTTCGTAAAACGCAGGGGACGTTTTGCAAAAATGCCATTGCGGCGAGCGCTGTTCATTGCTGTAGCTAGGAAACTATGTTTTTTATATGAGATGGAAAATATTGAATTTCGCAGATTGTAGTTAAAAATTTGTTCTCCACAGGAAAATTATCTAAAAAATTACCGTTGGAAAACTACTTTTAATTTTTTTTTTGTAAATGTCTACGGGTTCGAGAAATCTAAAAATTTGTAGCTCACATATTGCAGTCAAAAATTTGTTCGTCGTTAGCTTAAAGAAACTACCACCAGGAAATTATGCTTGAAAGGAGTGTCAAAAATGTGAGCGTGGAAAAAAAATTAAATTAGGGGAAAATAAGATGCTATTTTTTGTTGTTCATGTGAAAAGTACATCGACATTGTAGTAAAGAAGGTACCACCGGGAAAACAAAGTTTAAAAGTTTTGTCGAAAATGTGAGCAAGTTCTCGTACTGTAGTTTGTTGTTCATAAATTTGGGGCTCATAAATTGCAATAAAAAAATTGTTCGCCGTGGGGACAATATTTTAAAGAAACAATTACCGAAAAACTTTAAAGAAACTATTAGCAGAAAACTTTGTTTAAAAGTTGTGTCGAAAATGTGAACGCTAGTAAGAGATTTAGAACTTTGCAAAAGTCTCGTAAATTGTGGTAAAAAATTTGTTCGCCGTGAAAAAATATCTTTAAGAAACTATTACTGGAAAACTTTGTTTAAAAGTTGTGTCGAAAATGTGAGCGCGAAAAAGAGATTTAGAACTTTGCAAAAGTGGGAGTTAGCAAAAAAAATAAAAAAATATTGTTCGCGTGAACAGTATCGGGACACTGTAAGACTGTAGACCGCTACCGGCGTACAGTGCCCGAGCGCTCTCAGCGCTTCAAATCCACGCTATCAACGCTTCAAACTACCATCAGGAAATTATGCTTAAAAGGAGTGTAAAAAATGTGAGCGTGAAAAAGAAATTTTAAATTAGGAGAAAATAAGATGCAGTCAAAAATTTGTTCGCGGTGGGAAGAATATCTTAAAGAAACTATTAACGGAAAACTTTAAAAAAACTATTACCAAAAAACTTTGTTTAAAAGTTGTGTCGGAAATGTGAGCGCGAAAAAAGATTTAAAACTTTACAAAAGTGGGAATTAGCAAAAAAAAAAGTTTGTACCCTGAATAAGTATAGTACCCGAGGACAAACGCTTCATCGTGTTGTTTCATGTACCCTGACAAATGTACCCGAGGACGACTCGGATGTGGAGATGTTGCTCGCCAACCACCGGCAACAAATGGTGGTGATGATCCTCGCCGTGAAGGAGCTCGAGGATCGGAAGAAGAAGAGGCCAGGATTTTCTGGAGCTGTTTCTACGACAACGAGCTGCTCATGTGAGACTACTTTATCAAGATATCCACCGCTCGGCTTTCGGTTTTAATTCTGCCGCAGCCATTGTCAGCCCGTAAATCACGTTTTGGGCGGTTCCGCACTTTTCGATCACTGCCAAAGATGCTCTAATACCGGTGAACCCCATGTACATTTTACAGAAAATCAAAAGCACGAACGGTCCAGCCCGTGTCCTTGGCCTAGAACGGCCCGGGCTTGTCTAGAGGCCCAGCAAGGCAGCATTCACGTAGGCACGTACATCCCCAGGTCGTTCGGATGATCGCATCGGCGCTGCCGTAGCAAGCTTACCGCTTCGCGTAATCGCGTTACTTGGCTAAAAAAACAAATATGTTCGTGTTTCGATGGCCGCGCGACGCCTCTCAGCCGTCAGATCACGGGCTATCACTGGTTGCATATGCATGTATCTCAATTTCTCAAATAACATACTTCAGTTTTCAGTTTGACATTGTGCTAATATAAAAGATAGCTTGCCTAACTAACGATGAGCTATGTTGCAGGGTCCATGAGTTGTAATTAAGGTGCTAACAATGTTTCTCATTATGCGATTATGCCCCCACACTTTTTGTTGCGTTTTTCTTATTTTTTGGTTAAACGATAGACTAATATTTCACGTCAAACTCAATTTATGTTTTTAGTGTGCCTTTTCTAATACAATATGCTGTTTGGAGGGGATTAGAAGGTAATATTTTTCATAGTTCTTGGGCACTCGTCGGAGGTGCTGCTGACGCCGGCGAGAAGCTTGTGGAGTCCAACCTGCTAGAACAATTTAGATCTGGTGTTGTGTCTTGGTGTGGCGACGGGGATGGGTTACTCTTGCAGTGAGGCGGTGTTGACTGTTGTGGATCTGCGGAAAACAGTGGAGGATCCAACCGCTTGAAGGGTGGGGTAGCGTTGGCCCTGGATCCGGCGTCAAGAGGCTCAAAGGGCTCTTTTGGCTGATTTTCTTTATAAAGGCTAGATCCAGCCCTACGGGACTGGAGGCTATTGCGGCTCGTTAACACCTGGTGCCAAGGGTTTTTTTCAGCGTCAATATGTGGACCAACTGCATGTATTCTTCTTCTCCAGCGACGGCGAAGCACGTAGATGCTTGGTAGTTGCGGCGACGGCGACATGCAGCAGTACAATCGCTTGTATTCTCTTAGTTTTCTGTTACTTGTATTCGTCTCGACTTTGTATTCGTACTACTATCAATACAAGGAATGTATGCCTATGAACGTACAACTTCAAAAAGACATAGCCCTGGTCTTCTCGAAATCTTGGGTCCGCCCCTAAATACAAAGTTCTTGATAATTGGAATTGAGAAATAGAGCCAATATCTTTAGTTTCATTAAATTCCAGAGGAAGATTTTAGAGATAACTAAATATAGTACTCAGAGACACCGAGTCCTAAAGAGATAAAATATATTTCCACATAAGTACATCACAGAACAACCGTATAAGGCTATGATATCCACTCGTCCACCTCAGCTAAACGTAAGAAGACCCACAAAATTCTTAAGACTCATTTTGATGCCTTTAAAAAACATTGTATATGTACATACAACTTAGAAGTATTTTACAGTGAATTTCAAAAAAAATAGAAGTATTTTACGGATATGTATTCCGCCAACATGTCGTTTTGAACCTAAAGAGATAAAATATATTTCCATATAAGTATATAGCATGAAGAAGTTCATGCTATATTTGCAAACCTCCAATACGTCAGGATATGTGTTAGCAGTATGTCGTTTTGAAAGATGCATTCCGCCAACATGTCGTTTTGAACATGCCTTGATTTGTGCATTGCACGCGATATGAGACAGAAAGAGCGGCTCGGACATGTGCTCGAGTCGACCGATACATTCAGATGCAGGCCAGTTGGCTCTGGTCTCGGACAAATGCTTGCTCTTCTTTATCCTGCAAGCCAACTAGAAGCAAGTAAATCCGGAGGCTATCCGTTTTAAAATAATTGAGACAACTTTATCCACATACGGATGTATTTTGACAGTGGTGAAGCCATGTACAAGCTGTGTAGTCAACTGACTACACAACTTTTTGACAATACAAGGTTAAATCAAGCAAAAAATAATTTCAAAAACATACAGGTATGTGTATTTGACTACAAAATGTTTAATTCTTGGCTCCGCCACTGTATTTAGACATGTTTAGTGGCTAGATACATTCATATCTAGACAAATGAAATTTGGGTATTTTGAAACGGAGGAAGTAGATACTTCACCGATTCTCCATCACCGTGCGTGTCTCTAATTTTTTCATGTTCTTCTTCTGGAACTAGCGGAGCCAGAACTTCAACATTGTGTAGTCAGTGTAAAACTGTATAGTCAAATTCACATAATTGTATTAATTTTTACATGAAATCTGCTTGCATTTCCAAAAAAAACTGCGTAGTCATTTGACTACATAGGTATATTGTGGCTCCGCCGCTGTCCGGAACGTTGAGCGGCAATGCTGTCAAGTCAAACTTTTCACATCCACATCTTGTCCTAGATAAGAAGGGAAAGGGTGCAAAGTTGCCTCTTTATGAAAAAAAACAAGAGTGTGTCATACGGCATGACCAAGAGAACAGGCCAAGGCCGATAAAAAGAGCTGGTGCAACAGAGTTTGCCCTGACGACAAAAACATAGACCAGGGGTCCATGTTGTAATCTTAGCTAGCCATCTGTATTTCACGATGCCTTCTAGTATTCCTATACCCATCAAGTTCCCATCCCTAGTGTGTGGTGTGTAGAGATACAAAGTAATGCACAAACTTGGATTACAAAAAATACAACAAACAATGGAAAATAGGAGGTTCGTACTTTGCTTAGAGAAGCCTTGCTCCTTTTAAAAGACGTGGATGGTACGAAGTGACATGAAGTCATTCATACTTTGGTAGATCAATAGATAAGAATATCTTGGTTATGAGCTTAATCCTGGGGTAGGTCTGTTGCTTTGAATGCTTTATCATTCCTTTAAAGTAAATGATGGGTTTTCTTACATTTTTTAAGAAATAATTGTATTGCCCTTCTCAAATTTGTATTAAGGTCAATATGGTCCACTTAGCCAACAAAATTCATTGCTACAATATAGTTCATGAATTTAAGCCGATGGCTGCCATTCCGTAAAATTAGAGAAAATGAGCTCATCTCGTGTAATTTCATTGAACTCTAGAGAAAGATGTAACGTACCTGCACTTAGAAAATGGCAAGGTACCTGTGTATAGTGCAAACCCCTGGATCGTTTCATTTGCACACACAGTTTAAGATGAATATCACAACATTGTATCAATTATTACACGAATGATCCAGACTTGGAAAAGTAAAGTTCATTACAACTTGCATAGCATAAAGCTAGCTTGAAAGTGTAAAGCAGCGGAAATAATAATCTTCATGGAGTCCTCATCCTTTGCATGTGCCACAGGCGAAAACATGTTGGTTGCAGACTCGAAACCTTAACGAAACTCACTCGTCGTCGGAACAATCTGCAACAAAATAAAATTTTGCAACAGAGTGGGTCAGATACCATTAAAAATGGATCTGGCAAGTGACACTATGTGGACACTTAATGGAATAACTCTATAGCCTATATGCATATTTGGCTGGTGGAGTTCAAGGCTATTTTGCACAAATGCCAATTTTGCCTAACACTTTGTAAAACATTTTCTTCAAAGGTTGGAGACGATATGGTATAAGACCATAGTCTCATCTACCCTTGTTCACCATCAAGTTTTACTTTCGAAATTGGAATGATGAAGCCTCCGTTGAATCCTTGATCAGCTGCTCAAATTGTCCGTAACCGGGGACACGGCTAAGTACTTAGTTTTTAACTCTGCAGAGGTTGTGCACTTTCACCATTAGACCCAACAAACCCAAACTATCCTCAAGCACTCAATTTGTGCTAAGGAAAAGGAGAGAGTTGAGACGAGACTTTTCAGAAGCATTTTCCCATCCCATACCGACTTGACGCGCTCCCATTCTAACCATTCTACCACCACCTGTCAAGTCGGGACGAGTCCACGCAACTTAATCCATCTAGCCAGAGCCCATATGACTAATGGCTGCACGGTAAGCAACTTCACTTAGAGAAAACCTTGGCCTCTTAATACCCTGGGTGGCAACCACAAGTGACCATCCCTTAGAGGTCACCCCTAAGAGATGACACTCAACCTTTCCATCATCTTTTCATAACCAAGTCCACCCAGGTGATAAATTACTTAGTAGAATTTAGCTTTAAGGAAAACACATTTGCATAGCATCCAATAATCTACTAAGTTATCAAAAGGGATTCTAGACACAACTAGAGTAAAGGTATGGTGGGTTTAGCATATAGCATAATACTATCCAACACATGCATATAAGAAATACACTAAGTAATGCATATAAAATACTTAGGAAATTTATGGGGGTGTGCCACTTGCCTTGGCAAACATGAGTGTAGTAGTAGCTGTTGCAACCACCTTCGTCTCTCTCCGAAATTTCTAACACATCAAACAATACACAATAAATATACAATCATAAATGCAACACTTAGAAAAATATGACATGCATGGAATGCAAAATGATACACATAATTATGATGAGAAAGACATACAAAACAAATTAAGGAAAAGGACATAGAATAACTTAATCCCATTGGCTAAGGCAAGGTCAAGATTGAGCAAATAAACTTGATTAAACCACAACTTGAGAAGTTGTAGGGATACTCGTAGTCTTCATAATTTTGGTCTTCAAATAACCTTCAACTCCTTGGAAGCATCATTGATCTTCCATGGCCTTCATTGATCTTTATCCACAGTGTGAGATAGAAGGTAGAAAGAAGAAAGGATAGAAAGAAGTAGAAAAGATAGACAGAACGGAGTAGTTGATCTTCCAAGACTCTTCTCCTTGCTTCTTTGTAGTTTTCTCCTTGATGTACCTCCTTGAATTTGTAGACTTGATGGTTCTACAGTCTTGATGATGTTTGGCAACAACAAGGTTGGTCTTGAATATCACTTAGCCACCATGTAGTCTAAGAGTAGAAGGAAGAAGGAGAGAAAGGAAAGAAAAGACTTAGAAAATGTAGGTGCTTGGTCTTCATGCACTTCTTCTTGATTTTCTTCTAAGTACTTTTACTTCTTGGAGATGCTTATGGAGTCTTGTTTTCTTGGCCAAATCTTCATTGGTCTTCTAACTTCATGTTGAATTCTCCAAGAATAACAATGCAATCTTCATTGTTTCCACTAATTTCTAACTTAGTGGTTTTTTGGCTATAAGGGTTAAAAGGGCTAATCATGCATCCTCAAAATTTCTAAGGAGGAATATCATGTATAATGTTCAACATAATACTAAGGACTTAACATGCATGCCATGCTTATGAAAATGCTCTAAGAAAATGCAAGCAAGTAAGATGGTCCAAATATAGCTAAGGACCGAAGTCAAACAATAAGTCACAATAGTTTCTAAGGAAAAGTAACAAAACATAGTTGCTAAATTTTCTAAGAAAAATACTGTAAAACAATAGTTGATAATTTTCTAAGGATAAACATTTGTCAAAGCAAGTACTTAGAATATTTTCTAAGAAAAACAACTAAGTTTTCAAGATACTAAATTTTGCTAAGGAAAAGATTTAACACATTTAAGATATAGAAATTTTCTAAGGAAAAAGTGTTGTCAAAATTTTATCAAATATTTTCTAAGGAAAAGAATTACTTTGTTTCGAGAGGCAAAATATTTCTAAGTACTTTTAGTGATCAAAATATGACTAAGTCATTTTATTAGTCGAATAGATGAGGAAAAATAATTTTAATCAATTTTAATTATTAAAATAACACCTAAAAAGCATTTAATCAATATTAATTACAAAAATCATAGAAAATACTTTTACAAAAAATAGTAGAGTGAACCTACGGCCAATACTTAGGCATACAAAATTATATCAAAAGAGTTTGCTCAAAAATCTATTTTTAAACTCAAGTTATAGTCAAAATACTATTTAAACCATTTTTAAAAATTAACTAATTTAATTTCGACAAAATCACAAAATAAGTATACCAAAAGTTTCTACACATTATAAGCTTTCCAAAAATATAAATTTCATAAATTTTGGATAAACGAGTAAAAATTAATAATGAATCTAATTTGCAGGGACCTATTCGTGATACGCAGGGGCTAAACGGTGCAGAAATCTGGAAAAGATCCTCGCGCTGGAGTCCCTGGCGACGTGGCGTCTTCCGATTCGTGCGGAGCTGCGCTGACTGTGTTGCTGACTCGGCCGCGACGTGGCGCTGACGTTGCTGCTGACGAGGATGCTGACTGGGCGTCGACGTGGCGGCCTCTGATTTGCCGGTACCGGTTCGTGGATGGATCTAATCCTACGCGTTCATTACGGATCGGACGGCTCTGGGTCGTTGACCAGAAGTGAGAGGCACGGCCGGCCGGAGAAGCTCCAGTGGCGGTGGTTCCATTGCCGGAGTTCCGCCGGAGAATGAAACAGGGACAGAGGGGAGGAGTGAGGCATACCACGGGGTGCAGGCGGGCGCGGCGGAGCTGATGACGTGGTCTCAGTTGAAGGAGGTGCTGCGTGTCGTCGATGATCGCCCGCCGGAGCTGCTTCCGCGGACGTGCTCCAAGTCGATGAAGCTCTCGTCGATCTAGAGCTCGTAAACTCCCAAAGAAAAATATTAGAAGGTGCGCCGGGATGTGAGGAAGATATGGAGAGAAACGAGAGGTGCTGAGGGGGTCTAGGCTCACCGGAAAACGCGATGGACGGCGGCGGCAATGGCGGCACGACGGGGTTTAATACGGGCAGCCTGGGGGCTTACGCGCTAGGGTTTCTTGGGGTTTTTGGAGTGCGGGGTTGGGGGATTATATAGGGGCGAGGGTACGTGAGAATCGTGATCAAATCGCACGAATTTGGTTAGGATTTGGTTAGGGTTTCGGGAAGGAAACCGTGCTCGTCACGATGAAGATGATGACGTCGGCAATGGCGTCATGGCTGGGGTCCGCATGTCAGTGGCAGAAAGAGAGAGATTGGGCCGTAGGCTGCTTGCTGGGCTGCTGCTGCGCGTGCGAGAGATAGAGGGAGGAGGATAGATGGGCTCGGCCCAGTAGCTAGGCTTCGCATTTTTTTTTCTTTCCAGAAAACGTTTTCTTTTCTGTTTTATTCAAAATCAAATAACTTTTGAATTTTAAATCCAAAACAATTCAAACCACTTTCAATAATTTTGTAAAAACAAACTCTTTGATTTGCAGCCTTTAAATATCATTTTCCAAAACGTTTTATTATCTAATTTTTTTGAAATGTGTTTAAACGAATATTGGACACTTAATGTCATTTGAAAACTATAGGGTTTTATAAATTCCTTTTGAACTTAAATTTTAAAACCAAAGCAAAATATGAGTAATATGATTTCTATCCCTCAATAAAATAATCTTATAAAAACTCAAACAATTTTAAAAAGGGTTTGATAAATCAAAATGAATTCAGAACTCATTTTAGAATCCAAATACTTATTTTGTTTCAAAAGCAAAACTATAAAACTTGAAAATAGAGGATAGGTGAGTAATAGGATAAAACTCAATGCATACAAATAATTCACAACCAAACACACTTTTCAAATAGAAATCATTTTGATTTCCAAACTAGGTTTTTAATAAACAATATGACACTTGATGTCCAATTTTAAAATAGATTTAAAACAATCAGAGGTGGCTTAAATAAAACTTGAATATCACAAGATAAACCTATTGCAAATATTTATATTTCAACAAATACAATCAATTCACAAACAACATTAACAGAACAATACATAAAAGTCAAAAGAAAATTTTGGAGCATAAATGCTCTACTAATATATTTTCTTAAATATGTTTTCAAGTGGAAATTTATTTCCCACTTTTGAAATAACCAAAAGCAAACAATGCAAGATGATGATGAATGCATGCATGAATTTTCTTTTCAAATCAAAATACATTATAGTTTACAAAAGTTTTAAATTTTTCTCATTTTTCAACTTTTTGAAAAACTTGGGATGTTACATACTACCACCCTTAAAAGGAATCTCGTCCCTGAGATTCGAGAAGGCTAGCAACAGGTTGTGACTGGGATGTCAGGGTGGGCTACCACCCTTAAAAGAAATCTGTGTTGGTAGTCAAACTTCAAGATGCAAACTGGATTGAGAACGTACCGTTCACCAAGCTAGGTTCCTAAATCATTTCTTTCACATTGATGCGGTTCACATGTCCTTTATCAAGAGGCTTTAACTTGGCAGCTTCGTCGGCCTTATTATTTGCTGGGCATTCATTTGCGTAATGCCCCTTGTTCTTGCATTTGAAGCACATCACCTTGCTGATGTCTTTCTGGGGAGGGTTGTTCTGGAGTTTATTTTCTGGGCACTTATTGGCATAATGGCCCTTATTATTGCACTTAAAGCAAAGCACTTTGCTCATATCTTTCTTGAGTTCTGGATTTGGGCGATGTGCATTGTTATGGTCATGGCCTTCATGTCCATTTCCCTTCCGGTCTCCATTGCTTCCTTTGGATCCACCATTGTGATCCTGATGTTTGAGGTGACTCACTTTATTAGGGTGATTCCTCTGTTGGTGACTAGGGCTCACCTCAGGAGTATGGTGTCTCTTGAATGAAGGCTCAGAATGGTGTTTGTTGATACCCAGCTTTCCCTTCATATTTCCAGTCTTCCTGATATTATCCTCCAGTATGAGTGCTTGGTCCAATAAGGCCTGATAATCCGAAGCGTGTGTGACTGTGAAAGGGACATTCATCTCGTCGCATAGTCTCTTGAGAAAATTTTCCTCTCTCTTTTCCTCGGTATATATTCCTTCAGGGGCATAATGTGACAGTGCATAGAATTCATTTCTATACTCCTTGAGCGTCCTGTCCCCTTGCCTCATGTTTAGAAACTCTTCTTGCTTCATGTTCAACATGTCAGGGGAACTATAAACACTACAAAACTCTTCCTTGAACTCTTTCCAGGTTAAACTTTCACATGTGTGAGTGCTATAATAAGTTTTCCACCAACGAGCAGCAGGTCCTTCCAGGAGATAAGATGCAAAAATTACTTTCTCTGTGTCGGTGCACTCACAAATTATCAGATCCTTTTCTACTGATCGTAGCCAGTCGGTTGCCGCAATTGGCTCAGTTGTAGGGTGGAACGTGTTGGGTTCAAGACTTAAAAATTTGACAAGTCTATCCACATGGATTAGGGGTGGTGGTGGTTCACTTTGATTTGCTTTGATCTGGGTCATCATGGTCATCGGCTGGGTTTGTGTTGCCATCATCTTCTGCAACATTGTTTCAACGTTGTTGGTGTTGGTGTTGTTGTCTTCAAGTGCACTCTGGGGAGACATCTGTGGGTTTTGGAATAGATAAGTACAAGATAGACGGATTCTAAGGGAAATATTTCTACCCATACAAGCATTTAACAATCAAACACACATGATAAAAACTCACAAAGTTTTGAGAAAAACAAACTAGTCGTTGTTGGATCGAAGTACACCTAGGATATGGGGAAACAATATGATAGTACTGCCATACCACAATTTTGATAGGTCAATACATCAACATGTTTTCTTTATTCTAATACATAAGGGTGTCTATTCTATCTCCTTCTTGAGTGCATCGAGTTCCTCCTCTATTTCCTTGAGTTCATCAAGATATTTCTGAGTGTTGTGGAGTCTAAATCGAAGTCTTCTTCCAAGGTTCTCGATGGCCTCCCATGCTGCACTTCTTGCTGAATCAAAGAATGATGTTCGAATTATTGGGTTTGTGAACATGCAGCAACCTTTGGTCTTGTGGTCATCGTCTTTGTCCTTGTATAGATGGAGTTGCACCCACCAGTACTCTTGACCTTCACCCATGAAAGGAAAACCTTTGTAGACTGCTGCTCCTTCAAATCCCAAGCTCTTCATGTTATCATTAAGTGCTTTTGGAAAATCAGTCTCACATTGTAGAGTCATGGTCATCACTGGTCCTTTCTTGAGGGATTCAATGAGGCTGGTCATCTAAAAATAAGAGGAGATACTTAGAATGCAAATAGTTAAGATAGTTACAAGAATGACATTAGAAAAGTTTTAGACGAAGAGCAAATAAATTTTTGTCCTATGGGCTTTCCTATTTCTAACCAAACTTAGGGTTTCGAACCTACAGGCAACACAGTGCTCTGATACCATCTGTAACGTACCTGCACTTAGAAAATGGCAAGGTACCTGTGTATAGTGCAAACCCCTGGATCGTTTCATTTGCACACACAGTTTAAGATGAATATCACAACATTGTATCAATTATTACACGAATGATCCAGACTTGGAAAAGTAAAGTTCATTACAACTTGCATAGCATAAAGCTAGCTTGAAAGTGTAAAGCAGCGGAAATAATAATCTTCATGGAGTCCTCATCCTTTGCATGTGCCACAGGCGAAAACATGTTGGTTGCAGACTCGAAACCTTAACGAAACTCACTCGTCGTCGGAACAATCTGCAACAAAATAAAATTTTGCAACAGAGTGGGTCAGATACCATTAAAAATGGATCTGGCAAGTGACACTATGTGGACACTTAATGGAATAACTCTATAGCCTATATGCATATTTGGCTGGTGGAGTTCAAGGCTATTTTGCACAAATGCCAATTTTGCCTAACACTTTGTAAAACATTTTCTTCAAAGGTTGGAGACGATATGGTATAAGACCATAGTCTCATCTACCCTTGTTCACCATCAAGTTTTACTTTCGAAATTGGAATGATGAAGCCTCCGTTGAATCCTTGATCAGCTGCTCAAATTGTCCGTAACCGGGGACACGGCTAAGTACTTAGTTTTTAACTCTGCAGAGGTTGTGCACTTTCACCATTAGACCCAACAAACCCAAACTATCCTCAAGCACTCAATTTGTGCTAAGGAAAAGGAGAGAGTTGAGACGAGACTTTTCAGAAGCATTTTCCCATCCCATACCGACTTGACGCGCTCCCATTCTAACCATTCTACCACCACCTGTCAAGTCGGGACGAGTCCACGCAACTTAATCCATCTAGCCAGAGCCCATATGACTAATGGCTGCACGGTAAGCAACTTCACTTAGAGAAAACCTTGGCCTCTTAATACCCTGGGTGGCAACCACAAGTGACCATCCCTTAGAGGTCACCCCTAAGAGATGACACTCAACCTTTCCATCATCTTTTCATAACCAAGTCCACCCAGGTGATAAATTACTTAGTAGAATTTAGCTTTAAGGAAAACACATTTGCATAGCATCCAATAATCTACTAAGTTATCAAAAGGGATTCTAGACACAACTAGAGTAAAGGTATGGTGGGTTTAGCATATAGCAATAATACTATCCAACACATGCATATAAGAAATACACTAAGTAATGCATATAAAATACTTAGGAAATTTATGGGGGTGTGCCACTTGCCTTGGCAAACATGAGTGTAGTAGTAGCTGTTGCAACCACCTTCGTCTCTCTCCGAAATTTCTAACACATCAAACAATACACAATAAATATACAATCATAAATGCAACACTTAGAAAAATATGACATGCATGGAATGCAAAATGATACACATAATTATGATGAGAAAGACATACAAAACAAATTAAGGAAAAGGACATAGAATAACTTAATCCCATTGGCTAAGGCAAGGTCAAGATTGAGCAAATAAACTTGATTAAACCACAACTTGAGAAGTTGTAGGGATACTCGTAGTCTTCATAATTTTGGTCTTCAAATAACCTTCAACTCCTTGGAAGCATCATTGATCTTCCATGGCCTTCATTGATCTTTATCCACAGTGTGAGATAGAAGGTAGAAAGAAGAAAGGATAGAAAGAAGTAGAAAAGATAGACAGAACGGAGTAGTTGATCTTCCAAGACTCTTCTCCTTGCTTCTTTGTAGTTTTCTCCTTGATGTACCTCCTTGAATTTGTAGACTTGATGGTTCTACAGTCTTGATGATGTTTGGCAACAACAAGGTTGGTCTTGAATATCACTTAGCCACCATGTAGTCTAAGAATAGAAGGAAGAAGGAGAGAAAGGAAAGAAAAGACTTAGAAAATGTAGGTGCTTGGTCTTCATGCACTTCTTCTTGATTTTCTTCTAAGTACTTTTACTTCTTGGAGATGCTTATGGAGTCTTGTTTTCTTGGCCAAATCTTCATTGGTCTTCTAACTTCATGTTGAATTCTCCAAGAATAACAATGCAATCTTCATTGTTTCCACTAATTTCTAACTTAGTGGTTTTTTGGCTATAAGGGTTAAAAGGGCTAATCATGCATCCTCAAAATTTCTAAGGAGGAATATCATGTATAATGTTCAACATAATACTAAGGACTTAACATGCATGCCATGCTTATGAAAATGCTCTAAGAAAATGCAAGCAAGTAAGATGGTCCAAATATAGCTAAGGACCGAAGTCAAACAATAAGTCACAATAGTTTCTAAGGAAAAGTAACAAAACATAGTTGCTAAATTTTCTAAGAAAAATACTGTAAAACAATAGTTGATAATTTTCTAAGGATAAACATTTGTCAAAGCAAGTACTTAGAATATTTTCTAAGAAAAACAACTAAGTTTTCAAGATACTAAATTTTGCTAAGGAAAAGATTTAACACATTTAAGATATAGAAATTTTCTAAGGAAAAAGTGTTGTCAAAATTTTATCAAATATTTTCTAAGGAAAAGAATTACTTTGTTTCGAGAGGCAAAATATTTCTAAGTACTTTTAGTGATCAAAATATGACTAAGTCATTTTATTAGTCGAATAGATGAGGAAAAATAATTTTAATCAATTTTAATTATTAAAATAACACCTAAAAAGCATTTAATCAATATTAATTACAAAAATCATAGAAAATACTTTTACAAAAAATAGTAGAGTGAACCTACGGCCAATACTTAGGCATACAAAATTATATCAAAAGAGTTTGCTCAAAAATCTATTTTTAAACTCAAGTTATAGTCAAAATACTATTTAAACCATTTTTAAAAATTAACTAATTTAATTTCGACAAAATCACAAAATAAGTATACCAAAAGTTTCTACACATTATAAGCTTTCCAAAAATATAAATTTCATAAATTTTGGATAAACGAGTAAAAATTAATAATGAATCTAATTTGCAGGGACCTATTCGTGATACGCAGGGGCTAAACGGTGCAGAAATCTGGAAAAGATCCTCGCGCTGGAGTCCCTGGCGACGTGGCGTCTTCCGATTCGTGCGGAGCTGCGCTGACTGTGTTGCTGACTCGGCCGCGACGTGGCGCTGACGTTGCTGCTGACGAGGATGCTGACTGGGCGTCGACGTGGCGGCCTCTGATTTGCCGGTACCGGTTCGTGGATGGATCTAATCCTACGCGTTCATTACGGATCGGACGGCTCTGGGTCGTTGACCAGAAGTGAGAGGCACGGCCGGCCGGAGAAGCTCCAGTGGCGGTGGTTCCATTGCCGGAGTTCCGCCGGAGAATGAAACAGGGACAGAGGGGAGGAGTGAGGCATACCACGGGGTGCAGGCGGGCGCGGCGGAGCTGATGACGTGGTCTCAGTTGAAGGAGGTGCTGCGTGTCGTCGATGATCGCCCGCCGGAGCTGCTTCCGCGGACGTGCTCCAAGTCGATGAAGCTCTCGTCGATCTAGAGCTCGTAAACTCCCAAATAAAAATATTAGAAGGTGCGCCGGGATGTGAGGAAGATATGGAGAGAAACGAGAGGTGCTGAGGGGGTCTAGGCTCACCGGAAAACGCGATGGACGGCGGCGGCAATGGCGGCACGACGGGGTTTAATACGGGCAGCCTGGGGGCTTACGCGCTAGGGTTTCTTGGGGTTTTTGGAGTGCGGGGTTGGGGGATTATATAGGGGCGAGGGTACGTGAGAATCGTGATCAAATCGCACGAATTTGGTTAGGATTTGGTTAGGGTTTCGGGAAGGAAACCGTGCTCGTCACGATGAAGATGATGACGTCGGCAATGGCGTCATGGCTGGGGTCCGCATGTCAGTGGCAGAAAGAGAGAGATTGGGCCGTAGGCTGCTTGCTGGGCTGCTGCTGCGCGTGCGAGAGATAGAGGGAGGAGGATAGATGGGCTCGGCCCAGTAGCTAGGCTTCGCATTTTTTTTCTTTCCAGAAAACGTTTTCTTTTCTGTTTTATTCAAAATCAAATAACTTTTGAATTTTAAATCCAAAACAATTCAAACCACTTTCAATAATTTTGTAAAAACAAACTCTTTGATTTGCAGCCTTTAAATATCATTTTCCAAAACGTTTTATTATCTAATTTTTTTGAAATGTGTTTAAACGAATATTGGACACTTAATGTCATTTGAAAACTATAGGGTTTTATAAATTCCTTTTGAACTTAAATTTTAAAACCAAAGCAAAATATGAGTAATATGATTTCTATCCCTCAATAAAATAATCTTATAAAAACTCAAACAATTTTAAAAAGGGTTTGATAAATCAAAATGAATTCAGAACTCATTTTAGAATCCAAATACTTATTTTGTTTCAAAAGCAAAACTATAAAACTTGAAAATAGAGGATAGGTGAGTAATAGGATAAAACTCAATGCATACAAATAATTCACAACCAAACACACTTTTCAAATAGAAATCATTTTGATTTCCAAACTAGGTTTTTAATAAACAATATGACACTTGATGTCCAATTTTAAAATAGATTTAAAACAATCAGAGGTGGCTTAAATAAAACTTGAATATCACAAGATAAACCTATTGCAAATATTTATATTTCAACAAATACAATCAATTCACAAACAACATTAACAGAACAATACATAAAAGTCAAAAGAAAATTTTGGAGCATAAATGCTCTACTAATATATTTTCTTAAATATGTTTTCAAGTGGAAATTTATTTCCCACTTTTGAAATAACCAAAAGCAAACAATGCAAGATGATGATGAATGCATGCATGAATTTTCTTTTCAAATCAAAATACATTATAGTTTACAAAAGTTTTAAATTTTTCTCATTTTTCAACTTTTTGAAAAACTTGGGATGTTACAAAAGATACCAAAGATGGAATAAGTATAGTACCCGAGGACAAATGCTTCCTCGTATAGTTTCATGTAACCTGACAAATGCTTGCTTTTCTTTTTTCCGTCAACAAGTTAAGGTGCATGTGAGATATTGTGATGGGCCTGTGCATGAAAGTGATCTAGTACGTTATCGCAACTTGATCTGAAGTTGATTTCTTTGAGTACTGGGCAAGTTGGTTTAAGACAGATCAAACCAGCTGGCCGGGACACCACAGCACCAAATGCTATAGAAAATGTGCATGCATGCATGCGACGCGCCTTTTACACCTCTCTTGCCCATACGACCACACCACACCTGCAAATGGTTACGTTGTTGCTACTTCCACGAATTAATTAACCCCCTAAAATTTACACCCAAGCTAACTAAGCCAAACAGCACTTGCGCGTCTAGATTTGTTTTGTTGGGGTGAAGAATTTGGTGACAATGTTAAATTAGTAGGGAATTATATAGAGGTAAAGGTTGGGATCTCAGAACATAGAGTAGTGGATAGAACAGAAATAAAGATCGGGTCTTGAGAATGGAGATGGAAAACACTTCAAGTAGGCGATAGTCAACACTAAGACAATCTGCCAATAACAACGTGGTTTTGATCCCGGGGTCCTCAAGTTTTATTATATTAAAATATGGCGAAAATCGTATAATTTTTAGATTTGGATTTTTTATACTCCCTCCGATTGAAAATGATTGACACAGACTTTTCTAAATACGGATGTATCTAGACATATTTTAGTGTGTAGATAAATCCATATATCGACAAATGTGCGTCAACCATTTTCTATCGAAGGGAATAGAAAAATACATGTGGGTGTTCTACATACACATACTTTTTAATCAATAGATGTTTATTTGTGGGCTGCACAAAAGAAGCAAAATAATAGTCGTGCATAGTACATTTATAATAGGCTCGGAGCATCTCCAACCGGCTCCCCAAAACCCGCCCTGTACGTCCGGACGGACAGCCCGGACAGGCTTTGGACCGAAAACTCAGCCCAAACGTCCGGGCTGTACGGCAATTACCCAAGCCAGCCCATATGTGGGGCAGGTTTGGGGCCGCCTGGACGCGTCCCCCTTAGTCGATGACACCGCGGCCACACGCTTGACCGGCCGCCGACGCGGAGAGATAGCTTGACAGGCCGTCCATGCGTCGGTGATTGGAACGGCGCCGCTTCTTGCATTCATGATGCACCGGAGAGCGCTCCGCCCGAGGAGGCCATCTCCGGCTATAAGAGACGGACCGGAGCCAAATCCTAGCCGCACACCTCCCTCCGTCCGCCACCGCCTCTGTTTCTTCCCTCCGCCCCATCCACATCCAGCAACTCCGGCAACCTCCGAGCTCCGTCCACATCCACCATGCCTCGCACCCTTCCAACCACCTACGCTATGCTCACCCCGGAGAAGAGGGCGGAGATCTACGCGGCGGCAAGGTCCCGCGATGCGGCAGAGGCGCAGGCGGCGGCGGACGCACATGTCGGTGTAGTGGAGCTCGATGCGGAGCCCGTATTCATCATAATGATGGGTGCGGAGCTCTGCCAACACATGGAGGAGGAGGAACTCAGGTTTCAGGTGGAGGCGGCATCGAAGCACGCTAGGTTTTAGGCGGAGGTGGCGGAGCACAGCGCGGCCGAGTAACACCTGAAGGCCGAGGCGGTGAACAATATTCTCATCGTTCAGCTCGTGAACATGTCCGAATTTGTTCAAGAGCAGTTGAAGACGGAGGCGGCGATCAAGGAAGGTCGCACTGGCGAGGCAGATCCGGCCAGATTTGCCTCTCTCTTCTCCGACAAGGATACGCCTAGGGGCACCAACGAGGCTGGCGGCTCCGGCTCTGGCTCCGGCACCGGGGTCATAGTGATCTCCGATGAAGAATAGCATAGGCTAGTACGTAATATGTATGATGAGTTGCAGGGCTTTGTAGTATTCTGGTATCTATAAAATTAGGTATGTGGTTGGAGAGAAGCCTTATTTTATAGGCTAGTACGTGTTCGCGGATAATTTAGGGCGCTGAATTTGGGGTCTCCGGTTTGGGATGCTCTCTCGTCTTTTCTAGACCGTGGATTTAAGTGCTTTACATGTCGCTGGATGGGTCGGGGTAGTTGTGCAATGAGGCCAATGTAGAGAGCGTTGACTTGTGTGTCACAAGTCACTTGTTGACCGTGAGTGGCCCATCCAGCCATCATGGCCATCTCCTTGACCGAATATAAAGAAAACTCATTTCTAAAAGAAAAACAAACCATGCATAACTCTTATGCAGAGGTGAGGATACTCAAACTCTCAGGTGTGGTCAGTGCAACCTTGTCCAACTAGCAAATTTTGATTATGGATTTCTATGTTGGGAACCAAACATAGGCAATGTTTTGTTCTGCTAACCCCTAAAAAGACATGTCCATACCAAAGAGATAGTTTCTACCAACTTAGTGTACGTATGTGTCGGTGATGGGCAGTGTCTAAGCATGGTTATAAGGGGTCTACCTGTCGAAATAGTCATATATTTGATGGACAGATCGAGTCGTCGGCACTCGAAGCATTAGCTTGTCAGGAAGCGCTTGCCTCACAAGAGACCTTTTGACAGAATAAATCATGTTGTGTTCGATTGTCTGGGTGTCGCTCATGGTATATACAGTTATACACCGGTGTAGTGAAAGTGCAACAACAACTACAACACGATTTTGATTGAGATTGAAGAAAATACGAAGGTCCTGCAATGCTTGTATTTCTAATCATGAAGCCCATGTTGCTAAAGTTGATCGGCACGAATTTTAGCTTGTACAGAACACGTAGACATGCCCTCCCCTCGCTCCTCCACCCATGGGCACTGACCGCCTCTCCTCCACCTCCTCTGAGCGCCGGCGGCCTACCCCACCCCCGAAGCCCGTCCCCAGCCCGCCAGCCGCACAACCGCGTACGCCTCCCCCAGGCGTCCGCCGCCGCGGGGATGCGCCGCGTCGCCCTCTCCTTCTCGTCTGTGCCGACGAGGACGGCGGCATAACCTACAAGGGTGTTGGCGTTGACATTGATGCAGGCACGCTGCTCGTCCTGAGTCTGGATCCGCTTAACTTGTTCCTTCGGAAAATTGAGCGACCAGGCCGTGGGCGATAAGTCTATTGTACATGCTCATTAAGCACTACTACGTAGAATCCATCCATCGATGCCACATACCACTCAAGACCTCGTGGTTGCTTCGATATGTGACGACCTTGGGAGCGTAGCATACAACACAAGCAGAACAGCTCACCCAAACTGTCATCATGGAGAAGAAGCACAAGGAGAATGACTGAGGTGGTGCAAAAGATGGAGAGGACGACGGCGCTCAGGAGTGCACGCTGTAGTTCTAGCTATCAATCGGTAATTCCTGATGTCTTCTAAGCCTATACTGATCAAATGCATATCCCTAGCGTGTGCTTTGTAGAGATACAACTAATGATGAACGAATTTGTGTCGGACATATCCAAAAAGGAGAAGTGAAATGAGAAATAAGATGTTCATCACCCTTTCCTTAAGGGAGACTTCTTATAAAAGACCTTAGGTGGTTGGACGTGACAAGAAGCTGTACGTCCTTTGGCATAGATCAATAGAATAAGTGTTTCTTATGAGCTTGGTCCTTGGGTAGGAGAGCGGCTATGAAATCTGTATCAACCCTTTTGGACAAACAATGATTTGTTATCTTTTGTATTGACTAATTATATTACCATTTGGAACTTTGTACCAATGCCAAGATTATTTACCTACCCAATATGGTTTTACTATTACAAGGTTCATGAAAAATAGTCAATTAATGCCACTTACTCAAAAGAGAGGGAAATCGAGATAAGTGGAACCGATATCTCCTAGATTCATTTACCTCCAAAGGAAGATATTGGAGATAAATAACTACAGTTCTCAAAGACACCAACTTCCTAAAAGAGATACTAATACGTATCCCTCATAACTAACATGAAGGCACTATTTCTTTGGTAGATCAACACATAAGAATCTTTTGGTTATGAGCTTGGTTCACGGGTTGGTCTACGGATATAAAACTTTATCAACCCTTTAAAGAAACGATGAATTTACTTACATTTGCTGAGGAAGAATTGCATTGCTTCCTAAACTTTGTACAAAGATCAAGGTTCGTGTTTATAACAAAACACAATTCATTATTACAACATTCATGAAATAAAGGCAAACAATTGTCATTCCACCGAAAGAGAGAAAATGCGAGCTAAGTTCAGCCAACATTGCATATAATTCCATTAAAATCTGGAGGAAGTTATTAGAGATGAAAACCTACAAGTCCTAAAGGAGTAAACGCTACCCTACAAAATATACCAGAAAAATACATCACCAAGCATCTGTATATAAGATTGTAAGAACATTTCTTTCAACTCTTCCAAATGTATCCCTCCAAACTTTTTGGACTGATCATGAACATGCTCTTCTCTTCGTCATACATACTTATGTTGCTGCTACTTTCAATGAATTAATTAACTAACACCAGAAAAACCTCCCCTCAATCTTCCTTAGTTTGCCCTAGATTGAGATAGGGATAGTTTTAGTTTTTTCCATCCTAACCAAGCCAAGTTGTAGCACACATGCAGGTGCAGAGGACACTAAAAAGGATGATACGCCTAGCTATTGTATGGGTGGAGACATCATGTAATGCCAAGACGATATGTCATTCTCAGATCTATTCAACATTGTGTGATCTCCAGATGTTCATCACAACAAACAACCCTTTTGTTCTAGCACGATACTGGATCTTACATCTTTATCGCGCAAGCCGGCTAGAAGCAAGTAAATCCAGAAGCGGTCCAACCGGCATCAATAAGAGTACTTTGATGAGTCGGGCCTACATATCCTAGATATTTATCTAATTCACCATCATGGTGTATGTCCTAAAGAGTAAGACGTGTGTGTAGTTCCGACGTAACCATTGAGCAATTATACCACATGGTTTGTCTCGCTCTCTTTTGCCACACCGCCACAAAACGAGCTCCACCCAACCACACCATATAGCAACCTAGCAAGAAAAGAGCAAACCATTGCTTCCTCTTGACGACATGCGAGTGTGGCACATAACATGACTGAAATAGCTGACCTAGAAGGTCAAAAAAGATGGGACCGAGTCCCTAAATGAATATTTAAGCCGGTGCAACCAAATTATCACATTTTGCAGAGTGCTCGCGTAAAGAGAATCACACTCAGGTTGCAAAAGTGTAACATGATATGTGCTACCTACATTGAACACAACTGGAATTAAATGGTTGTTCATTTCTTATAAGTCTAACTACTAACTTAGCAGTGTTGATGAGGGGAGTGTACGATTGAGATTGGTAGTGCGTCGGTGCTTTAGAGAACTTCGAAAGAAGTAGAGGAGACGGAGAGAAGAAATAGTTGAGGGGAGACTGAATATGCTTCTAGGAGAGGGGAAGTGGCATAGTGCAAGTCAGCGATGAGGCAGTTTGTCGACAACGTTTGTCCCTCTGAACCAGAGCTCCTCGAGTTCTGTTATTAAAATAAAATGGAATAAATCATACTCTGATCAATCAAACAATTTTAAAAAAATATACAGAGAGGGGCGATCCACGTACCTGTAATTTGTCATCAATATATATCTTTATTGTAGGCTGCATTCAAGAAACAAAAGTGTGGTTCTATAATAGTGCATCGTACATCTACTACAGTCTCGCATTTTCCCCTCGGCACTCAAATATGTATACTCCCTCCATTTGTGAATGTAGGGTGTATAGTTTTCTGCACGAATATTAAGATATGGGTATTTGACATACGATGTACTTATTTTTTTGAAAAAAATTGGGAGATATAAGTTCGTAATAGACACAAATTGAAAACTATACACCCTATAAATTAGGATTCATTTTTAGATGGGTAAAATTGTCCATACATCTCATTATATCATACATTTTAGAATTTTTCTGAAAAAACTATACACGTTACATCAAGAAACGGAGGGAGTATTTTTCATGAAAATTTACAGGCACGTAGTTATGGTGCATGTGTTACTTGCGTGTTTTATTTTTCAAGGAACGAAACTTCAAAAATGGTCAATTACCAGAAAGAAAGAAAATCGGCTTCGACTTATGATATGGAGGACGCATCAGGATTTTTGTCTGTGGATTCAAGTTATTTGCAGTTTTTCTATTTATAATCGCGTTCATTGTGCTCCATTCCAGTGAGCCGGGCCGTGGAAAGTTGCGCGTTGAGCCCGACGGCCGGAGGGCTTGGTTTGTGTGACGCAGGGCTTGGCTAATTTTTTTTTAATAATACACGAAAAAAAATTTAATTCCGGAAATAATACGTAGTTTTTATTTTTTTCAAAAATATTACCCAGTCGGCCGTGTAAACCCCCAAGTATGTCTGGGTTATTACCACTGGCGTGTATGGATGAGGGCACGCCACTAGTAGGGATTACCAGTGGCGTGTATTTATAGGTGCACGCCACTTGTCGTCTTCGTCGAGACCGATTAGGGCTATCGGCTTCGCCGCGACCGAGTAGGCCCTGTCGGCTCCGACGGGGCCGACTGGGTAATATTAAAAAAAACTGCGTATTATTTCCGGAATTAAATAATTTTTGTGTATTATTTAAATAAAATCGCCCAGGGCTTGTGCTGGCCACGAGTGGCTTATCCTGGCCGAGTCCTTGAATGGGTGGTCCAACCACTTGCATAATGTGTGCTAAAAAACACATGTATAATTATTTTGTTTTTACAACTGAAACAACTCTTCATTCAAAATGAAAAATGGATACATCAGAAGCTAAGAAGAGTGTTTGGTTAGGTTTTTTGCTTGGCTTTTGGCTTTGCCTTATAAGCCCAAAAAGCAGCTAAATAGTTGTTTTTGGCTTTTGGTTTATGTTTTAATATGGTATCTCTCATGTCTAAGAGAAAGATTTCTTCCTCTCGTACGTCCTCCGTTTCGTCCTTCGTCCAACTTCGTCCCTGGTGCTCCTCTCCGCGCCGTGCGTTCGCCCCGCGTAGTGCGACCAAATGGACCGAGCCCTCAGCCCAACAAAAACCAGCTTCGGTGACCCTGTCGACCCTTCCTCGATCCTTCCTCAGCTCCCTCTCTCTGGCAGCCACCCACGGGAGCGGAGCGCCCCCGAACTCGCCGGCGCTGGTCTCCTCCATCGCACGTGCGATGTAAACCCGTTTGTGTCATCCATCTTCCTCTTCCGTTTCCCGACGCGAGATCCAAATCGCCCCCCTCAGAAATCAGCAATTGACACGCAGTCCAAACCTAATCCACCGACTCCACCCGACCCAATCGTTCTTCTCTCCTCCGGGCGGCGGCGGCGATGGTCTCGCAGCGACCGCTGGCGTGGGGCAGCGTTCACCGTCAGCGACTCGCAGCAGAGGCGAGGCATCCTACGCCTGCCGATCTGCCCAGATGCGGACCAGCATCCCTATCCTCTCCCCCGCAGACCAAAGATCTGAATCGAAGCCACGAGCAAATATGGATAAGTTGCATTGTTAATGGCAAATCTAGGGGAGCACAAGATGTCTCAAGGTATATGTGCTGCTGTGAATATATACGCTGTAGTTTGAGTAATCGTAGACAAGTTGATGATCTGGTCCAGTCTTTGGATTAATAACTTAATATAAGCTAGGCACGGCTGGAGATCATTACAGTGCCCACGCGACACAACAGCGGCACCAAACAACGGATTAGCGTACAGACCAGCCAGCCGGGCAGACGATTGCTTAGCTCTGACTAGCAATTAGTAGCATGACGTTCTTATCCCAACTAGCTCGTGGTCTCCAGTAGAGTTTTCTATACTTCAGGACTGATGATAAGCAACAACAACTTGGTTAGTATTCTCAGTTTTTTCGTAAGAGTCCTTCTGTTCTCATAGGTTGCAGTTGCAATTTACATAGATCAAGATGATCCTATACATCAGAGAAAATACTGTGTAGAATCTAATCAGCTGTGTATGGTTCACTTAGCAATTCACATACGCTGAGAAAAAACTAGATGTTCATAACCCGGTAGTATTATTATTTGCAGTTTTGCACACTTGGTCAACTGGTATTAACGCAACGAGAACTCTTCCGTGGACTAGTGGTAGCCGTGCATAAGTGCATAAGGGCTAGGTCCCGGGTTCGAGTCCTCACTTCTACCTTAATGACAAAGCCGGGGTGGAGTCCCCCCTCCGGTCTTGTTGTTGTATTAACGCAACTGTATTTATATGCCACTGACAAGTTTAAGTTCTTATACTGATCCATTCCAAATGAACTGGTATGATGATTGATTGCATATAAATATGAACTGTGACGCCAACCTTCTCTGCTTCACGAGGCATCCTTATTTTTGTTTTTAAATCAGAGGGTCATGTGACATGGTTGAGCATAATGTTTCACTGGAAATACAATTTAGTTAGCAATCTCTTGTTGCTCTCTGATATACTCCCTCCGTTCGGAAATAGATGTCTTTCATCTATCCAAATTCGGATGTATGTGTACACTAAAACATGTCTATATACATCCGAATTTGGACAAATCCAAGACATCCTTTTCCGGACGGAGGGAGTATATGTGAATTCTGAACAATGGTGCTAAACCGTAGGGAAGAAAAAGTGCATCCGAAGTTTCCTCGACTTTATGTTCTATAATATTACTGATTGAATTTTCTATGAGTCCACTATTAACACAAATTTATTATGTACAGGTGAGATCTTACCCTAGGCGCGCATTCAGTGACGAGGAGTGTCAGATGTCGTTGAGTGATGTTGGCCTCACTAGCAAACATGAGGCCGTGTTTCTAGAGCAAATTTCAGGATAGTGGATATTATTTGGTAATACTTGGCCTCCAACAGGAGTTTTGCATGAATCTTGGTGTTGAGAAAGGTCTCATTATCCCGTACTTGTGTGATACTCAGTTTCTCAGACATGCATAAGCCATGCAGTCAGGATATGTATACACAGTGATATCATAATTTATCAGTTCTATAAAAATGTAGTATTTGATTATGCTATTGCTATTTGATTGCTCTCTAGGATATATCCAAATTGGTCATCTTGGTTTGGTCCTCACAATCTAACCGTAGTCACGGCTTGTTACTATTATCGTCGTTTAGTATTGATCTTTGGCAAACTGAAAGGAAACTTCATTTGTGGTGCTGAAGTATACAAGAATTTGGTAAATGTTTGATTGACTTTGATTATTTGTGGTGCTGATTGTGTGTTACTGTAATTAACATGTTACAGGCCATGAATGCATTTAACATGTTAAAAAAAAGCCATGATGGACACACACCCACGGACTAACCTAATAGAATATTCATGCCCTGTTGCAACGCACGGGCAATTAACTAGTGAGGAAATAATCATCATCAGGTTTTGAACAGCCGTTGAAGAAAAGAAGTCAGGTATGCCTACTGGCTACCGGGCAACCCATCTTTGGCCAACGAAAAAAACAAGCATACCACAAAATCCGGGGAGATTCTCATATTGGATTTCGTAGAATTCGTTCTGAAATCATGGCAAATCTCGTCAAAGTCTTTCTAACATCCATTTCCACCCGGACACGAAACAAAATTACCAAAACCTTGTGTCTCCCCTACCGCACAGATTGCATTCCGGAAGGGAGCGATAGAGGCGCAGACCGCAGACGTGAGGCTGCCGCTACGGAGGATAAAATCGGCATCTCGGTTCTGCAGCCGCCTCGAATTTGAACCGCGTATATATGCAACCTTTGGAAAGTAAGATTGCACACCGTGCCATCCGGTCCCTTCCCGCGACCGACCGTTGGCACGAAAAATCGATTTCCTCGTCGTATCGTATATACAAGGAAACTCGCCGTGACAATCTAATCATCCAACCCAACATTGGACGCGGCTTGCCATCGCCCACCCCGTGCGGCCGTGTACGTGGCGTCCATCCGGCGCTTCGCTCTATTTCTCGTCCCGAGCGTGCATTTTCTGTTCGATTTTCTTTAGTGGGAATACAGGGAAATACGGTACATAATCGGTTATACTAGGTGACTTCCCTCAATCGCCGGTGGCCGGCTTGCCGCCATTATCTCGTGCTCGATATCTTATTCCGTCTCCGTGCTTTACCTGCTGCGGGAACTCCAGGAAACTTCGCCTGCACGAGGGTGTCGTTGCCGGACGGAGACGTCGCCGTTGGAGGCAACTAATTCAACTCCCGTCCTCTTCCGAGCAGAGCTCCTCGCCGATTTGGTACTCAGCCTGCTCGCGTCGCCATGAAGCTCCTCGTCCAACGACGTTCTTAATGGTAGCGCTGCCTCCGTTGGTGAAGAAAAAGCCAAGGAAACTGTTAGAGTAGATTGTGCATATTGTATTTTGCCCATATGTTAGGGGTCTTCCTGCATATTCACCTGTACATGTACTATATATGTGGCCTTTGGCCCCCTGATAATACAAGCTGACTATTACCCTAACATGGTATCAGAGCTAGGTTAGGCTTTTTTTCTCCACGTCCGTGCCGCCGCCGCCGTCGCGCCCCCGGCTCCTTGCCGCCGTGCCCCGGCCGCTGCCGCCGTCGTCAGCTTCCTCTCCGGCCCGTCGCCCTTCTCTCCGGCCCGCCGGCTCTCCTCTGCCGCCCGTCGCGGCCCCGTCCGTTCGTTGCCCGCTGCCGCTCCTCAGGCGCAGGCCGGCCGTCGCCGCTGCCCCAGGCCGCCGTCCCCTGCACGCGCTGATCGATCCCCTGCACGAGCTGGTGCACGCGGCCGCCGTCGCTGCACGCGCTGGTCTGGTGCACGCGGCTGCTCCCGCCCGCACGCGCTGGTTCCCGTCGTCCACACGAGCTGATCCTACTGCTCCCGATCTGGTCCCGCACGCGTTGGATCGATCTGCTGATACTACTGCTCCCGATCCGATCTGGTTGATCGCGTGCGTGCTTGGCTGATCGTGCGTGCGTGAGCCTGGATCGATCCAATCTGTGATTGACTTTCTCTCTCTCCTTTGTTAAAAAAAAAAAAAAAAAAAGAGAGAGATGTCTACCTCGTCGGGCTATGTTGCGATTCCTCGCTGCCCGATTATCTTTGATGGAGCGAATTACCCTGATTTCGCTAACTTCATGCGCGTCCACATGCGCGGTCTTCGTCTGTGGGGTGTGCTTTCTGGCGAGGTCCCCTGTCCGCCCCACCCCGTTGCTCCTTCGGTGCCTGTTGCACCGACTCCTACTGCCCTTGCCTCTGATGCTTCTCAGGAGGACAAGGATTCCGCCACTCGTGCTGATGCTTGCTATGACTGCTTATGACCGGCAGGTCCAGGACCATTCTGCTGCTGTTGCGACATACCGGCAGGATCTGACTGCCTACTCTCAGTGGATAGATGAGGATGCTCGTGCTGCTGCTGTTCTGACTTCCAGTGTCCTGCCTCAGTATGCTGCTGAGTTTATGGCTCTTCCCACTGCTGCTGCTCAGTGGGCCTTTCTTCGTCAGCGTTATCAGCCGTCTGGGGATGCTCTTTACCTGTCTGTGGTCCGCCAGGAGCATGCCCTTCAGCAGGGCGATTTGACTATTGATGAGTTCTACACTCAGAGTGCTGCTATTTGGCGTCAGCTTGATTCTCTTCGTACGCCTGTGTGTGCCACCTGTCCCTGCTGCTTGATTGTTCGCGCCGACCTGGAGTTTCAGCGCGTCTTTGAGTTCTTGTCGCGGCTCCGCAAGGAGTTTGAGCCACGCCGTGCACAGCTACATGCCCGTGGTCGTGTTCCGCTCTCTGAGGTCCTGTCTGAGCTTCGTGCTGAGGAGACTCGTCTTCGTGGTGCTGGTCTTCTGGAGGTTCCCTCTGTTCTTGCTGCTCGTGGTCCTCCTGCCGTCTGCTCGTGGTCCTGCTCCGCCACAGCCTCCGTCGCGGTCTTCAGTACCGCCGATACTACCTACTCCTCAGGTCCAGGGTCAGAGTCAGCCCCCGCAGTCTCGTGGTTCTCGTGGTCCTTGCACCTACTGTGGCAAGCCTGGCCATGATTTCTGGCTGCTGGCAGAGGGATCCCAGCTTACGTCAGCAGTATCTTGCTCGTCGGAGGACTGGTTCTTCAGGATCTTCAGGCTCTTCAGGTTCTTCTGCTGCTGCACTGTCTGATCAGGACATTATCCGTGGTCTTCGTGGTCTGCTTGCTGCTTCAGGCTCTTCCTTGCCGGGTACTGCTGGTTCTGTGTCTGGTTCTTCTGGCAACACGCGACCACCACCTTCTACACAGTCAGGTATGTCATCCCCGTGGTATCTGGATTCTGGAGCTTCTTTTCATATGACTTCTGCGTCTTCTATTCTTTCTGCTCTTCGCTCTCTTATTTCTCCTGTTCGTGTTATCACGGCTGATGGTACCTCTCTTCCTGTTTCTAGTCGAGGCACCCTCTCTACTTCATCTTTCTCTGTTCCTGATGTTTCTCATGTCCCTAGCCTTAAGATGAACTTGTTTTCTGCTAGTCAGCTTACTGATTCTGGTTGTCGCGTCATTCTTGACGCTGATTCTTGTGCTGTTCAGGACCGTCGGACTCAGGCCCTGGTTGGAGCTGGCCCTCGTAGTCTTCAGTCTCCGGGGCTCTGGGAGTTAGACTGGCTTCGTGTTCCTTCCGCTGCTACTTCATCTGCCAGTTCTCCTGCGGTTGCTGCTTCTGTCACTGGCTCTTTCCAGCAGTGGCATCATCGGCTGGGTCACCTTTGTGGCTCCCGTTTATCGTCATTAGTTCGTCGAGGTCTTCTAGGGTCTGTTTCAGGAGATGTGTCTTTACATTCATGTCAGGGTTGTAGGTTAGGTAAACAGATTCAGCTTCCCTATCCTACTAGTGCGTCTGTATCTCAGCGACCTTTTGATTTAGTTCATTCAGATGTTTGGGGTCCGGCTCCCCTTCAGTCAAAGGGGGGTCATCGATACTATATTTTGTTCATTGATGATTTTTCTCGGTACACCTGGTTATTTTTTATGCGCTCTCGCAGTGAGGTTCTCTCCATTTATAAGCGCTTTGTTGCCATGGTTCGTACTCAGTATTCCACGCCTATTCGTGTCTTTCGTGCTGATTCTGCAGGTGAGTATATCTCTCAGCACTGCGTGGTGTTCTTGCTGAGGAGGGTACCCTTGCTCAGTTTTCGTGTCCCGGTGCCCATGCTCAAAATGGTGTCGCCGAACGTAAGCATCGTCATATTCTTGAGACTGCCCGTGCTATGATGATTGCTTCCTCTCTTCCGCCACATTTCTGGGCTGAGGCTGTCGCTACATCGACTTACCTCATTAACATTCAGCCCTCTGCTGCCCTTCAAGGTGGCATTCCTCTCGAGCGTCTTTCTGGTACCTCTCCAGATTACTCGGCTCTTCGTTTGTTTGGTTGCGCTTGCTATGTTCTTCTTCCTCCCCGCGAACGCACCAAACTGACCGCTCAGTCTGCTGAGTGTGTTTTCCTTGGGTACAGTGATGAGCATAAGGGCTACCGCTGTTGGGACCCTGTTGCTCGTCGGATGCGCATCTCTCGTGATGTCACGTTTGATGAGACGCGCTCCTTCTATCCTCGCCATACCTCTGGCACTTATCCGGTGGATGATATTTCTTTTCTCCTTTTTCCGGATTCACCTCCTGCTGTCTCTTCCCCATCTCCTAGTTCTCCATCTTCTACACCTGGTGCGCCTCCTCCATCTTCGGAGCCATCCTCTCCTCCGTCTAGTACCCCTAGTACTCCTCGTTCTCCTGCCTCGGCTCCTCCTTCTCCTATTCCTTCTTCCTCTTCTTCTGATGAGTCATCTTCTGCTGATGAGCCTTCCCATTCACGGCCTGTTCGTCAGCGTCGTCCTCCAGACCGTTATACTCCTAGTAAGTATGGTCTTTCTGTTGTCTCCGAGCCGACTTCTTATCGGGATGCTGAGCGTCATCCTGAGTGGCAGCTGGCCATGGCTGAGGAGATTGCTGCGCTTGAGCGCACTGGCACCTGGGATCTTGTTTCTCCCCCTTCAGGTGTTCGTCCTATCACGTGTAAGTGGGTCTATAAAATTAAGACCCGCTCTGATGGATCTCTCGAGCGCTATAAAGCGCGTCTTGTGGCTCGTGGCTTTCAGCAGGAGCACGGCCGAGACTATGACGAGACTTTTGCTCCTGTCGCTCATATGACCACTGTTCGTACTCTTCTTGCTGTTGCTTCTGTTCGACGCTGGTCTGTATCCCAGCTTGATGTTCAGAATGCTTTTCTTAATGGCGAGTTGAGTGAGGAGGTTTACATGCAGCCTCCTCCTGGGTATTCTGTTCCCGATGGGATGGTTTGTCGTCTTCGACGATCCTTATATGGTCTCAAACAGGCCCCTCGTGCCTGGTTTGAGCGTTTCTCCTCTGTGGTTATTGCCGCTGGCTTCTCTCCCAGTGCTCATGATCCAGCACTGTTTGTCTACACCTCTTCTCGGTGTCGGACCTTGTTGCTTCTCTATGTTGATGACATGATCATCACTGGTGATAACCCTGAGCACATTGCCTTTGTTAAGGCACGTCTACGTGAGCAGTTTCTCATGTCTGATCTTGGTCCTCTTCGCTACTTTCTTGGGATTGAGGTTTCTTCTACAGCCGATGGCTTCTTTATCTCCCAGGAAAAGTATATTCAGGATCTTCTTTCTCGGGCTGATCTTAGTGATGAGCGTACCGTTGAGACTCCTATGGAGCTTAATGTTAAGCTTCGATCCACTGATGGTGAGCCTCTTTCTGATCCCACACGTTATCGCCATCTTGTTGGGAGTCTTGTTTATCTCGCTGTCACTCGCCCTGATATCTCTTATCCCGTCCATATTCTGAGTCAGTTTGTCTCAGCTCCTACCACCGTTCACTATAGTCATCTCCTCCGTGTCCTTCGTTATCTTCGTGGCACGATTACTCGTCGTCTTTTCTTCCCTAGTTCCAGCTCTCTCCAGCTCCAGTGTTACTCGGATGCCACGTGGGCGAGTGATCCTACGGATCGTCGTTCACTTTCTGCTTACTGTGTGTTTCTTGGTGGTTCGCTTGTTGCTTGGAAGACGAAGAAACAGGTTGCGGTTTCCCGTTCGAGTGTTGAGGCTGAGCTGCGGGCTATGGCTTCGTTGATTGCTGAGGTGACCTGGTTACGGTGGTTGCTTGCAGATTTTGGGGTCTCTGTTACGACACCCACTCCTCTTTTGTGTGACAGTACAGGTGCTATCAGTATTGCACGTGATCCGGTCAAGCATGAGCTGACCAAGCATATTGGTGTTGATGCTTTCTATACACGTGCTCAGGTGCAGGATCAGGTTGTTGCGCTTCACTATGTGCCTTCAGATTTGCAGCTGGCAGATTTCTTTACAAAGGCACAAACTCGAGCGCAACATGACTTCTTACTCTCCAAACTCAGTGTTGTGGATCCACCCTGAGTTTGAGGGGGGGTGTTAGAGTAGATTGTGCATATTGTATTTTGCCCATATGTTAGGGGCCTTCCTGCATATTCACCTGTACATGTACTATATATATGTGGCCTTTGACCCCCTGGTAATACAAGCTGACTATTACCCTAACAGAAACTAGCAACAAGCTAAGCCAGAATCGCATGCAGGCGATGGAGTTCGGTGAGGAAGCGCAAGTTTGGGACCCATCCGTCCGGCCGGCCGGCGTGCGCGCGTCAGTGCGTCGTCGAACTCCCAATCTCTGGAGCCAATGCCGCAGCGAGTGGAGCCGGCCAGCCGGCCGATCAGCGAACGAAGTACTGAATCGAGACCTGGGACACGGACCGCCTTCCTCTGCCTCGAGGAGCCTCGGTAGCAGACGTGTGGTCATGGCGCCGGCGTACCACGACAGGGCTATAGGAGCACGAGGAGCAAGTACTATGGTCATGGACTCATGGGATTCTCCGTACCTGTTTTTCCAACTGAAAAATACAATCGAGATGCTTAATTAGCGGAAGGGCCGGTTGGACGACACGTACAAGGTCGCACGGATGGGCGCACGGTGGGCACAGGCAAGCCACATCCCCCAACATTACCCTTCTTCCTATCTCGGCTGATTGACGGGCCAAAAACCTCACGACTTCTATATCAAATCAATCAGCCAGCCAGTCAATCAATCAATCAAAATGCGTCGGTATCCTTCCATTCCAATCAAAATCCTTCCTTTCCTTAGCCACATTCCCTGCACCCTATATATACATACGTCGTCGTCGCATCACACTGCGTCGAAGGTAGGTCTAGAGCTCTGTCCCTCTGATCCATATACGCGCACTCGCCATTGATCGATCGCTCCGGCGTGCGCAGCAGGGAATGGACAAGGGACGGAGAGGGGCGGCGGTGGCGAGGAGGGAGGGAGGAGGAAGAAGCTGACGCAGGGGCGGAAGAAGATCCCGATGGAGCGCATCGAGGACGCCAACAGGCTGCAGGTCTGCTTCTCCAAGCGCCGCAACGGCCTCCTCAAGAAGGCCTTCGAGCTCTCCGTGATGTGCGGCGCGGAGGTCGGGCTCATCGTCTTCTCCCCCGCCGGCAAGCCCTACACCTACGGCCACTTCTCCCTCGACGACGTCCTCGACCGCCTCCTCGACCCTTCCGCCGCCTCCCGTCCCGCCTCCGACGCGGAGGAGGCTGCGAAGGCGGCTTGCCGGACGGAGCTGCGCGAGCTCCTCCGCCAGGAGGAGGACCTGATCAAGGCACGGGACGCGGAGCTGCGGAAGGGGGACGAGCTCGAGGCGCAGATGCGCGCGGCCGGCGTCAGGATCGACGGCGACTTGCGGAGCTGGGAGCTGCCGGAGCTCCAGGCCGCTCTCGGCGCGCTCGAGAGGGTCCAGGCGGAGGCCGCGGTGCGCGCGCACGAGATCTTCGCCCAGGAGGCCATGATGCAGCAGTGCACGGGGGCAGCAGTCTCCTCGGCTACATGGGCTCCGGTCCCTCGTACACGACCGACGGCGCCGGAAGCCATGAGGAGGTCGCCACGGACACCACGATGAAGCTGATGGGGCCGGCGCCGGCAATAGCCTCTTTGACTATCTCGGCTCTGGCTCCTTCGCTGCCGATGGCACCAGCAGCGATGCGGTGACCATGGACACGACGATGAGGCTTCCCGGCAGCCTTTTCGGCTACCACGGCTCCGGCCCGTTCACAGCTCACGGCACCGGCTTTGGCCCTGAGATCACCGTCGACACCACGATGAAGTTGATGGGCGGTAACGTGGAGCGCACACGCTCGCACCGATGATGCCGCCACCTCTTGCTCTGCCTTTCAACCATGTCTATGGCTATGGCTACAACAACCTTAGTGCGGGCTATGGCTACAACCAAGAAGGAGATCATGGCGATGACCATGGCCATGGCGCCTTCTACGAATATGGGACAACATGCAACTTCTTTAATTAGATTAGAGTTGGTTTGATTTTTTCTGTGATTTTGATCGAATTATGTCGAAACGGTCAATTATATTTGAACTTAAAATTGCAAAAAACATAAAGCACCAGTAAGTAGTTTAAGTTTTGTTGTCCAGTTTCACCGCCCGATTAGTTCTTAGTCATATAGCCAGGAAGGAGGAGTGTGATCTTCAGTTGCTATGATCCCAAACTGAACCAGGCAAAATATGTTGGATTTGCTGAGCCAGCGTGCGGGCTTTCAAGGAGTGTCTCAGGTAAACAGTTATGTCTTCTTAAAATGAACCAAAAGCTCGATGGGATGCCGAGATTACACAGCGAAAAGGCGCAACCAGTGGGTTGGTTGTCAAGGAGAGAATTCCAGGCTATAGCTCCATCTTTGCATAATCTAACATCTGTGTGCTTTCTATGGGACCTGTAATAGACATTGGCTCTGTATGTATTTAGTTGCATCATAATAACTAAACCTCATGTAATGATCAATGAAGATGCTGCCAGTAATGGCTGAATTTAGTCTGACCAAGGTTCAATCTCATTCAATACAAATTCAATGACCGTCGCAAGAAAAGAAGATTCACGTGTATGTGTGCAACATGTAAAAGCATATTTTCTGTTGGCATTCTTATCATCTTAGTAAGAAGCACTACTACTTAGGAGATCTTGTAATAGCACACTATTTCTCTCCTATGTAAAAGAAGAGTTTTGTTCCTTAGTCTGCCAATCCAGCCACTACGTCAAAACCTTTCGTCCAACATTGTCGTACACTCATACGTCATCCCCTGGCAGTTCTCTCCGCTCGCAATCAAATGGCCAAAGCCCAACAAAATCCAGCTTTGGGACCCTCTCGACGCCCTCTCCCCCTCTTCGATCCGTCCCTCTCTCCCTCTCCTGGCGGCCGCCGGCCTCGACCACACGGGCGTCGCCGCCCTTGGCCTCGGCCATCGCGTGTGGGAACCGCGTCTCCAATTCGCGCTGAGGGCGCGCAAGGAGCAACGCCTCCCTTCACGCGGTAGGGTCGAGGATGAGGAGCTGCGCGTCCTCTCCCGCTGTAGGTGTCGATGTAGAGGTCCACCGCGTCTCTGTACCAGCCGGCCACGATCGGATCCGCGCGGGCTTGGCGCAGGCTGCTGCTGAAGACCACCATAGGAGGGACAGGACGCGAGGACGGACACCCTTGCTCGCCTTCCCCGTGGAAAAACACGAGGACGACGAAGAAGAACATCAAATCGAGGAGTTCAGAGCACGACTGGAGACCTCGCGGAGCACCAACGACAGTCTCAACCAGATGCAGCAGAGCAAGGTGATAATGACGAATTCCCATTGAATTTCTCACATTATTCTGCATCTCTATATTTGGAATTTCTTACATTGTATGGCGTTGAAGCATGCACAACACAAATGATTTTTTCCCCATTGAATTGGGTCATGATCCATGAAATATCCCTGTTGAATATCCCAATAATATTTGATAGCACTATTGAAGTCTTATAGCCGACCCAACTCCTCAACATGCATTAGCTTTCTGTAGCATGTTAAGATAGCTGTTCAGGTATCCCGTACTGAGATATGGAGTAATGTGAATTTATCCCGTACTGAGATATGGAGTAATCTGAATGCTAGCATAGTTGGCTTGGCAAATAGTTTTGAGAATATGTTAGACGCATATGCAAGTCAATCCAAGTTCCTCTGCTGTTATTACAATTGACAGTCATTTAATAACCCTGCAATGCATTAGAGTTGTATAATGCATATAAGATAATGTTCCAAAAATCATAAACTCCCGTTTCAAAAAAAAAAAATCACAAACCTGAAGTTGACATTGGGTAACATTTTTTTTTTGCGGGGAAATGAAATTATATTAAATAAGAGTGTCATTACAATCACGAAGGATACGACTCAGCAGAACTTCAGGAGCCGTTTCTAACCACACATCAGTTCTATTTTGTAGCATCCCGTACCTAGCCAACCCATGACTTGCACAATTTTGGCCCCTAGGAATCTTAGTAAAATCTAAAATGCGTGGGAAATTAAGCAGCAACCGTAGGTCCTCCACCAGGTGACCCAAACAAGAGCCATCCCTATCCTTGTTCCTTCCCATCGTAATCAACTCCAAGCAATCAGTTTCGACGATGATATCCTCCTCGCTCAAGTCTAGCGCTAAATTAATTCCTTCCATGCACGCGCTCAGCTCAGCTTCAAGCACCGAAGAGCAAAATCGTAGTGCTCTACAGGCAGAAAAAAATGATGGACCCATCACCACGCCTCAGAATCATTCCAGTCCCAGCTGCACCTGTCTGTTCCATGTAGGCACCATCAACATTAAGCTTGATGACGCCATTAGCAGGTCTGGACCATGCTACTCGTGCAGTATCTTGTACCCGTGGCTTTGGTCTTTCAGTCGGTGGAGCAACAATGGTCTGTTTCCCCTTCATAATCTCTTCAGGCCTGTTTGTTTCTAAAGTTTTTGTGGGGATTGGTGGGGATAATCATCTAGTGGATTGGATGAAACCCTAAACTTCAAAACATCGTTTGTTTCTAGTGTATTGGACAGGTTTTATCCCCACATTTCCCCACAAATCACCAAACTCTAGTTCATTTTTCTCAATCCACTAGGGGATTCAATACACTACCCCTACCTAGTGGATTGATCCCCAATCCTCTAGTGTATTGGGTGAAACCCCAAACTTCACCCAATACACTAGAGGATTATCCCCACCAATCCCCACAAAAACTCTAGAAACAAACAGGGCCTCAGGAGTTAGTCGTTGAATGTCCTCCAAAGTCTTGAATGTAACTGCAGATGAAACGCCTAGATCCTTCGATCGATGGTAATGGTTTTTCATGAGTGACCTCATTACGTGCATACCAGGTCCTCCATGCGATCATCAGGACACGACCACACATCTCAATCGGGATGGACAACAGCCAGGCTTCCAACCAGTCATCACGAACAGGAGCAGCTATCTTCGGTATAGTCCATACCTCCCTCATGGCCTCCCATAGTGCCACTGTGTGAGGGCATTTGATCAAAGCATGGTGTGTGTCTTCACGTTCACTTCCACAAATTTGGCAACGGCCAGTAACGGGTATGTGGTGCCGCGCTTTGTTATCCTCTGTTGCAAGCGCATTGGACAAAGCCTTCCATGCAAAAATTCGAACCTTCTCTGGATGTTGCAGGCCCAAACTTTCTTCCAAATTGGCTTGTCACCTAATGGTGACGTACTGCTGGCTCCCATGACTTGTCCTTGCTGTGCCAGTCTCAGGCCAATGCGATATGCACTCCGCACCGAAAACACACCGTTCCGCTCCATCTGCAATGCAATAAAGTCCACAGGTTTTCGAGGGAGGTTTTAATTCGCAAAATCAGACTTGAATCAATTGGAGAAAACGTCCTATGAACAAGTGCCTCATTCCAATTGCCTTGTTCGTCCAACAGGTTAGACACCCGGTTTAGCCGTGATCGACCACGAGGGCCTATCACCTTCAGTTCAGCTTCCCTTGGGATCCAGTTATCACGCCATATACGAATCGATCGTCCATCTCCAACTCTCCAAATTAGCCCATGTTTGAGAAGCTCTAATCCATAGGCAATGCCCGTACAATTCGGAGAGGGTTGCCTGTAAAGACCGTGTCCACAAGGTTACCCTGGGGGTAATATTTTGCGCGTAGTACTCTAGTACAGAGGCTGTTGGGCCTGCTTATAAGACTCCATGCTTGGCGCGCCAACAAAGCCTGATTAAAAATTCTCATGTCCCTAAACCCCATACCACCATGGGGTTTAGATCGTATCAAAATGTCCCAGCTAACCCAATGGGTTTTCCTCTTCCCTCTCGCGGCGCCCCACCAAAAATTCCGAATCAACTTGGTTAAATCATCACATACCGACATTGGTAATTTGAACACTCCCATGATGTATGTTGGCAGAGCATGCGCCACTGCCTTGATCATGATCTCCTTCCCTCCCTGTGAGAGGTCACCCCATTGCAATAACCTCTTCGCGAGCATAGATTGTAAATTATCAAACTTGCCTTTACTCATCCTACCTTCAGGCGTAGGTGGCCCAAGATACTTGTCCTCAAAGTCATCCTTTTGAACATTTAAGATATCGCGAATTCCTTCTTGCACACCCTCTTGGCACTGTGGGCTGAATAGAATCGAGCATTTTGAAGGGTTTATCAACTGTCCTGTGGCCGCCGCATAACTATCAATCACGTGTTTTCACCCGCTCTGCTTGACCACACTCTGCCTTGAAAAGCAGAAGTGTATCATCCGCAAATAGAAGATGAGGTATTCCTGGCGCTCTTCTGCACACCTTAATAGGTGTAATACCCCCCGTTCTAATTTCTGATTGCAACAAGGCAGAAAGTCCATCAGCAACAAAAAGAAAAAGAAACGGAGACAACGGGTCACCTTGTCCTAAGCCTCTCGTGGGGGAGAACGCTTCCAATAGGCCTCCATTGAATTTTACAGAGTATCTCACCGTAGTAACACACGTCATAATCCACTGTATCCACTGGTGAGAGAAGCCCATCTTATGCATAACCTCCTCCAGAAAAACCCAATCAACGCGATCGTAAGCTTTTGACAAATCCAATTTGTAGGCACGGAAAGGAATGCTCGCATTTGCACCATGCTCCATATAGTAGAGACATTCAAAGGCCAACAAAGCATTATCCATGATAAGACGTCCAGGGACAAAGGCACTCTGGTTTTCCGATATAATATCTCCAAGGATGGGTCTCAATCGGTTGACCAGGCATTTGGAAATTAACTTGTACAAAACGTTACATAGGCTTATCGGCCTAAAATCCTTCAGCTCCAAGGGGTGTCTACCTTCGGAATCAAAACAATAGAGGTATCATTTATTCCATCCGGCATCTGTCCCGTAACAAACAATTTGATCACCGCTTGAATAATTTCATGCTTGAGCACTCCCCAGTTCCTCTGGTAAATTTGAGTTGGATAACCATCAGGGCCAGGCGCCTTCAGCGGCCAATTTGGAATAGTGCATCTGATATTTCCTTCTCGGAAAATGGTCTACAAAGGTTCTCATTTAGCTCGTCCGAGATCACGTGCTCAAACAAATTAACCACTGGGTTGGCTGAATTGACGGATCACGTGTATAAACTGATTGAAAATATGATACCGCCATACGTTACATCTCACTTGGATTATTCTGAACCACTCTGTCTTGATCTTTTAGAGAGGTAATATGATTTTTTCCCGCACGCCATACCGCCTTCCTGTGAAAGAATTTGGTATTTCTATCACCCTCCTTCAACCAAGAAATCTGAGAACGTTGCAGCCATAGCATCTCCTCCCGATACAACAATTCATTCATTGCATCCATGGCACTGCGAATGTCCTCTGCCGATGCATTGTCTCTACATAAATTTTCCAATTTCCGCCGCATCCCTAGTGACATTACCAAATCCCCCCCCCCCCCCCCCCCCCCCCCCGAAGCATGTAAGACGTCCATTACCTTTTTTAATGCCATATTTACTTCTCCCAAATCAGATTTTGGCCCAAGCTCCTGCCAGGCATTAGTTATCATCTCTGGAAGTGCTTGCTCTCTTTCCCACACTAGTTGATGTGCACGTGCAATGCACGTAACCAATCATTGCAAACAGTACGCATAAATGAAAAAAAACCATATAGGCCATTGTACAAATGTTAGAAATTTTGTTAGTCGTATTACAAGCAAGAAAACATTGCTAGAAAATCTCATGCAATTGTTGGATACATAGTGATTATGCTTCCTTCCTCCTCCATTTGTTCCGCTTCAGTGATGGCCTACAAATAACTTGTAAACGTGCACGTGCAACGCACGACCTCACTGTTGATCAATATATTTAAGATTCATTGAAGCTAATTCAAAGCATGCTTGTGTTATAGTTTCTACATCTTTAATTGTCTTCATTTTGAATCATGCTTCATGCATAGCAACGAAAAAATGCAGTGAAAACTGGACAAAAATCATCAAAAACATGCTACCAAGCTGAACTTGCCTACCAGAAACAATACATTTCTTTCAACGGATCTTACTTTCAACGGAGATAAATGACAAAGATAATTTTTGTGTCCAAACTTGTACAACTCTCATATACTCCATGCAGCTTGTTTAATTTTTGGGTGAGCAAAAGGTTACAATATGACCACCGTACCAGATCTACCAGAAAAATAATAATACCAAATGAATTGAGAAGTTTGGTATGAGCTAAATATCAACTAAATTACCAAATATTCAAAAAGAATGTAAAACAAGTTTTTTCCGCTATATATCTTAGCTCAGGACATAACACTTGGAAATATAAAGCACCGAAAGGACGATTGAATTACATAGAAACCAGAGTAGGAGTATCGACTAATCATACTGCAACATGTAGAGGTTGCTGCCATCTCCCTACGCATGCAGACTGCAAACTGCCAGCTGGGGCAGCAGCATACCGCTTGGTCAGGTCTTCGATACTGGAGTTGTACTTCCTTGATATATCACCAGCACTGGTATAAAGCATATGATCACTCTTCTCTTTAAGTGCATCACCGCATGACAAACAACTTCCCTGATATGTAGTACTTTTAAATGTAGTACAAAAGGGAATTTCTTCTGGATCAATATTGAGCATTGCTGCTCTGAGAGGATGACATCGTATCTTCCCCTCCTCTCGGCTTCCTGTGCATGAGCATGAATTACATCATCACATAAAGCATCTATTTAATCTTGGTGAATAGTCCTTTTACATGGAGTAAATCTTGTCTCCTCATAGTCAACTTCCACTTGTTTTTTGTGTGGTAGGCGTGCATCTGGGAGGAGCTGCTCGGAGATGGAGATTTGCTTGCTGCTTCCGGACCACCTCCATCCATATGTATCAGCCCTGCCAACTCCCTCGCCCAGTCATTTGTCCGATAGGTTCATTTGTCCAATGCGTAATGTGGGATCTTGCTCCAGAAAATTGATGCCTCTAAATATGATAGGTTCATTTGTCCGATGTTCTTCATTTTGACTTGGTTGATCTTGCTCCGGCAATTCGATTTCACCAACCAACGCCAATGTCAGTGCCTTAGGTTCAGAAAGTTTAGCTGATGCATCATTTCTTTTTTCTTTTGTAGAATGGCTATATGGTTTATCTTGAACCATTTTCACCTAGATAGTGTGTAGGAAAAATAAAATCCAAATCTCCAATGGGCACAACGAGTCCGTGCATACAACATGGTGTATACTCTGTTTGATGTTTATTTAGTTCATCAGTTGGAATTAGTCTGTAAAAAATAAGATGCTACATTGCTGATAACATCAACACACGGAAGTAGTGAATAGGATTGAAGAACTCAAATTAGTATTTCCTATGTACATACCTTGTTCAGCCACAGACACACTAACAAGCGTCAGCTCCAATTAGAGCATCTCCACCGGGGGCCTCCAAATTCGTGTCCGGCACCCCCAATGGAGACCCAATTGGGGGGTGCCGGACGTGTGTCCGCCCATGTTTTTGACCGCGCCCACAGCAGCGCACCCCAAACGTGAGCAAATCATCGAACACCTTGCGGGTGGAAACTTGTGTCGGTCGCGGCATTCGAACTATTTTTAAAACATACAAATTTAAATTAAATCGATACAAGTTGCAAACTTAGGCTAACACGTTTGCAAACTTAGACTAACATGTTTGCAAAGTAAAACTAAAACGATAACTAAAGCCTAATCTAAACGCCGCCGCTCGGGCCAGCCTCGTCGTCGTGCGCGGCCTTGGCTAAGCGGGAGCGCACACGTTTCTCCTGCCGGAGCTGACTCGCCGCCCGGCGCATGGCATCCCTCTCGGCCGCCGCAGCCGCCTGCGCGTCAGCCTGTTCCTGGCTCGCGCGAGCCTGCCGCTCCGCGCGCATCTGGTTCAGCTCGTCGTGCGCGTCCCGCTCGGCGCGCAGCCGGGAGCACGCATCCGCTAGCTCCTCCGCCTGGGCGATGAGCTGTTGTTGCGTGGCCTCCTCCGCCTGGGCGTTGAGCTGCTCGTACGCGGCCTGCTCGGCGGCCATGAAGGCATGGCAACGCTCGTCGCCCTCCGCGCTCAGGATGGAGGCCTGGATGATTGCGGCCTCCACGGCGTCCCCAGCCGCCTCGTAGCCAAGCCTGACCTGGCGGCTTGCCTGCTCGTTGCGCCAGCTCTCAAACGAGTTGGCGGCAACCACCTGGTCAGGCCACAGCGGCAGTGGGAGCGGCTGCTGCGGCGCCTGCTGCGGCGGCGATGGCACCTCGTCGAGCTCCGGCGACGGGTCCTGCACCTCGTCGAGCTCCTGCTCCTCTTGCTCGTCAACGTCGACGTCGTCCACATCCGCCCAGTCGAACGGCTGTTCGTCGTCGGCGGCGGCGTCCTCCTGCGCTGTGCCGTGAGCGCGGCGCGCTGCCTGGGTGAGCGTGGCTCATGAGGTGGCGAGGCGGCGAGGCATGGCTATGTGCTCAGCTGGCTACGACTGGACTATGTGCTCAAATGGCTACCGGCGAGCGTCGGTGCTGGTGTGGCGAAATGGCTGCACGGCGGGGGCCTCTTATAGCCAGCCCAATGTCTCGGCGGGAAGCGGTGGCTCAGGGCGGGAAGCGCCGGGTGGGTGAGCACGCGTCGCGTCGGAGTTAATGGCGGCGACACGTCTCCGCCACTACGCCGCTTGGGAAGCCGGGAAAGGCTGGGCGCTCAGCAGGCGCCGCCGTAAATGCGAGGCGTGCGGGAGACGCATCGCCGTCCCGTCCCTTCGTCGCCTGCGGAAACGCGTCGCCATTAACGCGGGCGGAACGGCCTCTTGCACGGCGCCTTAAACCCATGGCGAGGCGGGCGCTGTCTCTATGACGGGCGGGCCACCCCTGTCAGAGCCCATGTCCGGGCAGTGTCCGGCACCCCTGAAGAGGCCTCCAAATTTGGAGGCCTCTTCGGGGGTGCCGGACATGTTTTTGCTCGGGGTGACCCTTTGGGGGTGCCGCTGGTGGCGTTTTTAAGCATCCGGACCCCCAATGGGTCTTTGGGGGGGTCATTTGGAGGCCCCCGGTGGAGATGCTCTTAATTGATTGGCATTGATATTTGGGAGAGTGGCCGCCATGATTCCTGATTAGGGGGCAGGTAGCTAGCTTGGAGACTGGGATTGGAAGCGGAAAGAAGACATAGCGTTGGGGATTTTGAGGAACGGGGGAACAGAGGGGCGATGGCGGCCTGGTTTTTGGAAGGGAACGGAGGGGCGTCGGCGGCGGGGAACGGTCGATGGAGCTTCGGCGCGTCGGTCCTCAGCAGCAGCGACTCCACACGATGGGTAGTCAGGTCGGGCTTCAGCAGCGAGCCACGGCCAACGGAGGTTAGAGGCACGCGACGGGGAGCTCTGGGTTGGGAAGTAGCGGGATCGACCGACGGGGGGGAGATATAGATCTAGAAAGCGTCTGGAAACTCAGAGGCCGAGTGGGAGGCGGACAATTCGTCCGGCGATGGGGACGATTCGGGCGACGTTGGGGAACGTGAGCTCGCCGGTGGCCGGCGTCGGTGCCCTGCCGCCTGCGGGTCAGGCGCCGGGATAGATCAGCGAGGGATCTGGGCAGCGCGGCGGTGCGGCTAAGGTGCTGTACATGCGGGCGGCCTCTCGCCATCGTTCCTCAGTCCTCATCCCGTGTATTCTCTGCTTCGCTGGCATGGGGATCGAAGCGTATGAAAACGAAAAGAAGAGCGGTGGCAATCGTGTGTAATTTGTACGAAAACGAAAAGGTGTGTTGAGTTGTCAAACATTGGAGCGATCTGAGTTGTTGATCAGATATTGAACGGCACAAATTTAATGTATCCCGAACATGTTTGTTCTTTTAATAGTAGTATAAATAGATAATTTCATATCTCTTACATTTGCGTATTGGGCCTGTACCAGCCTCCCGGCCGATCTTGACTAAGACATGTATGTGATCCGAGCATGGCGTGACTAGGTGAACCACCGCGACATCAGTGTAAAAATGTCCCGCCATCGATCATCAGCAAGTGCCCTATCCAGCCTTACTTTCACGTTAGCATTCCCACGGCGGCCATTGTCATATGTAAATGGAACGCCCTGGAACCCAAGGTCCTTCAACTCACAGACTAGAAGTGCATCACGAAACGCTGCCATCTGATTCTCCGGCCTACGGACGCCGACATGTGTTCATGTTGCCAAAGAGCTTCATTAAAATCACCAACTGCAAACCAAGGCAACGTGGACGCAGCTTTCAAATCGCACAGGGCAGACCACATACAAATGTTCACAAAACGAGCATAACAACTGAGAAATCAGGGTTGGTTCAAATTGTGAGAAATATTTCACACAATTTTGAATTTGGTTCAAATTCAAAATCAAATTAAATTCAAATTATTACACAAATTTCACGGTCAAGTTTCACGGCTCAAATTATTACACAAATTTCACGGCTCAAGTTTCATCTCAAATTTCACGCTCTCGATTTTCTCTTCTTCGTACCAGGCACACCAGACAAAACCCTCATGCTCTTGGTTTTCTTCGAGTCAGTCATACGAGGCCGAGGCCACACAAGTCGTTCTTCGTCTTCAGATGACACCTCTTCAGATGACAGATTCAGTTCTGGAACAGCTTCAGCTTCAGCTTCATTTTGCACCGCAGCATCAAGAACTGAATCAGATGGCACCACATCATCCAAAACTGAATCAGTTTGCACCACATCATCCAAAACTGAATTAGATGGCACCACATCATTCAGAACTGATTCAGATGGCACACTTCTCTTTCTTGCCTTTTTTTTGCCCAGAGATTGTCAACAACAATGGGCTCACTTCCAGCCTTTGCTCTGAAAAAATAAAACAGAGTATGAAAACAGAGTAGAATTGCAGTTGAATTTAAATAAATGATCAAATACTTGAACTTACTTTGGTTGTTGTGGACGAGGGTACCGACATTTGGATGATCCAGCTCGGTGACCAAGTACCTGACACTCCTTGCATCTATTTTTGTTACCTTTCTGAGGCCGTTTTGGTTTGTCATCTTTTTTCGCCCTCTTACTACAGCCTCCTTTCTCAAACCAGGCCTTGAATCTGCTCATTTTAGGCCTGCCAGCCTTTCTTTTGGCAAGGGGGGGACACATATCAAAATCAAAAGGCACTTCAGGCCACTGCGACTGATCTGTAAGTGCTGGTATTGGAGCTGCATACGCAGCCTTGAATCTTGCTACTGAATAATACTCATGCAGATAAGGGTGCATGTTTACCCTCGGTTTTCCAGCCAAGAAGAGTATGGCATGCTCACATGGTTTTCCAGTATGTTGCCACTCGAGGCAAGTGCATTCATGCAGTTCAGTGTCAACCACATGCCTTCTTCCAGTCTTGGTATCTCTCACTTCAGCTCCCCACAATGAAGAATTCTCAACTGCCAAATGTGTAAGATTTCTGCTCCTGTTAACCACCTGCTGTACCACTGCTGGAAGCTTATCCCCTTGCAAAGCATCACCTATCTTCTTCTCAATTCCCACATCCGCATGATCATGATCCTGATTTGGTCAACCATGTCATGCACAGGCAAGTCTTTCAACTCTTTCACCTTGTTGTTAAAACTTTCTGCTAGATTGTTGTTGATATGATCACACTTGATGGCTGTATTAAATCCTGACCTATACCACAAAAGAGAATGGTATGCTTCCAGCCAGTGCTGAAACTCAGGATCTGATGCAATAACCTTCGCAAGGTGATAAGCATGTGTCTGTTTCGAGTAAGATCTTGCTGCTGGCCACAGTCGCCCAAAATCTTCTCCTCTATGTTTCTTGATCACATTCATCCACATATGCCCGAAGCACTCCCTCTGCTCAGCATGTGGAAATACGGCCTTGACAGCATTTTCTAGCCCTTTACAAGCATCAGTGTGTATAGCCAAAGGTGTCACTGTCCCAATGGATCTTTTCAACTGCATCATGAACCATGTCCATGAAGTCTCTGTCTCTGATTGAAACAGGCCAATAGCAACAGGAAACATCCAGTTGTGTCCATCTAGAGCATTGCATGCTGCCAATTGACCATTCCACTTTCCAGTCAAAAAAGATGAGTCTATGCTCAAATATGGCCGACACCCTGCTTTGAAGCCATCGGTGCAAGGCTTCAAAGCCATAAAAAATTTGGAGAAAAATACCTTGCCATCAGGTGCAACCTCGGTATCTATCTCCACAATACTGCCAGGTGACCTCTTCTCCACCTCTGCCTTGAAACTATACAGCATCCTGAAGGTATTTGCCCAATCACCATATAGTTCTTTCATTGCCTTCTGTTTTGCCTTCCACACTGTGGTATATTTCAGCTTAATAGGGTACTTGGCTTCCATGTCTAATTTCAGTCTCTTTGCAGTAGTGTTTGGTGTTTTGGCTAAAATAGGAGTGATCTTTTGTGCAACCCAGGCCTGTGATGTCATGGTTGAGGGATTCTGTGAACTAGTAATACAAGTATGTTCATTGGGGATTTGATTAATTCTGATTGTACTGCCATCAGGTTGGCGTCTAGCAGAAATGTACCACTTGCAAGGATGGGCACTGCCATCAAAGCCTTTGCACTTCGCATAAAATTTCTTTGTATCTGTCCACAGAGTCTTGCTGTCAAACTGCTTCTTCACTGCATAAGTCCTGTAACACATCCTAAACTCAGCCATGGTTGGAAAAACTTTCCTACTGCAATTACAGGGTTATCTTTGTCATATACATTTATCATCTCATCATCATTTTCATCATCTACATCATCAGCAGCTTCCTTCATCAACTCTGCATCCACAACTCCAGAACCAGCAGCCGCATTAGCCGCATCCCTCTTCTTCTTCTCCTTGTCTTTATCATCGACTGGAATTCCAAAAAGGTCTGCCATCTCAGTGTCATCCAAGGGTGCAATGACCAAATCAGTATGCTCTTGCAGTTCTACTGAATTCCAGTCAACAACAGCCGGGCCCGTAACAGCCACCCCATTAGCAGCACCATCACGGGCTGGGTCTTGTGCATCATCTGCTAACACTGTCAATTCGGTTACAATGGGAATTATCTGTCTAGTTGCAGCCCACTCATCATCTGCAATCTGCATAGCCAACTTTGATGCCACATATCCTACTCTTGAATCTGATTTCAGATCAACCAGCTTGGCAAGAAGTGTAGCACGTTTCTTTTCAAAGCCCTCTTGTTTATCGATTTCATCAACAACCGCTTCGCCATCCTCCATTCTCACATACTCTCCCTTCCAATCTTCGTACCGTAGCAATGCCACTTCTTGCTCTGGACCCCAAGGAATACTCTCCCCTATTTTCTCCACAATATCTCTCACCGCTTTCTCTTCTTGGTTCACTAGTTCTTGTGGATCGATGTCGTAAAATGAAAGCTCCAAACTAACTAATGTGTCGTGATCTATGGTCCTCACGCTACCATCAGCTAGCTTCGCCTGAGATAGCATAAATTTGACAACCAATTCGAAACTTTTTCGGGCATCTCCCCTGTTTTGACAACGAGGCGGGAATGTGACGACTTGAGTTGAATTTGGGGCCAATAGCTCCTATGCGACATGGAAGTGAACGAGCTCAAATCGAAAGCCGAATGAGCACGAGAGTGATGGATTACCTCGAATTTGACTCTGCCGGCTCCGCGGAGCTCGCCATCTACCTCCTTCTTCCGGGCTGCTTGCCCCGCCTCCCGCCGCGAGCAAAAACGGCAGGGAATGTGTCAGATTTGGGGCAGAATTAAGAAGGGAAGGCCACGCGGGTTCGATTTGACTCACCCCAGATGCCGGCGACAACGAATTCGACGCCCAGGAGTGGATAGCTCCGCCGCCGGAGAGGGAGCTAGGGCGCGCACTGTCGGGTTCAGATGGCGCGCTACGGCAAGGTCGGTCTGTGCGGTCGCTCGAACCGGTTGAGTTGACCGGGTACAAGTTAGTGGGTCCCACATCCGCTAAACCTAATTCCACACTCCTTAACTAGCACAAGTAAGTGACACGGCCGTTTCATCACAATGGGTGGGTCGTGGCTATTTTGCTGCTCTCACGCGTCGTACCCTAGCTATTACCTCCAACTATGTCGTATCGCAGCCAATTCCCTGAAAAAACGTAGTACCTGAGCTATTCGCCCGATGAAGCCGATGAGATGTTAAGCAGAGGTTTTGATGACCAGATATATAATGCCTACAGGTATCTCCCTCCAGTTGGGTTGCTGTTCTTCGCCGGCATGGAGAGGTTGGGTGGACAGTGGACTTGGCGTCGTACTCACGCTCACAGAAGCTGAAGGAGTGGGAGAGTCGTTGTGGCAATCATTTCCCTGATAATTTATTCACAACGACTTACTATATCATAAGCATTGGGCTTCTCTCCCTGACTGCTCATTTGTTGCATCATGCACAGATTACATGTACTTCATGATGCCACTACTTTTAAATCGGACTGGAGGTAGTAGTATAGGTGTGCAAAGCAGCAATGATATACCTTGTAGATTTGGTTGATAGCCATACAAAACCCAAGTTCCTTGCTGAATAGTGTAGTTTTAATCAGATCGAGTTGCAGACATAGTATGTTATTCTCCCCTCTCATTTTTGTTGCACACTAAGTGCATGATGAATTGTCAGCCTGCAATATTTTAAAAGAGATACATTTGTGGGTCAATTCTGTAAAGAAAAGCAGCGAAGATTTTTTTTCTTGGTTAAACTTCACTCTGTTTTTAACAAAAACTTCTCTCAGTTGCGTATATGGTTGGAGCAATGAGCTAATTTATCTTATGTGACTTTCTTACTCATGCAATTCCTGATTTTGATTTTCATATATTTCCAAACATAGCCTTGGATGTACCTAGCGTGAATTCTTTTCAAAAACATTATCTAGCTTTAAGTGGAGGCATAAGTTTTCTGTTCGTATCGGTACTTGCTCAGTGTTTTTCTTTCTTGAAGAGGAGCTTGCTCAGTGTTTTTTGTTTCTTCACAGGGCTGTTGTGGCGTCACTGTTGGATCAACGGGTAAGATATTGCAGCTGTCATTTTTCTCTAATTGCCTTCATAAACAAAGCAGTACTTCATTAATGCATGTAAGGAAATGCCGTCTGACATGTTGATGATCTGTTGCAGTGTTGCCGTTCATGGAAAGAGAAAGAACATAAGATTTGATTTGTTCTTTTTCTGTTCTCGTGGTTTGATCAGCGGTTGTCTGCTCGACCATGTAATCACAAGGGATCTAGGAGCTGCAGTTGCATTAGGATTGAGATCGACTGATGGCTCTTCTTTCTTTATACATTGTAGTACTCTATATAGCATATGCACAGTGCAGGCCAGTAGCAAAAATAGTCCGATTTTTTCACTATTCTTTTTTAGATAGGAGAGAAATGTTATAAAAAATACAAGGAACTGATCCATCATCTCTGTGTAAGCCTCCACAGCGTAGATTTTATCTCACCCGTTGCAACGCACGGGCATATTACCTAGTAAGCCAAAAGTTAAATTAGGTGTTTTTGTGGCTTATAAGCCAAAGTCAAAAGTCAAGAAAAAAGCCTAACCAAACACCCTCGAGTGGAATTGTGGCCGATGTGTTCGTGGTACTCCGATGTTCTTTTCAAATTCCCCACAAAATAAGTATTATCTTTTTTAGTTTAAGGAGATTTTCATCTTCATTAGTCCAGTCATTTCCACATATATTGTTCCAGTATACTCTCATTGCATCTCGCATTAACGACTCGATGTCATGGGGGCGGTCTACTTCCGATAAGTTGAGCGGAGCGAAAGCAACATAAACGGGCTAACTATAACTTTTAGTTTCCTTATCATTTTTTTCTCGACAAGATGATCATCAGCATCATCAGGAAAATATGTTCAATAATAACCCATGTGGCCTTTTTTGGAACCTCGTATACAAGTATGATACTCTCCTCATGCTGACATATCAGTCATGGCTACATGTCCGAGATAATTGGCCAATTCATCATTACTTTGTAACTCACGAACTCTTTCGTGTTGTTCGCATGGATCCATTGAGCTATTGGTTTGTTTCGCTTACCTTTAACCACCCTCGCTGCAAAACGAGCTCCACTCATCCACATCATGTCACAGCTAAGTAAGCTCAAGAACCGCTGTTGCTTCCTTGTGTCAACCTTAGAGCGTGGCAATAGGGCTGGACTAACGAGCTGCTCGGATCGTTAAGGCTCGGCTCGTTATGGTTCGTGATCGTTAAGGCTCGGATGCTTTGCCGTCATTGAAACGCTCCCCGACTGTCGCGGCGTGCCGGAACCAGAGGTCTCCTTGGACTTGGATGCGGGCTTCTTCCGCTTATCCATTACGCCGGCTAACAAGGAAGAGGACGCCGCACGTGGACAAGCAGGGATGGACGCCGGTGAGAGGCCAGGCGGGAAGAGGAACGGTGGCTGCTGGCAGAAGGAGAACCCTAGGCAGCTGCCGCAGCCCGCAGCCAGGAGAAGATGAGGATTGAGGAGATGAATCGATGATTATTGACTCAGCGGAGGAGGCGAGGAGGCGAGGCGAGTCAGGCGACTAGGCAGGCGAGAAGATCGCGGGATTTTTGTCGAGAATATTTTCTGGTCGCGTCTATTTCCTTATTATTATTAGGTGGGCTGGGCTTAGCTGGGCTGGGTAGCTATGCAGAGAAAATTAGCGAGCTTAACGAGTTGCTCACGAAACTCGTTAGTTTGATTGTTTAGCTCGTTAGTATTAGCGAGCTAAAATTGCTGCTCAGCTCGATTCATTAACAAAACGAGTCGAGTTCAAACGAGTCGAGCTACCGAGTGTTCAATAAGCTTAACGAACTTCGAGCTTTATGTCCAGCCCTACGTGGCATATAGCATGGCCGAAAGAGGTAACCTAGACAGCCTAAACATATGTGTGGCACAGAAATAATAGTTGAGACGGTGCAACAGAAGTAAGAGTCATAACGGCGGGATAAGACCAAAAGTGCATGGTGTAACTGTAACAACCCATCAGTAATTCCCGATGCCTTCTATGCCCATACCCATAGAACTCCACGAAATTCGGCGGGAGAACTATGAAAAATAATGAAATACAGGATATTCTTCCTATGCTTAGGAAAGTTTTGCTCTTTATATAAGACTTGGATGGTACGAACTGACATGAGTCATTTTACTCTGTTAGATCAATAATAAGTACGTCTTGGTTATGAGCTCGGTCCTTGAGTAGGTCCACTGCCTTTGTGACTCTGTACAATGATCAGGATACACCGAGCCACCGAGGTAGTACTACAAACTGACATCCATTTCGGGGAGAGGGAGGGAGAGAGAGAGCATCCTATAGTTTCATTGAGTAGTAGAGAAAGATCGTAGAGATGAATAAGACATCAAATTCTAAAAGAGGGACAATATATATACCACATGAGTACATCACCGAGAGCCCCTATCAGGATGTAGAACATCTCATTTGGCACTTACAGTCGTATAAAGTGTTCCAAAATACACAAACGAGTTTTGGACATGCATCTTTTTTAATTAAGATACTTAGAAATATTTTACACACATCTCACGTAAAAAAGAATCGCACTAGATCAGTTGTGAAGCGCTGATATAGCATGATAGGCGCTAGATACATTTAGCACAAGTGGAACTGAACGGTTGTTCATTGTTAAAAAGCCTAACTACTAACTTCACAGTTTTGAGGATGGTTGGGTACAATTGGTTATGATTCGTAGTGCATGAGGGCTTGACAGAGCTATGCATGGGAGAAGGATCTTGTAACATGGTAGAGAGGGACAAGTAAATGTAGATATCTCATAAAGCAGAGGAGGCGAAGGGTAGGAAGATCAAGATCATGTTGAAAGAAGGAAGATGGAAGATACTTAAAGGAGAGGGGAAGCGGCACACCACCATTCGATACTAAGGCAGTCCGCGAGCAACCTCACTCGTTCTAATTCCGAGATCCACAAGCCATCTTGCTTTACAAAATGAAAACATATTTCAAAGATTCAGAAAAATCAAACAAACACATGTACATGTATTACTGATCTATATACCTACATTGTTTCATCCATAGATTGTCTATATTATGGGCTGCATTAAATAAAAAGTGTGGGTTTACAATAGTACATCTATTATATAGACTCACATTGTTACCTTAGCCCACATAAAAGTATTTTCTTATAAAAATTTAGAGGTAAGTAGTTAGTGTGCATGTTTACCTATGCAAAAATGTTTAAACTTCAAAATCATGGTTTAGAAAATTTGACTTCCGAGGAACCAGGTTCGTTCTGTACATTGTATGATGAAACAAAGGATGTAGAAAAATAACTGGTTTTGACTTGTATGATCGAGAGAATGAATTAGGTTTTTTTAGGCCGTGGATTTAGGTTCTTTACATAATTCGACAAACTTTGTGTTGGTCAGGTCGGTTGGTCGCGAGACCCATACTCATAAGGCTTTGGTGCATGCTACAAGGCTCGTGTCAGCCGCAAGTAGCCCATCATGGTCATCCTTGACGGGTAGTCCAGCCACCTTTATCATCGTTGCTGCACAGTCTCAATCCAACCCTACGCCCTTATATTTCGGTAGGGCATTTTGGTTCAAACCTTCACCGGAAGATTACTTGTATACATAAAAAAAATATTTAGTGAAGATTACAAGTTTGCTAAAGAAAATTGCCCGATCTCGCTACGATATGGATTTTCCTTTTTTACGGGGAATTTTGTTTATGGTTATGATGATACATATTCATTTTTGTTGGCTACGTTTCAATTGTTTGGTTTTTATTTAAGTATTACTCGACCGCCCTGAATAAGTCTCACTCAATCTCTCCGCTGATATGTGTGATCATGTTCCATCACAATTCACGATGATATGTGTAAGATATGGATGTGGGCATGTGGTGTGTGGAGCTCCCCGAAGGCCGAGCCTCCAAGGTCCAGCAACCCAACACGGGCATGACACAAGGGCACCCCATCTACTCCCATTTACTCCTCTCAATTGTCAGAATGTGCTATCCATGAATGTGAAATTGTGAACTATTTAATCTTTCCCAATGGGTACCATGTGAGTAAGGGTGCTTACAAGGTGTGGGTGTTGGTGAGTTGTATCCATGTGTATGGGTATAGGTATATGTTTGTATCAGGAGGTAAAGGTATGGTCTGATATTTGCATACCGGTGCAAGGTAGTAATTGTATATGATATGTGTAAATCCACGACCACGGGACTATACTCATGTCGTACCCACGACTAGACGGGGTAGAGGGTCAGGGAGTGCTCATGGGTATACAAGGTGTCCATACCCTGCCATCATGTCGGGTAAGCACGGGTGCCCGTATCCGTTCGTTAAAATTACCATCATTTGACGCAACATATAATAGATAATTGATGGTATTGGTTGAGACACGGGTTGATGAGTAGAAAATCCGCATATTTTCTTATCCCATGAAACTTTCTCTGTTTGGTTACACCTCTTCGTTTTTGTACATTGTGTGGCTCTCTCTTTAACGACTCATTTCACGGTGACAGTCTTGTAAGGTTTGAAATTAATAATCACTATGTTGGTTCTGCTCGGGAAAATGTACGCTATCTCCATATACTTTAAATATTGAAAAAATTATGGGAAAATGCTAGACCGGGGAAAAAATCATAGCTCTTGTGCGATGTGAGGAGGCTTGAACTCATGTGTGGTCAGCGCAACCTTGTTTCACTAACAAAACTTTATTACGACTTTTGATTGGTGATTTCACAAGGATTCCCCAACAAAATATATGCATTATTTTGTTTGGCTGACCCAGAAAACGAAACATGTGCATGGTAAGGATATATATCGACTTCATGTAAACAGGGCGGTGTCTAAGCACGGTAATAAGGGATCGGCATGAGTTATATGCCCAGATATATATGGTTTTTATTCAGGTGATTCAGTAATCTTGTAATTGATGGGCTCATCCAGCCATTGACACTCGAAACATTAGCTTGTCGGGAAGCACTTGTCCTCACGACAGGCTTGTTTTGAAAGTAGAATTGAGGAGTTGTGTTTGAGATTGTTTCTGGGTGTCATTCGTGATATACAGCCTAAACTAGGAAGACCTTTCAAATACCACACATGAGTCACGGGACATGCGAGTCTGACGAGCGTATAAATGTTAAGACTTGTATGCACTGTTCTGCTTTCCCCACATATGCACCGGTCTAATTATATGTTTTTAGAAGTGAGCCTCTTAAAACGGAACATGAGGGTACTACAGCACGATTTTTTGCTGAGATTGAAGAAAATACGGAGGTCCTTCAATGCGCGAGTACGCCAAAGGCTTCAATGCTTGTATTTCTAATCATGAAGGACATGTTGCCAATGTGAGGCACCAAATTTTGTTTGTACTTTCCACAATGTAAGATGTTTTAGCTGTTAGACATGTATGTCTAGATTCATACTAAAAAGAATGGACACATGCACTTAAATATGTCTAAATACATGTGTGTGCATGTGTATATGGAAAAAGACTAAAACATCTTATATTGTGGAACGGAGGAAGTACACGCCTAGGTGGCTTACTAGGTCCTAGGCGATATCAAAATGCCTAGTGGGTTTTTTGTTTTAATGTATCCTTTTTTATCTCTAAGGCCAATTTTAAAATACGGGAAACAACAAAATATCTTTATTAAAAGATCGAGGGAATTTCTGGCTTTTAAAAGCGAAGCGAAGAGATGGCGACCCACATTCTCCACCCAAAGCCCTAAACCTTTTGCCCCCTTTCCCTCCCATGGGCGCCGACCGCCTCCTCCACCTCGTCCGCGCGCCGGCGGCCTCCCCAGCCCCCGCGGCCCGTCCCCAGCCGCACAATCGCGTCCGCCTCCCTCAGGCGTCCGCCGCCGCGGGGATGCGCCGCGTCGCCGTCTCCTGCTCCGGCTCCGGCCCCAGCTCCGCCGACGAGGACGGCGGCATGACCTACAAGGGCGCCGGCGTGGACATCGACGCCGGAACCGAGCTCGTCCGCCGCATCCGCAAGATGGCCCCCGGGATTGGGGGCTTCGGCGGCCTCTACCCCCACGGTGCAGTCCTATCCTTCCCCATGCTCACTTTTCTACATACTGCCCTTTGTTCTAGTCAGCGGTTCTCCTTGCTGCTGATATTTTCACAAGTCAGATTTCAAATAATATGTTGCTCATGCTTGCACATAGATGCGAAATTAGTTGTATATGGAAGGCCGTGTCAGGTAATTGAGTAGTCCACCGAAATACTGCGCTCTATTTCTTTTTTTTGAGGAAGGATCCAATATATTGAAAGGAAGCTCAGCACTTTACAAACAGGTCCCCAACGAAACAGGAAATTACAAAGGAAACCAGGAAAAGTGCAGAAAGCACCCTAAAGTACCGAGAAGAAGCTCAATTGGATCCTCAAACCGCGCCCAGAACTCCTAGCCGCCGGCGACGACGCCGTACCTCCGTCCGCTGAGAAGGAGACGCACCCACGCGTTGTAGAAGGCCGCAAAACCATCCGCCGCAGAGCACCGGAATCTAACCTCGGTGAACGACCACGGCCGCAGCGGCACCTTCGCAGCTCCACCCAACTCCCAGCCGCGACACCGGCGACGAAGACCACCTGCACGAAGACCACACCACCTCCAGAGCCCACTCTCCTCACCACCACGGTAGGCCAGAGCGGAAGCGCCGGAGGAAACCAACCACACCACCTGCAACAAAAACGAGAGCCCGACCACCTCCCACTTCTCCCCTCGCCGCCACGGCCGGCCGGAAAAGCAAAGGAGGAGGAGGGCACCCGACGAAGCTTCACGTCCTCTCCGGCACCGAGGCCGGAACGGAGAAAAGAGGGGAAGCACCAAGCCCACCACACCGACGCCACCATCTCCGTCTTCGGCGACGCCGCACGGGCACACACACCTACACCTACTAAACTACTCACACGGACGGAGCCGAGGCTCCCCCCCACCTCGCGGCGCCGAAAACCGGCGGCCGGAGGTGGAGGGGAGCAGCAAACTCGCCGGCGAACTCTCGCCTCGCGGTCGCCTCCCTTATCGCCTCAGAGCACTGTAGCAAGGGATAAGGAGAGACCGGGCTGTTTACTGCGCTCTATTTCTGTTAGTGAACTATAAGAAATTCTCGTTTTTCGCACTGCATTCATATATCTGGCCAAGGGGAGAGGGAGCACTTGGCCAGATATATGAATGCAGTGCGAAAAACGAGAATTTCTTATAGTTGCATCCAGATGCTCCATTGGTTTTCTTGGTCTCTTGGACATCCGTGCCATGTAATCCACTAGTTGCTACTACTTGTTTACTTGGTTACAGAAATGTATTGCCGTGTTAGTAAATCTTTTTTTTTTTCTGTTGGAGCAGGGGATGAGTACCTTGTGGCTGGTACTGACGGAGTTGGAACAAAGCTGAAGCTTGCGTTCGATACCGGTATTCATGATACTATCGGGATTGACCTGGTATGGTTTTCGCTTGCTTTCATACATGCTGTTTGTCACGTTTCCTAGGAGATTCACTGTAACGTGTTTGATCCTTCGTGGCAGGTTGCGATGAGTGTCAATGACATTGTAACTTCGGGTGCGAAACCAATGTTCTTCCTGGATTACTTTGCGACGAGCAGGCTTGATGTTGACCTTGCAGTGAAGGTACTGTCAGTATTGTTGTTGCGCGTTTGAGACAGTAATTCTTGCCCTGTCTATCTCTGGCTGTAACTTTGTTTTGAACTTTTGTAGGTCATCAAGGGGATTGTGGATGGGTGCCAGCAATCAAACTGTGTCCTGCTAGGAGGAGAGGTGAGATGTTCTGGAATTAATACACATGGTTTATCTAAGTAGTACCTTAGAACAGATCAGTAAATCAGAACAGCTGTGCCACAATTGGTCATCTATCTTGCACTTGATTGGTCTTTATTTTTGCAAAAAGGCAAACATGATTTTGCTTATACTGATTCTTTGACGATTCACTGGCTAACATGAGCAACTCCAAGCAGTATGTTTATCACATCAACCTTTGTATATTTATCATTACTTTGTGTCAGGAACCTCATTTATCATTATTTTAAGATTTATGACAGTATGGCTTGTAAAAGCTGTTAGAATTCCTAACTATGATCGAGAAACATCAGTGTGGCTCTGACAAGATGTTCTGTCTACATGGACAAAGTTAACAACTCAACTCATAGTAACATAATGTCTGTTCTAGTCCAGCATTGATATGTACTCTCCTGAAGCATTCCATTTGGACCGTACAACCCTGAATATAAGCAGCGTTTTGTTAAACAAAAGTAATTGCGAAACTCAGTTAGCAATTGTTCATGCAGACAGCAGAAATGCCTGGTTTCTACAAGGAAGGTGAATATGATCTTAGTGGTTTTGCTGTCGGTGCCGTAAAGAAGGATAAGGTCATCGATGGTAAAAACATCGTGGAGGGAGATGTCCTGATTGGTCTTCCTTCCAGTGGAGTTCATTCTAACGGGTTCTCTCTCGCTAGGAGGTACTGAATTTAGCCAGCTCCGTCTGTTTAAAATCCACGTAGATGACCAGGAGTGTAAAATTATCTTCCCCTGTCACTGATGCTTTCCTTTTTATACGATTATTATTTCTGGCTAACGATAGCGGGATTTTTTTTAGAGTACTGGAGAGAAGTGGACTCTCTTTGACTGATCCCCTCCCAAGAAATGATGGTGTAACAACTACTGTCGGTGAAGCTCTTATGGCCCCAACTGTCATCTATGTTAAGCAGGTTAGTTTATTCTGAAGAATGTCTCATATTTTCATTGGAATCTTGCCTGAATTTCTGATTCAGTTATTTGGAATGCAAAAAGGTACTCGACATTATCAGCAAGGGTGGTGTAAAAGGACTGGCCCATATCACTGGTGGTGGCTTCACTGATAATATCCCAAGAGTATTTCCCTCTGGGCTTGGAGCTAAAATTGTTACTGGGTCGTGGCAAGTGCCCCCTGTGTTCGAATGGCTGCAACAGGTAACAGCTAATATCCATCCACGAGCTTGGATTGCATACTCTTGTAGCCCCAGCGAATATATTCACTTGTTTTGAATCAAAATAATTGGTTTATGATTTAGTACCCATTTTGAATACATTTAATGTCAGCCAGCCACATCCAATTGTATTAGGAACTTGGTAACAAAACAATGATCAGAGTTATCTTGATTTGTATCCATCCGCATGCATTGTGCTTGCCTGCCTGCTCCTTAGCTTTCTGTTCTTCCGGCATTTGTAGGTTGGCAAGATCGAAGACGCTGAGATGCTGCGAACATTCAACATGGGCGTCGGAATGGTCATCGTGGTAAGCAAAGACGCAGCAGACAGGATCCTTGAGGAGTCGAGCCCCTCTTATCGCATCGGAGAGGTGATCCAAGGCGAGGGAGTGCACTACGCCTGAGCTTGCGGCATTTCAGACTTCCAGTGGTTCGAGAATCGTTTAGCTGATGGGCGAAGCGGCCCAATTTTCGCGACCCCGTAGTCTTATGGGGCTAAGTATTGGAGTAAAATCGGTTGCTCCTATCTATGAGATGAGAAAGACGGAAATAAATGCCTCTAGTTTCATGAGAACTTGGCCTAAATGGTTGATGTTCCAATCCTCCAGTGTACTGATTTTTTGTTGAAATATATCTATCGATCTGTCTACCATACCTTTGAAACGCACTGGGTGTATGTTTTCTCTGAGGACCATACAGAGTCCTATTTTGTGTTCACCCTACCAATTGCATTACCGTAAGGGATTATTCGGTATGCCTTGCATAAGTTAAATAATTTTATAAGATTATTTACTTGATTACGCATGTAAAAATTAAAGTAAGATATGGTCGAGGAAAAAACATCTCATCAGCTGCTATGCTATACTCAGTTAAAGTATATGCTTCCAAGAATAAAAGCATCATCAGTTATTCGATCGGTTTCCTTTCTGTACGGTTTCTTGCATATCCATAAGAACAAAATGAACAAGACATGAAGACAACTTGCATGAACAAGAGAAGGAGAAGAAAAAAGTGAGAGAAAAGAAAAACATTATGAACACAGCAAAATGGCAGAAGACGGTCAAAGCGCGCCCTCACATGCCATGCCAACAAGGCCAACGCGACGTGACAGCACGTTCGCTGCACTGCCGGAAGTCAGTCATCGGCGGTGGACGACGCCGGTGCATCGGTCCTTGATCCACCTGAACCCGCGGCGGAGCGACGCCTTGACCCTGGCCTCGACAGCGTACGCCTTGTAGGCTGCCACCCTCCGCCGGCGCTTCGCCTCCGGGTCGCCCGCCCACCACGACGACGACGATGAGGACACGACGCCCTCGCCGCCGCCGCTGGCGTTCCGTGGCCCAGGCGCCGACGAGCTGCCCCGGAACTCCTCCAGATCCCTCATTATTATCTCCTGCTGCGCCCAGCAAAGTGATGAAATGTAACGTGTTGGGGTGCCCGCGTTTGCAGCTGGAGTATCGAGCGAGAGGGAGACTCGTATATATAGACAGCGAAGCGAAATGAGACGGGAGAGAGAGGCGAGGCCGGCCATTACGGGATGATTGCGATCTCCCACAAGTTCTGGGCGTTAGTGCTTGGCAGGTTACGGGCTAACGGCTTGGCGTTGCATTATTCTTCTGCTTTGTGCGAGCCCTGGACCAAATGAAAGTCATTTTTTGCCAGAGAGAGCCACGCTCAGAACGAGCGTATAGAAATAAGAAACGTGAATGAGTAACGTCCAGCAATGGGACGTGTAAACATGGATGTAATTTACGTGAAAGAACAATAACAAAATTTAACTTCATGTGTATATGGTTCTTGTTTATGTTCTGTGTCTAGCTGATCTGGGTTTAGGTGTAATATTATGCTGGCACAAAGTAAAATCACATATGGAGTATCAGTATTTTGATCTTGTTTTGTTTTGTAATCATTTTTAATCAGTAGTGGATGAGCACTTAGCAAGTTGCCCGTCCAGCAGCTGTTGTCTGCCGGTCAAGCTGGGAACCTTGTCCTGGCTGGAAGCCTGGAACAAGTGGCGTCCTACCAAGTCAGGCAGATATCACATCATTTCACAGCTTGTACCTCCACAGCTTTTCTTTTCTTAAAAGAAAGAACACTCGGATACTTGTTACTAATTTATTGACAACAAGTATAGAAATGAATATTCGTAAATAATCCATGAGATTAGCTGAAAGAAAATGTCACATTCAAATTAAGCTATGATTAAATAACCAACGATAGCATATCACGATCTTGATCAAACGAACCCCAGGGATAGAGAAAGGGCCTGAGATGATCCATACATGCAAACAAACCATATTCTAGCTCTAAATGGAATACTTTATTATGTTTCCTCTCCTTTTTCAAAGTTATACAGGCCTCCAATTGTTCTTTTACTCACTCAAAAAAGATATTACCTACACCAGATAACTTATTGGAGACGACAAAAGTTAAGCTTTAACTGATACAAACCCCCATAGCTGAGGGTGCTCTATGTGCCATAGAGAGATGATGTGCGCATCGCACAGCTGAGTTCAGTCAGACTTTGGCAAAAAACAGGCATATAACTAACATACATTTACAACTCATCTCCACGTCGCGCCGAAGTGGGAGACAAAGAACCGGAAATCCGGGTGGTCCACTTGTATGCAGCGGAGCCAGTTGTCGGCCTCCTGCATCAGCGAGGTGACGCTCTCCTGCTCCGGGGTGCCACTAGACGCCCATAGGGAGCTGCGGAGCTTGTATGATGCCAGTCCAAAGGCAGGCAACGGAAGTTTGCCCATCGAACTGGTGTAGTGGTTGATTCCCTCAAAACCAGGGCACGCTGGTGTAGTGGGGTGGCTATCTGCAGGTTCGAAGGGAACATGAGTGTTCAATGAACAAACGGAGGAGGATGAGTGCCAATCAAAGGTCACATCTAGAATGCGAATACTGGTGTCGTCTAGCGGAGGCAAAATAAATTCCCTACTACATATGGCACTATAAGGTTCTGGTGTTTTACCCTTGGAAGGTGTTGCTAGGCAATGGAATGTCAAGAAACACGCGTCAAGGTCCTTCAATGTCGGTCCTGTTGGGATTCTATATATGGGATACCTGCAATCACAGCATGAGGATGAAACCAGTAACGTATAGAATCATAGCAGCACTGCTACTGCAGTGTTGCTCTTCTATCTTATGCTGAAATTCAGGCTGAAATTCAGCACGATAGGCATGCCCATTTGCTAGGCATGGCAACTGGTAGGCATCCTCTGCATGGGCCAGCACAGTTGGCAAATGTTATAACTTGGCCACTGCAATGGCATCATGCAAATTCTGATGAAACAAAAAACATTGTCTACAGAAAAAGAAGAACATCATTATGGAAATGGAACCAGATGCTATCAGATAAAATACGAGGTCAACATAATGAGGACATATTTATCTTCCTCAGAAGTTGTACGAACATATACAGCAAGAGATCAATTCGTGACAGCCACTGGAAAAATGACCGAGTAAACAAGCTCAAAAGTGTTTGAAACATACCATGCAACAGACATCCAACTGGATGGCAGCAAATCACAGCTTTTGAATGTCTTCAGAGCTGGAAATCTACCCGCGAGAATCGATACCTGGAGGGCATGCTCAATAAGATTCTGTACACTTGAAGTCTGTAGCAATCACGAGTTTTAGAAAAACTTACTTTGTCTGTTAAAGGCTCTCTACCATAAGGAGGATCCCTCTCCAAATGCTCAAATACTGGAAAACTTGCAGATACATAAGCTTCACCATCATCACTTTGTAAGCCACCATTTTCCAACCGATGTGTAGCTTCCATGGATGAGACTCTTAATCGGTCAACATCAGTTTCACTGCTACTCTCACTGCTAGTATCCGTAGACTCCACATCACTTTCATCCCCGGGATGCCTAAGCAAGAAAATCAACTAGAAAAGGTTATACAGTATTAAAGGCGTCACCCAAAAAAGAACATTCTGAAGTAGTAGTTTTGTCTCCTACTTATCCTAACTTCTCTAATTCATCCACTTTTGTTTCATACTATTCTACTATAGGTACCCAAGAGACTGTTAAACTTGCACACCTTATCCTAGCTCATAGAAATGTAAGTGCAGAAGTTACAAAGTCAAGCCCCGATCTGCACAGGTTGATGACAGAACTTTGTGAAACTACACAAACTAGCAAAAATCCAACACAAAAGCATGCTGAGACCTCATCAAAGCACTTGATGGTTTTCCTTCAGAGGAGTCTGGAACACAAATGAAAACAAAGAGAATCTCTTCTCTACCCTAAGTTTTAACAACAATATCTGTATGTATAACCATGGCGAGATTTAATAACCGCAAGAGCTATTATAATACTGAAGTGCATTCCTCAGAATTTTATTTTGTATTTTGCAAAGTTTTGTTACCATATGGACATCAAAATCTCAAACAAAACAAACCATAAGAAAAGACAGATACAAGTGAAACTGCGACAGATTGACACATATGGTTCTTACCTGGTACTTGCATCAGGTCTAGCAGGATCAGCATAGAGCTGGATAGCAGAGAGATATGGCACATAATATTGTATTACAGATTCACCACCATTCAACACCAGGGGAACACCAGCCCCATAAGCACTCCACTCCCTGAAAGACTCCCAGAGATCATCAAGGCAGAAGTAAGGAGGTGAATCCAGGGCGTCACCACTTCTCTGCATCCTCAACCTTGTCTGCAACAGAACAAAACCAATTTAGCTTAATGGTTACACCAAAGCAATATGGTTTACATATACTGCATGAACTGGAGGACCACAAGCAAAGTCAGAAGCTCCTGAGAAGCAAACTTTGTCCATTTCGTTCACTAATAATAAGAAAGTAGTGCTTAAATATCAACTAAACCGACCCAATTTTGGCTGAACAGGCATTCAATTAAGACAGGTCTCTTGTATGGAAAACATTTTGGCAAACATCTGTTGGGGGCCATGGGAGCAGAAGTTATTTAAGTGGTTCAGATGAACAGGATTTAGGATCATGCTAGAATTGAAGGTTGGTTGTTGCTCGCCATCCACAATTTTACTACTGCCATTAAGGACTATAATATAAATGGTCTGAAACAACCAACAAATTCAGAGCTAAATACAGTCAGTACATATTATTAAATTGTGAAATGGATATATTCATCCAAAATGATTCACTTTCCCTTGGAAAATGCCGCATGGACCATCTCAACAAACCTATACCAGTGAACTAAGAGCAGAAAACTACCACATCTACATTTTGTTTTCTAGTCACGGTTTAGCAATTTCCTTAATAAAAACGAAACTAAACTAAGATCTCGTGGCCAGTCGATTAAACAGCTTTACGTATCTCTATCACCCCATCTCCCACATTTGCAATCTACAACCGCAAAGTTAATCCTATTATACCTCGGGCGAGTACCGGACGGGCACGGAGGGCGTGGTGGAGGCGAGGAACCGGTCGAGATTCCCAGACTCCTCCGCGGGCGCCGGGGACGCCAAATTCAGCTCGGCCACCGTTGACTCCACCGACGTGGACGAGGAGTCATCGGAATCGACCGGGCTGTCCACGTCAACGGACTCGGAAGCCACCGCCGCCGCCTCAGCCGGCTTCCGCCTGGCCGACCGCGGGGAGAGCGACGGCGAGGATGGCGGCCGCCGGGTCTGCAGCTCCTGCGGCTGCTGGTGCTGGCGGCGGTGGGGAGGGTAGTAGAACCGGTCGTTTTTTAGCTGGTTCCGAGAGGACGGGGCGGCGGCGGCGCCGGAAGAGCCTGCCATGGCGGCGGCGAGGAGGGGGGAAGGGTCAGAGGTGGGGGTCTGAGCGGATTGGGATTTGGGGTGGGGAAGTGGGGATGCAGGTTAGGGTTAGGGTTTTGGTTGCTTCCTCTCTCTTTCTCTGGCTCTGGCTTTGTTTAGGAGTAGATGTATAATGGGATGGCGGTTTGGATCTGAAGAATGCGCACGCGGAGACGAGGCTGTGCTGACTCACGGAGACAAACCGCGGCGGGCCGCTATGACGTGACTTGTTTTTCCGTTGGTTGATGTTCGCCGCGTTGCGTCTCGCGTGCTCGTCCACGTGGTAGCGTGGGGAGAATTTCAGCAACTTTGCGACACGTGTTCCTGTATTTTCCTATGTACTCCACTGTTCATGTTTTTAATGCAGAATGAAAAGAGACATTTTCTTGATATTCAAGAAATTGGTGCATTTCCCGCGAAAACACTTAGCATTTCCGAGTGGGCGGTGGAAGGTGGTTTCACAAAACAAAAACATTTATTTCTCGCGGAATCACTTTCCATTTCTAAATAGGTTACATAAAAAAAACCTCTGACACACACATACGTAAGACATAAAACTTGATCAATTAGAAGCCACTGTTTGCACTATAGGGCATTCGATACGCTCGACACGAAAAATATACTAGGGCAGCAATGAGGTGAAACATGTGAGATAACCTTAGTATGATCATCTATTTAAAGTATAATTTGAAATTGCTACAAGTTATGATATCTTACTTGATGTAAGGCACCCAAGAACAGTCCTAAAATATGCAATAAGATTGCAAGTGACAATGAGGTACATGGTGGTTATGCATAGACGAGTGTCATTCATGAGAAGACAAGAAGAATGATGATGATGACGATGATGATGATGGCGCAACAAGGCATCAGGAAGTTTCCAGCAATGAATATTTCTATAGAAATAGTCCGGATGAACATATATGTGGTGGCATGTATGCAGGGAGTAAGTCATGGCATGTAGAATGACACTAGTAATTAAGAAGACACTGATTGACTTCAAGAATCGTGTACTCTTACCTATAGCTATGGCTGAAATGTTACGGTTTCATAAGCATCTCCAATAGGTGAGAGAGAGAGAGGCACGCATGCATGCACACACATAGAGAGAGAGACTTCATCATATATGCTCATTGTAAGTATGCACAAAAACGTTTCCTCGTTATGAAATAACTATCCCGTCTATACTTTTATCCGATTCACGAACTTATGAAAAAACTGGTGATAAAGAGATGTCCATATGATGAGAGCGTAACAATGCCGGGGCCATATATGTTCGACCATGTCGCCGGCATCAGCTAGAAGCTTTGGGTGCGGCGTGGATCTGATTGCTTTTCTTCGGGAGACTCAAGGTGCTCTGTGCAAGTTTTCTGGGTCCGTTTGTAATTTTCTTTCTTCTTTTGGTCCTGGTTGTAATTTGTACTGGAGTTTCTTGAATATATGATCAGATTCTTCCTCAAGAAAAAAATGTCGGGGCCATATATGTTCGACCATGTGTGATTTATCAAACCTCATAAAAAACACATACGACAAGCGTCTCCCAGGACTGGAACAAAGTTGGGGTATAGATCGAAAGTTGTCCGAGCATGTTGCCGATCGACGTAGCTGATGAAGAGTTCTCCACCGAACGTCGTTTTGCTGAGTCAATTAGTTGGAGTTTGCCAACCAGGTCAACAAGAAAGTCTAGGGATCCAAATCAGAAGCTATGGCCTACGTAATTTGTAAGAAGACTCGACAAATTAGACCGAGTGAGAGCATATCGAGTGGCCAGTTCATTCATACATACCACAATGTTGTCAATTCGTGTCTGACTAGACCATGTCTATACTTCAAACCGGGTTAAGAGAATGCAGAATTTGAGACTCTCGTGTGCAATAATCACGATCTAACTGATGATTCAATGACGCTGGATACATCGCACATTCAACACTTCAGTACCTCGAAGCCTCCAATGTTACTTTTGACGGACCATGGACACAGTTTTCCTGATTTCGTCTTCTTCTCCCCATATTTACTTGTGTGAATCTTTCTTTTGTGACCAGTTGTACATCTCAGACAAGCAATAGAAGTTCAAGGTGCCGCTTTCTCATGATGCCATGAGACTGCGACATACGAGATAGTTATAGAGATAGTCTAGGACAATTGGTGCATGTTGCAACTTCAGCAAAGATGAAATTCCCGGTGCCTTCTATCCTTATAATATCAAATTCCACATCATAGTGTGTGGAGACACAACAAATCATGCACAAAATGATATTTGATAGTTCTAAAGCAAAGATGTAAGATGTAAAATAAGATATTCATCTTTTGCTTAGGGAAGCCTTGCTCTTATATAGGACATGGGTTGTAGCATTGACATGAAGCCATGCATGGGTTCTTTAGTAGGTTAATAGCTAAGCTACCCTTCATTATGAGTTTAGTCCTTCCATAGTTCAGAAACTACTAGAACTTCAAACAAATGCTAAATTAAATAGCCTTTTTTAAGTTGGTAGAACCTCATTAGTCTTTGACCATGTCAAACATGACCCACCTAGAAATGAAACAACTTATGTCATTACAAAGTTTGTGAGAATAAAGCCCAACAACTAACATCTTTGTTATCGGAAAAAATAAAAGTCGCATATTCTAATTGGCAAGTTTGCGAATCATTGTCAAGAAGAATCCCACATTGAGCATGTACGGCGATGACAAGGCACCAATCAAAAAACAGGTCTTCATGGATTTGTAATTGTTGTCTTTGATGACCTCATCGTAGTCAGTTAAGAAATCCGTCTCACCGTTAGAGTAGGGAGATTTGCACCACGTATGTATGTAGACAAAGTTTGAAACATACAATTTACAACGCTCAAGACTCGTAATTTCATTGGCAATGTAGATGCATGCAAAGGAAACATTAGAGTTGCGCGTGAACTACTGATCGTGCTTCAGGCATGGCTAGTCAGCTGCGCATATTCTGAGTGGTTGCCCATGCACACCTGTCTTTTTACCAAAAAAAAAAGTTTCAAAAAGTAATATTTAGACATGCATGGTGTACAAAAATAACAAGCGATAGGCGTCGAAAAAGGAAATACAAAATTACAAAAACACTGTCAATTTTTTTTGTTGCAGATGCCGCGTTTGTTTGAATTATTTTATGCAGATTTATCAGATCAACAAACATGTAGATTACTACACGTGTGAAATCTTGGTGATAATTTGACAAATGAAAAATAAAGTAGAGATCCAAATTGAATTTTACGAATGTTGGTGTAGCAACCCCTAAAATATAATTGACATGTACTAGTGAGAATTGGCCGATTAATTAGCGAGAAACCGGCCTAAAACCGAGTGACATGTACTGGTAGATACAGTGCGGGTTCTTATGGCGATTAAGAGTAGTAGGCTCTGTGTCGCCGCTTTTGCTTACTACACCTGCAAGGAAGGCAACATACTCCTGTTTCACTCACTCGTGTTATGTTATTCATGAGCTTGATTAATGTTCTTTTGGCCATACTTTGCAATCTAGTACCACCCGCTACCTGACCTGACCTGAGCGGTGAAGGTGATGTGAAAGTAGTCCATGAATAAACATCTTCATGTTGTTATTTAAGAACCCCCTGATCCTGATCATAGAACTATTCCAAACCATACTAAAAGAAGAGTTCCAATCAACACCTGTGCGACAAACATACTTTGTGTCGAAGACGCCGGCAGTAGCTTTACCAAGTCATTTTGTTAAGCACTCAGATAACAAAAAAGGTGTTGATTGGAGAGACCACGGTCCACGGGGGACAGGACAAGCGTGATGGGCGCCGCCGGAGTAGTTGCAGATCGACAGCACAGCACGGCACGCCATCGCTCCGGCCCCAGGCAGAGGAGCAGCCCATACGCCGCTGCCGTGCCACGCACACGGCGACATGACCATGTGCCCACCTCGCATCACATCAAGCAAAACACTTAACCTCGTTCCCTTCCAAATCCGTGACACGCCACGCCTCCTACATTTGGTCAAAGTTTCCACTTTGTGATCGTCTATAAATATGAATGCACTATACTAAAATTTGATAGCCAGGAAAGATAGCTCCCGTGTCGTCCAGGCTGGACGACCCAACTCTGGCGCCGACCTAGGGCCCCCTCCGCGTCTCTCCCTGGCCGCTGCTGCCGCCGGTGACGCGCGGTGGTGGCGGCCCCCTCTCCTCCAAAAAAAGGGGGGGGGGGGGGGCGAGGGGCCGGTGTGAGCTCGGCGGCTCTCATGGCATATGTAGGTGGCGGCGCCGGCGGTGGATGTGAGGCTGTCGGGTTTCCGGTGGCAGCGCGGGGCGGCCGGATCTGGCCGGGCTCGGCTGGCTCTTTGCCCCCCCCAGGCCCTGCGGCTGTGCTGGAGGTGGTGGTGGCTCCCGGGCCCAATCTAGGGCGGGGCGTGCCAGGAAGGTTGAGATGCGGCGGCGCGGGTGGTTGCGGCGACGCGCCACGGAGGCGTGGGTGAGGCTGGGCCTACGGGCGCGACATCCCCTCTGGTCCTGCTGGCCATCTCCCTCTTCCCACCCCTCCTAGCCGTCGTCGGTAGTGGACGCCTGAAAGGATCGTATGACACCTAGAGGGGGGTGAATAGATGCTATTTCAATTTTAGTACTTTTTCAAATTAGGCTTGACACAGAAGGTAAATTCTCTAGATATGCAACTAAGGTGAATTTACCTATATGACAAGCGAGCAACTAAACAAGATACACGAAATAAAGAATATAAACAAGGATAGAAGTAACCGAAAGTGAAAGCACGCGAAGACACGGATGTAATCCCGAGTTCCTTCTTTTTAGGGGAGTACGTCTCGTTGGAGAGGTGTGAGCTACCACAAAGGTCAAAATTCAACCGCCACAAAGGCGGGTGCACCTTCTTCTCCGATGAACCGCACCACAAAGGTTTAGTTCACCTTCCACTATCAGAATCCTTCAAGGCGGAATCCGGAGCCCTTACAACAACGATCCGGGGCACAACCCACAAGAGGATTGGGGGCTCCCGAACAGCTACAAATCTGTCACAAACACAATCAAGTGAGTACAATATGAGGCTAGGTTTTTCTAATGGAAATCCTAGCAAAGGGTCCCTCAAGTGAATGAGGGGGAAATGAAGAACGGCTTGGTGAAGATGTAGATCCGGGGCTTCTCCTTCAATCCTCCAAGTATCAATGAGTTTGGGTGGAGGGATTGGGAGATCTATCAAATCTTGAGCTTGCAATCAATGGTGTTCTTCAAGTGTTCAAGCTAGGGAGCCGAAGGTAGGTGGAGGGGAATAAATACCCCTCCCAGAAATCTGGTCGTTGAAGCTGTAAACAGCCCGCAGCGGTAGTACCGGGCCTCACTCGGTAGTACCGACTGACAGGGAAAAGACATCCACTCGAAGGACTGGTCAACGCCTCCTGCAGCGCGCATCGGTAGTACCGGACCGCCTGGTCCGGTAGTGCTCCCCACCCGGGTAGTACCGCTCTACTACCGGGGCTACTACCGGATAAAATACGAGCGAGTCCAGGGAGCATTTGGAGATCCGGTACTGGGCCCGGTAGTTCCGCACGGCAAAACACCAACCCGGTAGTACCGGCTGACGCAATGAAGACTGCATTTCTTCATTTTCTTGAGACAAAACTTGTGCAATATCAATTGATACAATCCTGCACACTTTTAGCACACACATTAGACATCTAAGTGTGTTGTCAACAAACATCAAAACACTTTTGGGAAGGATATGCCCTTTCAATCTCCCTCTTTTTGGTGTTTGATGACAACACACTTAGGAGAAACAAAATGATTTGCAAAAGATAGACGGGGCTCTCCAAATTGTGTGTTTATTAGGAATTTACTTTTGAATGTAAAAACACACCATATAAAATGGGCGGAGCTCCCCTATATTTTACAAACCAAGCAAGTTCATATGGATAAACAAATATAGCAACTTTCACATAATAAGCAACAATAAGCAAGTACCATACTAGATAGGTCTTATTACAATAACACAAGGTCATGGCATGTCTTACATCATGCATAGAGAAGTTCAAAGCAACTATCCAAATAAAGATGAAACACAAGCATAAAGATCAAACGAAGTGCAAGCTTGTGTTTCCACCCATGCAAATCCCACGGCACATCCTAAATAGAACACATTCTCCCCCTTTGTCATCGAAATGCCAAAAAGGGAGAAGGGCGATGCTAACACGTCCCTAGGAGCATCAAGCTCCACCCGCGCCGTGGTGGGTCGAAGAGGAGGAGGCCTGGAAGCGATCACCATCTGGAGGAGCATCTTCATCACTCCAGAAACCGTGCTTGGACACCCATTCCTCCTTTGGAGTGATTACTTCTTCAGAACCATCTGAGACTGGAATTTGCATATGCCTCATCATTGCTTTGTGTCGCTGTGCTGCCTTCTTGTGATATACATGAGCTTCATACAGACGGTCTTCCAAATCAAGTTTGAGGCAAAATGCCCTCTTGGCCTTAATCTGCAGCTTCTTGAACCATGAAGGTTCCTCAAGGGGAGGTGCACTCCCACTAGCTCTCTCAGCTTCAGCAGCAGCCTCAGGATCAATGGGCTTCGTTTTGGGAGGAAGATGAGCCTTGATACGCAGTTCCTTCACCAGATGAGGCACAACGGGGCTGCCATCCTTCATGATATCTTCTCCATTCTTCTTGAGAGCCCACTTGCGATGAATGAGCTTCATAATGAATGGGCCATAGATGGGGGCCCTTCTATCAATAATTGTGGACCACAAGTCATTCCACATCCAATCCATTACATCAAGTTTCTTGCCTTTGCCTTGATTTTCATAGGAGAGCTTGAGTAGGTCAAACATGTAGCCATGAATCTCATCCCAGTTTCCCACACGGGGAGCAATGGTTTCCCAACAGATGCGGTGGAGAATCTCAAATGGACGCACAAGATGAGCAGTTTTACCAGTGGTGCCTCTTTCCATAGTAATTGGTCCTAGAACATCCTTGGAGCTGGACCGATCATTGTCATGGCATCTCCATCCACTAGCAACACTTTCACCCTTGTCTTCATAGCCTAGAACCTCTCCAAACTCCGCCAAGGTGGCAGAAAGCAAGGTGTCCTTGGTCATCCACCATAGAGTCCGCGCTTCATCATGGTCCAAGTAGACGGTGGCAAAGAACTGAATAATGTAGTACTCTATGTAGGGATGGTTCTCCTTCATGATGTCAATCAGTCCAAACTCTTCACACATTGCAAGTGTCTCATCAAAGTAGCCCTTGTGCTTCGAGTTTTTCATGTGACAAAGATCAAGGGTGTGTTGATCAACCACAGAGTACTTCTTATGGAGATAGATTTCCTTGTAGATTGCTTCTTGATCATTTGTGTAAAAGTGCGGATTCCGCACAAGAGGTGACCTCTCCTCAGCATAGGGATTCTCTTCTCTGAGCTTCTGATAGTCCTCATTCTTCCATAAGTGAAGTGCTTTGCGAGCTCTAGTGGGAGGAACAGTGGTGGTACGAGCAGCAACCGGAGTTTTTCCTCTTGCTTCAGTTATGGCTGTGGTGCAAGCAGGCAAAACTTCCTCTTCTTCTTCTTCCTCAATCTCATCCTCCACGAGACGTGGCTTCTTACCACCACGGCGGCTACCTGTGAAACAGCATATAGGTAGGGCAGGGAATAGATGAGTGCACAAGTTCACGGATTAAGGAACCAAAAACTAGTCCAAAAATGTAAAGAGAGGTTGAATCGAGCAAATTTGGAAAACCCGGTAGTACCGGCTGAGCCGATTCAAGACAGAATGGCACAAAATTGAGAGATTCAACCATACATTACACATAGAGGCTAGCTAACAAGGCCTAGGTGATCATCCATCCAACTTCAACCGTTGCCAATGGAGCTACCAATGTTTCCTCTCCATACATCTAGGTTTCAAGATTTAGAAACAAAGAATGCAAGGAACGGGGAAATACCGGAGGCCATGGAGGAGATCGACGAGGGGATCGCTCCCACGGAGCAGATCTGGCCGGAGATGGCGGAGACCGGCGGCCAAGGGCGGTGGCCGGAGCAGGGGATAGAGGAGGCAGCGGGGTGGGTGATGTGCGGGTGGGGAAGAATGGGGAATAAACCCCGCCCGCACTGGATATTTTGATACCCGTGATTCCCGGTAGTACCGGGGCGGAACATCCGGTACTACCGGAGCCTGAATCTTTGCGAGCAGTTGAACTGCTTAGATTCAGAGCCCGGTACTACCGGATCCCACCAGGCGGTACTACCGGGGCCTCCTAAGAAACCCCAGATTTCTCTTTTTGTGAAAGGATTTTGAACTTGTGCAAGATGGAAGTTGTTTTGAGATAAAAGAAAGGCATATGATTAGATCAACACACTGGAGATGGTAATTCATACTCAATTTGCAAGAAGTAAACACACAAAAACCAAATTGAGCATGTTTTCCAGAGGAGCACTAGAAAACCAAAAGAAATCCAAATGAAACCAACTCTTCACAAGGAAGAGGGCGGTGGCCGAGGCCACCATGTATGAGTATGTGGTGTGACACCGCAAAGATATATCTTGGGTCCACGGCCACTACTCGTCATTTTAAGCTCACAATTCATAGAACGAATATAGAGATGCAAATGAATTCTTACTATCGGCATAATGGGGGGAGGGATAGTCCAATGGATTAGGACCGCACTCCCCCTATGTCCATGCCTACACCTAAACCAAATAGATAGTCAAGAAATAGGTGCGTATGCAAGATGGTCAAGTCAAGCTCCTAGAATCCACGATATTTAGCTCATGCCTCAAGAAGGTGAATCTTGCTTCATCAAGTGGCTTCGTGAAAGAGATATACAATTTTGCTTCTTAGAAAACCAACTCACCAAGGCCCTACCAAGAAATTGGCATGCCCCGGAAGTTGATTTCCTATCATCCTTGCAACCGGCCCAATCCGAATCCGTGTACCCGGCAAGAGAGAAATTAGTGCCCTTTGGGTACCACAAACCAAACCTTGGGGTATCAACCAAATATCGAAAGATTCTATTGACCGCCACCATGTGGCTTTCTTTAGGAGCGGCTTGATACCTTGCACACACCCCTACACTCAACACAATATCGGGTCTAGATGCACAAAGATAAAGCAAAGAACCAATCATAGAGCGATAAAGTTTTTGGCAAACATCGATACCGTCGGGGTTAAGTTCAAGATGGCATTTGGTGTCCATGGGAAACCGCTTGCCCTTAGCATTGTGCATATTGAACCTCTTGAGCATGTCTTGGGTATATTTGGTTTGAGAGATGAAAGTCCCTTCATTCAATTGCTTGATCTCAAAACCGAGAAAGAACTTCAATTCGCCCATCATAGACATCTCGAACCTATCGGTCATAAGCTTTGAAAATTCATCATTGAAAGCTTTGTTAGATGAGCCAAATATAATATCATCAACATAAAGTTGGCATATGAAAAGCTCCCCTTTGACCCTCTTAGTAAAGAGAGTGGGATCGATTTGCCCCAATTCAAATCCACGGTCTAGCAATAGCTCTCTTAGGTGCTCATACCAAGCACGAGGTGCTTGTTTGAGACCATAGAGCGCCTTATCAAGCTTGTAGACATGGTTAGGGAATTTAGGGTCCTCGAAACCCGGTGGTTGCTTAACATATACCAACTCCTTTAAAGGACCATTAAGAAAACACTTTTCACATCCATTTGTTGCAATTTAAAGTTATGATGTGATGCATATGCAAGAAGGATACGGATGGACTCAAGGCGAGCCACGGGTGCATAAGTCTCTCCAAAATCAATGCCTTCAACTTGAGAGTACCCTTGTGCAACCAATCTTGCCTTGTTCCTCACAACCATTCCATGCTCATCTTGCTTGTTCTTGAAATCCACTTTGTGCCTATAACATTGCGGCAATCTTTTGGCTTCTCAACTAGATTCCACACTTTGTTGCGCTTGAAGTTATTGAGTTCATCATGCATAGCTTCTAACCAATCCGGATCTTCAAGAGCTTCAAACACTTTCTTTGGTTCCACCATGGAAATATGAGCTTGATGTTCACTAAAGTTTGCCAATTGCCTTCTTGTGGTAACACCCTTCTTGTGGTCACCAATGATGTTTCTAGATGGTGACCTTTAATTCAAAGTCTCTTTCAATTCTTGCTTTACGACGGGCTTCGATATCTCTATTGCATCTTGGAGGTATCTCTTGATCATCTTGATCATTTGAGTCCCCGTCTTGACCGGAATGTTGACCTTGATCATCTTGAAGCACATCTTCAACAATGAAGGAGAGGGTTGATCTTGGTCATGACCTTGGCTAGCATCAACAATAGGAGAACTTGGTTCTTGCATAGCAACTTGGTCAACATGAGGAGGGTCTTGAACTTGTTCTTGGGGGTGCATCATTTGCTTCCATGATAGGCGCCGTTTCAACTTGTGATGAAGAGGCCTCCACTTGAATGGAGCTTGGACTTGCTTGAGGAGACTCGTAATGAATCTCAACGGGCGATGGAAACCAATGCCCATTCTTCTTATAGCATCTTGAGGCTCTTCATTATCTACATCACAAACATGAAATTGCGCCACTTGGGAGCCGTCATTCTCATCGAACCTCACATCACAAGATTCTATGACTTTCCCAACGGTTTGTCATAGACTCTATAGGTGTGAGATTCGGCACCGTACCCAACAAAAACACCCTCTAAAGCTTTAGATTCAAATTTAGACAAACGAACACTTTTGTTCTTATAGAAACACTTACAACCAAATACTCGGTAGTAGGAGACATTGGGCTTGTTGCCGGTGAGCATCTCATAAGATGTAAACTTCTTGCCAACACGAAAGAATAGCCGGTTAGATGAGTGACACGCCGTGGAGATAGCCTCGGCCCATAAGAATAGTGGAGACTTAAACTCCGCCAACATAGACCTTGCCATATCCATGAGAGTCCGGTTCTTCCTTTCGGCTACACCATTTTGTTGAGGGGTATATGCAGCGGAATATTGATGACGAATCCCCTCTTCACTAAGAAACTCATTTAAGGTGTAGTTCTTGAACTCGGAGCCATTATCACTCCTAATGACCAATATAGGGACATTGTATTGGCGTTGAACTATTGGAAAAGTCGATGACGGCTTGTTGGGTCTCATCCTTCGTCTTGAAGAAATAAACCCAAGTAAATCTTGAATAGTCATCAACAATCACCAAACAATATTTCTTCCCACCAAGACTAGGTTGAGGCACGGCACCAAAGAGATCAACATGAAGAAGTTCCAATATCCTCTTTGATGAAATGATGGTCTTGCTTGGATGGGGAGAATCATGCATCTTTCCTTCAACACAAGCCCTACAAAGACGATCTCTAGAAAAAGAAACATTGTCTTTTAGTCCAAGAATGTGGCCACCCTTGTGAAGACTTTGCAAAGTTCTCATGTTGACATGGGACAAGCGGCGATGCCACAACCATCCCACGTCGGCCTTTCCGAATAGGCATATTGCTTGAGTGTTGGTAGACCCCGAAAAGTCCACCACGAACAACTCATTTTCAACATACCCAACGAACATGACCTTTAGAGTCTTGCTCCTCAAGAGTACCACCATATCAATAGTAAAATGGACATCAAAATTCATCTTATTAAGTGCACGAACGGACATAAGATTGTAACCGAGGGACTCGACAAGCATGACATTTACAAGGGTGATATCCTTTGCAACTACCACCTTGCCGAGACCCGTTACCTCCGCTTTTGATTTATCACCATAGGAGACGGATGCTTGATTTATATTTGGTCCCAACTCCGTCATGATCTCTTTGCTTCCGGTCATATGACTAGTGCATCCACTATCAACCACCCATTTAGACCCACCGGAAGCATAGTCCTACAAGAAATCATTGCTTGGTTTTAGGTACCCATTTCTCAATGGGTCCTCTTTTGTTAGCAACAAGGGTCTTAGGAACCCAAATAGAGTAAGCAATGTAACCATCATAAGGACCAACATATTTTGCATAAACATCCCCATAGTAATCAACATAAAGAAAGTAGTTGGGATTGTTATGCCCCGCAAAGTCACTACGAGTGGTCTTGCCCCTAGTGGCATTACCATCCGCAATGGAGTCTTGGCTTGTGCGGGCTTGGCATTGGTGTTGCTCTTCTTCTTCTTTGCCTTGGCCACATAACCGAGGCCCTCCTTCCCTTTGTGTGGCTTTTGCTCAAAAATTTGAGCAACACCTTTTCTTTACCTTTAGGAATAGAGGTCTTGGCACTAGTGGCCTTGGCAAGCTCAACCTTCAACCTAGCATTTTCCTCAATAACATTTGCATGATCACAAGAGGGAGTAGAGGTGCTAGGTGAGTTAGATTTGGAAAGTTGAGTTTGAAGTTGCTCATGAGACTTGACTAGAAGAGAGTGGGTACTTTCCAAGGCCTTGTGAGCCTTGTTAAGTTTCTCCACATCCTCAAGGAGTCTAGCATTAGCAACCACAAACTCGGCTTTCTCCTTTTTAACACTTTATATTTAGCAAAGACATGATCTCTATCCTTAATGATTTTAGCAATTATTTCATCATTTTTATCATCAAGAGACTCAATTCTTTCCTCAAGAGAGGTTCTATATTCACTCTCTTCTTCAAGAGAAGCATTCAAGGATTCTATGGAAGCATTCAAGGATGCTATGGTGAGAGAATCCTCTCTCTCAATTTTTCCCTTGTCATCAAGGATTTCTTCGGCCGCATCAAGTTGTCTCAAGAGAGACTCAACAAGCCTTAGCTTCACCTTGCAAGTTAGCCATAATAGTATCGGAAGCAACAAGTTCTTTCTTAATCACAAGACTAGTTTTATCATCTATTTCATGCATAGTCTTGGGAGTAGAAGATGATACCTCGGTGACGGAAGCCATGAGGCAACGAGCGGTGTTGATGGAGAGGTTCTCATTGGGGGATTCGAAGAGAGAAGGAGGTGGAGTTGATACAATGGCCAAAGCGGCCACCTCACGAGTGGGTTCTTCTTCTTCTTCGGAATCCTCGGAAGGATACTCTTCTTGAGTCAACAACACAATTCTTGGTGCTTTCTTGAAGAATGGCTTCCTCTTGACAAAAGGCTTCTTTTGTATCATGTTTGATTCGCCCTTGAGGACAAGCCTTCCACCATTTTGCTCTCTATTCTCATAAGGACAATCCTTGATGAAGTGATGCTTGTTATGACAATTGTAGCAAGTCTTTATCCTATTAGCAAACTCCTTCTTCCCACTTGGATTGTTTGTTCGATCAAGTTGAGCCTTTGCCTTGGCCGGGTCATTCCAAAAGTCCTTGTTGCAAGAGCTATGTGACCATGGAGGGCGGTTCAAGTTCATCGGGAGGAAGGTTGTTCGGGCATGCTTCAACTTCATCATGTTCATCAAGGCACACAACCTTGGCCTTCAAAGCAAGAGAGGGACCTTGCTTCATTCCCATGGCCCTAGCACGGTTGTCTAGAGCATTCTTGGTGGCAACCTTGGAGGCTTGCATCTCTTGCATAACTTCATTGGATGTCATCTCAAGGTAGTTGAATTTTCCTTGAATGGCCTTCAAGTCAACGGGCTCGAAGGGCATGAGAGCATTCACATACTTCCTCTTGATCCAAGCATCATCCACATAGGTTGCCCCAACATTATGAAAGGCTTTGGCAAGAATTGAGTCTTCCATACATCTCTCATGGTTTCATTATCAAGCATGTAGAAACCTTCGGCCTCATTGCTCAAGCATCATATCTATTCCTCTTCATGCTTTCATTTCCAAGAATGCCACCTCAAGGCACTCCAAGCTTCTTTGGCGGTGGAGACGTTTTGAATGTGATGAAGACCACTTTCTCCAACGGCAAGTTCAATCATGTGGAGAGCGGAAGCATTGAGTTGTTTCTCGGCAACCTCTCTTCTTGTCAAGTTGTTAGGATTCACGGCCTTGTATCCCTCTTGAATGATCCTCCAAAGCTCGATAGAGGAACTGTTGATATGAGATTTCATTAAGTGTTGCCAAGTAGTAAAAGCCAATGCATTAAGTTTAGGAGGTGGACCCAAAGGGTTTATGCGAGTATGATGGATAGGTGGGTCGGGAGAGTACGCAAAGGGAACCCCATGGTACTCCGGCTTCCCACCTTCGGGAGTGGTGGTAGAGGTGGAAGATTTCTTAGGTCGGTTTTTTATCTTCAACCCCTTTCTTTTCCCTTTTCCCTCCTCGGTTTCACCGTCATGGAGGTAGCGGAGTCATCTAGTGGGGGGTCTCCTTAGGAACCTTGCCACTTGCGAGTTGTGTGATCAACTCACGCATCTCGGCAAATTTGGTATCCATGGACGATATCAAAGATGTCTCCATCGATTTGAGATCGGCCATGGATGCCGTAGTGGCTTGGTCATCCAAGGGATCACCATCACTTCGTGTCATACTTCTCTTAGGCGGTTAAGCCCAACAAGAGAGCCGAGGCTCTGATACCAATTGAAAGGATCGTATGACACCTAGAGGGGGGGGGTGAATAGGTGCTACTTCAATTTTAGTACTTTTTCAAATTAGGCTTGACACAAAAGGTAAATTCTCTAGATATGCAACTAAGGTGAATTTACCTATATGACAAGCAGCAACTAAACAAGATACACGAAGTAAAGACTATAAACAAGGATAGAAGTAACCGAAGTGAAAGCACGCGGAGACACGGATGTAATCCCGAGTTCCTCCTTTTTAGGGGAGTACGTCTCGTTGGAGAGGTGTGAGCTACCACAAAGGTCAAAACTCAACCGCCACAAAGGCGGGTGCACCTTCTTCTCCGATGAACCGCACCACAAAGGTTTGGTTCACCTTCCACTATCGGAATCCTTCAAGGCGGAATCCGGAGCCCTTACAACAACGATCCGGGGCACAACCCACAAGAGGATTGGGGGCTCCCGAACAGCTACAAATCTGTCACAAAGACAATCAAGTGAGTACAATATGAGGCTAGGTTTCCCAATGGAAATCCTAGCAAAGGGTCCCTCAAGTGAATGAGGGGGAAATGAAGAACGGCTTGGTGAAGATGTAGATCCGGGGCTTCTCCTTCAATCCTCCAAGTATCAACGAGTTTGGGTGGAGGGATTGGGAGATCTATCAAATCTTGAGCTTGCAATCAATGGTGTTCTTCAAGTGTTCAAGCTAGGGAGCCGGAGGTAGGTGGAGGGGAATAAATACCCCTCCCAGAAATCTGGCCGTTGAAGCTGTAAACAGCCCGCAGCGGTAGTACCGGGCCTCACCCGGTAGTACCGACTGACAGGGAAAAGACAGCCACTCGAAGGACTGGTCAACGCCTCCTCTAGCGCGCATCGGTAGTACCGGACCGCCTGGTCCGGTAGTACTCCCCACCCGGTAGTACCGCTCTACTACCGGGGCTACTACCGGATAAAATACGAGCGAGTCCAGGGAGCATTTGGAGATCCGGTACTGGGCCCGGTAGTTCCGCACGGCAGAACACCCGGCAGTACCGGCTGACACAATGAAGATTGCATTTCTTCCTTTTCTTGAGACAAAACCTGTGCAATATCAATTGATACAATCCTGCACACTTTTAGCACACACATTAGACATCTAAGTGTGTTGTCAACAAACATCAACACACTTTGGGAAAGGATATGCCCTTTCAACGCCGTGTGGGCTCGCTGGCAAGCAGTGGTTGCTGCTCTGCCGTGCTCTGGTGGATCCCTGACGGCGGAGACTGTGGGCCAGCGTGCGGCGGCGCGGCGCGGACGGCAGCTAGGCGCCATCTGCTCGACGCGCTCCCCGTGGTGGTTTGGGCAAGGTCTCGTGTTTTGGAGTGTTGGTCCTCTCGGGAGCAGTTGGCAATGGCTACGACATGGATGGAGGCAAGGTTGGGCAAGGTCTCGTGTTGTTGTAGTTTGTAGGTTGAGGTACCTCCTCACTTAGTTGTTGTGAGGACCTGTTGTTTGGCTGTGTTACCGCATCTTTGGATGCCGGAATCGCTGTACTCTGGACTCTGTCCTTTTCTTCTAATGCAAATGGCACACAAAGCTAATTTTTTTTTGATAGCCACCATCCTATAATTCAAATGGCTGCCATACGAAAAAGTTTTAGTGAATATAGGAGCTCCCATAAAATTTACATGTAAATAGTATGATCCAAAAAATATCCTTTGACACCCTTTTATATATTAAAATTTGATGGTAAACATAATCATGATGATTTAGCCTGTGCGACGAAGCAATTTCTGCCAATACGGCGTTCACTACTTCAATTATACGACTCTTTGTTCCTCGTGCCCATCTCTCATTTACAAACCAAAGCACTTTTCTTGGTCTATTTGAAATTTGACGCCAATTTGTTTGTTTACCATGGTCATTATTGTCATGTATTTGAACAAAACTACAAGTGTGAGTAAGACTATAATAATTAGACCGAGTGATCTCATATCGACAATCATTCATACATACATAACACGGTGTTTTTCAATCCGTCTGTGACCAAACCATCTCTATGCTACAAACCGGATTAAAAGAATGCAAATATCGAGGCTTTTGCTGCAGCAACCACGATCTAACAACGAGGCTGTAGTACCCTCAAAGCCTCTAATGTTAGTCCTGACGGACCATCAAATGAAGATATTGCCTCCTTGTTATTCTCTTATCCCTTATTCACTTGCGTGAAGCTTTCTTCTCTGGTCAACATCTCATCTCATACAAGGAACAAAGTTCAAAGTGCTACTTTCTCAAGATGGCACATCAGAGTGTGGCATACGGGATGGCAATAGACAATGATGGAAACCTCGTGCATGTCGCAATTTCAATGATCCACTGGTAATTCCTCGTGCCTTCTATTCTTATATCAAATTCACATCCTAGTGTGTGGAGGGAAAATAAATAATGCACCAAATGAGATTTCATAATTCTAAAACAAATATGTAAAATGTAGAACAAGGTATTCCTCTTTTGCTTAGGGAAGCCTTCCACTTATAAAGATGTGGGTGGTAGCACATGAAGTCATGGGTCCTTTCGTAGGTTTAATAGCTTTACATCCCTTTAATATGAGTTTTGTCCTTCTATAGGTCATAGACTACGAGAACTTAAAATAAAAGAAAAAGAAAAAATTACATAGCCTTTTTAGTTTTTTAGAAGGTAGAACTTCATTGGTCTTTTGACCATGTCAAATCAATGCACGTAGATAAGACCCAACTTATGTCCTTACAAAGCCCATCAGAAATAAAGCCTAACAACTAACATTTTTTGTGGGGTAAAAAAAGGAAACATCGCCTATTCTAATTAGGACAACGACCAAAGTGTGAATCTTCAAAGTAAACAGATACGATGTTGCACAAGCCTAGATTGATAAACACGGCTGATGTGGATACAGTCAGGATAGCGATTTAAGAACAATACAAACAAGTAGTAATATAGAATGTAAGTGAGATATAACCTACTTTTTTCCCGAAGTTCAATCTACTGGCCTAGATCTATGACTTCGTTTGGAGAGGCTATGCACGCATGCACGCATACTGGCCTAGATCTATGACTTCGTTTTAGCAATCGTATTTTGCAGAAAATCAACGAGAACCTTCGGATATCCGATGGATGCCACGACAAACCCACATGATGGATGCTCGAACATCTTACCCATATCTATATAGGAGTGCCAATTTCCAAGAGTAACCATTAGATATCCGTCGGCTTGAAGGTTCCAGGAGTGCCAATAGCGTTCTTTTAGCACTTCTGTCACGCTATCATTATTGGTCTTTTCAGTTGCAGCGGCCTTATTTAGTACAAAATCGTATAGTGCCTTCTGATTCCGGTTGTTTCTCTCCAAGGCTCTATTTGCAGCCCCCAGACCATCGTGGTACTTCCTAATAGTGGTCAATTGAGCAGATGTCTGTCATTCATGTTGTTAAATGTTTTGGTTGTGCCACTGATTTCAAATGTTTGCACGTCACGACACCATACACTGATGGTTCTACCCAAGAATCATCAACTCCAAGCGACATCATGTTTTTTCAGATTGAAGAACTACACTCAATATAAGCTCTACTTCATGTTCAAGTCAACTTAACGCAAACCATATTCTCTCAACATAAGTTATACTGCCGCAACGAGTTTTCCTTCACGTTCAAGCTTGACCTAACATAAACTCTACTGCTACACCCAGTTTTATTTCATGTGCGGAGGGCGGGTGGCTGGCCACGACATCGCTTCTAGCAGGTCTAGCCTTCACGCGCCAAGGTCTTGCTGGTGCAGCTGGCTGCCCCATTTCACTCACGCTCGAACGTGTCGAGCCAGGTTGGTTCAGGGTGAAAAAAAAAGGAGAAAAGAAGGGATAGAAAAGATAGGAAAATAAAGAAGGGTGGAGTCTAACGACCGTCTCGTCTACCTTTAACGTTAGTGTGCGCCACATCATCCTGACAACGGGCCCAACTGATCTGAAACAACGTTAATCTGGCTAAACCGGACGATCAGTGCTTTCTGTCACGTTGTCAACCAATGCCGGTGGCAACTCGTGACAACAATGATACCCGATGGTTTTCTAATTCTTAGCCTTAAATTGTGGTGATTTTTTGTAATTTTCTCTGATCATTTATACTGCTTCAGCTGTAGCCACGCACACGGCGACATGACCATGTGGCCACCTCGCCTTGCATAGTCACATCAAGCAAAACACTTAAAACCTCGTTCCCTTCCAAATCCGTGACACATCCCCACGCCACGGCTCCTACATTTGGTAGCAATCAAGATCATTCCCTGTCTATCGCCTGGATTGCACTCGTACTAAACAAAACAAAACAAAACAGCATTTGTTTGGCATAAACCGGAATCACTTGTCCCTATCCAAGAGCAAGCAAAAGCCATGGGGCTTTTTGGACGGGAACAAAACGGAACATACCACCAACCGGGATCACAAGATACCCGCCGCGCCATTATTGTAGTAACATCAACTCCTCCTCAAAGGCAAAGCACGCCTCATCCGAGACAAAGAAATGATGTGCACACGCATCCGAGACAGGATCGCCATGGGAGTTTATTCAGACCCCCAAATCAAGCAAATTCCATGTGACCTTTTCACCAGATGGCTGCAAACATCACACACACAGCAGGATCCGGTAGTGATGAGTGAGCTACAGCTCGTAGCTGGCAGTGAAGTGGAGTGGAGCAGCAAGGAGTGTGAGCTTGGACCAAGTGCTGACTTTTCCCCTTGAAGAAGTACTACCATGGACTGTGTTTGAGCACTCGCCACCAGGCCGAAATATCAGTCCAACAGAACGATCTGGCTGCCATGCCACTGCTCAGGATTCATGGATACACACTGTCTATAGCATCCAAAGATTCACAGATCCCAATTAAAAACACAGTGGCAACCGATCATCAGCAGACGAGCTAGTACTCAGATGATTGATCATAAGCTCTTCTTACATCGCAATGTTACTGCACACTACTTACTCAACTACTAATACTAACCAGTAACATCACAGCCAGGCAAGAACAGAGCTGACAACAGGAAGAAGGAACATCATCCATTATTAACTCGCTTCTAAACAACTAATTAGCCGGGAAAACTACAACGCATAGAACCAGGAAAAAAGGGGTGGCTACTACTCGCGGATCATGCAGATCACCCTCGCTCTCTTCTCTTCTCATCTGATGCCGCTTCTTTCGATCTTCAGTCTTTGCTGCGCCCTGGATCGGCAGGAAGGAGCAGGGGGCTCAGGAGGCGTAGATGACGCCGGAGGAGAGGGCCATGAGGAGGATGGCGGCCTTCTCCTCCTCGCCGAGGCGCCTCCTGCGCCGCATCCGCCGCCGCTGCTTCAGCACCACCTCCTTGCCGAACCCCACCATGCGCAGCTCCACCGTCACCTCCTCCCGCCCCACGCGCTTGCTCTTCTTCTTCCTCGGCGGCTGCTCCCCTTCTTCGCCGGCGTCGTTGTCCGCGCACGAACCCGCCGCCGCAGACGCAGTTGGCTCCCGTCTCTTGGGCCCGTCCAGCCCGAGCGCCTCCCTCCGCTTCTTCCGGTACCGGATCCCGCACGCGTTGCACAGCGACTGCACCAACACGACAAGACAAAAAAACCAGATCGGTCAGATCAGCCGGCCAGGAAACGCACAGATCGGGGACGCCCGGAGCCAGCCGTGGCTCCTGGAGCGAAAAAACAAGCAGATCTGACGTCGCCGCGTGCGCGGACGCTCACCTTGGGACCGAAGGGCCCGCCGCGCCAGAGCGGCGTCTTGGTGGCGTAGCAGTCGGTGCAGGCCTTGGGCTCCCAGGAGGCCGTGCGCCCGTCCGGATCCAGCGATCCGCTACCCTGCGAAACAGACCGAGAGGCGAAAAACGTCAGTAAGAGGCCAAAACACCCACCGGAACCACAGATCGAGCTCGGATCGGAGCTCACCTTCTCGACGGAGGAGTCCATGTTCGGCGCCAGGACAGGCGGATCTACCCACGCACCGCGGATCGGAGCTCGCTTTCCCGCCTCCTGATAGCACCGGGTCCCGATCCGCGCCGCGGATCGGGTGGGGTTTAGGGGTTTGGACGAACTCCACCGATCCGCCGCAGATCTCCGCTCCCGGGACGATCCGGCCGCCGCCTACGCCGACTACTACCACTAGAGCGCCGCTCGCTCGGTCGATCGATCTCTCGGCACCGGAAGAGCAGGGGTTTGGAGCGGCGGCGGGAGGGTGGAGGCGGAGCGAGAGGATGAAGATGGGGGAGGGGCAGGGGGGAGAGATAAGGGGCAGGGATTTGGATTTGGATCTCGAAAATGGGGGGACGCTGTGGAGGGAAACGGAAAAGCGTGGAGGGAAAAGAGCTGCCGGCGGGGTGAAATTGGGGCCGTATTTGTCCGTGATCCTGATCGGCGGCCGGCGGCGTGTGTGTTTTTTGTTTTGTCGAGTGGAGTGGAGTGTGTCTCTACGGCTACGGATGGTTTGGGGCTTTTCGATGTTTCAGGATTTAGGAAGGTTTTAGAACGAGGTTGGATGATGGGGCACGTGTGTTTGTGCTTTGGGCTAACGGTAATCTGTGATGTCATCCGTCTAAACCTTTTCGTATTTTTGCTGGGTAGAATTTGTATAAAAATTTGGGTGGGTATATACGGGCGGATAGCGTATAATCTTCATATACCATGCTCCATGAATGATTGATCCACTAAACAAACACAAATCGACCGCATTTCTTGCTATTACTTCGATTTGAATCGAACACCAGATGTATCGTATTTGTAGATTAATCGCGTCAAAATTCATTTTCCATATATTGCTTTTTTTTAACGTCTTGCATTTTGTCGTTGGCATCGCATTCACCTAGAACAGGGCCATGGCCCACCCAGACAAGCAGGAAAATGAATTATTTAGCCTATGGATTGGTAAAAGCCAACCTAATATCTTTGTGATGTAGCTCCGCCTACCCGGACGCGTGAGAGTGGCAACTATTACCTAAATGTCTTGGTTTTACCCGCGCGCACGCAGTATATCTAAAGTTAACAAACCGTGTGTGTTTGCGGCAAATATATCATCACATCGCGTGGACCCTTTGCTTAATTGGTAGTTGAATTCACTTCGATAATGCTGCATTTCTAGCATTTTGCTTGGTATTCCAGTTCGCTTTACAGCTGGGTCATAACTCTTTTTAGTACGACGTTTATCAAATATATTGAAGTGAGACCAAGGACCCAACCGGAATTTTATATGTAGGTGACTTGTAAAAGAAACTCAGACGAATTCAACGTACAACTTTGAGTCAACATGGAAGATTGGACTTCCTCGCATATTTGCTCCAAATCCGTTCGAATACGCGCCCTATAGCTTATTTGCTCCTAATCGAAAACTACTCCATATGTATGTCTCTTATAGACATAGCATCCTTGTTTTAATCAGGACCCTTATGTTTCTCTCCACTCTCGATCCTTCTTGAAAACTCCCGAGCTGCCCCGACTCCTCCCCTCCTCTTCGTTGGCGGCGCTTGTCGCCCAGCGACGGAGGGAGGCGCTCATAGCCCACGCCATGTTGCATGCGGGTAAAAAAAAAATTCCACTAGAAGCTTGTTTCGAATACAAATTAATACGTTTATTATTTCGGTCGCACATAGCCCACGCCATGTTACTTATAGACTGAGGCAGTAAAAAATTAATATATACTCGAGTACAAATTGTTTGACAACGGTAGCAATCTAATCTAACCGTTAAAAGTGAGTACGTTGGAGTTGAGAAAAAAAATCCACTCAACTTCTTCTTGTGCTCCAAGGCAGCTGCCAGTGGCACGTCAAATCGGCTCCAACAGCAACAGCGCCAGGCTAGCGGTAGCATAGGCCTCTACCACTCCCTCTACGAGGAGGGAGCAGAGAAATTCCACCATCCCGCGTACGTATCCCGATTCCCGAGGCGGCGGCGCCCTCAGGTTTCCGCTTCTTCCCTGCAGCGACCAGACCAGCCGAGCAGACCAGACCGGTGCGCGGTCCGGATCACGCGACCGCGGACACCCCACGGCCACACGCACACGCGCGGTCCGCACCGGATCCGACGCCGACACAAGCGCCCAAAACGAGGAGCCTTCTTATCCGCTACGTGGCCCGGCGCACCACACACCGCGACCCTCCACCGCGCGCGGCCCCACCCGTCCAGCCGCTGCTCGCTGTTCCCTGTTCCGTTGGGGCGCGCGCCGGCGGGAAAAGGGAAAATAACGGTCCCAGCCTTCCCGCGCTGCTACAGTTCTCCCGCTCCCTGAACTGAAATGACCGTGTTGCCCTCATATGCTTTGACCTGTCAGACGGCGCCATCCAGGCCAGGCCTAACGGACCTGGACTTCTAGAAGACCCAACAGGCCCGGGCCCAATAACAGCAACGTTTACCTGCCGCGTGATTACGGGCCGGCAACTACTATGTTGATGGGCCGGGAAGTGCGGCAAGCCCATTTGCCCCGGAGCAATGCTGGGGACGTATAAACCCTAGAACCATGTCGGGCCTCCCCCCACCACCGCTTCCAGTAAACCCCTTCCTCGAATCCCTCCGGTCGCCGACACCACCACCCCTCGCCATGGCCGGCGGCGGCGACGTCCAGGGCACCAACAAGCGGAAGCGCGATGCCGGGGGGAAGCCCTCCAAGCCCGCGGGGAAGGGCGGCGGCGGCGGATACGAGAGGCCTCAGCCGGTCACCGCGAGAGACAAGCGCGTCGCTGCCAAGGTACTAATACCGGGGGTCGCTTGTTTTCTTTTGAGATAGTCAGAGTTCATACGGGCGTTGGTCGTGTTTGAGCTGAGACTGAAGAGTGGTTTGGACTGTGCGGCAGGAAATGTCCGAGTCCAGGAAGATGAAGAGGAAGGCCAACTACAACCTCGAGAAGGTACGCAATTCTCGGTTCTGCTTCGATCGATTTGGACGCGCGACTCAGATACTCCTGGTTCCGGGGTTTTCAGCATGTTTACCCTAGTAATTCTTGTATGTTGCAACCGTACGTGGAGATGGCACTAGTTGCACATCGATTAGCAGTACAAATCAAATAATGCCTGTATTAGTGAGTGGATAGCAGAAACGAGACCTCCATGTATTTAGTATTCACATCTTCTGGCTTGTTAGCTTTGGAGTTGAATTCAGCATTACTTGCAATGACAGATGATGATCATCTTGTGTTCAACCTGAATCTCAAGTTGTTAGCGAAGCCTTTGGTCCCGGTGGACAGTGCCAAGTTACTGCTTGAACCGCCACATTTGTGTACGATGATTCAGTACCATATTCTGGCCAAATCTAATCTGGTTATGCTTGGTACACATGAATGAATATTCTTAGGAACTTACACTACTGTATAAAATTGATTAATAGTACAATAATGCCTGCAGTAGTGTATACCAGAATTTAGACCTCTTTGTATGTACTTACTCCCTCCGTATCGTAATATAAGATGTTGTAGGTATTCCACTACGGACAACATACTGATGTATATAGACATATGTTAGTGTGTACACCTACTTATTTTGCTCCGTATGTAGTCCTTTGTTACAATAGCTAAAACGTGTTATATAATGGTATGGAGGGAGTACATCTTCTGTCTTTTTAGTTTTGCTGTTGAATTTCACATTACATGAAAAGACAGATGATGATCATGTGTTAAACCTGAATTTAATTTTGATAGCCAAGCCTTTGATCCAAGTAGACAGTACCAATGCCTGCTTCTAATTTGGTTTGCTTGGTACACCTCAATATTCACAGGAACTAACAGTACTGTGGGAGAAGATGAGATGCCGCGATGTGAGCAAGGAGAATAGATCCAAGTAAGTGCCGCTGTCCAAGTCTTGTGAGCTGTTACACTCATGTTCAAGTTCTTACCTCGACGAGTTTATGGTCTGTACAGGCTAGTAACTGAGGCTGTCCGTAAAATGGACGGGAAGTATATGGAGATTGCTGGAAACCATGTAACAGCACGCGTTCTTCAAGTAAGTTGAGCATATATGCTGTTTATGAAAGTGTTGCTAACTTGCTATGGTGCTTTGGTACTTTGTTCTGACTGCAACTATTTGTTTCCTGCAGACATGCGTGAAGTGGTGTTCACAGCCAGAGAGGGATGCTATATTTGTTGCCTTGCAGCCACATTTGCTTACTCTTTCTCGCCAGAAATACGCTGTTTTCCTCGTAAAGAAGCTCGTAAAACTTGGTAAATTTTGCAATGGTTTACTCCAAAACTCGTATGCAGCTTAGATGAGGGAATGTTGCTTGATTCTTTGATAATCCTTGGCTTTACTAACATATATCTCTTGTTTGTGACTGCAGCCACTAAAAAACAGTTTGCCTGGTTCATTTCTTCCCTTCATGGTAAAGTTGCTAAGCTTCTTCGTCATGTAATTGGAGCGGCAGGTACGTGTTGCTATGTGTTGCTGTCATAAATTTTAGGAAAATCGCCATGTATAGTAGTAGCAGAAGTTAATTGTTCCGTACCATTGCATGCATGTGTTTCTATTTTGTATACAAATAATGATGGTAAATTGGTAATCTCACTGAGCTGTAATCTTTCTTTCAGTTGTTGACTGCGCATTTCAGCGGGCAACACCACCTCAGAGAAGAAGTTTGTTGTTGGAATTGTACTCTACTGAGCTTCAGCTATTCAAGGGCCTGACCGATCAAAAATCATACAGGTTAGCACACTAAAATGTCTTCTCAGATACCCGCTTTCAAGTTTCCCCTTAACTTTCACCTAATATGTAGAAATTTTTAAAGTGCAACATCCTAAAATTCAACATTCTTTTTCAGTTTGTTAGAAACAATTTCCAAGCTTGGATTACAGAAATCATCTGTCCGGCAGTATATGACTACTGTTATCCAGCCAATTTTGGAGAAAGGCATCGTTGAGTATTCCATAGTACACACAGTCATATTGGAGTACTTAACAATTGCTGATAAGGTAAAATGTTCTTTTTTGATGTGTTTGGCCTATCTTTACAACAAAGCCCCCTTTTTCTTTGGTGAACTTTCTTTTTCAGCTTATCGCACTATCTAATGTATTTCTGTTTTTCGTAGACATCTGCTGTGGACGTTATTCGTCAATTAATTCCCCATCTTACTCAAGGGTCATCTGTCGTAGATGGAGATGAATTACCAGGTGTCCCTGAAGTACCAACAAAAACAAAAGCTAAGAAGAAGAAAACTTCAGAACCACTTCTCATTCGGATCATGCAGACAAGGGAAGGATTAAAGTTAGGGCTTGCTTGCCTCAAGCATGGCAGTGCCAAAGTATGTTTTCAGTTTTCCCTTTCAAATTTCGTATTGTATATTAAATATAATTTTCTGACCAATCAGCGAATCACTTGCTTTAACTTGTCCACTCATCTGTGTATTAGAATTTGAAAACTTTTGTAGATTTGGGACAAAGAATAATGCGAATTGAACTTTCATTAATTACTGCCACATGCTGCATATTTATTACTCATTAGCATTTTTTTCCTTCCCGCTTTTTCCCGGTGTAAATGTGGCTATTTAACATGGTAATGCGCTTCAGGATAGGAAGAAGATTATCAAAAGCTTGAAGGGGCACCTTATGAAGCTTGCTCTCAGTGATTATGGATGCCTTGTAAGTGATGTCTCCATATGCAACTTAAAATTGTTTTGTGTTTCCAACTGATTTACCGTCCCCTGTACTAACATGTCTCTTTGCTCCAGTTCCTTGTTTGTCTTCTCTCCATTGTCGATGACACAAAACTTGTTACTAAGGTTAGCTGCCACCAATCGTTTACTTAAAGCGAGTTTTATGCTGCCATAGCAAGCAAGCTGAAGCAGCAATCAATGCTTATATGTTTCCTTCAATTTTTGTAGAGTGTAATTCAAGAGCTGACGAAGCAGTTAAAGCAACTCGTATTTGACAAGGTAAAAAAAGAGAGTACCTAGCTTCTGATATGTTTTTAATTAAATGAACATGAGACTATTTATGATGAAGCTCTTTGCTTGAACAGAATGGTAGACGCCCATTGCTACAGCTACTTCACCCACTTTGCTCACGCTATCTAACTCCAACTGATTTGGCTTGTCTGAATTACAGCGTGCATTCCATTGTTTCAAAGGCAAGTTAGCTACTCTGTTAGCTGTTAAGTACTTAGAAGAGAAAATGTGCTAAAAGTTTGCTCTTTTTGGTGCAGGATGAGGCATCGGAAAGTGCTACTGCTAATTTGGAGAGTAAGTTGGATGCTGTAGCTGACAATGAAGATGGGGGTTCAGATGACAAAGAACATGGGAGTTCAAAAGACACACTGTTCGCATGTGACAGCAAGAAGGACCCGTTTCAGCGGCGACATGAATTGTTGGTGAAAAGCGACCTTGCTGAGGTGATTCTCGTAATTTGTATTTGGCCTTTTTTTTGTTCTACTCAACAGCAGTTCTATTGAAGCATGTACTTTTCGCCTCAAGAGAACTACATTTGTTATTGCTGCAATAGTGCTAATATATGATTTAAGGGTGACCATTTGTCGCAAAACCCTTAGTCACAACATGACTGGACTCCCATTAGTCACAAAGCCCCTAATCTTATCATATACAACATTCAGTGACTCGTCAAACCTTCCTATAGGAAGGAAGACAAAATTCGGGCAGTGGGAAGTATCTTGTGTACAAGGTTTTTTAGTTGCCGAGTCAAGTTGAGTCGCCAGCCCTATGGCTCGGCGATTAGTCCATGAAAGTCGCTGTATAGTCACTGCTTAGTCGTGAGTCACCCTGATTTCTACAAAACGACTTGGCGATTAGTCGGTGACTAAGCAGCTACTCAAAAACCATGCTTGGGTAGTATACACATGCACCACACAATCATAAGATGTGTTTTCATTACTCATTAGCAGGTTTTACTGTATTATCTAGCCTACAGACTTATCTGTGCCTGATTAGTTGCAGACAAAGTTTCTGCATGAGGACCTTGTTCTGTGGTTACAGTTATTTGAATATAAACTTTAGGTGTTGTACTGGTAGGTTCAATGTACTTACATGTTACAACTTATAAGTGATAACACTAAGTGCAACACTGAATGGGAGATTATGTATTGGAGGTTTACCTCCTTGTTCCTGACAGGCTTTAGAGGATATAATGTTGGTGTTCTTTTTGTTTGCAGGCTCTCATCCATACTTGCGTTGAAAATGTTGGAGAGTTACTCCGGACAAACTTTGGCAAAGATGTATTGTATGAGGTACTCTCCTTAGTCTTTGCTCGCCTTCTATAGTCAGTATCTTGGCATAATATTGAGTCATCTATGATAGTTCTTCATGAAAAAAAAAACTTCGAAATATGTTCACATGTACATGACCATTTGCTCAACTTCTGTTTTTTCTCCACAAGAGACAAACATAGTAGAGCTTCATGTCAAAAGATAGTTCCTAAGTTTTATTCTCCGATGTGGAGAAATCCTATCAGTTGAGGGAACCTTTCTCTGGGGGTTTGTGTGTTAGTCCTTAACGAGCGTCATCATTGTACATATTTTTGCTAAACTAGAGGTGCTGCAGTTATGCTGACTGAGATTCTGTGTTGCGATCTTCCAAGGTTGCTGTTGGTGGGAAAGATAATGTTTTGGAGGACATCACTGAACAGACCCACCTACTCCATGATGCAATAGCTTCTGATGCAGCGCGGCCGAAGACGGAGGACACTGAACATGCCCTTGAAAACTTCTATTCCAGCCGTATAATCAGAAGAATGATACTTGATTCCCCTGCATTTGCTGCTACCCTCTGGAAAAAAGCTATCAAAGGGAAGTGCAAGTCATATGCTGATGGATACAGGTACCTCAAATCTACTCCTTGAGACAACAGTTATTTAAAAGCCGATTGACCTTGTTCTGTTCCATCAATTTTGTGAACCATGCGATGAATAGAATTTCAAAGTTCGCCTACTACATGCGCTCCTTAATATGCTTGGCCTATGTCTGATGAGTTTTATTTCTTCTGAATGAACTTCTTGGTCAATGTAGTTCCAAGGTGGTGGCGGCATATCTGGAATCTCCAGATTCCAAGGTGAAGGATCTTGCGAAATCCGAGCTGCAGCCGCTGATCGACAGTGGCGTACTGAAAATCCCAGACCATAAAGCAGCTGAGAAGAAGTGAGCTTTGTCAGGTGTCCTTTCGCCATCACCAGCAACACCAGGAAGCAAAGGTGGCGCGTAGTAGATGAAATTTTGTCACTTGGCCTTGTTATGATATGTTAGTTTGCACCAATGACTGGGGAATGGTCCTATCACCTATGTACCCTGAAGAACAAAATCTTACCTATTTTGGTGTACATCCGTTGTACTCTGAGATACAATCTCAGTTCCATTTTTGTACTTTTTTGCTGAGCGTAGCCAGATTTATTCGTCTGGAATTTCAAATTACGAGCGGAGGAGTGAATACTTATTTTAACAGAGATGCCATTTGAGTAGTATCATTGAACAAAGACAGGTATTTTATCTCCTACAAAAGTAGATATTCGCAGGATATTTTCTTGCAATTGAAATACATTTCTTGTGCTTGTTGAGTAGCACGGTAGCTGATCTAAAACGTGGAGGAGAACCTAAACATAAATTTTCAGAGAGCTAAGTCAAAATACTATTGCTGTCAGCACATCACCAGTGACACCTCGTTCTTGCGGCGCGCTCTGGCGCTGTCCTGACCTGGTACACCGGCGACTCACAGCAGCTCCCTCCGGCGGTGGCGCCTCTACAGGTCCACCCCTGGTCCTGGTCCACGCCGAGCTCCTCCTTGAAGGACGGCCGGCACCCAGCGAACGGCGACAGCGGCGGCGGCCGGGCGTGCGGATAGTCGGGGAAGCGCTGCCGGTCGGAGGGGTCGAAGAGCGGGAAGGACTGAGCGTCGCCGGGCGACGTCGCCGTTGGCGCGCAGGCAGTCGTCAATGACCCGGCACTCGTCGCGCAGCCGGTTCTGCACCTCCCGCAGTGCCTGCGTCTGCGCCGGCGAAGGCGGCCTCCTCCCGTTCACGCCGCTGCAAGGTTTCGCGACGGAGCCATGCGTCTGCTGCCGTTGCCGCGCGGAGGGAGCCGACGAGGGCGTAGACTTCTTGTCGGTGCTGGCGCGGTGCCTGGTGGCGAGGCGGGCGTGGCAGGCGGCGCAGAAGGCCGTGGAGCGCTCCGCGTCGAAGGCTCTCCGGCGCGCCATGTCCGTCAGGCAAGCGTGCGCCTGCAATGCAATGCCATGCACGGCACGTCAATGCGCTAGCAGTAACAGTTAAATTGTGTGCCAAATTACTGTAAAATAAATAAATAGAAATTTAACTGCGCATTCAACTCTAGTTATGCGTTGGCCAATTCGAACTGGAAACTCCTGCATGTACGTACGAGATGAGATCCCACAGTAAATAGTACTCCCACAGTAAATGACAAAAAAACCACTACATTTGGGTAAATGACAAAAAAACCAGTACATTTGGGTAAAATCTAACTGGAGTAGCAGCAACCGACGCATCTAGAGTAAATGCCAAAAACCACTACATTTGGGTAAACTGTGATAAATACAGTCGTTTTAACCCAAAGCTGGTGGGCTTTTTACACACCGATGTCACAGTTTCCCCAAATCTAGTGGTTTTTTGTCATTTACTCGACCCATCTATATACATGCAGTGTTGGAGGTAACAAACAGACGGCCAAACTCTTCCCATGGGTTTCGGATCGATCGCAGCACGCATGCAACAACCTAGTGGATCATCATCATTCAATTGTGTAAACTAGCGCAGTTTGCAACAGAAAGGCAGCAACAAACGAGAAAGGCGAAGATTCGAAATGAAGCGCAAGATCATCATGAAAAGGCAGTGGCACTACTACCCAATGCGCACGCGGAGCGAGTAGATTAGAGTGAACACCCATGTTACCTCGGAGACGAGCTTGAAGGCGACCTCTGCTTTCGGATGCCGGTTCTTGTCCGGGTGCAGCTGCAGCGCTACAGAGAGATCACAAATCATAATGTGTATCAGTTTTACAGCCAGCGCACATACAGAACGCACATCATGGTCAGTTATACGCCACAGCGGTGGTGCTGATGCATACCGAGGTGGCGGTACCGCCGCTTGATGGCGTCCTCCGACGCGGCCTCGCCGATCTGCCATTCATGATGATGAATTAACAGGGGAGCGATCTAGAAAAGAACGAGCAGCTACGATGTATATCGAACGTGCGTACGTACGGCGAGGACGAGGTACCAGTCGACGAAGGGCGGGCGGCGCGGGGACCGGCGGCGGTGCGTGCAGGACGCGAATGCCGCCGACGCCGCGCACACCTCGCGTGCCACCTGAGCCTTCCCGGCCACGGTGTCCGCCATTGTCCCGAATTCGCGATCGATCAAACCGAACGCCGCTCGCTCAGGTCTCCGATCGGTCGCAGTGAGAACAGAGGAGCAGTAACCGTGGTCGTCGCTGCAGAGTACACATATATAAACCGGCGTCGGTCAGGGCAGTTTGGAGGTGTGAAGTGGGAGGAGGAAGTGGAGAGATTTTTGTGTCACTCGCCTAGTGGGGATTGGGGAAGGGAAGAGAGATCGAGGTGGGGTGGGGCGGTTCCGAGGAGGAAGAAGGAGTGGAGCCGCAAAGTCCGGGGATCGCGGATGCATGCGAGTCGCGTCGCCAGCTTCAATTTTTTTTTTGTTTCCTCTCAACAGACTAAACAAACAGAAGTGTTCGCATTTGCACCAAATATCGAGATCTACTAGACGACCAGTCTCCAAAATGCAACGATCCACAGTTTCCACTTGTAATGAACATAAACAAATATAACCACTTGGTATAAAGTTTCACCATTACAGAAAATAAAAATGATGAATCTATACTACTGGGTTTATTGATATTTTTATTTCAAGCAAGATATTTATTGATATAAAATTGTTCGTCAAACTCCACTCTCGAGTAATTGTGTCCATCTCCAAAAAGACTTACATTTCTAATCTAACAGTTCCAAATAACCCTGTACATGTGTATAATTTACTAGACTGGCATTGCAATAAGAATAGCTCTGGTATAAATTTCGGGTGGTTAGAGCATGAAGGCATGATTTTTTTTTTTTGCACAGGGGAACGGTCCCGAAGGACCGAGAGCTTCCATTAAAAGACCGCACTGGAGTTACAACTTACAGATAAGGCCACGTAAAATTTGGAAATTACAAACCAGCCCAAATATTTCACAGAAAGGACCTTAGAATAAAAAAGGTAAACGCAATCAGGCCCCGCTCCTTCTCCAGCACGATGAACTCTGAGCTCTGCGCAGCCAATCTCCACCTCGCCGGGGACGAACCACTTGGGAAGAGGAGACGGGAGCATACTGCACAGGAACTGAAGGGCCTCCGCTGCGGCAACAAGGCCTGGAGGTTGATTCATACCTTCCGATGCCGACCGAATTGGCGACATCCAAGGTGGGAGCAGCCGCCATCCGGCCATGAGAGACGACGACGAAGAAGGCGCCGCCGTGGAGAAGCTCCCCAGAGAAGCACTAGCACTCCCCTGCTGCAGATCGAAACAGCGGTAGACCAGAGCATCGGAAACCACCTCCTTCTCGTCACCAAGACGAGCAAGAAAAGCGACATCCAATCCCCCAGCGACGCTGCCCAACCTGCTGCAAAGCACGAACAATTTATTGGAGCTGTTGCCCTCGGCTTCGTGTCTCCAGAGCGTCTCCCACCATGGGAGCTCGCTACCGAGAGTCAACGCCAAGGTATGGCCACTGCTCGCCGGCAGCCGCACCAGGCAACGAAAGGGGAAGACGGCTTTATAAGCGGAGATGCCTCGGCCGAGCTCCTCTGACTGCCAAGCCCACCGGAGCAAAGCAAGCAAGAACAGCAGGTCGAGGGCGCACCAAATCCAGCCGATGGGATCCGGTGACCTACTCCAAAACGCCACACGGGGACGCAAACGAAGCCTACTATACAACCTACAGTTACTAGCACCTCTCCTCCACCATCTCCAAACGGCAGCGCCGCCGGAGAGGGCTTCGGATCGGGCAAGGGCGGGCGGAGAGCTCACAAGCAGAGAAGATAGGGAGAGAGAAAGAAAAGGGGAAAGTGAGCCCCCCAGCATGAAGGCATGATGGTCAGCGCAGAAGAAGAGAACGTATGACGTTGCTCCATGTCAAAGGGTGCAGATTGCAACTTCAGTGATCCGTTTTTAATTCCCGATGCCTCCTATACCTATACTATGAAAATAAACCCCTAGTGAGTAGAGAGGCAACAAAAATGCACGAACTGAGATTGGATATTTTTTTTATAAAGAAGTAAAATGAGGAACACATTATACTTTCTTTTGCCTAGAGAAGCATTGCTTCTTATAAAAGACTTGTGTGGTTGCATTGCATTGACACGAAATTATGGGTCCTTCGGTAGCTCAACAGCTAAAGCAATCCTTGATTATGAGATGGGTTCACCGGCGTTAATTCAGAAGCATTGAGATTTCCCGGACTTTTTCCGTTTGAAAAGAATTTTTCGCATTTGCACTGTAGTCACTTAAAACAACAAAGTAACACCTACATTGGTTTCCAATCAATTGCGACGATGCACAATTTCATGAGATAAACATTCTGAAATACTCAATAAAAACGTTGTGTAGCACTAATAACTCCGTTCGTAAAGATAAGTTTCACTGGTATGAGATATGATCAAATTTAAAGGATATAACTGTAGAGAGTGCAATGTGCATTAGTTGGAGTGATTTGAGAGCGGTGATATTAATCCAATCAAAAAATTGGTAAAAACTCTTGTGTATGCTAGTATTTTAAGGATATGTTTATGTTACCCACTGAAGTAGTAGACCGATTCCCAACTTCTTGACATATTTCTTAATGCAAAACTCCACACTTTAAATTTAAATTCGCTGGTCAAAGTTTCTAATTAGATGCTTCGTCTATTTTTAATACATTTTATTGAAATGTGATAACTACAATTCTGTAATTCAAAATAACACCATGTAAAAAAAATAATGAGAGGAACTTTCCAGTAATTTACATGAAAGTTGTACAAAAAGGGCTTTTTAATTAGGTCAGCTGTAAACAGAATCATGATGATTTGGCCTCCGAGGCGAACAAGATTTTCCGAGACGATATCTGCTGCGTCAATTATTCGACACTTTGTTCCTTGTGTTCATCTCTTATTTCTGGAACAAAACATTCTAGTTGGAATTTTATGTGCAGTAGTTTTATTTGGTCACATGATCATTACTGTCACATACTTGAGGAAACCTAAAATGAGGTAAATAAGGTTGTGTGGACGTATATTGAGTGACCGGTTCATACATCTATAAAATGGATTTTAATGATCTCTGCGACCCTGGAGTATTTCTGTCCGGCAAGCGGCAAGCCAAGATAAAAAAAAACTCGTAAATTTCGAGGTATTATAAATTACAAGCTGACATTTGACTCAAGCCTACCATATTCACCGATCATTCGACACTTTTGTACATCAAATACATCAGTGACGCTCCTTGTGATCCACCAAGTGAACACGATGCCTCCTTTCTGTCCTGTGCTCTTTACCTATACTCACTAGACAGGACAATTCGCCTTCGATCACCATTCTATCCTAGCCATATAAAAATATATTTCGCCACTGGTTCCTTGAGATATCGTGGGAGAGTGATGTACAAGGAGGCCCGAGCAAGAATGTAAGTAATAGGAATGGCATGAAATTGTGGCGGTCCAAAATTCTGAGTGCACAGTCTTGTTTCGCTGATTCATTGAGCATTCCCGATGCCTTCTATGCTCATACTATCAAATCCAAATCCACTACAATGTGGAGACACAACAAATGAGATTGCATAATTTCAAGACAGCTATACTACCTTTTCTTGTTAGGAAAGCCCTGCTTCTTATAGGGCTCGGGTGATAGCACTGACATGTAGTCATGTGTCCAAGGAAAGGCCACTAGGTAAGAATCCTTTATTATGCGTTTATTTGTGGCCTTGATCATCTAGTAGGTCAGATGCTGTGTGAGCTTTCAACAAAAGATGAAATTTTCAAACCTTCTATGTTTTGAAAAGGAAAAAATATACGTATTTTCCCACTATCCGTCAACATAATGTACTATCCAACACACAGTTATTATTACAACTTTAATGAAAAATAAACCTCAATGGCTGGCTATCCATCCTTGATAAATTAACAGGCTACGTAGAACAAACATCACCTACTTTCATCTCGGCAAAAAAGACATCGACTAAGCTAATTGAGCCGTGCATGCATGTGATCCGCGTGGGACAACATTCAACATTGTCTCTTTGGCGCTATTACCTAGCAAAACGTAAATCAGTCAAGGACTTATTTCCCCTAGCAAGGCCACATGTGTCATCTCTCCACATGCCTCATTTACCAATGCAAATTTGTCAACTAGTATAGTGTTCTGAATACTTTCTTGATATTCTTTAATCAAGGAAGATACATTTTGACAGAAAATTGGTCCTCAAACTCAACTCCCGAAGGAGTGTCCATGTCCATAAAGACTTAGATGTCTAATCGAATAGTTCTAAATAATCCTATACATAGGAATAGTTTAGAAGATTAGTCTTGAATCAAGTAGGGCACCCGTAGATAATTTGGCCGGTTGGAACACGAGGCCATGATGGAAAGCGGAGAATAAGAGGACACAACTGAAACAAATGACGTCCTTCATGTCCAAAAAGGGCACAATACCCGGTTATCCTTTTGTAGTTCCAGATGCCTTCCATACCCATTCTATAGAAATGAAGTTCCAAGTGTTTGAAGACACAATAAAAATGCGCGAAATGGGATTGAATTATTATTTGATAAAAAGTAAAATGAGGAGCATACTATTCATGTTTTATTTGAGAGAAGTGTCGCTTCTTATAAAGGACTTGGGTGATAGCATTGACGCGAAAGTTATGGGTCCTTAGATAGGTCAATAGCTAAAGAAACCCTTGATTATGAGCTTGGTACACCGTTGGTAGGTCAGAAGCATTGAAATTCCCGAGCTTTATTTTTTAAAGAAAAAACGCATTTGCACCAGAAATTAAGGTCCAAAGCCATCGCATCTAGTTCCTAAGACAACATTTTTTAACAGTTCAAAACATCAAAGCGCCCATTCATGGATTTCCAACCAAGTATATGATGACACACAATCCCATGAGACAAACATTATGAATTATTACTAATAAAAGCATTGCAAAGAACTAACCCTTCTACTAGTACTCAATAAAATATTATGATGAAATTTTAAATTATTGGGTCCATTTCTATTTTTTTTAAAGAATACGGTAGGGGCTGCATCGCTAACACACAACAATGTGTCATGGATTAAATTAATCGGGAAGGTGGCGTATGTGGATGCGCACCGAGGTGGCGGTACCGCCGCTTGATGGCGTCCTCTGATGCGGCCTCGCCGATATGCGATGCATGCACCGATTTCCGACAAGGAATTAGACGCCGAAAAACAGTCAGAAAGAGGAATAGGAGGGAGATGCGTGGGTACGTACGGCGCGGACGAGGTACCAGTCGACGAAGTGCGGGCGGTGCGTGGACCGGCGGCGGTGCGGGCTGGACGCGAAGGCCGCCGACAACACGCACACGACGCGTGCCACTTGCCCCTTCCCGGTGGCCGCGTCCGCCATTGATCACCTGGAGGCCGATCCGATCGAACCGAACACCGCTCGCTCGCTCAGGTCTCCGATCGGTCGCAGTGAAAACAGAGGAGCAGTATTCCTGGTCGTCGCTGCCGAGTGCACATTTAGGGCGCGTTTGGCAGGCCCGCCAGCTGCAACCGCGATTGGTTGCCTGCATGACCTCAAGGCCTAGGCCAGCGTGCCCATTAAAGCAGTGCCGCATCGAGCGTGCCCAGCCAGCCCCGCCAGCTGCAAAACTCAGCCCTCTTCGTGCAAACTCACGCCTGACGGTGGCTTCTCCTCACCATTCTTGTGCTTAATCCTTCTTCCTTTCAACTAGTGCTACAGTGCTCGAATCAAAATAAGCTCTACACGAAAATGATGCGCGTTGATGATGTGGTTCCATTCTGACAATCGGTTCCGACTTTTGTTAATTGTTAATTTCTAATTTTGTATTGATGTTTGAAGCTTTTTTTGACGAATTTCGCCAAATTAATCGCACACGCTCTACCGTTTGAAATTTCCTTTTAGGAGTAGCATCATCTCGTCATTTTACACAACTCTTGTGTTGTAAGTTTTTCGTTTCCGTGAATGTAGATGAATAGATCTTGTGCTGTATGTACGCGTATTTAGACTGTTCTTGTTGTACGTCTCTTCTTCAACCTCCGTATGGTTGTGATGGCGTTTATGGTGTGTTTGCGATGCTCCGCCGCAATCTTCGCCGCCGCCTCACACTCTGTCATCGGCGTCCAGCTCCGCCGCCGCCATGTCGCGCCGTCGTCCGACGAGCTACGCCGCCGCCATGTCATCGCCGTCGACCTCCGCCGCCGCCATGCCGCGCCGTCGTTGCTCAATTGATATGTCGCGTACAGTTGTCCAAGCGTGGTGATGGATGGTAACTTCACCCATGTGAAAATAGGTGAGACTAACAAAGATTTGCATCCAACCAAACAAAAAGGGTTTTTTAGCCTAGCTGATGCTCTTTGATGAGAAAATTCCTTCTGTGACACTGCCTTAAAACTTTGTTCCTTATTTGACACTCCTAAATTTTTTCTTCCCTGTATGACATCTGCCCATATTTTCTTTCCTTTGGTGACACTCTAGTACATTTTCTTCACTAACGGTGTTAAAGAGAGGCGTGCAAAGACCCTTTTACCCCTAGCGTGCAAAATTTGATCTGGATTCAAAAATTAATTTTTTTGGACAGAACCTTCCCTCTTTTTGGGCGCCATATCTCAGACAATTCACATATATGTATACAAAATGCGTCAGAACAACTAACAGATGGGTGCATGTTCCCGCATACATCAGGACAAGTTCAAATGTATCACGTAATGTTAAATCCACAAATACATCACATGATCAGCACAAAAGAATGGACCCCTCGTGGCCATTTTATGAGAAATCACAGGCTGAGCCTTCTTCTACTTCTAGTGCTCATTGCCGGACTTGAAGGCTGCCATTTTTTGCTTTGTGTGCCCATTGCTGGGCTGTCGAGTGGCACCATAGGGATCTTGTCAACACACTTTTTATTTTTACTCTTGCTTGTCACCTTCACAGGAACATTTGTTTCATCGCCAGCCATAGGAAACTCGATGGAAAATGGTTCCGGTTGATTTGAGCCGGTTCTTGATCTACATTTATACATGTATAGCAGCAATAGTTTGAGCATCAATTGAAAACAAAAGCTAAACATAACATGTGAACTAATTTCAGAAACAGTACCTCTTGGGATATGTGGAACCTTCGGTCATAGGAGGGTCTTCTTTGTCATACTCTACATTTGGCGCATGATTTGCCTCATAATGCTCCTCCTCTTCCTCCTCCTCTTCTATTTCAGTCTCATCCTCTTCACTCTCATCATCACTCTCCTCCCCACTCTCATGATCAGAAACATAGTCTTTGTCATTCTCTTTATCCGAAAAAAGAACCATATCAAGAGGCTCATACAAATTCTCTTCATCAGTACCAACATGTTCATTCTCCGGTGCTGGGTTGCGAAGATAACTATCATCATCTTGTTCTATGTTGTTAGGTTGGACATCCACATCCTCGAAATACTCGGTGATAGGCTCATATGGTTCAGAGCCATCACAATATGCAATAAACATGTGCACAATCTTTGTCTTACTGTGTTTCTCAAACATATTCATCAAATCTTGGTCTGATTTTATTTCTGGCAAGGTTTTCAGATCACTGTCATAGTACTGAACATGTGCAACTTCCAAATAACGTGGCGGGTACTCCAGTTTAATTGATTCAACCAACTTTTTATAATTTGTCAAGTCAGAATCAATAGCCTTCTCAAAATAAAAACACTTGATCTCCTTTCTAGCTTTTCTTGGGTTGCCAAGCATTCTAATTTTCAGCAGATAAGTTGAATTTGGATCCATCCTATACAGAGAAAGAAACCTACGCATGAGTGCTACTGCATAATCTGCTCATCAATCTACTACTACTACATATTCGCATGACGAAGAAGAAGGAAGAAACACTCACCCTGCGCCGTGGCCAAAGCCCGCATCCGCGCCCAGCCTTGGAGAAGAGCCCGCAGCCACCCCTGGGTCACCGTCTGCAGCCCCGCCCGTGTCGCCGTCCGCCGTGCCTTGGCCGTCCGCAGCCCCGCCTGGGTCGCCGTCTGCAGCCCTGCCCGCGTCGCCGTCCGCCGTGCCGCCTAGGTAGCCGTCCGTAGGCCTGTCTGCAGCCGAGCCTGGGCCTCCGCCACCCGGAAGCAAGACGCAGCCCATGGCCGCCACGCCTTGGCTCACGCCACCGCTGCCGGAACGGGCACCAATCCGGCGCCGCCGCCGCTAGGGTTCGCTGGTTCGCTGGTTGGGTGGGGAACGGGATGAGCGAGATGGATGGGTTCGCTGGTTCCATTCGTTGTGGTTGACTTCATTCGACTCACACGAGGGTAATTTTGTCCGCCCTAAAAAAAGTTAACAGAACAGTCTAACGGAACCAACGGCAGTGTCACCAAAGGAAAGAAAAAAAGGGAAGAGGTCATACATGGAAGATTTTTTTTGGAAGTGTCAAATAAGGAACGAAGTTTTAAGGCAGTGTCACAGAAGGAATTTTCTCTTCTTTGATGCAGGCTACCAAACGACATACACAACATGGCCAGGAGGGTGGTTTTGTGAGACCTTGCACTGGCGGGGCACAAAAATCTATGCAGGCTACCAAACATGCCCATATAAACCGGCGCTAGTCAGGCAGTTTGGAGGTGTGAAGTCGGAGGAGGAAGAAGGAGTGGATCGTGGGTGCACGCGAGTCACGTCGCTAGCTTTAATCCCCCCCCCCCTCCGAAATACACGACAAACAAACAAACATAAGTGTTTGAATTGGTGCCAAATATCGAGATCTAGACTACCAGCCTCCAAAATGCGATGATCCACAGTTTCCACTTGAACTACTGGTCCCTCGATGGAAAATGTACTCCCTCCAGTTCAGTTCTTTATAGGGCATGCACCTATGCTTAGGTCATCAATTTGACCAACATAATACAAAGTATATATTACAAAAAAAATACATTACAAAGTTCTGATGTTCTATTTTCGCATGATATAATTTTTGTGTTATATAATTTATATTACATAGGTAAAATTATCGACCTAGGTATACACGCTTGACTTGTAAACTGAAATGTAGGGAGTACATCGTTTCTGAGTTTATTTGGATCGGACAGACATTGGTATTAAGTTTCACCATTATAGAAAATAAAAACAATGAATTTTGTACTACGATGATTCCAAGCAACATATTTATTACTAATATTGTTCATCAAACTCCAATCTCGAGTAATTGTGCCCATCTCACGAAAGACTTATATTTTTAATTCTAATCGGCCAATAGTTTCAAATAACCCTGTACATAGGTATCGTTTACTAGATTAACCTTGCGACGAGAAAGAGACTTATAATTTTTTGGAGGGTTGGAGCATGAGGGCATGCATGATGGCAAGTGAAGAGGAAGAGAAGGGATAACGTTGCACCACATAGAAATGTGCACATTGCAACTTCGGTGATGTGTTTGTAATTTCCGATGTCTCCCATACCTATGCTATAAATTTAAATCTCTAATGTGCAGAGACTCAACAAAAATATGCGAAATGAGATTGGATAATTTATGAATAAAGAAGTAACACGAGGAAAACATTATTTATCTTTTCCTATAGAAGAGTTTATCCTTATAAAGGACTTGGGTGGTAGCATTGTCATGAAGTTATGGGTCCTTCGGTAGGTCAGTAGCTAAAGCAATCCTTGATCATGAGATTGGTCCACCGGCCGTTAAGTCAGAATCAATGAGATTTCCTTGACATTTTCCTGTTGAAAATCAAAAATATTTGCATTAATTTTTTGCAAAGGAAAATGAGGTCCAAAGCCACCGCACCTAGTTTCCTACTAGTAGCTTTGCACGTGCAACGCACGTCTTTAGAAAACGTGCAAATGTTATAATTTAGCTGAATGACGCCTTTTAAATACACAATAGAGAGTATATGTGGACAAGTGGTATAATGTGTCACTTACTCTTAAATCGGTAAATCTGAGCCCATGGACACCCTTGGCATGAACGCATAGGGAAACACCACATTGCAGCCATGAACTCAAGACTGGCCATTACACCTCCGATAACCTAATTCATGTTTAGACTTCAGTATTGTTCACCCGACAAGTCAAAATCCGTGATCCATTTGTTAAACTCTCAAGCGTCCAGGGAGGGGTCATGGGAGTCAGCATGAGTTTTTACATACTGTCCAAGGTAAATTTTCTTGATTGTCCGGCCATTATGATATCACCACTTTTTAAATCATGAGCTAGCTCTGAAATAAAGCTCGCTAGATCCCCTTTTTCTCTGATCATTGTTGGATTGAAAGTATGGAACAAGCATGAGGTTATTTTATTTAAGGATGTGGACAGCAAATGGTAGATAGTTATGTAACAACTAATATCGTAGTTGCACTCCACATTCAACATCACATCATTTGCTGCAACCTTACATAAACCCTCTTAAAACTTATTCCAAGAAGTAGTCTCCTAATTCTTCCCATCTATAGAACATATGACACCCAATTAGATAATTCACTATACACTCAAGGAAAAACAATAGAAGAGAAACATGGACACGTGTGAGCATGAAGAAACTGGACACATAATAAAGACCTCCAAGTCAGCAAATTTATTGTACTTGCTCCAAATTAGCAACAGTGTACAAGTAGACAAGTAAAAGGAAAAACACAATTAACTCGGAAAATTACCTCTGTATACAGAATAACAGACACAATTATAACTCTTAGGAGGAAGAAGGCTGAAAATTATGAGGTTGTGAGAAAGAAAGATATTAAATCAACAAGAAAGCTTGCAGCATTTTTTTTTGAATGTTAGCCGGAGAACTGCTAAATTCATTTATTAGAGGAAAAGGTGTAAGCTTGCAGCATCTGCATGACATTATAACAGTGGTGTTGTCCATTGGCCTCGAGGTTCCTTCTGCTCGGCCAGTGCCGATCTGACCAAGTTGGCAGTGACATTGACGAAATGTCCAGCCGCAGCCTCCCGCTCCGCAGGCATCGACATACACAATCACATGCGTCGCCACGTGATCGGTAGTAATGGTCTTTGCTGAAGATGGATCACACGAACTCTTTTGATCCCGCCATGGTATTTGGAAGTATTTCTATCTGATTTTTGATTTGTCCATGCCATCTACAACGTTAACTCTAAAAGAACAATCAAGACTTGTAAGGAAAATAGGACGCGGCGATTTGGCTCATAGGTGTGCATCTACACCTATTAGGTAATTTTTTTTTTTTCAAAATGTCAAAAAATTACAGAAAAAAATTCGAATGTACATTAGAACATTATGTGCTAGTACAAAAAATGCCGTGGAGAAAAAACTTTTTTGTGACCTTTGCAAAAAAGTGACTCGTATAAAATCATTTTGGTGCTCCGGATTTGTCTTTTTTGTACAGGTCACAAAAACTATTTTTTATTCACGTAACTTTTTATGCTAACATAAAATGTCTAAAAGTATATGCAACATTTTTACTTTTAATTTTTTGACATTTAAAAATTGTTTTTTGGGTAGTGGGTGCATCTGCACCTACTACCCGTTATGAATTTTCCAGAAAAATACCGCTACAGAGCAGAAGGATGAAAAAATCAAGAAAAAACAGAAATCATAGAAGCTAGTAAATAAGTGCTAGAAAGAAAGAGAGACACCAGTGGCCAACAAAAGAATACAAACTTGCAGAGCTTGACACAACCGATACATGATCAATCTTCATTACTGACAGTAATAAATACGGCCAACAACAATGATGGAAAATTGGAAGCGACATGGCCTTCCAACATGCTTTTAGCTATCCTCGATTTATATGCCATCCACAGGTGGCAACACGGAGAAACCAGCTCGAGCATTCTAGTATTTTTCTTTATCCTCCTGTTTTCATGAAATAATCGCTAATCAATCAACCATCAGCCTAAAGAACCAGAAGGAATTAGTAAATTCCGATTAACGTGCACCTGAGTTCCTGTAGAGGTGATCTCCTGTCATGCTGTGCTAGTGTGCTTTGGCCTCAGGAATTGACCATCGGCAGAAGAAGATAGGTTGGCCAACAGCATTAAATGGGCGGGGGCATGACCTGGACAGCAACAATTAGCATCGGCATTAGGAGAAAAATAAGTAGTTTGAAAATGATGTCCCATGTTGTTAGCTATTAGAAAAGAATCATGTGCGTCTGACATGAGTATACATCTCGGATACCCTACCATGAGGGTACCTGGTGCACGTGGCGACTAAGGACCAATAGCGAAGAGCTTATTCGAAGCCCAAGACAAGAGGTCCAAGAAGATGGAGTACTCTCCAAGATTAGTCATAGGCATTGTCGGTTAGAACTTTCCTTACGTGTAAATTAGGTCGGTTATGAACTCCCGAGACCCAGCCTTGGGGTGCCGATCTAGGGGACAAGCCATACTCGAACCACCAAATCTCTCGTGAGATCGACACACGCCGGAGCCACCTTGTAACTCATAATCTCACACGATCAATAACAGACAGGCAGGAAGTAGGGTCTTTACCTCCACCCGAGGGGCCTGAACCTGGGTAAATCTTTGCCTCTGTTTGTCAGCCGACGAAACTACCAGTACTACCACGTTCTCTCCCCATAATCTCAACCCTAGGTTCTTAACCATGGGATTTGATGAGGGTACACCTCGTCAATTGGCGCTGTCTGTGGGAAAGAATATTGCTGGACTCACGGTTCCTTCGGTTCCATCGGAAAGCGGCGACTCGCCGATCGGATCTACAAACGGCAACTCGACGGCTGCATCGACAAACCAGAACTCGCCTACCCGGGCAACATACGGCAACTCACCGACCCACTCGACAATCGGCAGCACGCCAGCTTCACCTGCAAAAATCACATCAGATCCTCTGATGGATTTCGAGCCGCACTCGCCAGAATTCCAGGAGACCTTCTCCGATCTCGAGTCAGGTTTGGATTTGACTGTTGATTCGTTCAATTTTTTCGTAAACAAGCTCGGTGTGCAGGACTTGACAGATCCACGCCAACTCACAACTCCCGCAAGCGAAGCTCCATCGGCTGCGGCTCCTTCGACTGCGGATCCATCAACCGCGTCCATAGCATCGTCGATCCTCCAATCTTGCTCGTCTGCAACAACCATCTCAACTCGAGAGCTTAACAAGCTCCAGGAGGAGCTCGAAGGTGAGGAGGCCGAATCAGCATACCGCATAAACAACCCCGAGCTCGATCTTCCACTCGAGGACAGCATCGACTGCGGGATCTCGCTCAGCGACTTCGACGAGCCCGAAACTCATATCGACAACCACGTCGACTCCGAGATCTGCACCAACAACAACCTTGACTTCGAGATTCATAACAACCTCACCGACGTCGAGATGAGCACATGCGACAAAGGCGTCGATGACGAGATCCATCCAGACGGACCACTCGACGGGCATATCGACTCTGACATGAGCCTCGATGAAGACGTCGAGTCCATGAAAGAACTCGAACACACATATTCATACCCTCGGGTGATACCCCAGCAGGTCTACGTCGCCATAGCCGTAGAATCATCAGATGCTGTGGCCAGCCGCAGGCCTACAGAATTCCCGTGCACAGTTACTATGCCGGACGGAGTCACAACTCTCATAATCACTGCTGAGATGGCAGCAAAAGCAAATAAAGTCATCAAGGAGTGCACAATGATGCCAGCTGACGCAACGCAAGAGGAGATGCTGACCTTCCAGTACTTCAACTGGCAGGAATCACTTCGACTACAGCAGGTCAGAGCAACACTCGAAGAACGCAAAAAGCAGGCTAGCTTGTCGAGTGCGCGAAGAAGATAGCTCTCCCTGAGCTCCACTGGGCGAGCAGACACAAGACCCAGATCAAGGCTGTCACACCTCTCCCCAGATGAGAGAGCGGCACTCACCCGCAACTTAGGCAACTCCTTCATGACATACGACGAAGAGGGAGTGCCAGTACCCAAAACAGTTGCGGGTGCCCTCTTTACTGCCGCAGCGTACTTAGAAGCAATCAAGCCTCCAACTGATGACCCCAATGCAAAACTGCATCGCTAGCTGATCAAATCACTCGCCCTAGCGGCGAAGGCCATACGCCAAACTCCAAGAACTCCAGGTGGGAGTCGAGACCGTGCCCTAGTCGACGCGCGTCGGGAGGAGCACAATCGCAGTGGCCGTCGCCACCACTCGAAGGAAAGAAGTAGTTCGCGTAGGCGCAGGTCGAGGAGCAGATCGCGCAGATCTTACAGTAGCGACTCATACTCTGATCGAGAGCCTAAGCCGCATGGAGCTCTGTGCTTCACTCGATGCGTCCGCGAGACACGAATGCCCAAAGGGTTCAAACTCACATCTGAGCAGCCCAAGTACACGGGTCGACAGGAACCTTCCGGGTGGCTGGAAGACTACAGGCTGGCTGTCGCGTGCCAGCGAGGCACAAACACCACAGCCATGCAATACATACGACTCATGCTCGAAGGCACAGCCCGCGACTGGCTCAAAGCTTTACCTCCATCAACATACGACTCGTGGGACCACTTCCGCGTGGACTTCATCAAAAACTTTGAGCCTCTATGTGAGCGACCAAAAACGTTCGAAGAACTGCGAGCCTGCGTTCAACGGTCAGGTGAAACGTTGAGGTCATACATCAGACAATGGACTGAGATACGCAACTCAGTCGGAGTAATCTCAGAAGATATGGCCATGGATGCTTTCATCATGGGCCTCGCCAGGCATGACTTCAAAGAAGCACTTGGTCGCAGAAAGCCAACTTCTGTGGCTAACCTCTTGATGGTAGCGACTGAGTGGGCAGATGGAGAAGATATGGCGCATACAACATGCGGGTCCTCATCCCGTGACAATCATGAAAGCGGCAGTCGAAGCCGCAGAGACTCATACAGAGACGATCGAAGGCGCAAGCGTTCAAAACGTCACTACGACGACGACAGACCCGAATTCATGGCGGCTGGGTTCTCTACACCACGCAATGACCAAGATAGAAGCGACCGGCGGTCAGAAGATCGATGAGACAGTCGAGATGATCGCCGGGACAGTCGAGATGATCGTCGGGACAGTCGAGACCGAGGCCAACGCAGTGATAGCTACAAGAGGAAGGACTGGCACAAGTCAAGATCCGGAGCACAATCCGAGCGATCATTCGAAGAAAAGATGTACGCTGATTGCAGACTCTACCTGTACAAGGGGGACGACGGAAAACTGCGCTCCAATCACTCGATGAGAAACTGCAGGGAATTCGATCAAATGGCGACTGATTACATAAACCTCAGAAAGGCAACAGCCGCAAACGCACACGTGCCTGCACCTGTGCCTCAGTCAAACAACGTGCCCGTCCTGATGGCACCACCACCACCACCACAGCCTGCAGCAGGCGGAAATCTCGCGGGTGCCATACAACCCGTACCTCGAGTGGAAGAATCTCAGTACCCTCCGCCCCAAGGGCAGATGTACATGATACAGAAAAGTCGCCCTTCCAACAGGGAGCAAAAACTTCGCACTCGACAAGTAAACATGGCGGTCATGTCACCTCCTGCTTCAGCAGAGAGGATCACCCTCCATCGGTCATTTGCCCAGGGCACTCTGCTTTGGTACTCGATGCACAAATTGGAGGCTACGCCATGTCCAAGGTCTTCATGGATGGTGGCAGCGGTATAAACATAATCTTCGTAGATACACTACGCAAAATGAACATGTCAGTCGAAAACCTGCCAAGATCTTCAAATACCTTTCACGGTATCGTTCCAGGGAAAGCAATAAGCCTAGAGGGCACCAAACAACTCGACGTAACGTTCGGGGACAAGAACCACTTCAGGACAGAATCGATTGAGTTCGAAGTTGTCGACTGGAAAACACAATACCATGCTATACTTGGACGCCCGACGTTCACTCGATTCATGGCGGTTCCACACTATGCATATCTCCAGCTAAAGATGCCTGGACCAAAAGGAGTAATCACAGTCAAGGGAAACTTTCAAAAATCTGACTCTTGCGACCGAGAGTTTAGCAAAATCTCTGAGATATTTAGCATGGAAGCAACACTCGCCGAGCTCGCGGTCTCCAACGACCGCACACTTATGCCAGAGCACAAAAAGGTGGCAGTCGACAGATCATTCAATGCCACCAACGACACAAGGTCGCATCAGGTGCACCCGACTGACCCGACCAAGACAGTCAATGTCTCGTCGAGTCTGCCTATCGCATAGGAAAGCGCGCTCGTCGAATTCCTCCGTGAGAACTGGGATATATTTGCGTGGTGTCCAGCCGACATGCCAGGTATTCCCAGGGAATTCGCCGAGCACTCTCTCCAGTTATTTCCAGATGCTAAACCAGTCAAGCAAACAATGCGCCGCATATCCGGCCCAAAAAGAACTGCAGTCGAAGCCGAAGTCGACAGACTACTCGCAGCAGGTTTCATCAGAGAAATCAAGAAATCACAATGGGTGGCCAACCCCGTACTCGTAGAAAGAAGAACACAGATATCCTTCGGATGTGCGTAGATTTCACAGCACTCAATAAATGCTGTCCAAAGGATCACTTTCCACTACCTCGAATCGACCAGATCGTCGACTCCACCGCCGGGTGCGCTCGCTTGTCCTTCCTGGATGCTTACTCGGGTTACCACCAGATAAGGATGAAGGAAGAGGATGAAGAGAAAACGGCGTTCATAACCCCACTCGGGGTCTACTGCTACACAACCATGCCTTTGGGCTCAAAACGCAGGCGCAACCTACCAGCGCATGATGCAAGATTGCCTCAAGAAGCAAATTGGGCGAAACGTCCAGGTCTACGTAGATGACATCGTCATCACCACAAGGGAAGAAAACACACTACTCGATGACTTGCGAGAGACGTTCGCAAACCTCAAACGCTTCCACATCAAGCTCAACCCGAAGAAGTGCACGTTCGGCGTGCCAGCCGGGCAACTCCTCGGGTATCTAGTCTCAGCTCGAGGAATCGAGGCAGACCCGGAGAAAATACAGGCCATCTTGACGATGCAAAGGCCTTCAAAGCTCCATGACGTGCAAAAGTTGGCGGGTCGAGTAGCAGCACTCAGTCGATTCATCAGCAAGCTAGGCGAAAAAGCACTCCCGTTCTATCGACTGATGAAGAAAGCAGACAAATTCGAGTGGACGCCAGAAGCCGAAGCAGCCTTCACGGACCTCAAGCGAGTCCTCACAAGCCCTCCAATCCTCGTCGCACCAAGGGAACACGAGCCACTGTACCTATATGTCTCTGCAACTAACAGGGTGGTGAGCACCGTACTGGTAGTCGAACGCAGGAGGAGGGACACGCCCAAAGCATACAACGTCCAGTCTATTACTTGAGTGAAGTGCTCTCCATATCAAAGCAGCGGTACCCGCACTATCAGAAGCTGGCCTACGCCGTGTTCATGTCCTCAAGGAAGCTGACGCATTACTTCTCCGAGCACCCGATCACTGTAATCAGCACCTCAGGGATCGGGGACATCCTCACAAACCCCAACGCAACTGGGCGAGTAGCAAAATGGCTCATCGAGCTAGCACCGCGAGATATCAAGTATGATTACCCGAAGGCCATCAAAGCACAAGTCTTACCTGACTTCCACACCGAGTGGATCGAAGCTCAGCTGCCAGGAGCACCAGATGTGTCCAACTCATGGACTATGTACTTTGACGGCTCAAAGAAAACGAAGGCGCAGGCGCAGGCGTCATCCTCATATCACCAAAAGGCGACAAGCTCCGCTATATCCTGCAGATGGGATTCGAGTTCCCATCCAATAACGAAGCAGAATACGAGGCCTGATCCACGGCATGAGGATGGCTAAAGCACTCGGGTGCACTCGACTGATGATCTACGGCGACTCGAATCTGGTGGTGCAGCAAACAATGAAGGCCTGCGACGCAATCGCAGATAACATGATCGCCTACCGTGACCTGTACAACCTCATGGAGGGCAGCTTCGAAGGCTGCGAGTTGCGGCACATAGGGCGTGAGAGCAATGAAGAAGCAGATAAGTTAGCCAACATTGGCGCGACCAAAGCACCAGTGCCACCTGGTGTCTTCTTCGAGCGCATCGAGCACAAATCATCAAGAAAAAGCGAGCATCCCTACATCAGCCGCACCAGCCAAGAGCAAAGCACCTAGCACAGAGGACCCGCCAGTCGAGGTACTCCTCATCGAGCCAACATGGACTCAACCTTTTCTCGCATACATACTCCGCGGCGAGGTACCCGAAGACATAACAGAGTCAAGACGCGTCACTCGACGATCTAAAGCATACACTGTCATCAACGGTGAACTATACAAGCGCAGCATATCAGGTATGTTCCAACGTTGCATAGCATTTGAAGATGGCCAAGCCATCCTTCGTGATATTCATGCAGGTACCTGCGGGCATCACGCCAGCAGTCGATCACTCGTAGCCAAAGCCTTTCGCGCAGGCTTCTACTGGCCCACAGCACTCAAAGACGCGGAGGACATAGTCAAAAGGTGCATCGGCTGCCAAAAATTCGCCACAAAGCCGCACGCACCCGCATCGGCGTTGAAGACAATACCATTGGCCTGGCCCTTCGCCCAGTGGGGGCTCGATATGGTTGGGCCACTCAAAAAATCCTCCCATGGAGGGCATACTCACCTTCTGGTGGCAGTCGACAAGTTCACCAAGTGGATTGAAGCAGTCCCTATCACAAGTTCGACTGTCACTATAACAGTCAATTTCATAAAATCCATCATATACCGCTTTGGTGTGCCAAGTAGCATCATCACTGACAACGGTACAAACTTCACGGCTGAAGAATTCCAAACTTTCTGCAAAGAGCAAGATATCACGCTCAACTATGCATCCGTGGCACACCCGCAGTCAAATGGCCAAGTCGAAAAGGCCAATGGGCTTGTGACGAGTGGAATCAAGAAGCGCCTCCTGGTCCCACTCAAAAGAGCAGCGGGTGCTTGGGTCGAAGAACTTCTATCCGTGCTATGGAGCTTACGCACAACTCCCAATGCTTCAACATAATTTACCCCGTTCTTCATGGTCTATGGCGCAGAGGCAATCCTGCCATCAGACGTAAGGTTCAATGCACCGAGAGTCGAAGCATACAACGAAGAAGATGCAGATGAAGCACTCGAAGATGCAGTCGACTTGCTCGAATAAGCACGCAACACGGCGCTAGCACGCACAGCTGTCTACCAGCAAGATCTACGCAACTATCACAGCCGTCGACTGCGTACCAGGTCCTTCGAGGTTGGCGACCTGGTACTTCGACTGAAGCAAAAGAAGGTGCATAAACTTGCTTCTCCATGGGAAGGACCCTTCATCATCACCGAGGTCATTGGTAGTGGAGCATACAGACTGAAGCACGTGAAGACAGGCGAACTCTCGCACAATCCTTGGAACGTTGCGCAGCTGCGCCGTTTTATGCTTAGATCGCTCAGTCCCACAATGTAATAGGCACATATGTCGGATGACTGCAGGTTTCAGATACGCTCTTTTCATTACCAGGGTACCTAAGGGGACTGGAAGGTTTTTAATGAGGCGGCCTGCAGCCTAACATTCATAAATGGAATATAGTCAATGATTCCTCATATTTCTCCCTGTTTACTACTCGCATAAACTAATCACACAACGTTAGCCTCACCCAAACACTCGGGGGCTGCGCTATCTCAAAACTTGAGCTTTCGCTCCTTCAAACACAATACTCCGGCTACACTCGAATATTCGGGGGCTGGATAATAATACATAAAGGAAAGAGGTGCTCAACCCCACTCAACTACTCGGGGGCTGAGCCTACGGGCATAAGTTAAAGCTGCAAATCTCACAAAATTCATAGACTCACTCGAGCACTCGGGGCTGTGTAATTTATGCTCCATATTCCAAGTGTTTTTCATAAAACCCCACTCGATACACCGGGGGCTGCATACATACAAATAAACATTACGTACAAGTGGCAAATTTGCACTCGGGGGTTGTTCCCTATACATAAATATCCTAATCTTCTGGTTCATCCTTGACTGGGAGAGCGGGGCCCATAAGTTGAGCGTTATAACACTCAACCAACACCCTCGCATGTTCGATTGTATCATCCAGATGCGATTGGGACCAGATGCGATTGGGACAAAGACGATCCAGGCACGGGTGGACGTAGTTGCAAATTCGGGCGCTGACTTCGGAGGTATGCCATCGTTGCGTTTGCCCCATCCACACAAGCTTCTGTGCGATAAAGTCCCGAATGGGACCTGCACTCCAGAAAAGCCCAAGCAAAGCGTGGATTCCTTGAGATTGCGGCCCAGTCGGGAAAAGCGTCTGGTTGATTCGACTGAAGGCAGACCTGCATAACTCAAGCAGCATAGTGCTCCGCCACACCCGATCCTGCAGAGTCGCGAGTATGCGTGCTCGGTGCTTGTCCAATCGAAAGTGCTGACGGCCAGTCGTGGGTTCGTCAGTTGCATTCTTCAACTGCTCCTCTACACGAGCTTGCTCCGCCTGGAAATCTGGAACAAAACCTGCAACAACACACGTTGGGTAAACAAAAAGGACAGACTATGAACACTTGAGACAAGAGCAGTCATGATTACACTCGAGTTGTCTGTTCACGATCTCCATCTCACTAAGCACATACTCCTCCCATTGAGTAGGTAAAGCAGGCCTCGCCGTCATCCTATCCAGCTCACTTCGGGCACTCCCCAGCTCTTGCTCCAGTTTCGCGAGTCGAGCCTTCATATAACGTATTACGGCGGCATCGTTTGCCACCTGAGCTCGAGATCGAGTAGGGGCACGATGCCGCGACGAGCTGGATAAAGTGGCGGCTGGCCGTTTCTGTTCCAAACATCATAAAGTTTCATGAGAAACTCATCACAAAGCTTAGGCGAGTAGCAACACACAGCCTTACAAGCAGGATCATAATGAGGAAATTAATTCATACAAAGGTAGCAAAAGCACATGCATACTCGCATGGTCATAAGTTTAATTACAAGACATCAAAGGCGCGGCTGCCCTACTTCTCAGACATTGACTCTGACCTAACCCTACTCGCACGAGCGGCGACCTCTGCTGCCCGGCGCTCCATGGTGGTCATAAAAATTTCAGCCAACTTTGCGGCTGCCTGGTTCACATGCTTTAGGGACACCAGCTTCCCGCTCGGCTTTTGAGGGAAATCAGACAGAGCGGCTTCGAAGTCACCCTCTATCCCATGACCTAAAAGGAATTTGAGGGTGGTCTCTGAGCCGCGTACCATCAAAGTGCGCGCAAAGCTCGTCAAAGTCGAAGTTCCCGGGCCCAGGACGTCGGCGAAGCCATCCACAGTCGAAGGAGGTTGGCTAGATGGGAACACGTCCTTGAACACGGCGCCGAGCGTGCTCGTAGACTTGGCGAGTGCATCCTTGGCTTGGGTGGAGACGACGTCCAAGTCGCCAATAGCGCGGTCAAGGGACAAATCGCCACTCGACTGGTCTACACCCAGCGGTGCGCCAACAGCTCCTGCAAAAATCAGAAAGAACACAAACTTTTACACAACCTTCAGTGCCAAAAGAAGGGGACAAAAAGTGGCAAATTCAACTTACCGCCCACGTCTCGGGCGAGGCTAGCCAAGCGCTCAGCATAATCTTTCTTGCGCATGGCAGCGGAGTTCTTGGCGTCATCCAAGGCCTTCTTCGACTCAGCGCGCTATTGGGCGAGTGCATCTTCTAGCTCTTTAACCCGGGACTCAAAAGTTGCCTTGTCACCTGAGATAGATGGCCAGATGTCATTCACAATCGACAAAACAAAGACCTACATAAGTCAAGCACACTTACGGGTGAGTTGCTCCATGATAGCACGCAGATTGTCCCTCTCCTGTTCAACCTGGACAAATGCTTTGCCTGATTCTACCAGGTTGAGCTAGAAGGGCTGCATGCACATGAAACCAGCATAAGCTACACACAAATAGTCCCAGTATGAGGACTCGACAAATGACACTTACGTGTTCAACCCAAGGCGCAGGCTCGGCAGCAGAAGTCCCAATTTGCGGGGTCGACGCACTCGCAATCTTGGCGGCCTCAGTGGTAGTGGCCGTGGCTACTGTTTTCACAACCTCAGCCGCAACTGGAGAAGCTTCTGGCTGATCTGGAGTCGAAGCACTGTCGGTTGGAGGAGTTGGAGGTCGCACAGTATCAGCACTGCGAGCGACAGAGGAAATACAACATGAGCAAGATTATCAACAAACAGAAGCTTGAATACAAAGGAGTTCAGACGCATACATGTGCTCTTCTTCCTCTTCGCTATCAAGGTTGTCAAAATTGGGACCCCCAAAACATAGCTCTCCACCCAACGGCGGAGGAGGAGCCGAGCTCAAAGGGCTCACGTCCAAAGGAGCAGCTGTGGTCATAGGAGACGAGCCTGAGTCTCCGTCATCTCTCACATCTGATTCCTTTGCGGGTGAACTCGTGGAGGAAGACGCAACTTGGGCTGCCCGACGGCGCTTGCGAGTAGGAACCTCGCTCACATCATCAGTCGTGGCAGGTTCCTTGTCCTGTGCTTCCTCTACCCCTTCCTCTTCAACCTCTTCTGTGGGAGAAGTGGTAGCCGAAGGTAGAGGCGATTCGTCCCCTTCCTTTGCTTCTACTGTCACTTCTGTTTCATAAGTTGGGCCATCTTCGGGAAGAGGAGGAAGAGTAGAGGTAGTCGAGTGGCCCTGCATACAAAATACAGCAGTCGAAAGTCACAAAGATGCACAGCAGAATAAAAAACAAGAGATCATAGACTCGATAGATTCACTAACCTCTGGCAAAGGTTTTTCAGCCCCATAAGGAGTGACAGGGCAGTCGACGTTGCAGGGCTCGCTTTGTTTTGTGCTGGTGATGGACCGCACATGTGACACCAGTTCACTCCTAGACAGCTCCTCCTTGCTCATTCGAGTGGAGTCGAGAGGATCTTCATACTGTCACATAGGGCGAGCTCGCGCGCGGAGCGGCCACACCCGCATCTTCACAAAGGTGGCAATAAGATGCACACCGGTGATGCTGTTGAGCAGTCCTCCAATTGTCTCCACCAGAGGCGCCGCTTCCGCCATTTCTTCAGTCGAAAGCTCATGGTCTCAGGCCTTCGTCCTAGCGGCTATACCAGCAGTCGAAAATGCTGTGACCCCATCCTGGTCGACGCGCACATAGAACCACCTCTTCCTCCACCCCTGCGCCGAGTTGACTGGCTTCAGGGCGAAGTAGCGGGTGTCGTTGCGTGCCTGGATCTGGAAGCCGCCAACAGGATAGGTGCGGCCGCCTCGGTTGTTGGGTCGGACCATGAAGATTGACTTCCAGAGAGCCCAGCTGGGAGAAACCCCCAAGAAGCACTCACACAAAACCATGAAACAGGCAATGTGCATAATGCCATTCGGGGTGAAATCATGGATTTGCACCCCGTATGCATACATGAGTCCACGAACGAAGTCGTGGAGACGAAATGAAAGGCCCCTAGGTAGAAACTCCGCAAAACAGACGCGCTCGTTAGCGCGAGGCTCGGGGAGTACCTCCTTGGGCGAAGGTGCGCGGACGAAGAGCTGGTCCGAGGGTGGCAGCATCCCTTCCTCGCGCAGCTTGTCCAGCTGCGCCTCCTTGATGGTGGATTTTATCCAATCACCGTTGGTCTTCTTGAGGTCGACGGTGGCCGCAGATGCGCCAGCCGCAGTCTTCTTCCCCTTCATCACCGCCGCATCGGGCGCGGCGGCAGCTGTCGAGGCAGAACGTTTGTTGCCCGCCACTTTCTTCATTGTCAACGAGCAGGCGGTGGAGCGCGCAAAGCTCTAGTGCAGGAGCAATGGAGGAAGAGCGTAAGGAAGAAGATGGAACAGGGGCGGGGCGCAGAGCAAATGGCAGGTAAAAACAATGCCAGCGTTGTTCCCCTATTTACGACAAATCAAAAGCAATCACAGCCATTCAGATCCAAATCATGTGTTACGCACGCAATCTCACCGTACACGTGGCAAACGCGGAGGGCAACCGTCGCCGGCCACTCCGCCCACTACGCACGCAAAAAGAGGAGCCATAATCACCTCTCCGGAAAAAGTGGGCCCAAGTGGTCAAATCAAGTCCAAACTGCACCGTTGTTTGGTCAGCTCTGCACAAAAGGGCCCACCTGTGTCACGTCCCATCCATTGCAGCATAACGCACGCCACGCGTGTCAGGCAGCGCAGTCGCCAAAAAACGTCATCCATGACGTCGTTGCAAGCGCTTTGATCATAAATACATTCGAGTCCGCTCAACGCATATTGGTCACTCGACTGACTTGTTTGGTTCGGGTGTGAAAAAGCAACGATAAGGCAGACTTGGTCACTCGACCGTTCATTCGACTGAGGCATATCACTCCCATCGGGAGCGTATCAAAAATTCTTCGACTGGAGATGATCAAGACAAGGATTTTGAGATTATCCTCCATTACAAGTAATACATCATAATCTCGGGGGCTACTCCCATCGGGAGCGCTATCGCGCACCCGATAGAATTACGGCAAAAAATTCTTCGATTAACATATGCAGGGTAAGAGGATTTTGAGATTATCCTCCATTGCAAAGCAATAAAGCACAATCTCGGGGGCTACTCCCATCGGGAGCGCTGTCGCGCACCCGATAGAATAACAACAAAGTGTCAGTCGACAAATATCTTGACTCAGTTAATATACAAAATCATACTCGAAACATTCCCGAGTTGCGTCCGCCGCAAATAATTCGGATGCTGCACGCATAGTGCAAAGGTAAGACCCGCCGAACTTTCGAGCAGGGCTAAGGACCGTTCCAGCAACGTCAATCCTTATACTTTCCATGTCAGCAGACATGATGAAAAATCCCGACGGACGCGTTGGGTAAAATTCAAAGTTATACTGCAAATCGACTCAGTAAGACCTCAACGGCCTAGTCGAATCTGACCAGTTTGTTCCAGATTCGAGTCCGGGGACTCGAGTTTGATTGAAAGCTAGTAAGGTTTTGCCCGAATGTGTAGTTAACCAGTCCCGATCTGTCGAGTGTACTGGGCCTGCTAAGCTATTATCCCTTGATCATCATAAGCAAAAACCACAGTCGATGAGATACTCGACATAGCCAACATGTGCTATTCATACAGGAATTCCAATTATATATACAAAATACAAAGCATATGACGTGCACTCACGAAAGAGTCCATGCCCGATTCTTCGAGTCAGACAAGTACTCGGGGGCTACTGACATGGGTATACATCTCGGGTACCCTACCATGAGGGTACCTGGTGCACGTGGCGACTAAGGCCCAATAGCGAAGAGCTTATTCAAAGCCCAAGACAAGAGGCTCAAGAAGATGGAGTACCCTCCAAGATTAGTCATAGGCATAGTCGGTTAGAACTTTCCTTATGTGTAAACTAGGTCGGTTATGAACTCCCGAGACCCAGCCTATTTAAAGGCTGGGAAGGGTGCCGATCTAGGGGACAAGCCATACTCGAACCACCAAAACTCTCGTGAGATCGACATCTCGCCAAGGCCACCTTGTAACCTCATAATCTCACACGATCAATAACAGACAGGCAGGAAGTAAGGTCTTTACCTCCACCCTGAGGGGCCTGAACCTGGGTAAATCTTTGCCTCTGCTTGTCAGCCGACGAAACTACCAGTACTATCACGTTCTCTCCCCATAATCTCAACTCTAGGTCCTTAACCATGGGATTTGATGAGGGTACACCTCGTCAGCGTCCCATAAGGGATATGCTGTCAGTATTCTAGATCAAGCGCATAACTGATGCTGATCCATGTCAGAAGCCATCATACAATGAACCATGGGTATGTTACAAGCTGTCAATATGCTTAATCATCAGACAATTAAATTAAGGGAAATGAACCATGTGTATGTCAGAAATTGACGATGTTCTTAACCTTCAGAAAACAAAATCAAGGGGAATGAACCATGGGAATATCACAAGATATCAATGGTCTCAACCTTCAGAAAATTCTGAAAAACAAGAAAGGTAGATGCTACCAACCATCAGAATTGATTTACCAACAACATTGACATGAATGTTAGCGGCATTGCAACGAACCAGCATTACTATGTTGGAACTTCGTATTTCAATTTTCAGGTCGTTAGACGCGGATCGACATTACTGACCTTGGAATCCCTTTCCGATGGATTTGGCGGAGACGTCGTCGAGGAGCGCCTGGCCCGGGTCAAAGCGGTGACGGCCACCAGCCGTGTAGGTGCCGCAGCGCCGGCGCACCCGCCTTGCCGATGTCCTAGAGCTTTGGGCGGGTGAGCTTTTCCTCGTGCACGCCGTGGTACCCGACCTGCACGGAGTCGTCCCTGTCGGTGGCGGTGGTATTCACCGGCGTCACCACGTTCCAGCCGTCCCGGAGCGGTGGAGGAGAGGAGCGGCAACGGCGACGTTTTGCGTCCCGCTCGGCGCAAGGAGAAGGGGAGGAGGAGAGGAGCCCAGGCGGCACCTTGTGCAGGGAAGGGATGACGGAAGCGGCGGCGTGGTTTGCGATCTGGTGGTTTTTTTCTTGTTGAATTGGATTAGGGATACAGAGGAGACGCTGAGCGGGGTGGGATCGAGCCGGGTACACGGAGCGCAAAAATTTCGGCAGGAAATACTCTGCCGAGGTCGACAGGTTGTATCCGAGCCGTTAATCTGATTGTTGTTTGATTAAACTAATCACTGTCGTACGATTTCTTTAAGCGGGCGCGATCTGAGGGCGCTGGTTGATCTGTGTGCGTTTTCTGGGTGCACATAAGAAAGATATTGTTCGCTCTTTTATAAGTAGTGTAGAAGAACAATATTTAGACACTTAAAACAACAAAGTACCCCCCCTCCATTGGTTTCCATCCAAATGTGACGATCCACAATTCAAAGAGATAAACATTACAAAATACCGAATAAAAAACATTGAGTAGCACTAATACATCCGATCGCAAAGATAAGTTTCACTAGTACTAGATCTGATGAATTTAAAGGATATAACTGCGGAGGGTGCATTTTGCATTAGTTGGAGTCAATTAAGCTAGTGGTATTATTAACCGAGTGACAAAAATGGTAAACCTTTGTGTTTGCTTTTTTAAGAATAAAGGAATATGTACATGCTACCCGCCGAAGTAGTAGACCGATTCCCATCTCCTATCATTTAACATAGATAAATACTCCACACTTTGTATATAAATTCGGTGGCAAAAGTTCCTATTTAGAGGCCTTGTCTAATTTTAAATACATTTTATTGAAATATGATAACCACAATCATGTAATTCAATATTACACTATGCAAACACATTCTAGTGAGAGGAACCTTGGAATAATTGACATGAAAGTTGTACAAAAGGCTTTTAATTAGGTCAGCTGCAAACGAAATCTCATTTGGCCTCCGTGGCTAACAAGATTTTCCTGGACGATGTTCGCTACGTCAATTATTCGACTCTTTGTTCCTTTTGTTCATCTGAATCATCTCTTATTTCTGGAACAAAACATTCTTGTTGGAATTTTATGTGTAGCAATTTATTTGTTCACATGATCATTATAGATGAATCAAGCCTACCATATTCACCGATCATTCGTCACTTTAGTACATCAAATACATCAGTGCAGCTTCTTGCATTTTTTTTAGAAAAGGGGGTGCAGATCCCCGGCCTCTGCATCAAAATGATGCACACAGCCGCCGCAATTTATTGCATAGTTTCAAATATCCAAAAAGTTTACAATTCACGGATCACTCAGAGTGAAGATAAAAATCAACCAAAAGAAAATGGAAGGTCTAAACATCTATTCTTCTAGGATTTAACCATCCTCCCGTGCACAAGATAGAACGCATGACCGCCATCATGCGCGTACATCCGGTATCCATAAGCACCCTCTGATCCGCAGGTAGGAGTAAGGACCACCCGTTTATCCAGTAGATTGCTTTGTTGATAACATGCAAATAATGAGAAATAGAAGTTTTATTAAATACAACATCATTCCTGCCATTCCATATGGACCAAAGCAAAGCTGCTACGCCTATGCGTATCCGTGCTTTTGTTTTGGTATCAATTCCATTCAGCCAAGTACCAAACATGTTGGCAATACTGGTAGGCTTTGGAATATTAAAAGTAAAGTGAACAAGTCTCCAAATATTGCGAGCAAAAAAACACGAGATGAATAAGTGCTCAACAGATTCTTCCTCGTTACAAAACACACACTTTTTACACCCTAACCAACGTCTTTTAGCTAGGTTGTCTTTAGTGAGTAGAACCTTCCGGTGAAGGAAGCATAATTTTTTTTAATCTTTAATGGTACTTTCAATTTCCACAAGTGCTTACTAAAATACCGTGTGTGTCCATTTAGTAAATCAGCGTATAAAGATTTAACTGAGTACACCCCATTGGTATTTAAGCTCCATTTGAAAGTATCCGGCGCATCTATGAGATTGACTCGCATTAGTCTCTCAACTAGGTGCAACCACGCATTCCATTTGTTCCCAATAAGTGCTCGCCTAAATTGAATAGCTTCCGATAACGGTTTCACCGTCATGACATCACGTTACCCGAACATTTTTACGTCTTACTATATTATAAAGAGAAGGATAATCGTTCGCTAACGAGTTTTGGCCTAACCAAACATCCTCCCAAAACCGGACCTGGAGACCGTTCCCTACCTTGAACACCCCACGTTGAAAAAAAATCAGATTTCACCTTAACGAGTCCCTTCCAAAATGGTGAGTCGTTAGGCTGGGCTTCCACTTGTGAAAGCGTTTTTTCAAATAGATATTTATTTCTCAAGAGTTCCTGCCAAACTCCTTCGTTGAGAAATTTTAAAATCCATTTACATAGTAAACATCTATTTTTTATATCCAAAACCTCAATTCCTAATCCCCCTGATCCTTAGGACGACACACAATATTCCACCTCGTCAATCTATACTTTTTCTTTTTGTTATCACTTTGCCAAAAAAATCTTGATCTATAGAAGTCTAATCTTTTAAGTACCCCCTTAGGTATTTCAAAGAAAGACATAAAAAACATTGGTAAACTTGTAAGAACGGAATTTATAAGGACCAGGGGGTCTCCGTATGAGAGCATCTTTCCTACCCAGGACCCTAACTTTCGTTCAAAACGGTCCTCTAATGGTTTCCATTCTTTGTTCAAAAGCTTTCTGTAATGGATCGGAATGCCCAAATATTTGAATGGTAAGGACCCGGCCTCACATCCAAAAACTTGGCGGTATTCCTCTTTCTCTTCATTGGCCTTACCGAAACAATAGATTTCACTCTTGTGAAAATTTATTTTTAAACCAGACAACTCCTCGAAGAAGGATAGGATAAGTTTCATATTGACCGCTTTTTCAAGGTCATGTTCTAGAAACAAAATGGTGTCATCCGCATATTGGAGGATCGATACACCACCATCAACTAAATGCGGAATCACCCCCCCCCCCCCCCCACTTGCCCATCTGCCTTTGCTCGTGCAATTAAAATCGCCAACATATCAGCCACCACATTAAACAAAATAGGTGACAGTGGATCCTCTTGCCTTAATCCCTTAAGAGTTTGGAATAATGACCAATATCATCATTTACCCGAACTCCAACACTTCCTCCTTGCACAAATCACACAATCCATTCACACCACTGTGGTGCGAACCCTTTCATGCGTAGAACTTGTTGTAAGAAGGACCATTTTACTTTATCGTAAGCTTTTTCAAAGTCTATCTTAAATAACACCCCGTCTAACTTTTTCCGATGTATCTCATGAATTGTCTCATGGAGGACCACAACTCTTTCCAAAATATTTCTACCAGGGATGAAAGCTGTTTGGGTTGGGCGAACCACTTTACTCGCAATAGATGTTACCCTAAATACTTTAAAGCTCACGTTTAGTAAACATATTGGTCTTGCTATCCATCAAGCAAACACGATGCCTCCTTTATCTCTTGTCTTTTTTCAATCTAGCTGGACATAACCGTTCTCCTGGGATCACCATTCTATCCCAACCAGATAATAAAATATTTTGTCGCTCCTTGCTTGAGATATTGTGGAGAGTGATGTACAACGAGGACCGAGCCAAAGGAGAAGTAATAGGAAGGGCATGTTATTGTGTCGATCCATGCTGATGAGTGCACGCTTTTGTTCGCTGATTCATTGGGCATTCCCAATGACTTCTATGCTCATACTATCAAATCAAATTCACTAGAATGTGGAGACTCAACACATCACACGAGAAATGAGATTGCATAATTTCAAGATATAGAGAAGTAAAATGCGTAACAAGCTATACCTTTTTTTCTGCTTTGGGAAGCCCTGCTTCTTCTTATAAAAGCCTCGGGTGATAGCACTGACATGTAGCCATGTGTCCACCGAAAGGCCAGCAGGTACGCATTCATTTATTATGACTTTGATTGATCATCTAGTACTATCACCCGATGCGAGCTTTCAACAAAAGATGGAATTTTCAAACCTTCTATCTTTTTGAAAAGGAAAAAAATCTATGTATTTTCTCACTGTCCGTCAACACGATACTAAAAGTGAAACGGATTAGTCTCCATATATGTCTCACAAAAGGATAAGATAAAAACAAGTGTCCAATAGACTCATCGTCATGCACAACATTTACACCCGAACCAACGTCTTTTACCAAGGTTATCTTTAGTTAAAAATACTTTACTATAAAGAAACCACATAAAAATCTTTACTTTTTAACGGAACCTTAATTTTCCACTTACCGCCAGTACAAAACACCGGAATTCAATGTTCAACGATTTGGAAGAAAGAACATCCGCAACCAAAATATATTTTTGTCGCGCATATTAAAAAGGGAAGGATATGAACAGATAGCGGATTATCCCCAAGCCTAGCTAGTATCTTCCCAAAAGCGAGTCCCCGTCCATTATCGAAGAAAAGAAATGAAAAGAGAAATATATGCGATGGATGAGACAAGACTAAACTTTTGGTGGAGATATCATTTCTTTTGACAATTACCTATGATATTATTATTTCTGGTGTTGAAGAAATGGTTTTGACAACTAGTTTTTTATGGTTCAGAATATTTTTAAAACTACACTAGACACCGGTAATCATAAAATTGCATCAAGTTAGACACTATTTTCGTGTACAATTTATTTATTATCTCGTAGCAATGCACATGTATTAAGTTAGTCCCTCTATTATCTCGTAGCAACGCAACACACAGTAGCTTATAAAGATTACAATAAAAAAATTATCAACAAAAAAATTAAAGAAAAAACGAATATCTCCTTTGACTACCGAGCTCACCTGCTCCTGCTTGCTTCCAAATTTAAAAATATATGAAAATATTTCAAAAAAATCTGAAACAGTAGGGATCAAATATAGTATGCTAATGTTCCACATATGTGCGAAGTTTCGTGACGAAATAACATTTCTGGTGCTCTGTAGAAACCGTGCGAGTTGTCACAAATGAGCGCTGATTTTGTTTTCTTGCACATAACATCACAAAGGTTATTTCGCTACGAAACTTTGCACATATGTGGGACATTAGAAAATGTTTGTTTCCTATTGTTTTCAGATTTTTTTTGAATTTCGAGAACAGGCAGAAGTAGGTGAGCTCGGGAGTCAAAATGGTGCTCTAATTTGTTTTTTGTTATTTTACATTTGAGCCAATGTAACCTAGGCCGCAGCCCATTGAGATAACTGGCCAATATGGCTAACGAAGCCCATCAGCCCCTCCGCTCCCGTGACGACCGTCGGAGCAGATCCAACGGGTCGCATTCCCGGACGATGGAACAAAGCCGCTTGCCATGGCGGCGCGGTTGGTCTGCTCGCCGGCGCCGGCGTGCAGCGGTTATCGCCGCGAGCGGCTCCGTCGAGCGGAACTCTCCGCGCCGTGCGCGCCTGGCCTTGAGGGGCGGAGCGATGACACAGCGAAGAGGGAGGATCCGCCGGTGCCGTGGCGTGGATGGAGCCTGCACTGGTCGGCCATGAGAAGGCGACGCGCGGCTGGATGCCGTCCCCCTTTTTTGTGCGGAGCGACGGGCGCCAAGTCCACGAAGGGGCCACCGCTTCCGTGGGCGGTATGAGGAGCACACGAACACGTTCGTCGTCGTCTCAATGTGCGGCGCCTGCCAACCGAAGGTAAGCTCCAATTTCGTTCTAAACGAGATGAACTTTGCTGATCCAACCCAGTAGCCTTGTGTCCTTTTTACACCCTAAACTCGGTGTGATCCACTAGCGTCCAGACGATGTTTAGATGCACGTCTATGCACAAACTAAGCGAACTACAAGCATACCCTTTCCGTTTGTGATTTACCATGAGAGACAATCATACAAAGGAGTCAGACTGTCATCCCTACTTAATTGAGTAATTATAGACTAATATCCTATTCAATACAAGTAGCCTTATTTCAAATAAGGCAGCACTGGTAAGTCAACTGATCATGTCCAATGTCCCCTGTTTACTAAATGCCCACACAGCTGCATCCCCCAATCACTCGATCCTAACTCCCCTCGCTTTCACTCTTCCTCTTTGACAGCTTCAAGGAAGAATTTTCTCCACTTATCGCTAGTGTCGACATACACCTAGTATATTATTTTCAGTAATACACCATGAAAGGTGTATCATTTTCGTAAAAGAAATAGCCAATCAGCTAGAACGACCCTTTTTGGCATACAGCGCAAATCCAAAAATTTGCTACCACACACGCTACAAACACAACGCAAAGGACATGCCTTGGTATCAAGGCCGTGTCTCAACCGGCGCCGGCCATCAACCATGAGAGAAAGCTCCACCAGGACTCTCCGTGTCAACATACCCTCCACCATTGAATGTCTAAAGGAGTCGGCAAGTGAGAGACATGCCTTGGTTGGTCCTGAGGAAGGCGCCACCTTGGAGTCGCCATGACGACGTACATGCACCCCGGATGCTCAACCCTGACCGGTAGCAAGCCCCCGAGCAACACCTACAAGAACCCATCCCCAAGTCGTGTCTCCAAAATGATGCTTCCAACAAAGGAGCGACATCGAAGACGTTGCCATTGTCGACCGAACTCACAGAACTTGGTTTTCACCCAGAGACAACGCCCGGACAAGGGGGTTCCAAACGCTCCTCGGCGAAGCCTCCATGGATCGGGGAACGACGCCCACACGCACCGCCGTCGCCGGCTCCGAGAAGGTGAGCATGATTTTCATCTGGATTGTCACTCACCTAACATGCGTTCCCACCGGGCCTTCGAGTAGCACACCGCCGTATCCGAATTGCACTGCCGTGCCTCGCTATTATCGTTGCAGCATTCCGGTCCCTTGGCACGACCGCCACCATGGTCGCACAACCATGCCGCTTGGCGCCACACTCCCCGCTCCTCAGCCCATAGGACATGGAGAACCAGGGTAGTTTAGTTTTTGTTTAGGTTTCGATCAAGTTTGTATGTATGAAATGAAGCTATCTTTATTATCTATCTACGTTATATGGCTTTGCATGTATTTTAATGCATGGTTGGATCTCTCTCCCAATTCCTAGTTTATTGTTTTAGTTCCTGTCAAATCACAGGGATTGAAGTGACGAAACATATTTTGGGAGTTTCTTTAGGGCTTATTAGTCTGTGCCCTGGTTTGCTTAGTTTTCCTCGTATGTGTCCTACTTGTTTAGTTTTCCTCGTCTGTGGCCTACTTGGCTCTTTCGAGTCTCGAAGATGGCGAAGACGGACACTTCTGTCTGGTCAACCTCCATTGACCGTGCTTGGCCTGACTAGTGGGGTCGGCCTGGGGCACCTCGTGAGTTGACAAGTGGGACCACTCAAGTGGGACAGGTAGGTGGGGACGGCTTGCCAGGAAGGGAGTCTGACGCCCAGGTTGGGACATCCCGGCCCCAAGATTAACCATTTAATTTTGAACTTAATTACAAATATTCCGATGAATAATTTTTTATCTGAATTCGTTGATTAGTACGTCGTTAACACTGAAATTAAATGATTAGGAAACTGAACTTTAGAATTAGGATTCATAATTAGAATTTGCACAGGAAACTGAAACTTAAATTAGGATTCATAATTCAGATTCAGTTTAGAAACAGATTACAAAAGATTACTGAAATTATACTAATGACTAATGCAGTGGAACTGATTACAAAAGTTTAGAAACTGATTACAAAAGACTACTACTAATAATCAGTAGCAGTGCCAACTACTGCACTGCTACTACGCCGGCGGTGGGCTCCAACTTCCTCCGCCCGGCTCCTACATCCTCTGCCTCTTCGCTGGCGGTGCGTCGTCGTCGTCCTCCTCCTCCTCGGAGTCGGTGTCGTCGTTCGGCGGCTCCTCCTCCTCCTCGTCCTCTTCCTCTTCCTCCTCATCGTCGTCGTCGAAGTCGGGGTCGAAGTCGGAGCCATGGCCGTGGCCCTCGCCTTGGCCGTCGTCGTCGCCCTCCTCGTCGTCGTCGCTGTCGAGGTTTTCTTGCCCGTGCCTGTGGCCCTCGTCCCACCACAGGACGGGGTTTCCCTCGCCGTCCGAGTCACTCGGAATGACGTCGTTCTGCCACCATTCGTCCGCCATGGCAGAGAGATTGGAGTTTTTTGGAGAGAAGAAGAGGTCGGAGAGAATGGGGGTTTTTTGGGGAGAGAAGAGAGAAGAACTGCTTTGGAACCGCATACGTATTGGGGTTTTTATCTTTGAGGATGATATAGATGAATTCAGTGCGACGACGCGTAGATCGATAACCGCCTGCGGCACCGAACAGACAGATCAAACACTTCGTTTTTTGCCAAAACCAGTGTGAAATGACTGCACATTTTACAGATTATATTCGCAATGATGATATCCTGTGACTGCACTTGACGTCCAGTTGAAATGACATGCCTGTAAATGTTCACCACGTCATCTGGTGCACCTTCACGTGTGTAGTACAAGTGTCGAACAGTTGATGTGTATTGACGTTCTGGTCAAATTGGCTGAAATTGGAAACCTTGTGAGACATCTATATGTATCGCAAGCATTTTGTGCGAGAACTGACGCGATTAAATTTTTGTTTACGTGCATATCTGCGTAGGTGCATCCGTGTCTACACACCAAGCGCGTTCTGGACGCGAACTGGCACCCACAATGCGCGCAGGTTTAAAAATGTATATATACCTTGTTTATCAACTTGAATCGTTAGTATATGACATAAGAAGACTATGTGCGCAGGTTTTTTTTTTTTTGATTGTTTTTGAATTTTTGAAGCTCATTTCAAATATTGGTCAACCTAAATTTGACCAACATTTAAACAAGTTTAAAACATGAAAATGAAAAACTAAGTCTGGATCCTTCTTAGTCATTTCAAAATAAAATTTTCGTGAGGTTTTTGAAATTTTCATGTTGCAAATCCAAAATACCTTCTCTTCACTCTTGACTTCATACGACATAGTTTGAGATATATCACATTAGATACATGAATTTTTGATTCTAATGTATATAGACCTTGTTTATCAACTTGAATCGTTAGTATATGACATAAGAAGACTATGTGCGCAGGTTTTTCCTTTTTTTTGAATTTTTGAAGCTCATTTCAAATATTGGTCAAACCTAACTTTGACCAACATTTAAACAAGTTTGAAACATGAAAATAAAAAACTAAGCCTGAATCCTTCTTAGTCACTTCAAAATGAAACTTTGGTGAGGTTTTTGAAATTTTCATGTTGCAAATCCAAAACACCTTCTCTTCACTCTTGACTTCATGCGGCATAGTTTGAGATATATCACATTAGATACATGAATTTTTGGTTCGAATGTATATAGATCTTGTTTATCAACTTGAATTGTTAGTATATGACATAAGAAAACTATGTGCGCAGGTTTTTCCTTTTTTTTGATTTTTTTGAATTTCTGAAGCTCATTTCAAATATTGGTCAAACCTAACTTTGACCAACATTTAAACAAGTTTAAAACATGAAAAATGAAAAACTAAGTCTGGATCCTTCTTAGTCACTCCAAAATGAAACTTTGGTGAGGTATTTGAAATTTTCATGTTGCAAATCCAAAACACCTTCTCTTCACTCTTGACTTTTTTTTGAGAAATAAAACTTATATTAATTAAACTGAGGAATTACAAACTTGGCATGTGCTTAACAGTCAAACTTTTCAAAACCCCGTCCCAAACCTCTCCGAGCAATGGCCGTCGATCTAACCCTAGCGCTGAACTGGAGCCGTGCGATCGTTCTTCTAGAAGAAATCTGTGGGCAGATTATGGGCGATCCGCGAGAAGCTCATTCTGTGATCTAATTGGATGAAACCCAATGAGGATTTTGGCTGTTGTTTTCAAAACAAGGCCAAATTTCATAGCTAAGGGGTGAATATTTCCGACATTTTTCTTTGCAATTGCGTAGATTCATGATAGTACAAAATTATAAAATAGATCAGCAACTAAAATTACTTGGTACCGTTGGCCTTGCCCTTAAAACAACTAATAACTAAAATGGACTACCACTCGTCCTCATCCTCGGAAACCTCCACTGACTTGGCCTTGCCCTTGCCCTTGCCCTTGCCGTCAACCTCCATTGGGGCGTTGCCCTTACTCTCCGAGTTGTTCAGAGCCTTCTGCAGGTCGTCCGCATACTTCACGGCTCTCGCCTTCTCCGCGCCTTCTGATTCGACCACAGAAGTGACCAGAGCATCCATGAGCTGTTGCTGCTCGGCGGAATGCCTGGCCTGCTCCGTGGCTTGATAGTCGGCCCTGGCTTAGGCCATACCCGGGTCCATCATGGCCTCCTCCTCTTCCTCCTCCTCTTCGGACAGATCGATGAAGGGAATGGGATCGGGAGCAATGGCCTTGCCCCTGCCCCTGTCCCTGCGCTTGCTCGAGCTCGGAGGAGACGCCCAGGATGCACAAATCCTGCTCGACCTTGGAGGAGTGTGCCCACGCCCACGGCCCCTGTCGCTGCCCTCGCTCAACTCAAGAAACCAAGGATAGCGGACGTGACGGCGGCAGTTCGAGCTGGGAGTGGAGCGGCCACCACCACGAGCCATGGAAAGATAAGGGACTGGGCGAGGGTGGCAAGGAGAGGAAGAGGGGATCACTGGGTGGCGTGGGCGCAATGGCCAAGGAAATGACTCCTTTTCTAGCCATATGCGGTCTGGATGGCGTCGCGTCTGGACTGGCAGTAATGGCTACCGGGCATTGATTCGGCGGCGGGATAGACTAGGTAAGAGAGACGCGAAGACGGCGGAGCAGAGCAGATGCGCGGCCGGGCCGTCAGCGTAGGCGGCGAGGCAGCTTTTTGCCGGCCAGGGGGCACGCCATTGAAGGCGTGGCGCAAATTCAGGGTACGTACTGGCATGGACACACTCATACGGCTGCATGCAAGCACTCCTCCTCCGCTGGCCCCACTTGTAAGCTTTTTAAGCATGGGTGCGCACGGGTGCCTGCACTTCGCTAGGCCCACATGTCACTAGTCAGAAGTAGGCGATTCCAAACGAGGTGCCCCAGACCGACCCCACCAGTCAGGCCAAGTGACGGTCAAAGGAGGTTGACCAGACGGAAACGTGCGTCTTCGCCATCTTCAAGCCTCGAAAGAGCTAGGTAGGGCACAAACGAGGAAAACTAAGGAAGTAGGGTACAGACGAGGAAAACTAAGAGTACCGGGGCACAAAACTAATAATCCCTTTTTTTATGTTTAGTAGTTTTCTCCATTTGATTTTGTCAAGCTATCTATGTCAGTTCCTTGAGTGTTATTTTCTATATCATAAATTTCAGTGATGATATGTGGACCACTTTTACATAATGTTTATACTGCAGTACCCTATTTCTTGGCAAGTTAAAGGAGCAAAAATAACATAAGCCAAAACTTTTGTAGTTGTCTCAAGACCATCTTCATCTGTGACAAAAAGATGCATGTTTCAAGCTGATTGGAAAAGAACTGGGCACCATTGGAGGATAGGGACAGAAGCATCATTGACTTCTCAGGATACCTGTTAGAAAATACGTCTGTTTGTTTAGGTTCCCCAACTAAGCAATATCAACATGCACGCATCTAAACCTGCAAAAAATAATAAATTGTGTGGTCCAGGTCCAGTGTAATCATATAGGGAGTACTATCGGGTTGGATGAGTGCATGTTGATATTGTCTCAATGTATATACCTGCAAAAGAATTAAAACAGTAGTACTCCGTACTAGCTATCAGCCATATATATAGTATCGAAAGATGACTTTTCTTCTCTTATTTCCCCACCAGCACAGCTTTCTTCTAGTCCCGTCTTTCTCACCACACCAACTGAGCACAATCATACTTATAGTATCGAAAGATGACTTTTCTTCTCTTATTTCCCCACAAGCACAGCTTTCTTCTAGTCCCGTCTTTCTCACCACACCAACTGACCACAATCATACTTCTTCTCCCAATTGTGGCTTAAAGACAAGATGACATCCATATGTCCCTAATTTTGACTCAGGTTTCAATCTTCCCTTTCTTCATAATTTTTGCACTTGTTCATAATTTCTTTGTTCTCAACTCTTCTTTGAAATCGAATATGTTGCGATTTGCAGGAATAATACCAGCCGGCCTCCTCTCAAAATGGCGGCTGAACTAACTGTTACGGGATGGTTCTTGTCGCCAATCATACGGGAGATGCAAGACACCGCTTTGGCCTACATAAGGGGGCAAGTTAGTTGGAAGAAAGATCAGGAGAAGGACCTTGAACGCCTTGACACCACCCTTACGGAGATCCTGACCATTGTGGATGTCATTGAGAAGCGGGAGATCAAGGATGGGAATCAGAGGAGGCTGCTAAGCAAACTTAAAGACGCCATTTACAGCGCTGTTGATGTGCTAGACAGCTTCCAATACATGGTGCTCGAGTCCAAGGTTGATAGCCAATCTGTGGTGGGTCGTGTCACCTCATCCTGTATTTACTTGGGTAAACGTTTGATCGGTACCGACAGTTTCCGGCAGAAGCTAGCAGATATCTTGGAGAAATTAAGTGAGGTCAAAACGACAGCAGATACTTTATTGAAGGTAGTTAGTTTTGATAATGCTACTGCAAAGTTATTACCGGTAACACGGCCTCATGTAACTTCCCCTCTGAAGGAAAATAATCACCATATATATGGCCGAAGAGATGAGCTTGATAAGCTGAGAGATATGTTGTCTGAGATTAGTGAACCCGGACCCAGTAATGCACCTGTAGTACCCAGTGGTGACTCAAGCATCCCTAATGTTATATCCATTGTAGGTGTTGGTGGGGTCAGGAAGACTAGCCTTGCACAGTTAGCATTCAGAGATGAACATATACGCATGAACTTCAGTCTCAGGATGTGGGTTTATGTATCTAATACTTATGATGAGATACGATTAACGAGGGACATTTTGGAGTTTTTAACTGATGCACATTATCACACTGTTACTGAATTTGATAAGTTGCAGAATGCTCTTCGTGAAAAGATAGATGGAAAGAAGTTTCTCCTCATACTAGATGATGTTTGGTATGACGAGGACAGAACAAAATGGGAGAATGAATTACTATGGAGCAAAGTCTTATCTTGTTTAAATACTGGACAGAAAGGGTCGAAGATTTTGGTGACAACTCGAGCTGACAAAGCTTGCAGTATCCTAGATGCTAGGACACCCCCTTTACGTTTGGGAGGATTGGACAAAGATTATTATTGGTTGCTATTTATAAACTGTGCCTTTGGTGAGAAATATCCAGGACAATTTCCAGAACTCAAGGAAATAGGAGTACAGATTTGTCGCAGATTGAATGGTTTGCCTCTAGCAGCAAAGATAATCGGCCGCCTGTTGAGTGCTGATTTAGATGTCAGCCACTGGAAGAGAGTTCTGGAGAGTGACTTATCTGATGATGTTATGAAGGTTCTCAGGTTGAGTTACCAACACTTACCTGTCCAATTGAAGCTATGCTTTAGCTTCTGCGGCCTTTTCCCAAAGGACTGGCGCTTTGATCTTAGAAGGCTCACTGAAATGTGGATTGCACAGGGTTTTGTACAGAGGGAGGATCCATATGACACTGATTCGGATATTGAGGATGTAGCAAAGGGCTACTTTGATGAACTTGTGCAAAGATCATTCTTTGAGCGCTCATTGTTTGGCCTTCCAACAGAATATGTCATGCATGATTTGATCAATGACTTGGCTCGGAATGTCTCCAAGGATGAGTATGTCAGGGTTGAAAATGACAAACAGCAAAAGGAGATCCCACCAAACATTCGCCATTTATCGATATCAGCAAATCTGTTAGGTGGCATGAAGAAAAAGGAGTTGAGAAATTTGCGTACCTTGATTGTTTGGAAGAAAACATTTCCTTGCTTAAAATTGTCCCTTCCAGATGATGTATTCAACAAGTCCAAGAGCATCCGTGTGCTGGACCTGAGTGGTTGTTGCCTGGATAGTCTACCTACATCAGTGCAAGTTCTTAAACATTTGCGCTATTTCGCTTTTCGGGTTCCTGATAAACCAAGAAAAATACCATTGCTTCGTCTTTACCACCTGGAGGTCTTGGTCACAAGTGGACACTCGTGCCGGGAAAGTGAATGTGTTAACCTTCCTGCTGCAAAGATGAAGAGGAACCTTCTCAAATTAAGAAAAGCTTTCCTTTTCAATGTTGGCGGCGCCACGATATCTGGTTTCAGAGGACAAACTCTTCATGGCGCAGGGGAGTTCCACGTCAGGAAGGAGAGTGGCTATAGACTAGGTGAGCTGAAGGAGATTAAAAATATTGTAGGAAAGTTGAAAATTAGATCTCTCGAGAATGTTGAACGTCAGCAAGACGCAGTTAATGCCTGCCTAGATTGCAAAGAGTGTATCGAATCTTTGGAACTCGAGTGGAGCATCCATGCAAGGTCTTTAACTTGTGATTTTGATTATGATGTGCTAAGTGCCCTTAGACCTCACCCTAACCTTGACTGTCTGAAGATCATTGGATATAGAGGGATGAGGTCACCCAATTGGTTTGAGACAAATTGGCTGACTGCATTGAGTTCTCTAGTTCTTGAGAGCTGCATGGATTGGGTACAGTTGCCCCCTTTTGGTCAGCTTCCTCTGCTCAAGAATCTTGAACTAAGAGGCATGCATGCTGTCAAGCAGATAGGTCAAGAATTCTATGGGAATGGTGACATAAAGGGCTTTCCAAGTTTGGAAGACATACTATTTGATGGCATGCTGAACTTGGAAGGCTGGTCCGGAACTGAAGATGGTTCGTCTTTGCTTCCATGTCTTGAAAGAATACACATATCAAAGTGTCCAAAGCTTCTAGAAATACCAGCCAGCTTCAGTGCAAAACCAAGAGTTGAAGTCGAAATATCATCTGATTCCCGGTTGGCGCCAGCTTCTTGTTTAATCGATTTACTGATTGCAACAGCTTCACGGCTTATCTTTCTAGTTAGCTCCTACAGCTTCTTGATTGACTTCAACACTGAGCAGCTCAACCATGTCGCTGAGCTAAGACTGAAGAACTGTACAGACCCAATGCCAGCCGGCGGATTTCACAGACTTGGCTCCGTTGAGGTGTTCAGGATCAGCAACTGTTCGACGTTACTATCATCAGTTAGTAAAGAAGCAGTTGAGGGCCAGCTGGACACACATTTACTTCCTCCGTCTCTTTGCTACATTGAAATATCTCAAAGCAATGTTCATTGCAGCTTGTTACCAAAGTATTTGCAAGGCCTAACTTGCCTCTCGACGTTGGTGCTCGATTGCTGCCATTTGATGACATCGTTGTCATTTGCTTCTGGACTTCACAACCTCGCTACTCTGGAGACTATAACCATCAGAGATTGCAATGACCTGGCTTCATTGGATGGATTTGGAAATCTTACCGCTCTCCGGGAGTTAGTTGTCGCAAATTGTTACAGTTTCTGCTCCTTGCCAGCTGACTTGAATACAGTGGGATCTCTCGAGAAATTAGTCCTATGTGGGTGCCCAATGATGAGGTTCCTCCCCCAAGATGGCCTGCCGACTTCTGTGCAGACCGTTTTGTTATCGAAGTGCCATCTGGAGCTCGAGAGCCAGCTTCGAATGAAGGAAGGTGCTGAATGGAACAAGATTGTTCATATCCCTGGGAAGAAACTAGAGGTACTGATCTCATTCTTGACTTATGTTGGAATAATTCTGATGCAGTGCACTGTTCGTTCTATTATTACAATTTCTTTGTTCGTGCTCTTTTATTTGCATACTTGTACTTTGGTGGAGCGCGGAGTGGTCCAATAATTTGACAAAATTGAATCACTTTTCTCATCGCAACAAAGCTCAATTAGTACAACGCCATGCGCTTTTACTGACATATATTTGACATCTGGTCAGATAGAGCTTATCGATTTGTTGACTATATTTCCGGACAATTCTTGTTGAAAACGCTATTATACAAGTTCTCTCACTATAATAAGGTATGCTTTTTCTTAAACCACTTTGAGTTTACTACTAGTCTTCTATCCGGGCATTTCTGTAAAGCTTTGGCTCTTCCAGGATCGCGAACTCTTGAACTGTAACTACCGGAGATTCAGCAAGATGGCTTCAAGATGGATTGTCTTAATGTATTTCTTTCTACGATTAATTATTGGTTTTGTGGCGGGCGTTTTAGATGGTATTTTGTGGACTTGTCTTCATGAAGAGGTGGAAGTATGCTTATTTGGGGCTGATCGACGAGCTATTTACAGGTTGTATGTTATTTCTGCCGTTAGTTGGCGGAAATGGATGAGAACACGGGCCTAAATTTTGTAAGAACTACAGTGGGAGGTTGCCGTATACAAAGATTCTGCTACTCGCATAAGGGGGATGATGCTATATTGTATTGCAAATCGCTTTGTCATTTCAAAATATCAGAATATTATGTAAACAAAATATTTATCGTTTTAGTTAATTTTGAGGTACATAAGAATCAACTAAATCTTAGTCGCCTCCTTAGTCGTAGTATTTGCATCGTGATTCGTACAATATGTGAGTTGCAACTGATTTTTGAGCTGCAAATAAATTTTTTCCAGTTACATATGAGTTCCAACTAGCTAACTATTAGATTTGAATCGCGATTCGTGTGACATGTGAGCTGCAAGTGGGTTGCAACTCAAATTATGAGACAATGTGAGACGACTGAAATTTAGTTAGTTAAATCTCAGTCAACTGTGCAGTAGACGCACCCAATATTTAGGTTTTTAAGTCTGGTGCCCCACTTCGATTAATTTTTCCCCACTACATTAGTTTTTCTCACTTTTTCCCCACTCCGCTCCACCGAGCCTCGCAAATAGCTAAACAGGCGTTTTCGTCGGGTCAACCTCGCTGACAGCTACTAACGACTCTCGCTGCTGAGTCACACGGTATAGGACCGTCACTGCGCAGACAGGTGGGACCCTCACCATGGTCTCTCTCGCCCGCCACCCTAAAATAAAAGGGGCTCTACCATGCAATCAAATAACATGAGGCATTCTTTCTCTTTTCTCACTCGAAAATGTGGCGGAGTAGCCTCTCTAAGCCGAACGGCTTGGGCAGGGTGGAGAGCCCGTTCTCGCCGCCGTCGGACTCACAAGTGTACTCTCCTTATATGATGGACACCTTTTACGAGAAGGAACAGGCCAAGCGGGCGTCAGAGAAGCTATTCCGAAAGGAGCACGGGTTAACTGACTCTGAGGAGACGGAGGAGAAGAAGGAAGATTCAGCCACCGAGGAGGAGGAGAAAGACAACGTCGCCATAGATGACGAGGACGAAAACACCGTCCGTGACGATGAGGAGCGTGGATATCTTTTGCCGTAGTCCCCAGTCTATGAGACGGGTCATCGGAATACTCAGACGATCCCAACTCGAACGAGCCCGGGCCTGATGTCGTCGACACACCGCCCATGTCCGTCGACATCGCGCCCATGTCTGAGGCCAATTTTGTCAACTAGATGTCTTGTGCTCCCACTCCGACGACTCCGTCAACTTCAACGACTCCAACTCCGATGATGACGACTCCGAGGACTCAAACGCATCCGAAGTCACGTCAGTCTGCTGCCCCATGAATGAGCCATGAAGAAGACGAAGTAGATGAACTTCGTGTTTTTTAGGGTTTAGCATAGTTAATGTTTATTTTATCAAGTTAATTGTTTGTTTCTATGGAGTATAGTGAACCTAGATTGTTATTTTGTACAAAGATCCATCTTCTCCAATCAACATTCCATACAAGCGAAGCTGGAAGAGTATCCGACCCCGTCTCCTCTAAGATGGAATGAGAGTGTAGCGTACATGATAACTAGAGTCTACGAGAACCATGTAGTGCAGCCTGTAATTTCGGTGATTACATTGTTAGAATATTGGGCCCATTTGTGGGCAGCCCATTGATACGTCTCAAACGTATCTATAATTTTTGATGTTCCATGCTGTTATTATACCTATTGCTACATGTTTTATTTACACTTCATAGCATTTTTATACATTTTCTGGGACTAACCTATTAACAAGATGCCGAAGTGCCAGTTCCTGTTTTCTGCTGTTTTTCTCTTTCAGAAAAGCTAGTCGCACAATATTCTCGGAATTGGACGAAAATCAACGTGTGCAAATATCTCATCGGAAGACTCCAGAAGCCAGAAGGGGAGACGGAGTGGGGCCACGAGCCAGCCACGCCACCCTAGGGTGCGGCCTAGGAGGGGGTGGCGCCCACCCCTGGCGTGGCCACCTCGGGTGACCTCTGACGCCGCCCTTTCGCCTATATATTCCCGATGTCCCAAAAACCCTAAAAACACCGATCATATTCCACGAAAAGTTCCGTCGCCGCCGCCGTCATCAACCCTAGATCGGAAGGGTTCTGAAGCTCTTCCTGACACCCTGCTGGAGGGGAGATCCTCACCGGAGGCTCTACACCGTCATGCCTGCCTCCGGGGTGATGCGTGAGTAGTTCATCCTTGTACTACGGGTCCATAGCAGTAGCTAGATGGTTATCTCTCCACTTTGTACCTCTATGTTTAGATCTTGTGAGCTGCCTAACATGATCAAGATCATCTTATTGTAATGCTACATGTTGTGTTTGCAGGGATCCGATGAATATTGATACTATGAGCAAGTTGTTTATCAATCTATCTATTTATGTTGTTTATGATCTTACATGCTCTCCGTTGCTAGTAGATGATTTGGCCAAGTAGATGCTTGTAACTCCAAGAGGGAGTATTTATGCTCGATAGTGGGTTCATGCCTCCAGTAATCTGGGCTCGAGATGACAGAAACAACTAAGGTTGTGGATGTGCTGTTGCCACTAGGATAAAACAATGATGCATTGTCTACGTGTCATTTGCATTGTTTACATTACACACTTTACTTCATGCAATAATCTGTTATTCGCAACTCAATACCGGAAGGGGTGCGGATGCTAACCGGAAGGTGGATTATTTAGGCATAGATGCGTTCGATAGCAAGTCTATGTACTTTGTTGTAATGCCCAATTAAATCTCATAATAATCATCTTGTCATATATTGCATTGTCATGCGCTCATTATTTGTCAATTGCCCAGCTGTAATTTGTTAACCAACATGTTTGTTATCTTTTATGGAGAGACACCACTAGTGAACAGTGGACCCCGGTCCATTTCCTCATACTGATAAAACCACCAACTGCAATCATTTGTTCTCTGTTACTTTCTGCACTCATTACTGTTTTCCACACAATACGTTTAATTCTTTGTTTTCAGCAAGCCGGAGAGATTGACAACCTCTCTATTTCGTTGGGGGCAAAGTAGTTTGCTTGTGTTGTGTGCAGGTTCCACGTCAGTTGCGCCGCTGACAACCTTCTGAAGAACCTCCATGTCCTCCTGGTTCGATAAACCTTGGTCATATTTCAAGGGAAAACTGCTACTGCCCTACATCATACCTTACTCTTGGGGTCTCCCAACGAACGTGTGTTGTCACGGTCAACAAGTAGATCTTCTGGTGCTGTTGCTGGGAAGTAATAAAACACTCTACCGTTAACACGCCATCAAGACTATGTTGAGAGAAAGAGCTAAAGAATGGTTGCTATCTTTGCCAACAAATAGTATTGATTCTTGGACTAAGTGTAAAGATGCTTTCATTGGAAAATATTATCCTCACGCTAAAATCATATCTTTGAGAAGTGGCATTATGAACTTTAAGCAGTTTGATAATGAGCATATTGCCCTAGCTTGGGATTGAATGAAATCATTGGTTAAGAATTGTCCCACTCATGGGCTGACTACTTGGATGATTATTCAAACCTTTTATGCAGGATTGAATTTTTCTTCAAGGAATTTATTGGATTCAGCTGCTGAAGGGACCTTTATGTCCATCACTTTGGGTGCTGCAACAAAGCTTCTTGATGATATGATGGTAAACTATTCTGAATGGCACACCGAAAGAACTCCAACAGGTAAGAAGGTAAATTTTGTTGAGGAGATCTCCTCTTTAAATGATAAGGTTGATGCCATTATGTCTATGCTTTCGAATGGTCATGCTATTATTGATCCAAATAATGTTCCTTTAGCTTCATTGGTTGCACAAGAAGGGAATTTGATGTGAACTTCATTAAAAATAATAACTTCAACAACAATGCCTACATGAATAATTTTGGTAATAGCAACTATAGGCCATATCCTTCTAATGGTAGCAATGCTTATGGTAATTCTTATGGTAATTCCTACAACAACAATAAGAGTGTGCCCTCTGATCTTGAAGTTATGCTTAAGGATTTTATTAGCACACAAACTACTTTCAATAAAACTGTTGAGGAAAAGCTAGGAAAATTGATATTCTTGCTGCTAAGGTTGATAGTCTTGCTCATGATGTTGATTTCTTAAAAATAAAGGTGCTGCCTCATGATGTTAAAGAGAGCAAAACTCTCAATGCTATACAAGTTAAAATTGATAACAATATAAGAATGCTAGCTGAGTTGCATGATAGATGGGAAAGAGAGGAAAAAGAAGCTGAAATTGCTAAACGAATAGTGTGGCTAGAGTTTGCACTATTTTTACTACTGAAAATGTTGATACCTCAAGTGCTAGTAAATCTCCTACTGTTAATGGAAAGATAATTGGTGTTGGAAATGTCTCCACTTCTGCTGCAAAAAGCTTTAAACTGCCTGATAGCACTAAAATTGCTCCTGATAAAAGTGCTGAAATTTTTAGGAGTGTAGGAGATAATGGTTCCATTACCTTTGATGATAATAATTTTGATTTTGATGGTTGTAATATAACTGAAGTCATTATGTTCTTGCAAAAGCTAGCTAAGAGTCCTAAGGCTAGTGAAATAAATATGGCTTTTACTAAACATATCATCAATGCTCTCATGCATGCTAGGGAAGAGAAATTAAAACGTGAAGCTTCTATCCCTAGGAAGTTAGATGATGGTTGGGAGCCCATCATTAAAATGAAAGTGAATGATTTTGATTGCAATGCTTTGTGTGATCTTGGTGCTAGTATTTCTGTTATGCCTAAAAAGCTTTATGATATCCTTGATCTTGCACCTTTGGAAAAATGTTATTTGGATGTTCACTTTGCTGATTCTTCTATGAAGAAACCTTTGGGGGAGTTGATAATGTTCTTATTATGGTTAACAATAACCTTGTCCCTGTTGATTTTGTGGTTTTGGATATTGAATGCAATCCTTCTTGTCCTATTGTGTTGGGAAGACCTTTTCTTAGAACTGTTGGTGCTGTTATTGATATGAAAGAGGGGAATATAAAATTTCAATTCCCACTCAGGAAAGGTATGGAACACTTCCCTAGAAGAAGGATGAAAACCCTTTTGATACTATTGTTAGGGCAAGTTATAATGTTGATGTTTTTGGTCTTGACAATACTTGATTCATGTTTCATGCCTAGCTAAAAGGCATTAAAGAGAAGCGCTTATGGGAGGCAACCCATTGTTTTTACTTTCTGTTATTTTTGTTTTTTGTGTCAAGGAGCTTGTTTATTCTGTAACAACTCCTTTGTATCTTTTATTTGCTGTTTTGTTGTGCCAAGAAAAGTCTCTTATGACAAGATGGTACCTATATTTGGATTACTGCACAGGAACAGATTTCTGGAACGTCACCGTTTCTCGCCGTAGAAAATCAGAAAATTTGAAAAAATCTGCCAATTTTTGTGCGTGTTCCTGAGATATGTACGCAACTTTCGTACGACTAAAGTTTTTCGATTTGAGCGACGTAAGTGTCCCGAAAAAATCATCTTTACAGACTGTTCTGGTTTTGACAGATTCTGTCTTTGTTTTGCATTCTCTCTTTTACAAGTGTTGAGTGGTTTCTTTTAAGGTGAAAGAGCATCACTTAAGCCTAGTAACAGTAGCTAATGTTTGAAAATGATTGCTTATGAATTTTGTCCTTACAGAATCAAGTGAGATTATTTGTTTTGATGCACTAACCCGCTAATGAGAAAAATGTTGAGTTTTGTGTGAAGGAAGTTTTCAAGTGTTAAAGAGGAGGATGATATTATAAGATCAAGAAGAGTGAAAAGCTTAAGCTTGGGAAGCTCCCATGGATCTCCCCAATATATTCAAGAAGACTCAAGCGTCTAAGCTTGGGGATGCCCAAGGCATCCCCTTCTTCATCAACAAACTATCAGGTCATCTCTAGTGAGACTATATTTTTATTTCTTCACATTATATGTACTTTTCTTGGAGCGTCAGTGTGCTTTTGTTTTCAGTTTGTTTTTGTTTTGTTTGCTGCTCTATACTTGTTGGATCCTAGCACTCTCTTTGGGAGAGAGACACGCTCCGCTTTTTCATTGGAATACTCTTGTTCTTCACTTATATTTGTTGAGTATTCCTGTCTAGCTACTGCTAAAGCTTCTAGCTCTCTGTTTTCATATATCTCTTGTCAGAGCTATTAGTTTCTTTTGAAGAAAGTACTCTCTTGCTTCACTTATATTTGTTTGGAGAGTTGTTCAAATAAGTTGATTGGTGTTTGGTTGGAACAGAAAATGCTATGCATGTGGTAGTGGTATAAAATGCTTACATAAGTCTTGTAGATCACTGTCTTGAGTAATTTGATACTTGTCAATTGTTTTGAGTTACCAAGTAAGTAATGTTTAGACTTGTGCATCATGTAAGTAAAGGCTATTAGTGAAGAACTACTGTAAAGCTTGTTGATATTTGATTTGTATCATTGGTAGTTCCAAAGTCTAGATATTTTCTAGTGAAAGGTTTTGGTTAACAAGGAAGACAATGTGGAGTCTTGTAATTTTTCAAGCATTTTTTTATATGAGTTCTTGCTGTACCGGTTGACAGTCTGTGTTTGCTTAAATAACCTTGCTAGCCTAAACTCTGTACTAAGCGGGAATGCTGCTTGTGCATCCAAAACCCTTGAGCCAAAATCCATGCCATCTGTGTCCACCATAACTACCTATTATGTGGTATTTTCCTGCCATTCCAAGTAAATTTTCATGTGCTACCTTTAAAATATTCAAAACTGTTACAACTCCTTTTTGTGTCACTGTTTACAAGCTCATGAGGATGTGGTAGATGGTCTTTATTTCACTTGTTGATCAGACTTTACACCTGGACTAGTGGCATATACATCCGCTTATCCAATAATTTTGCAAAAAGAGCTGGCAACGGGGTGCCCAGTCCCAATTAATTACAACTTTAACCATTAATTCTCTTCACATCTTTTTGCCCCTGAGAAATCAGTCAAGCAATGTTCATAAGTGTGTAAACAAAAGAGAACGAGGGATGATCTACCCGCTGGTAGAAATAACGTCCTTCATGGGAGCCGCTCTTGTAAGGTCTGGTTAACTTGTGACTTAAAGTATTGTCTATTTACTGATTCGTTGACCACTAACACACCTCTCAAAATATATTTTTATACTCTCTATATGCTTTCAAAAACTTAAAAAGCTCTAGCACATGATTTAATCCTGCTTCCCTCTGCGAAGGGCCTTTCTTTTACTTTATTGTTGAGTCAGTTTTCCTACTTCTTTCTATCTCCACAAGCAAACACTAGTGTCAACTTTGGTACAACAGTTGTTATATAATGATATGTTTGACTTATTGCATTACTTTGCCTTGACAATATCCATGAGATAAATATGTTAAAGTTGAAGCCAGTGCTGAAACTAAATCTTCCTTTGTGTTAGTCAAACACTTTCATTTAGAATCTATTGCTTTGTGAGCTAACTTTTATGCAAACTCTTATAGCTCCATTGTCTCCAAAGTATTATTCATGAAAGTTTGCACTTGTATGATTCATTTTGTTTACTCCTTGTTTACTTGTTAGCAAACTATAGACCATTGACTTGGATCACTTCATTCAGTTCATGTGCTTTGCATTACTATTTGATCAAGATTATGTTGGTAGCATGTCACTTCAAAAATTATGTTGTTTTTATCGTTTACCTACTCGAGGACGAGCAGGAACTAAGCTTGGGGATGCTTGATACGTCTCAAACGTATCTATAATTTTTGATGTTCCATGCTGTTATTATACCAATTGCTACATGTTTTATTTACACTTCATAGCATTTTATGCATTTTCTGGGACTAACCTATTAACAAGATGCCGAAGTGCCAGTTCCTGTTTTCTGCTGTTTTTCTCTTTCAGAAAAGCTAGTCGCAAAATATTCTCGGAATTGGACGAAAATCAACGTGTGCAAATATCTCATCGGAAGACTCCAGAAGCCAGAAGGGGAGACGGAGTGGGGCCACGAGGCAGCCACGCCACCCTAGGGCGTGGCAGGAGGGGGTGGCGCCCACCCTGGCGTGGCCACCTGGGTGCCCTCCGACGCCGCCCTTTCGCCTATATATTCCCGATGTCCCGAAAACCTAAAAACACCGATCATATTCCACGAAAAGTTCCGTCGCCGCCGCGTCGTCAACCCTAGATCGGAGGGTTCTGAAGCTCTTCCCGGCACCCTGCCGGAGGGGAGATCCTCACCGGAGGCTTCTACACCGCCATGCCTGCCTCCAGAGTGATGCGTGAGTAGTTCATCCTTGGACTACGGGTCCATAGCAGTAGCTAGATGGTTGTCTCTCCACCTTGTACCTCCATGTTTAGATCTTGTGAGCTGCCTAACATGATCAAGATCATCTTATTGTAATGCTACATGTTGTGTTTGCTGGGATCCGATGAATATTGATACTATGAGCAAGTTGTTTATCAATCTATCTATTTATGTTGTTTATGATCTTGCATGCTTTCCGTTGCTAGTAGATGCTTTGGCCAAGTAGATGCTTGTAACTCCAAGAGGGAGTATTTATGCTAGATAGTGGGTTCATGCCTCCAGTAATCTGGGCTCGAGATGATAGAAACGACTAAGGTTGTGGATGTGCTGTTGCCACTAGGGATAAAACAATGATGCATTGTCTACGTGTCATTTGCATTGTTTACATTACACACTTTACTTCATGCAATAATCTGTTTTTGCAACTCAATACCGGAAGGGGTGCGGATGCTAACCGGAAGGTGGATTATTTAGGCATAGATGCGTTGGATAGCAAGTCTATGTACTTTGTTGTAATGCCCAATTAAATCTCATAATAATCATCTTGTCATATATTGCATTGTCATGCGCTCATTATTTGTCAATTGCTCAGCTGTAATTTGTTTACACAACATGTTAGTTATCTTTTATGGAGAGACACCACTAGTGAACTGTGGACCCCGGTCCATTTCCTCATACTGATAAAACCACCAACTGCAATCATTTGTTCTCTGTTACTTTCTGCACTCATTACTGTTTTCCACACAATACGTTTAATCCTTTGTTTTCAGCAAGCCGGAGAGATTGACAACCTCTCTGTTTCGTTGGGGCAAAGTAGTTTGCATGTGCTGTGTGCAGGTTCCACGTCAGTTGCGCCGCTGACAACCTTCTGAAGAACCTCCGTGTCCTCCTGGTTCGATAAACCTTGGTCATATTTCAAGAGAAAACTGCTGCTGCACTATATCATACCTTCCTCTTGGGGTCTCCCAAAGAACGTGTGTTGTCACGGTCAATAAGCAGATCTTCTGGTGCTGTTGCTGGGAAGTAATAAAACACTCTTCCGTTAACACGCCATCACCCATATAAGCAAATCCTGAAATCTCAAATTGGCCCTTGTACATGGAAGAATTTTGGAGGTGCAAGGAGGTGCTAAAGTTTAGTCCCACATTGCTAGTTGGAGAAGACAAACACCACCTTATAAGGTGGAGTGTTGTGACACTTGGTGTGCTAGTTGAGAACAGAAGACTCTCTCCCGCGCACTCCTCCTCCTCCGCCGCCATCCGTCCGTCCGTCCGTCCGTCCGTCTCGTCACGACACGCCGCGGGTTGCGGGAATGAGCCTAGTCGATGCCTCGAACGTGTGCGGCGTGGCCGGCCCACATTGTACCCGTTAGGGTTTCTCGAACCGCACTATATATTGCCGTGCACTGCATGCGCCGTCACACCTCCGAACCAATCTAGGTTTTGCCATCTCGTGCCTTGCGCCGCCACCGTAGTCTACTCCATCCCGATCGCCGGCGTGCACCGGCATTTGGGAGAGCAGGTCTCAGGAACCAGTCGCCTTTGTGATCATGTACGGGAGAGGGCGAATTATCACAGGTCGTCTTCCAGCCAGAGTTGCGGATCATCTCTGCAGGCGTCGTCTTCTTCGACCCGTCATCACCAACATCATCGTCAACAACATCACCGCTGATCTCGCCGCGGTGAACCTATCTACATCGACTGCTGCCTCCTCTACAAACATTCGGTACATGCGACGTATTCCGAACTACATGTTTACTATGGATATGTTGGCGTATATGTTGCTGCTACTGTTCATATTGTTTAGTACGTCCAATGTGTTCGTATTTCACATGTTAGTAGCTGTGTTTGTCATGTTTAATATTCTGGAATTAATCATGAAATTATTTCCTAATTATCCAACAATCCAAAAACCTAATTGTAGGCAATTTCGTGATTCAACTATGGTTGGTTATACCGATGCAATGAAACCGGAAAAATTCACCGGTGGTATGGGCTTTAAGAGTTGGCAGATTAAGTGCCAGCTCTGGCTCTCGGCTATGGGAGTGTGGGAAGTTAGTAATGGTCTTCCTGAAGGAACTACAACTGAGAAAGCTCAGAATAAGTTCAAGAAAGACACTACTATCTTCCGTGGCTGCATTCTGAGTGTTCTTGATGGTCGTCTGTGTGATGTGTATATGCACATAGAAGACGACAAAGAGCTTTGGGATGCACTGAAAGCTAAGTTCGGTGCAACCGATGCAGGCAGTGAGCTGTATATCATGGAGAGTTTTCACGACTAGAAAATGGTGAATAACCGTGGCATGGTCAAACAATCTCATGAGATACAGTGCACTGCGAGAGAGCTCGAACTCCTCAAGTGTGCTTTACCTGACAGGTTTGTGGCTGGGTGCATTATTGCAAAGTTGCCTCCTTCATGGAGGAACTTCGCCACAGCTCTCAAACACAATAGAACGGAGATATCGGTCGAAAGCCTGATAGCGTCTCTTGATGTTGAGGAGAAAGCTCGGGTCAAGGACACTGCTGAGAGAGGTGGTGAAGGTCAGTCTAGCGCCAACATGGTGCAGAAAAACCATCACCACAACAAGAGCAAAGGGAAGGGCAAGCCTGCTTTCAATATGCCTTCCAAGACTACTTCCTTCAAGAAGAAGAAGAAGCTGAACAAATCTGAGATAGGTTGCTATACTGTGGAGAGCTCGGCCACTTCTTGTGGACTGCCCAGATCGTGCAGATAAGAAAGGGAAGAAGGCCAAGAATGTCAACGTCGTGACCGCTAGCAATTCTGATGGGTACGGTAATTTACCGATGGTACTTTCAGTATTTCAATCTCCATGTTGGTGGATTGATACGGGTGCTAATGTTCATGTGTGTGCTGACATTTCTATGTTCACTTCTTATCAGGTCGCGGGATTCATCCGTCCTAATGGGGAATGGTCGCATGCTTCTGTTCGTGGTGTTGGCACGGTAGATCTGAAGTTTACTTCGGGGAAGATCGTGCAGCTGAGGAACGTGCAGCATGTCCCTACTATGAACAAGAATCTCGTTAGCGGTTCCCTTCTATGCAGAGATGGGTTTAAAGTAGTCTTGGAGTCCAATAAAGTATAGTGTCAAAGTTTGGACAATTTATTGGTAAAGGGTATGAGTGTGGAGGCTTGTTCCGCTTTTCATTGTCGGATTTTTGTAATAAGTCAGTAAACCATATTTGTGGCAGTGTGGATTCGGATGCTAATGTGTGGCACTCTCGTTTATGTCATGTTAATTTTGGTTTAATGAGTAGACTTTCCACCATGAGTTTAATTCCTACTTTCGTCATTGCCAAAGGTTCTAAGTGCCATAGTTGTGTGCAATCTAAGCAACCTCGAAAGCCTCACAAGGCAGCCGAGGAGAGAAACTTGGCACCTCTAGAACTCGTACATTCGGATCTATGTGAATGAATGGCGTGTTGACAAAAGGTGAAAGAGATATTTCATGACTTTAATCGATGATGCTACTAGGTTCTGTTATGTTATTTGTTGCAACTAAAGATAAGCTTTAGACTACTTTAAAATCTATAAAGCTGAAGTAGAAAATCAATTAGAGAGAAAGATCAAACGTCTTAGGTCGGATCGTGGTGGCGAGTATTTCTCCAACGTATTTGATGAATTCTGTCAGGAACATGGTATTATTCACGAGAGGACGCCTCCCTATTCGCCCCAATCAAACGGGGTTGCCGAGAGGAAAAACCGCACGCTGACCGACTTGGTGAATGCCATGTTGGACACTGCTGGTTTATCTAAGGCATGGTGGGGGAGGCTTTGTTGACTTCGTGTCATGTCCTGAATAGAGTTCCTAACAAGGATAAAGAAAAGACACCTTACGAGGAGTGGTCTGGGAGAAAACCATCACTTTCTTATTTGCGCACTTGGGGATGTTTGGCGAAAGTCAATGTTCCAATTCCTAAGAAACGTAAACTCGGACCAAAGACAGTGGATTGCATCTTTCTAGGCTATGCTCAGCGGAGCATTTGCTATAGATTTTTAGTGGTTAAATCTGAGATACCTGATATGCATGTTGATACTATTTTGGAATCTCGTGATGCAACATTTTTTAAAACATGTTTCCTATGAAGGATATGCATAGCACTGCTAGAATTTCTTCTGAGATATTTATTGAACCTAGTACATCTGATGATCATTTGAACAACCATGTTGAGGAAGTCCTTGAGAAGGATGACAATGAAGCTCCCAAGAGGAGCAAGAGACAGAGGATTGAAAAATCCTTTGGTGATGATTTCATTGTGTACCTTGTGGACAACACTCCTACACCATTGCAGAGGCATTTGCATCTCCTGATGCTGATGACTGGAAAGAAGCTGTCCATAATGAGATGGACTCGATTCTTTCTAATGGAACTTGGGAATTATCTGAACGACCCTACGGTTGCAAACCTGTGGGTTGTAAGTGGGTGTTCAAGAAGAAGCTAAGGCCTGATGGTACTATTGAAAGTACAAGGCACGGCTTGTAGCCAAGGGCTACACCCAGCGAAGGCGAAGATTACTTTGACACCTATTCACCTGTTGCTAGACTCACCACCATTCGTGCTACTTTCCCTGGCTGCCTCCTATGGTCTTATCGTTCATCAAATGGACGTAAAGACAGCTTTCCTTAACGGAGAGTTGGAAGAGGAAATCTATATGGATCAGCCTGATGGGTTTGTAGTAAAAGGTGAAGAGAGAAAGGTGTGCAAATTGTTAAAATCTTTGTATGGGCTGAAGCAAGCACCTAAGCAATGGCATGAGAAGTTTGACAGTACTTTAACGTCTGCAGGCTTTGTCATTAATGAGGCTGATAGGTGTTTATTATCGCCATGGTGGGGGCGATAGCGTTATATTATGCTTGTATGTTGACGATATACTTATTTTCGGAACAAGCATGATAGTGATAAATGAGGTCAAGTCTTTTCTGTCAAAGAGTTTGATATGAAAGATCTGGGACAAGCTGATGTGATCCTGAACATTAAGCTGATTAGGGATGAGAGTGGATTACGTTAACGCAATCACACTATGTTGAGAAGGTCTTGAGCCGATTTGGCTATATAGACAGCAAGCCTTCTCCAACACCCTATGATCCCAGTGTGACACTCAGAAAGAACAAGAAGGAAACGAGAGATCAATTAAGATATTCTCAAGTGATCGGTTCACTCATGTACCTTGCGAGCGCGACGAGACCTGATATCTCTTTTGCTGTGAGCAAGTTGAGCAGGTTCATGTCTAACCCGGGTATTGATCATTGGCATGCACTTGAAAGGGTCATGCGCTATCTGAACGGTACAATGAGTTATGGGATTCACTATTCAGGGCACCCTGCGGTGCTTGAGGGATATTTGATTCGAACTGGATCTCAGATGTTGATGAGCTCTACGCCACAAGTGGATATGCGTTTATCTTGGAGGTGGCGCAGTGTCATGGAGGTCTTGCAAACAGACCATTTTGACGAGGTCAACCATGGAAGCAGAACTTACTGCTTTAGATACAGCTTCTGTTGAGACAGAATGGCTGCGTGAGCTCTTGATGGACTTGCCGGTGGTTGAGAAACCTTTACCGGCCATCCTTATGAACTGTGACAACCAAACGGTTATCATGAAAGTGAACAGTGCTAAGGATAATGCGAAGTCATCAAGACACGTTAAAAGACGCTTGAAGTCTGTCAGAAAATGAGAAACTCCGGAGTTATAACTGTTAGTTATATTCAAACTGACAAAAACCTGACAGATCCCTTTACTAAGGGACTATCACGTAATGTGATAGATAGTGCATCGAGGGAGATGGGGTTGAGACCCGTGAGCGTTACACCATAGTGGTAACCCAACCTATGTGATCGGAGATCCCGTGAATTAGGACCTGGGAAGAACAAGCTAGTGGTTTAACAGAGGAGAGTTATTTTATAACCCTCTCGTGTGAAGATGCATAACTCTCAAATTCTGTAAGGCAGGTTGGCAATATGCCTTAATGTGTTTCTGTTGGCTATTCGTAGCAAAGGTGCTATCCTACAGAGCGACCTTGAAAGAACACACCTATATGAGTCCGACTGTTAAACGTCGCAGTCTATGAGATTGGGTGATCTCTAGTAAGCTCATGAAGAGACCAGGGAGTATGACGCATATGCTCCACCCGCGGGGTAGGCTACTGGTAGCCATGTACTGGTTATGACTTTGAGTGAAGTCTATTGGCACCAAACTTGCAATTCAAGGTTCGTCCATTGTTCAAGTTGCTGATAGATATAGCTTAAAGCTCTAGGCGGAAGTTCAACTTAACAGTCTCTGCTGAAACACTGATATATAAACAAGAAACGATGTTTGGCAAAATCTCTAAATGGGAATTTGAGATCTGGTGGGGATTGTTAGAATATTGGGCCCATTTGTGGGCAACCCATATAAGCAAATCCTGAAATCTCAAATTGGCCCATGTACATGGCAGAATTTTGGAGGTGCAAGGAGGTGCTAAAGTTTAGTCCCACATTGCTGGTTAGAGAAGACAAACACCACCTTATAAGGTGGAGTGTTGTGACACTTGGTGTGCTAGTTGAGAACAGAAGGCTCTCTCCCGCGCACTCCTCCTCCACCGCCGTTCGTCCGTCCGTCCGTCTCGTCACGACACGCCGCGAGTTGCGGGATTGAGCCGAGCCGATGCCTATATTTTGCTGTTCAGGAAAATCGAGTCGCTAGCGTACACGTAACAGCTTAGCCAGTTCAGGTCGCTCCCGGATCTTGGGCTGCTGCACCGACTCGAACATGAGCGACGTGGCCGGCCCACGTTGTACATGTTAGGGTTTCCCGAACCACACTATATATTGCCGTGCACTGCGTGCGCCGTCACACCTCCGAACCAATCTAGGTTTTGCCATCTCGTGCCTTGCGCCGCCACCGTAGTCTACTCTATCCCGATCGCCGGCGTGCACCGGCATTTGGGAGAGCAGGACTCCGGAACCAGTCGATTTTGTGATCCTGTACAGGAGAGGGCGAATTAGGTTTTTGGGAAGCGCCTCGCGCGATTGCTCGCCGCTTCCATCACGGGTCGTCTTCTAGCCGGAGCTGCGGATCGTCTCCGCATGCGTCGTCTTCTTCGACCCGTCATCACCAACGTCATCCTCAACAACATCACTGCTGATCTCGCCGCGGTGAACCTGTCTGCATCGACTGCTGCCTCTGTCGGAGAATGACTCCCACGAAACAGGGATGGTCAAGCTCACGAAGAGAGTTCGTGTAAGGGGCTGAACACGTTGGTCAAACAACCCTCAACCTGCACGGCGATGGTGCTCGTCGAGCATGAGGAGGGACATCACGACAGAGATGAACACCAGCCCGTACCCAGGTTCACGACCCTCGTGTGGAGGTAACACCGCTACTCCTGCTTGTCTGTATTGCACTGCTATGGAGGTTACAGTACAATGAGCTTGCCGAGGGCCCTCTTTTGGCAGTGGTGTGCACAAGGAAGGGGAAACTGTGGTCTTTTTCTTCCTTGCGCGTAGTAGCTAAGCTAGAATGAGAATGCGATCCTTTGCTACGGTGGTGCACCTCCTCCTTTTATAGGCGCCCCGGGCCTCTTCCCTGCGCTTGCGCCGCGGAAGGGCTACCACATGGCGACAGAAGGGGGAGCACGGTGCACCACAGCCCAGCTGTCCATGGACGCGGTCCATGGGCATAAAGCTGATGCCTGTGGCAGAGTAACCACCGTCCATGCAAGACGGCCAGCTGGGGCTGTAGAGGAACGTGGGGGTGCCCACGGTGACGTTGGCCGTGGAGCGTAGCGCCGACCGGTCCCCTTATCACCAAAGAGGAAATCCTTGTATTCCGGTGTGGATGGCGCAGCTTTGTTGACTCCTTTAATCACCGAAATGGCAACTGCGGCGTCGTCGTCACCGCGCGCGTCACTCTGCGGCCGCTACACAGCCCATGTGCGCTCTGCAGAGGTTGCTTTGCAGCGAAGGAATCCCCACGAGGGCTGGGGTGCCTTGTGGAGGATTCAGCGTTGACCTCTCTCCAGGGAGATCACCTTGAAGAGGGGGCAGCAGTGAGGAGGGCCTCCGCAGGCCTCTGCTGCCTCCTAAGCCCTCGCGAGGCGATTTGCCTCACGGGTCTCTCCAAGCCGTAGGCTTGGTCCTTAGCGAAATTTACCCATCGAGTGTCGAGGGCTGTGGAGGACAGGCCCAGCACACCCTGGTTCTCACTGGGCCGACAGTAGCCCCCGGGCCCATGATGGGCACGATGTAGGCCAGTGGACGCAGGCGAATCGTCATGGGCCCAAAGTGTCCGGCCGGCCCGACACACGTGTAGGGCAGTTGAGCCGCGATGACACGCTCTCTTCGGTGATGATCAGGCAGCAGTTACTGCATCATTTGCGCCCCCGACTCCTTGCTCTTAACTTCTGCGCTCCTTTGTCCCCGGCGCTCTTCCTCCTTCACCGAGCTTCTCTGCCGCCCTTCCTTCGTTGACCATGGGCCCTAAGAAGGACAAAGCGGTGATGATGAACGAGCCTGCTGGGGCGCAGCAGGAGGACGAGTTCGCGCCGGCGCTGGTGGGGACCCGCATCCACACGGAGGAGGCGCTGGACAAGATCAGGCTGATGGCCGCGGGCAAGAACAACGAGCACGGCGCCAACATTCTCAAGGCGGCGCGCTTTGGCAAGCTCGCGGTGGGGTTGTGCCCATTTTCTTCCAAACCATATTTGCTGGCCTGGTGCCGCCATTTTCCCCTTTCTTGGAGGAGGTTCTGGCCTTCTACCAGATCCAGCTTCTGTATCTGCACCCCAACTCCATCCTGATCCTCGCCATTTTCGCATATCTGTGCGAGGCGTATTTGGGGTGATGCCTTCCGTGGCCTTCTTCCAGAGCTTCGACGCGCTCCGCTCCACGGCGCCCGGTGAGCGATCTGGCTCCGTGTCCTTTCGCATTGCGGATGGGATGGGAGGCATCTACATCCCCATATCCTGGGACGGCGACAAGCCCGTCACGCGGGTGACGAAGAAGGTGGACGACTTCCGCCAGCGGTGGTTCATCGTGGACGCCAAGACATAGAACTCCTTCGACGTCCCTGAGGCGCCGCCGCTGAAGAACTGGAACTGGTCGAGCGCAGCCTTCCAAAGCCCGAAGATTGCTGACTTGGTCATGCGCATGAGGCTCGTCTGCGAAGCTGGCCTCACGGGGCAGATGGTTGCTGAAGACTTCGTGAGGCGCTGTTGCTAGCGCTAAGTTGACGAGGGAATATCTCCCCGGCAACAGCACCAGAAACAATGTTGTAACGTCACACGTCAGTTGGGAACCCCAAGAGGAAGGTATGATGAGTGCAGCAGCAAGTTTTCCCTCAGTATGAAACCAAGGTTTAATCGAACCAGTAGGAAAACGAGGTTTGCTTCGAAGGTGTTGGTGAAGGAGTGTAGTGCGGCGCAACACCAGAGATTCCGGTGCCAACGTGGAACCTGCACAACACAATCAAATTACTTTGCCCCAACTTAACAGTGAGGTTGTCAATCTCACCGGCTTGCTGAAAACAAAGGGTTAAACGTATCGAATGGAAGATGATGTTTGTTTGCATAAAACAGTAGAGAACAATGATTGCAGTAGATTGTATTTCAGATGTAAAAGAATGGATCAGGGTCCACAGTTCACTAGTGGTGTCTCTCCAATAAGATAACTAACATGCTGGGTAAACAAATTACAGCTGGGCAATTGACAATTGATAAGTGCATATAACATGCATGTGTGAGTTGTGGTGTCTACTATGAGATTCAAAGTAAAAGGCATTGAAGCAACACAAAGGATGATTAAGTTTCAGCATTTGCTTTCAACTTGTAACATGTATATCTCATGGATAGTTGTCAACATAAAGCAATATAACAAGTGCAATAAGTAAACATGTAAGAATCAATGCACACAAAGTTGACACAAGTGTTTGCTTCTAAGATAGAAAGGAGTAGGTAAACTGACTCAACATAAAGTAAAAGATAGGCCCTTCGCAGAGGGAAGCAGGGATTAAATCATGTGCTAGAGCTTTTTAAGTTTTCGAAAGCATATAGAGAGCACAAAATAAGTATTTGAGAGGTGTTTGTTGTTGTCAACGAATGGTAGTGGGCACTCTAACCCCCTTGTCAACCAGACTTTCAAGAGCGGCTCCCATGAAGGACGTTATCTCTACCAGCAAGGTAGATCATCCCTCTTCTCTTTTGTTTACACATGTATTTTAGTTTCTTTATAGATGACACTCCTCCCAACCTTTTGCTTACACAAGCCATGGCTAACCGAATCCTCGGGTGCCTTCCAACATTCACATACCATGGAGGAGTGTCTATTTGCAAATTAAGTTGCTTACTGATAAATCAGGGCAAAACATGTGAAGAGAATTATTAATGAAAGTTGTAATTAATTGGGGCTGGGCACCCCGTTGCCAGCTCTTTTTGCAAATTATTGGATAAGCGGATGTATATGCCACTAGTCCATTGGTGAAAGTCTGTCAGAAGTAAATGACAAGATTGAAAGATAAAACACCACATACTTCCTCATGAGCTATAAAACATTGACACAAATAAGGAGTAATAAAGTTTTGAATAGTTTAAAGGTAGCACATGAAATATTTACTTGGAATGGCAGGAAATACCACATAGTAGGTAGGTATGGTGGACACAAATGGCATGGGTTTTGGCTCAAGTTTTGGATGCACGAGAAGCATTCCCTCTCAGTACAGAGTTTAGGCTAGCAAGGTTGTTTGAAGCAAACACAAGTATAAACCGGTACAGCAAGAATCACATAAAAACATATTGCAAGTATTATAAGACTCTACACTGTCTTCCTTGTTGCTCAAACATTTTACCAGAAAATATCTAGACCTTAGAGAGAACAAATATGCATCCCAAGTCTCAACAAGCTCTACGGTAGTTCTCCACTACTAGGCTTTAACTACATGATGCAAGAGCTTAAACATGATCTACTTGAGAGCTCAAAACAATTGCAAAGTATCAAATCGAAACAAGACAATGATCTACAAGAATGCATATGTCTTTTCCAATACCAACTACTACATGTAGCATTTTCTTTCTTCCAAACAAACACCAATCAATTTATTTAAACATAAACTCTCCAAATGATAATATAATGCAGCAAGAGAGTATTTATAAACAAGTGCTAACAGCTCGAAGAGATGCATGAAAAACAGGAGCTAAAAGCACTGCAGTAGCTAGTTAAGAATACTCAACAAATATAAGTGAAGAACATGAGTATTCACATGAAAAAGCGGAGCGTGTCTCTCTCCCACACAAGGATTGCTAGGATCCGAATTTATTCAAACAAAAACAAAAATAAAAACACACAGACGCTCCAAGTAAAGCGCATAAGATGTGAAAGAATTAAAATATAGTTTCACTAGAGATGACCTGATAAGTTTGTTGATGAAGAAGGGGATGCCTTGGGCATCCCCAAGCTTAGACGCTTGAGTCTCTCTGAATATGGTTGGGATGAACCACGGGGGCATCCCCAAGCTTAGGCTTTTCACTCTTCTTGATCACATAATATCACCCTTCTCGCTTGATCCTTGAAAACTTCCTTCACACCAAGACAGTTCTCATTAGAGGGTTAGTGCATAATCAAAAATTCTCATATTCTGTAATGATACAATCAATCCCAAAGCTTCTGGACATTAGCTACAGCCACCAATGCTTTGTGGAGCAAAGAAATCCACACAAACACAGTAAAAGAGCGAATGCAAAACAAAAGGCAGAATCTGTCAAAAACAGAACAGTCTGGAATGACGAATTTTTTCGAGGCACTTAAGTTGCTCAGATGGATCTGGCCTAAAATAATGAAAGTTGCGTACATATCTCAGGAATATGCGTGATTTTTTCAGAATTTTTTGAATTTTCTACAGGGAGATAAGCTCAAATCCGTGACAGCTAAAAATCTGTCACTGCGCAGAAATCCAAATCTTGCATCAACTTTCAATATAGAACTTTACTTGGCACAACATTGCGATAAAATAAAGATACAAAGGAGTTGCTACAGAAGTAACAAAACTCCTTGACTCAAAGAAAACAAAAATAACAGCAAATAAAAACGATGGGTTGTCTCCCATAAGCGCTTTTCTTTAACGCCTTTCAGCTAGGCGCAGAAAGTGAAAATCAAGTGTTGTCAAGTGGCAAATCATTCAAATCATCAAAAGCTTCTTCCAACACACAGCTTGTAACAATGGGTATCTTAGATGTTCCTGGAGGTGTTTCATTACCTTTAACCGTACTAAAAGTTTTATCAATTTTAAGCTCATAATGAGTCTTTGGTTTTGGCACTTTAGGAACATACATAAACTTTTGCTCTCTACCCACATAAACTTTCTCCTTTTTAGACTTAAGAGAAGTAAAGGTTGAACTTAAGGTTTCAATAGCTTCCTCTAACTCATCAATTCTATGATTTTGGGTGTCATGGATATTATTATCCTCAAGAACAGTGATTCTTTCATTGATGGTGGCTATTGATTCATTAGTCTTACCAATACAATCAAGAAAATTTGGAAAAAATTCTCCATAGAGTCTAACTTATTTATAACATCCTCCAAGGTGATCTCAATTTTAATATCTTTAGTGGGTGGTGTTCCTACCAAACTTTCAATAATATTACAGGCTTCTAAAGCAGGAGTACCCAAGAAATTTCCACCTGTAAGAGTGTCTAGAACATACCTATACCAACTAGAGATACCAACATAAAAGTTCCTAAGGAGGATAGTGGTAGAGTGTTTCTTAGTACATCTATGATGAGCATCACTAATTCTATACCAAGCATCTTTCAAATTTTCACCTCCTAGTTGCCTAAAAGAACGAACTTCAACTTCAGGAGCATTCATTTTGAAAAACAAAATCAAACTGAATTAAACAAGTAACTAATTTTTTTGTGTTTTTGATAAAGAGAGCAAACAAGACTAAATAAAAATAAACTAAGCAAGACAAATAACAAAGTAAAGAGATTGGGTGTGAGAGACTCCCCTTGCAGAAGCAATTCGGTTTTCCCCGGCAACGGCGCCAGAAAACGTGTTGCTAGCGCTAAGTTGACGAGGGAATATCTCCCCGGCAACAGCCAGAAACAATGCTTGTACGTCACACGTCAGTTGGGAACCCCAAGAGGAAGGTATGATGAGTGCAGCAGTAAGTTTTCCCTCAGTATGAAACCAAGGTTTATCGAACCAGTAGGAAAACGAGGTTGCTTCGAAGGTGTTGGTGAAGGAGTGTAGTGCGGCGCAACACCAGGGATTCCGGTGCCAACGTGGAACCTGCACAACACAATCAAATTACTTTGCCCCAACTTAACAGTGAGGTTGTCAATCTCACCGGCTTGCTGAAAACAAAGGGTTAAACGTATCGATGGAAATGATGTTTGTTTGCATAAAACAGTAGAGAACAATGATTGCAGTAGATTGTATTTCAGATGTAAAAGAATGGACCGGGGTCCACAGTTCACTAGTGGTGTCTCTCCAATAAGATAACTAACATGCTGGGTAAACAAATTACAGCTGGGCAATTGACAATTGATAAGTGCATATAACATGCATGTGTGAGTTGTGGTGTCTACTATGAGATTCATTTGGGCATTACGACAAAGTACATAGACCGCTATCCAGCATGCATCTATGCCTAAATAGTCCACTTTCCGGTTAACATCCGTACCCCTTCCAGTATTAAGTTGCAAGCAACAGACAATTGCATTAAGTAATGTGCGTAATGTAAACAATACATTCATCCTTGAATAAAGCATTGCTGTTTTACCCCTAGTGGCAACAACACATCTACAACCTTAGAACTTGCTGTCACTATCCCAGGTTAAATAGAGGTTGAACCCAACTATCATGCATAAATACCCCCTCTTGGAGTCACAAGTATTCACTTGGCCAAGGCTTCAACAAGTAACGGAGAGCATGCAAGATCACAAATGACATAGACATGATAATATAATATTCAGCTCCACATAGGTATCAATATAAGTCAGATCCCAGCAAACACAACATGTAGCATTACAATAAGATGATCTTGATCATGATAGGCAGCTCACAAGATCTAAACATGATGGCACAAGTGGAGAAGACAACCATCTAGCTACTGCTATGGACCCATAGTCCAAGGATGAACTACTCACGCATCACTCCGGAGGCGGGCATGGCGATGTAGAGCCCTCCGGTGATGATTCCCCTCTCCGGCAGGGTGCCGGGAAGAGCTTCAGAACCCCCCGAGTTAGGGTTGACGACGGCGGCGGCAGCGAATATGTTCTGGATGAAAGGCTCGGTGTTTTAGGGTTTTCACGTCTCGGGGAATAAATAGGCGAAGGGGCGATGTCGGCGGACCCCCGAGGGGCCCAAACCACAGGCTGGCGCGGCGGGTGGGGCCGCGCCGCCAGGTGGTTTGGCCACCTCGTGGCTCTTCGTCTCTCCTTCGGACTCCGTGTACGTGTTGGAAAAATAGGGACTTGGCCTTTTGTTTCGTGCAATTCCGAGAATATTTCCAGAAGTAACTTTCTGAAACCAAAAACAGCAGAAAACAGGGAACTGGCACTGTGGCATCTTGTTAATAGGTTAGTCCCAGAAAATGCATAAAAGTGATATGAAGTGTATATAAAACATGTAGCAAATGGTATAATATAAGCATGGAACAGCAGAAATTATGGATACGGTGGAGACGTATCAGGCGCCGTATCGCTCCTCTCCAGAAGCACACGAAGTCGGCGTGGATGTACTCTGGCCCGGCGGACCCGATGCGGCTGCACTACAGCTCCCACACCCCTGACGTCATTGCCTCCATCATGGCATCCTTTTCACTGCCCGGACGTTCCTGTGCCGCGCAGTGAACTTGCGAGGCCTCTCCATCAGCTCACTCCAAAGAAGCGCCTCGCGATCCTGGAGCTGATGCCGGAGTTCACCCCTCAAGGTCTGGCGGGGGAGGAAAAGAAGGAGGCCACAACACCGTGGTGGAAGAAGACTGGACCGTAGAGTCACCCGCCGCGTCTGACGCCGATCTGGATGTCGCCTCTGGAGGGGCGAATCCTTTGGCAGGAGAGGCGAGCTCCTCGAAGCCTGCGCCTCCCGAGGAAGAGGTTCTGGAGATCTCGTCCAGCGGGGACGAGGAGTTCCTTGTGGTCCCTTCGCGCCAGGCCACGGAGGGGGAGGAAGACAGCGACAGGGAGGCCACAGCAGGACGCTGCGAGCCCCGCTCCAAGGCTGGTCATGACAGGACCGCCAAGAGTCCGGCGGGCACTCCTCTCAAGAGGAAAGCTGAGGCTGCCCTTGAGGGGTCCGGTGCCGCGTCGTCAAGGCCGTGGCAGTCGTCAAACATAGTGTGGGTGGACTCCCGCGCCAAGGCATCTGGGTAAGGGTTGACTCCCCTGTCTGTTTTCACTTCTTATGAAAATACCCTTGTTCCCCTCTTGAAGACCTTTCTTGCTTGCTTGTCAGGGATTTGGTGACGGCGAAGCGCCGTAGGCTCCGCAAGGCTGCGGAGGTGCGGGGCCACGACAACCGCTGAGGGGCCTGTGGAGCCCTCAGCTGAAGAGGTTGCCAGGCCCGTGGTAACGGAGGCCACGGAGCCGGCTGTAGAGGAGGCCACGAGGCCTGTGGCAGAGGAGGCCACAGGGCTTGTGGTGGTTGTGCCTCTTGTCGAGGCAGCTGCTTCGTCTCCTACCGCAGGGGAGCGCCTCGAGGAGGGACAGTGGAGAGGACGCCATCACCACCACGCCTCGTCACTCCACCGGAGCGGCAGGAGGAGATCACCGCGGACCCGGCGGGGAGCGGCACGCCGGCGAGGGAAAGCGCCGATGTCGAGATGGAGGAGAACATTCCTCCGCCGCCCCCGCCAAGTGCAGAAACTGAGGGGGCGGCAACTTCTTCTGAGGCCGCAGCGGGCACAGCTGCGGCGGACTTGACGGCGGCTGGGCAATCTTCCCTAGCCCTTGAAACCTGAGAGGAGGTGCCGCTGGAAGGCGAAGGCGCTGGCGCCCATGATGCAAGTGGGGGAGAGGGCTCGCTCCAGAGCCCCTAGGCCTGAGTTGACCCTGGCCCAAGCAATGAGTTCCCTGTCCTTGAGTCTAGTGCAGATGTGGGAGCCTCCATGCCTCGTGGGAGCTCATGGGCTTTGGTCCTGGGCGGCAGGAACTGGGGCGGCGCTCGACCCAGCTCCGCTTTCCGCCTAGCGAGGGATGCATTGGACGGACTGAAGGCCCAACTCGCTCTCGAGGAGGCCGAGCTCGCCAGGAAGTATGATGAGCTCGAGAAGGCCTCGGCCTGCTTCTTTGAGACCGTGGAGCGATGTCGCCACGGCGACGAGGCCATGCAGGCGCAGCGTGAGGAGGTGCTGCGCTTCGCCAAGGAAGTCCGTGAGAGCGCGTTGCGCGAGGCTCAAGAGACCCTGGAGCCACTCCAGGCAGAGCGCCAGGCCGCGGCCGAAGATCGCAAGGCGGCCATGGCGGAACGCCAAGCTGCAGCCTCGGAGCGCGCGGCTCTCGAGACCACGCTGGCCACTCAGCGCCAAGAGCTTGCTGACCGCGAGGAGAAGTTCGCCGCGGAGTCTGAGGCCACGCGAAAATCCTTGGACCAACACCGCGTGTCCTTGTACGCCCGCGAGCAAGCACTTGCGGCGCGCGAGGCGGAGGCGCTCAAGCGCGAGGAGCAGCAGCTGCAGGTCGACAGGGAGCTGTCCACGCAGCGCGCGGATCTCGAGGCGCGAGAGGGCAATCTGGCCGAGGCCATAGGCAAGCACGGTGAGGAGGTGGCTAGGCACAAAAAGCTTGTAGAGAAGTGGACTCCAGAAGCAGACAAATGCTTTGTCTGCTTCTGGAGTCCACTTGAAGGTGCCGGATTTCTTCATGATCTTGAAAAATGGCAGAGCTCTCTCGCCGAACTTGGAGATGAAGCGGCCTAAGCTGGCCATGCATCCTGCTAGGCGCTGCATGTCCTTGAGGCGGCGAGGTGGCTGCATGTCTTCTATGGCCTTGATCTTGTCAGGGTTTGCTTCTATGCCACGGTGGGACACGAGGAACCCGAGGAGATTGCCTGAAGGCACCTCGAAGACGCACTTGGCGGGGTTTAACTTGATGTTCACCTTACGCAGGCTGGTGAAGGTTTCCTCGAGATCCTTCAAGAGAGTGTCTCCCTCGCGAGACTTGACCACGATGTCGTCAACATAAGCTTCTGCATTTCTTCCCATCTTAGCCCCCAAGGCGATCCTCATGAGCCTCTGGAAGGTGGCGCCGGCATTCTTCAGGCCAAAGGGCATGCAAGTGTAGCAATACACACCACAAGGGGTGAGAAATGCTATCTTCTCCTCGTATTCCTTGGCCATCTTGATCTGGTGGTAGCCTGAGAAGGCATCTAGGAAACAGAGGAAATCGCAGCCGGCGGTGGAGTCCACAATCTGGTCTATCCTTGGCATGGGGTATGGATCCTTGGGGCAGGCCTTGTTTATGTCTGTGTAGTCGATGCAGAGCCGGCCTCCTCCATTGGGTTTTGGGACAACCACACCGTTGGAGAGCCAAGTGGGGTGGGCAACTTCTCGAATGATGTCTGCTGCTTTCAGCTTCTCTACTTCTTTGATGATGAACGCTTGCTTCTTGGGGGCTTGTTTCCGTGCTTTCTGCTTTACAGGGCGTGCGTTTGGACACACGGCTAAGTGGTGCTCGATCACCTCCCTTGGTACACCGGACATTTCTGACGGAATCCATGCGAACATGTCAGAATTTGCCCGAAGGAAGGCGACGAGCGCGCTTTCCTATTTGGGAGGCAAGCCAGCGCCTATGGTGACGCTAGCCCCCGAGCCCTCAGCCCCCGAGCCACTGGTGCTTAGCGACACCTTCTTTGTAGATGCTTGCTCTTGAGAGAACATCTGCTTCTTCTTCTTGGGCCTCTCGAGAGGCTCCATGTCCTCGTCAGCGGGGAACGCCATGGCAGCGGCCTTGTAGGCGATCTCGACAGCGCGCGTGGCGTCCTGTACGTGACCATGGATAGTGATGGTGCCACCGCTGCCAGGGATCTTGACCATGTTGTAGGCGTGGTGCGTGACGGCCATGAACTTCGCGAGGGCGGGGTAGCTGAGGATGGCGTTGTAGGGCAGGCCAATGTGCGCGACGTCGAAGTCAATTAGCTCGGTGCGGTAGTTCTGCTGCGTGCCGAAGGTGACCGCGAGCCTCACTTGCCCCAGAGGCGAGATCGAGCCACTGGTGACCCCGGTGAAGGGCCTGGAGGGCATAAGCCACTCGTAGGGCACTTGAAGCGTCTCGAAGGTCTCGACAGAGATGACGGTCAGGCCTGCACCCCCATCAATGAGCATCTTGCCGACGGCGATGTTGTTGATGGTGGGGGTGCACACCAACGGGAGGGTGCCTACAGTCTTGGTCGACTTGGGGTGATCTTTGCGTCGAAGGCGATGGTGTACTGGGACCACTTGAGGGGGCGGGACGTCTCGACCCCGGGAAGCGCTGCATTGAGCTCGCAAGCGAACTGCTTGAACTGATTGTTGGACTTGGGCGCTTGGGATCCGCCGAGGATGCATGCCATAGCACCCTTAGGGGCCTGGTAACCTCTAGGCTCTTCGTCGGGGAGGTTGTTGTTTTTCTCGGCTGCATTTGCCTGAGTTCCCTGCGGCCTCTGGTAGTTGCCTTTACGTCCGCCCTTGCGGTAACCACGGCCTCTGCCGCGGCTGCCGCTGCCTTCTTATTGCTCGCGCTTCTTTCTCAGCTGCTTGAGGTCGTAGCAGTTCTCCGTCGCATGGCCGCGCCTGTTGTGGTAGATGCAGAATGGGCGGTTGTCCACCTTTTTCTCGCCACCCTCAGGAGAGTCCTCGCGAACGTGCTTGGCGTCGGGTTCAGCCGCCAGAACAGCAGTAGGCTTGCGTTTTGTCTCGTCACGCCTCTTCTGTGTCTTGGATCCCTCGACAGAGTCGTCTGTTGAGCCCACCATGACGAAGAGGAGGCCTTCCTCTGCCTTGGCGCATGATACGTCTCAAACGTATTTATAATTTTTGATGTTCCATGCATGTTTTATATCAATTGTCGCATGTTTTATATGCACTTTATATCATATTATGACATTTATTGGACTAACCTACTAATAGTTGCCAAAGTGCACAATGTTTTTGTTTTACACTTTGATGTGTAGAAATTATAAAATTGGGCAAAGGAAACCTTGTTGGAGTCAAATTGAGACTTTCCAGAAATCTGTCTGAAAACTATTTTCAAAGATCGTCACGTTCGGGCCTGAAGACGACGTCAAATGGAAAAAGTCTAGTCGCGAAAGTTGCCGGGAATTTTCCGCCGCACGTTTTATACAAAAGGTTCATCTTCATCGGAGTTCGTATGCGGCCTGTGCAGGCCCGACAAGTCGGCTCGGACAGGAAAATCCTGACCCGCGCCGAGGCCACATGTGGCTGCCTCGGGAACCTTCTGAAGCTGCCCTTTGGACCATAAATAGCCCCTGAGGAGTAAACCCTAACACAATTGACGAAACTCCCGAATACATCTCCGTGCTCCGCCGCCACGAAACTCCGTTTCGGGGGTCAGAAGGTCCTGTTCCGGTACCTTGCCGGGACGGGGAATTGCCCCCGGAGCCATCTCCATCGACGCCACCGCCTCCATCATCGCCGTTGCTGCCTCCCATGATGAGGAGGGAGTAGTTCTTCCTCGGGGCTGAGGGCTCTACCGGTAGCTATGTGGTTTATCTCTCTCTCCCATGGTGTGATTTTTATGTGATCATGAGCTTTGTAATCTAGTTGAATCCATAGATGTACACTTCATTATCTTATATGCTACTCAAGTGGTTTTATTAATGTAATCTCCGGAGTCACCTTTGTCCCACGGTGCGAAGTTGACAGTGTGCGCCCCGTGTGTGGCTCTTAGGCTAAAGATAACAGGAATACTTATCATGAGTTATTATTTGCGTTGGATGTCTCTATGAAATTGCGGTGTTTGTCTAGTACCTTCTAGGGCGCTCAAGTTGACAGTGTGGGGTTAACTAGACATGGGAATGCGACTTTAAGGTGTGCTTTTATAGCCCTACGCGGTGGATTGGTATTCGTTATCCAACGAGAGAATAACTCAGAGTAGCATAGTGAAGAGGAAATATCTATGTATTCAATTATATTATTATTGTTGAGAGTGTCCACTAGTGAAAGTATGATCCCTAGGCCTTGTTTCTAAGCATTGAAACACCGTTTACAACAGTTCTGCTACATGTTTGCTTGCTGCCATTTTTATTTCAGATTGCAATTACCACTTATAATCATCCATATTACTTGTATTTCACTATCTCTTCGCCGAACTAGTGCACCTATACACTGACAAGTGTATTAGGTGTGTTGGGGACACAAGAGACTTCTTGTATCTTAATTGCAGGGTTGCTTGAGAGGGATATCTTTGACCTCTACCTCCCTGAGTTCGATAAACCTTGGGTGATTCACTTAAGAAACTTGCTGCTGTTCTACAAACCTCTGCACTTGGAGGCCCAACACTGTCTACAAGAATAGAAGCGTGCGTAGACATCAAGCTATTTTCTGGCGCCGTTGCCGGGGAGGTAAGGTAAAAGGTACTCACATCCTCCAGCTACTTAGCTATTTTCTAGCACTGTTGCTGACGTGTGAGTGCTCGAAGGTATTTCCTTTAGATTCTGCAATTATATCTTTTTGTTTCTTGTTTTTATTTCACTAGTTAGGCTTAATGGAAAAAAAATTAGAGAGCTCTATGAAATTTATCTTGAATTAGGACATGATGCTTTTGAAGAGAAAATTAAAAAACCTATGGAATTATTTGCATGATAGTGGTAATGTTATTTATAAATTCTTTGAACACCATTATTGCTAATGCTATGGAAAGCTCTAAGCTTGGGGAAGCTGGTTTTGATGAATATGATATTTTTAGTCCCCCAAGTTTTGAGGAGAAAATTTTCTTTGATGATACTTTACCTCCAATTTATGATGATTATAATGATAGTGGTATTTTGGTGCCACCTACTATGGAGGATAAAGTTTATTATGATTATACTATGCCTGCAATTTATGATGAATACAATGATGGTTGTGATAGTTTTACTCTCACTATTACTAATAAATTGATTATGCTTATGTGGAGAGTAATGATACTTTTGTGCATGTGGATCATGATAAGAATGCTTTATGTGATAGCTATATTGTTAATTTTGTTCATGATGCTACTGAAAATTATTATGAGAGAGGAAAATATGGTTGTAGAAATTTTCATGTTACTAAAACACCTCTCTTTATGACGAAGGTTTTGAGCTTTCTCTTGATTTGCTTTTATTTGATGGGTACTTTAAAACCTACTGGTCATTATGAGAGAGGGAGACATGGCTTCACATATCCAATAATATTAAGTCTCCTCTCTTTATGTTGAAAGCCTTGAAGTTGCAATTGTTTTGCCTTCCTATGCTAGTCACTTTGTGCTTCATTGATTTATTTTTTACAAGATTCCTTGCATAGGAAGTGGGTTAGACTTAAATGTGTTTGATATTTGCTTCTTGATGCTCTTTCATATTCACCTCTTATACATATGAGAGCATCATCAAAATTATCATGCCTAGCTAAAAGGCTTTAAAGAAAAGCGCTTGTGGGAGACAACCCATTATTTTTATTTTCTGCAATTTTATTTTATTTGAGTCAAGGTGCTGTTTACTTCTGTAGCAACTCCTTTGTATCTTTATTTTCTCGCATTGTTGTGCCAAGAGTAGCCTCTAATGTTAAGATGATGCTTAATTTTGATTGCTGCGCAGAAACAGATTTTTGCTGTTCACTGTACGAAATTCTAAAATCACCAGATTGTTAATTAAATCTGAAATTTTTTGTGCGTAATCTTTATGAATGTCTGAAACTTTCATTAGTCTAGAGTTTTCGATCTGAGCGTCGTAAGTGCCTGAAAAAATTCGTCTTTGCGGACTGTTCTGTTTTAGACAGATTATGCCTTTTTATTTTGCATTCTCTCTTTTACTAGTGTTGAGTGAAATTCTTTTTTGTGTGGAAGAGCTTCACATAACATCAGTGGCTGTAGCTAATGTTTAAAGTAACAAATCATATTGCGTCTTTATAGAACATGTGAGTTTTTGATTGTGCACTAACCCTCTAATGAGATTTGCTTTGAGTTTGGTGTGACGGAAGTTTTCAAGGGTCAAGAGGGAAGAGTGATATAATAGGATGGAGAAGAGTGAAGAGCTCAAGCTTGGGGAGGCTCCCATGGATCTCCCCAGCATATTTCAAGAAGACTCAAGCGTCTAAGCTTGGGGATGCCCAAGGCATCCCCTTCTTCATCGGCAAAATTATCAGGTCATCTCTAGTGAAACTATATTTTAATTCTTTCACATCATATGTGCTTTTCTTGGAGCGTCTGTGTGCTTTTATTTTCAGTATTGTACTTTTATTTTCAATAAGCTTGACTGATCAGCATTCTTGATTGGGAGAGAGACACGCTCCGCTTTTTCTTGGAATACTCTGTTCTTCACTTATATCTGTTGAGTATTCAATTTTCGCGCTGTTTAGCTTTTAGCTCTTGGTTTTCATGTACCTCTTGTCAGAGCTATTAGTTCTTTTGTAGAAAGTACTCTCTTGCTTCACTTATATTTGTTTGGAGAGTTGCTTGGTTAATATGTTGGTTCAGAAAATGTTGCGTGTGGTAGTGGTATAATGAAAACTTGCATAATCTTGTAGATCATTGAACTTTGATAACCTGATTCCTTGCAAACGTTTTGAGGTATTAAGTAATAGATGGTAAAGCTTGCTGGTTAATTAAGTTAAAATCATTAGTGGATTATTGTCTTTAAGCTTGGACCGTACTACAAACACTAAAATTGTTGAAGGTGTAGTTGGACTTGATAGCTTTCCATGTCTGAAAAGTGGTTCGTAATAACTAGGTTGTGTGTGAAGGTCGAGGGATCTAACGGGGTACTTGTGCCGCCGTGAACGGCCCTCCTTGGGGTAAATGTTAACCATGCGCTTAATGTTGAACCTGCTAGTTGTTTGCAATAAACTTGTGAGTTCTTTTTGACTAATGTTAAGCTACGGTTTTGGCACTTCCACCATCCAAATTTGCTAGCCTCTTCGGTGCTGTGCATTGCCCTTTTCTCACATTGAGAGTTGTGCATACTTCGCCAGTACATCCAAAACCCGTGGGAGGACTTCCTCTTGTTCTCCTACACATAAACCCATACATCTTCCTCAAAACAGCCACCATACCTACCTACCACAGCATTTCCATAGCTGTTCCGAGATATATTGCCATGCAACTTCCATTTTACATTACATGACTTGTTGTCATTTATCATTTATATATTGCTTTGCATGATTCTATACAGCTGATGTGTGGTTTACCCATGTTACGCTAGATCATTGCACATCCTGCTACACTGGCAGAGGCATACAGTTTTATACATCATGTTTTGTTCATTATGAGTTATTTGTACCAAAAAGTTTGTAATCATATTAGAGTGTTGCCCCTGCTAGAAAAGAGCCATGGAGGCCATCGAAAAGTGAAACAGAAAAAGAAAAAAAAGAAAAAAAGAAAAAAGAAAAGGGGGCAACACTACTATCCTTTATCAAAGTTGTGCTCATGTTTAGCACTTGCAGTATTCATAGTCATCATTTGTGCTCATGTTTAGCACCTATGCTCCATTTGAGAGAGTTTTCATGCTTTACTAGTATAACTATGTGGGGAATATTACATTATAGAACTTGGGTTGTATATTCCAATGATGAGCTTCCTCAAAAGTGCTCTAGGTCTTCGTGAGCAACCGAGTTGGATGCACCCCCACTAGTTCCATTGGAGAGCTTTCATACACATATAGCTCTATGTGCATCCGTTGCATGGCAATCACTACTCCTTGCATAGCTTCGATTATAAGACTTCCTCTTGTCTAATGATCACTTATAGCGTTGTGAGACTTTCTTCCATTGGCCTTCCAAACCCCCATTAACGTTCTCTTTGCCATAACATCCTGGTGCCGATACTAAATGCTTACGCTCACCGGTTGAGTAGACCTCGAAACAGTGGATCCATGACGTTCATGTTTACTTTTACTTGACTGGATCCGTTCTCTATGTTATGAAAAATTGCCTGATGCTTGGAATTGAAGGATAGAACTCCTACACTGGATACTTAAAACATCTATAATGAACCTTGTACGGTTTCATGTCTTAAAGGCCGTCATTCAAGAAAACTTTTAGCTTGTTTAACTATCTTGCTTTATTATCTCTTATTTAATATCAATTATAGACATTTGCTTTGAATGATTTGATCTCAGCTCACTTACCATTACATCATTATTAGATCAAGATTATGTGGTAGCATGTCACTTCAAAAATTATTGTTTTATCGTTTACCTACTCGAGGACGAGTAGGAACTAAGCTTGGGGATGCTGATACGTCTCAAACGTATCTATAATTTTTGATGTTCCATGCATGTTTTATATCAATTGTCACATGTTTTATATACACTTTATATCATATTATGACATTTATTGGACTAACCTACTAATAGTTGCCAAAGTGCACAATGTTTTTGTTTTACACTTTGATGTGTAGAAATTATCAAAATTGGGCAAAGGAAACCTTCCGTTTCGGGGGTCAGAAGGTCCTGTTCCGGTACCTTGCCGGGACGGGGAATTGCCCCTGGAGCCATCTCCATCGACGCCACCGCCTCCATCATCGCCGTTGCTGCCTCCCATGATGAGGAGGGAGTAGTTCTTCCTCGGGGCTGAGGGCTCTACCGGTAGCTATGTGGTTTATCTCTCTCTCCCATGGTGTGATTTTTATGTGATCATGAGCTTTGTAATCTAGTTGAATCCATAGATGTACTCTTCATTATCTTATATGCTACTCAAGTGGTTTTATTAATGTAATCTCCGGAGTCACCTTTGTCCCACGGTGCAAAGTTGACAGTGTGCGCCCCGTGTGTGGCTCTTAGGCTAAAGATAACAGGAATACTTATCATGAGTTATTATTTGCGTTGGATGTCTCTATGAAATTGCGGTGTTTGTCTAGTACCTTCTAGGGCGCTCAAGTTGACAGTGTGGGGTTAACTAGACATGGGAATGCGACTTTAAGGTGTGCTTTTATAGCCCTACGCGGTGGATTGGTGTTCGTTATCCAACGAGAGAATAACTCAGAGTAGCATAGTGAAGAGGAAATATCTATATATTCAATTATATTATTATTGTTGAGAGTTACCACTAGTGAAAGTATGATCCCTATGCCTTGTTTCTAAGCATTGAAACACCGTTTACAACAAGTTCTGCTACATGTTTGCTTGGTGCTATTTTTATTTCAGATTGCAATTACTACTTATAATCATCCATATTACTTGTATTTCACTATCTCTTCGCCGAACTAGTGCACCTATACATCTGACAAGTGTATTAGGTGTGTTGGGGACACAAGAGACTTCTTGTATCTTAATTGCAGGGTTGCTTGAGAGGGATATCTTTGACCTGTACCTCCCTGAGTTCGATAAACCTTGGGTGATTCACTTAAGGGAAACTTGTTGCTATTCTACAAACCTCTGCACTTGGAGGCCCAACACTGTCTGCAAGAATAGAAGCGTGCGTAGACGTCAGCGCACGTGTCTGCGATGTCGAAGAGCTTCACCACGGAGGAGAGGGTATCGTGGATGCCGAGCTTCTCGAGCATCCTGTGGTTGGTGACGCCCTCTCTGAAGGCAGCGATGACGTGCGAGTCCGGGATGTTCGGGATCTTGTTGCGGACTTGGCTGAAGCGCTGGATGTACCTGCGGAGGGTCTCGCCAGGCTTCTGGCGCACAGCACGCAGGTCGTTGTAGGTGAGGGCGCGCTCGTACGTGCCCATGAAGTTTGCAACGAACTGCTGACAGAGCTCCTCCCACGAGTCAATGGAGTCCTCGGGGAGGTTCAGGAGCCACGACAAGGCAGAGTCCTTGAGAGCGTGGGAGAACCAGTTGGCCATGACCTTGTCGTCTCCCCCCGCAGCCTGGATGGAGGTGGTGTAGAGCTGCAGGAACTCGATGCGGTTGTTCGTGCCGTCGTAGCCCTTGGGTAGGTCAGGCCTGAACTTCTGTGGCCAGACGACACGACGCAGGCTGCGGGTGAAGGCCGCGCATCCTGTGGCGTACGAGGCAACGCCGCCCTGAAGAGCTCGGCGGTTCTGTCGCCCCGCTTGGCCGATTTACTCGACGATGCGCTTCTGGAGGTCCTTCTGGCGCTCCATTTCCACCCGCCCGTCTGGAGGAGTCCGCTGCACGATTTGGCAATCGCGCGGCGAAGACGCGTGGGAGGCGGCTTTGTGGGCCGCAGCCGGAGGCGGTCCTGGCGGAGGCGGCGGCGGTGGTGCGCCATGCGCGGCAGTCCCTGCGTGTCCGGAGTTGTGGTGCACCAGAGAGCGCGACGTCGCCGGAGCTGCGCGCGGCGCCGCCGCGATGTCGACGAGGTGCTGGAGGCGGCCGAGCCAGTTGTCGTGCGCCTCGGCGGTGGGGCGGTAGCGGAAAAGCTCCGCGGCCATGAGCAGCGCGGTGTTCGGACTGGGTGCTGGACGCCCAAGAGTGGAGGCGCTGTGGCGCTGGGACGGATGCGAGGACTCAGCGTCCTCGCCGTGCCCGTGGTCGACGTCTTCGTCGTAGCGGTCGTCGTGGTGGCCGTCATCGTCCTAGGGGTGCTCCACACGCGGCTCAGCGGTGTTGCGTCCCGAGGCGCGGCTGGCACGGGGACGGCCGCGGGGGTTGGTGGTGTTGGTAGCGGGCTCGGTGGTAGCCCTGTCTGACGCCCGCCGGGTGGCGCGAGCTGCGCGAGTGTCCGCCATGGTGCAGAGGTCGGTGAAGGTGAAAGACGCGCCTCAGCCCCGTACCTGGCGCGCCAATTGTCGGAGAATGACTCCCACGAAACAGGGATGGTCAAGCTCACGAAGAGAGTTCGTGTAAGGGGCTGAACACGTTGGTCAAACAACCCTCAACCTGCACGGCGACGGTGCTCGTCGAGCATGAGGAAGGACATCACGACAGAGATGAACACCAGCCCGTACCCAGGTTCACGGCACTCGTGTGGAGGTAACACCGCTACTCCTCCTTGTCTGTATTGCACTGCTATGGAGGTTACAGTACAATGAGCTTGCCGAGGGCTCTCTTTTGGCAGTGGTGTGCATAAGGAAGGGGAAAATGTGGTATTCTTCTTCCTTGCGCGTAGGTAGCTAAGCTAGAATGAGAATGTGATCCTTTGATACGGTGGTGCACCTCCTCCTTTTATAGGCGCCCCGGGCCTCTTCCCTGCGCTTGCGCCGCGGAAGGGCTACCACATGGCGACAGAAGGGGGAGCACGGTGCACCGCAGCCCAGCTGTCCATGGACGCGGTCCATGGGCATAAAGCTGATGCCTGTGGCAGAGTAACCACCGTCCATGCAGGACGGCCAGCTGGGGCTGCAGAGGAACGTGGGGGTGCCCACGGTGAAGTTGGCCGTGGAGCGTAGCGCCGGCCGGTCCCCTTATCACCAAAGAGGAAATCCTTGTAGTCCGGTGCAGATGGCGCAGCTTTGTTGACTCCTTTAATCACCGAAATGGCAACTGCGGCGTCGTCATCACCGCGCGCAGAGGCGCGCGTCACTCTGCGGCCGCTGCAGAGCCCATGTGCGCTCTGCAGAGGTTGCTTTGCAGCGAAGGAATCCCCACGAGGGCTGGGTGCCCTGTGGAGGATTCGGCGTTGACCTCTCTCCAGGGAGATCACCTTGAAGAGGGGGCAGCAGTGAGGAGGGCCTCTGCAGGCCTCTACTGCCTCCTAAGCCCTCGCGAGGCGATTTGCCTCACGGGTCTCTCCAAGCCGTAGGCTTGGTCCTTAGCGAAATTTACCCATCGAGTGTCGAGGGCTGTGGAGGACAGGCCCAGCACACCCTGGTTCTCACTGGGCCGACAGCCTCCTCTACAAACGTTTGGTACGTGCGACGTATTCCGAACTACATGTTTACTATGGATATGTTAGCGTATATGTTGCTGCTACTGTTCATATTGTTTAGTGCGTCCAGTGTGTTCGTATTTCACATGTTAGTAGCTGTGTTTGTTATGTTTAATATTCTGGAATTAATCATGCAATTATTGCCTAATTATTCAACATAGATGGTAATTCTCGGTGCCTCCCATATCTATAGAATAAAATTCAAATCCCAACTGTGCGGATAATGCACGAAACGGGCTATAGTTGTAAGACAAAGAAGCAAAAAGACGAGCAAGACATTCTTATTTTGCTTCCTTCTTCCTTATAAAGACTTGGTGGTAGCATTGACATGAAGTTGTGCGAGTCCTCCGGCAGTATGAGTTTGGTCCTCTAAAAGGTACGATTCTGATTGCAATGTGAGCAAAAGACATGTTTCCCCAGTCCTCTTTTTCTGAAAAGGAAGAACTTTATTGAGCTCTTAACTGATACAACTACCCAACACAAAAACGGTTAACAAGCTAAGTAAGTGGATCCAACATCGGCTAGTCTAAATGTGGTGTTGTTCATTTAAAAAAAATGTCACAATGTTAAGCATCGTAGTATGATACTTAATGCCTCCTTTAGTTGTGCGATGAGACCCATCGACCAAATTATCTTGTTGGTGTTATTACATCTACCAATTAGGTACGGTCGCATACTTTATTGACATGCGACCACCTAGGCTACTTCACTGTGGCCACTCTGGAATCTCTGGAAAGTGCAGAACGATGCGACCTTCAACAACAATCTCTGTTCACTGGAAGAAATTCTTCTGCTGCTTCGACGACATTGCCTTCTCGGCCAAGTTACCGGTTTATGAGGGCTGACTCGTGCAAGTGCGGTTCACTCGTTGTTGGTGGAATGGTGGTGGGAGCTGTTTGTGCAGTGCTCGTGGTTCGGTCGTCATGGACTCATGGCCATGGTGGGTGCTGAGGTTCAGGTCGCAGGCTCCGCACACAACTCACTTGGCACCTGCGCCTTCTCGGCCACGTTCGCAGTAGTGAGATTGTGGCGTTTGGCGTGAATTCTACACTACAGTAGCACCTGATCTATCGGTCGCAGTGAGATTGTGAGAATGGAGGAGCATCAGTCATCGTCGTTGCTTGGGCGTGTGAATTATATTCGGGCCGAGCTTTGCGCTCAGGAGCACCAGGCCAGGCGACGGCCTCGCGTCGGTCGCCTCAAGGGAGGTCCTTCATGGGCCGCATTTGAAGCGGCCAAATATAAAAGGTACTGTTATCTTCTGTTTAAAAATCTGAAGAAATTATATATTTAACAGATTCGAAAATCTGAACTATTTTTAAATCTGAACAAATTTTGATCGGAACAAATTTTCTAATTTGAACAAAAATCGAATCGGAATACTTTTAAAATCAAAAAAATTCGAATTTGAACAAATTTCAAATCGGAACAAATTTCGAATCAGAACTATTTTCGAATCAGAACAAATTTCGAATTCGAACAAAATTTGAATCGGAACAATTTGAAAATCAGAACAAATTTTGAATTTGAACAAATTTTAGATATGAACAAATTTCGAAAATTGAAACAATTTCAAAATTGAACAAATTTCCAATTTGAACGATTTTTAAAACAAAACAAATTTAAATTTGAACAAATTCAAATCTGAACAAAATTTAATTTGAACTTTTTGAATTTTATTTTTTCGAAAGAAAAACAAAAAAGGAAAGGAAAATAGAAGAAAAATAAAAACGAAAACATAAAACGAAAAGAAAAACTGAGAAGAAAAGAAAAGAAAGAAACGCCAGATGGGCAGCCCGTCCGTGCCATCGCGCGCCTCCCTTCAGGCTACGCTGGTCTGATGCGTCGCCTACTGGCGATGTATAGGTTTTGCCTTTGGGCTGGCCCCGAGCTAGAACGGCCTTGACCCGAAAGTGGAGTTGAGCGAGTCAAGCCCAATTACCTGGACGGTAGCGAGCTTGTGGCTGGACCGAAGCGAGCTCGTGGCTCGGCATGCTCGGCTTGGTCCAGGCCGTTTGCTCGGCCTTATCTTGGAATTCCAGAACGTGGACCAGACAAGTGGGCTTGCTGTCCTCGCCTGTGTGAGGGAGGAGCTTGGCCAGCAGTCCTGACTCCCGCACAAACGAACATGCGACTCTATACCCGCGCCGCCGCCTCCATAGGACTACATGATGTCGTTCCAGCGACATTGACTACTAGAAGGAAGCGCGCTTTGCCGCGCATGAAGATCATAATACGATTTCATATATGGTGTAATTTGACTCTATACCCGCGCCGCCGCCTCCATAGGACTACAGGATGTCATTACAGCGCGATTGACTACTAGAAGGAAATGGCGCGCTTTGCCATGCCTGAGATCATAATACGATTTCATATGTGGTGTAATTTGAATTGCTAGGTCAATTACACTAAGAACAAATGAATAGCATACATTGAACTTCGTTCCCCTCAGCATATTGCATCAAGAATTTCTGTCAAGATCTGTGCGGAATTTGATATTATTTTATAGATAAAATGATTCTAACCATATAAATATATTTTTAACTCACATCCACTACAATTATAAAACTCAACTCATCAGCGATAATCATGTGAGCAAGAGCTTTTCTTATAACCACTTGGTCAAAATTCCAAGTACATATTGTGTCCATTCCCGCATCATCATTACGTGACCCAAACTTCTAACTTTCTTCATTTTTTGTCATCATTACCCTTGACATGATCTTTCTCACAAATGCATGATATATGGGGAAGAGGTTCATTTGTTTTAGTACACCACATAAAACTGCACTGTTCATCAGAAAGAACTCAAAAATTCCCACTCCTCTTCCTAAATACAGTTCTGTAAGCTCCAAACCTCATGTAGAACTCACCACACGTCAAGACATCTGGAGATCATACATACATTACTACGACATATATACTTGTTTCAAGTTCAATCAAACAGGATTACAAAACAATAACATAAGTGCCATGTGAAATTCAAAGATCATTTGCAAATAAAATAGGATACCTTTCATATGCCATGCTTCTTCATTTCTAATATGTATATCAAACCTAGACTGGATTACTGATTCAAAATAAAAAAAAACCATTGATAATCAATCTATACGTAAATAAGTTCTGTAATGTAAATGCCCGAAAGGGAGTGATCAGTGGTTATGCGTCCAAGCTTGCTAACCTTTTCTCAATATATAAAAACTTGCTAACTTAAACCGGATAGATTACAAAACAGATTACAAATCACACCAGCTGGAGGGTGCCTAGATATGGTTTTAAAACAAGGATAGTTAATTACCTCGTGCTTCAAGCACCTAAAAGAAAGTTTTCATGCATGCCACAATTTTTCAATCAAAACATACTCCCACTGTTTCTAAATATAAAATGTTTTAGCCTTTTCTAGCCCGCACGTATCTAGACGCGTTTTATTGTGTTGATTCATGTGCATCTTACACTAAAACACGTCTCAAAAATATAACATGTGCGCACCTTGAACACTTCCCATTGGACTAGCCCATGCCAAAGTAGTTTAAAAAAAAAGGAGAAATCACTCATCCAGTTGGAATTAGGGCATATATAATGGTTGATAAGACATTTTATCTTAATCATGAAATGTAATTTAAATATTGAAATAAAATATGATGTGTAATAGATTATTTTTTAGTCTTATCTCGAAGAATCCCAGAGCATGTGGGAAGAGAGATTGTTGCAAAGATATCATCTGTTAGCTAAGAGAAGACAAACCTCTTTTTTCATTGCCCGGATCCACTTGGAGAAGCAGCATGGGCTAGTCCAATGGAAATCAGTTTACCTTGAACTCTTCCCATTGGACTAGATTCATGTTTAACTTGAAGCAATCAGTATACCTTGAACTCTTCCCATTGGACTAGCCCATGCCGCTTCTCCAGGTGGATCTGGAAAGAGTGGGGGATTACCCTTACATGCATGTGTGTCGTGTCACAAATTTCATTTTGAGACGGTTTACAAAGAAATAAAAATGTTTCTATTTGCATAACAAAATCGAGTTCCGTAATCTCCAAGTTTGATGCCTTCTACTCCAATTGGAGAAGCGGCGATCCACAATACTCACTCAGAATGGGAATTCCAGAATACTAGCACTAAAAAGAGAGTTCGAATGACTATTGTCTCCGAGGGAAGCCGTATGTTGTATTTCGACCGGCCAAATAGTAAGAAAGCTAGTGGGCAGCCTCCACCAGGTCTAACTTATTGGAATTTCAGCTATTTGCTTGTATTGCCTGATGTCTTCCATGCTCATATACTATGGAAGTCAAATCTCTATTCTGTAGGGACACCAAAACTGTACATAATGAGATTAGATCTAGAAAAATAAGCAAAATGAGGAACACAATTTTTTTTGCTTAGGGTGTTATGTTCCTTATAAAGAACTTGGAGGGTAGCATTGACATGAAGTCATGGGTCCTCAGGTAGGTCCATAGTCAACCATTACTTGATTGTGAGTTTGGTCCATCAGTATGTCAGACGTGTCAAGAACGAAGTTAATTACATGATTGTGGTTAGCTCTTTGTCTTCAGCTACCGACAAGTTGATTATGGGCGTGTTCGGCAACCCTCCGCTCCTCCGAAATCCGTCGATCCGGCTCCGTGGTAGCGATTCCTGCACCTCCGGTGGAGCAGAGAATGTTCGGTGCTGCTCCACCAATTATCTGGGCCAAAAGCCCATATTCGTACTCCGGCCTGCTAAGAAATGTGACTTGCAGCCCGTGCGTGAGCTGGACTGGGCGAGTCGGGGAAGCAGGGCCGAGTCGGGGAAGCGCGGCTGGTCGAAGAAGCTCCGGGCGGCGAGTCGGGGAAGCAGTGGGCGGCGGAGCTGCGGCGACTCGAGGAGGTTCCAGTGGCCGCCGGAGTCGGGGGTGGCGGCGGCGGATCTGTGGCGGCAGGCGAGTCGGGGAAGCAGGGCCGAGTCGGGGAAGCGCGGCTGGTCGAAGAAGCTCCGGGTGGCGAGTCGGGGAAGCAGTGGGCGGCGGAGCTGCGGTGACTCGAGGAGGTTCCAGCGGCCGCCGGAGTCGGGGTGGCGGCGGCGGATCTGTGGCGGCGGGCTAGGTCAAGCTCACGGGTGGAGAAGGACTCGTGTTGTGTCTGACTCGTGCTGTGCTGTTCTGTCGCTTGGGATAGATAAGAGATAGGAGCGAACCGTGCATTTTCACTTGGCGGTGGTAATTCATCCGTAATTAGCTGCTGCTGCACGCGACGCTGCTCCACGAAACCACGAAACAGGTGCTCCAAAAAATACACTGCGATTGAGCCCCGCTTCGCGAATCTGGCTTCGCGGATCTGGGATGTTCGGCACTGCTCCAGCTCGGAGCGACGAGAATCTGGAAGCCAGGGCGTTGCCAAACACGCACTATGTATATGAGTTCTGCCTCTGTCTCTGCTGTTAACGATCGTCCCAAGGGTTTTGTGCTCAGTAAAATTGCTTAGCATAATGTTTACAGATCTTGGTAACGTAAAAATGGAAAATTGTGTACTGATTGCTTCAAGTTAAACATTAGCTTCCCTCCCCCAGGTACTGAAATTATATAGGTGATCTACACTTTTCTTGGTTTGGAGGTTCATCGTCAGTTCTCTGGTGGTTCTTATGCTTATGCGAGTGAACTTCTCCAACGAGTAGGCATGCTCAAGTCATGGGCAGACGTAGAGGGTGGGTCGGGTGGGCAATGGCCCACCCAGAACTTTCAAAAATGTTGAGTTGTTCAACAAAAAGGTGGACGAAAGATGGCGACTCCATCCTCCCTCCCACCCTAACCTAGACGCCGGCGATCTCGCATCTCCGGCCATCAAACCCCATTTCCACTCCGATCATCTTCTTCCCCACCCTCCCAAACCCCAAACCCTACCTACCTAGCCCCCTTCCCCGACCATGATCCCCCCTGCATGGATCTGGACGGTGACCTACTCCACGTTGAAGGATCTGGATCGAGGACGCATGAAGGCGTATGACGGGGCCATCCACCTCTGGACGGCCAAGGACTGGATCGCGCTGAAGGACGCCAAGGGAAAAACCCTAGCTGGACGCTACATGCGTTATGGCGAGATCATCGACATTGGATCTGAGGTAATCTTCCCATCGCAATGTGTTACGGTCACTGCATGCATCCGATCCACGCCACAGGAGCCTGGTATTGGATCCTTCAAAGGGAAAGAGAATCTTGTGCTGCCCTCCAATGCTATGATCATGAAACAATCTGCATCTGATCCCAAGGACAGAAATTCAGAAGATCCAGTTAGTACACAACAAATTACAGAATCTGAAAGTATCTTTCTGGTTGGGACAGAGAATGAACATGGTTTGAAATTTGCCAATACAATCAGGAGGAAGTTCTCTACTTCTGTCCATCCAACAAGGCACACTGGCCATTTCATCATGGTCGTGTCCTTTGGACGTGCATCCTTTAGATTAGATGATGCAACAGTTGACACTGCCCTTGAGGCTGCCTTAGGAGGTACTCCCTCCGTTCCAAATTAAATGACTTTCATTTGTTCACATGTGGATGTATCTAGACATATTACAAATATAGATACATCCATATTTGGACAAATGAAAGTCATCTAATTTAGAACGGAGGGAGTAGATCCCAGGATTTCAAAGCATCTCTGCTGGTAGGGAGATCCTTCTCTTTCAATGTCTCATGCAAGCAGGTGGGATTCCAGGTTTATAACTTGAGAAAATTCAGCTGCAAGAGTTTCGAATGCTTCTTCCACTTATGGGGGCGTGGAGGCCCAAACTGGATTAAGGAACACCGTCAGTGGCTGCAAGAATGTGACAATGAATGGATCACTGTCAGTCCAGGGAAGCGCAGAGCGCAACTGGCTCTGCAAGCTCTCAAACTCTCTACACCCAAGTCGAGCATTAGAGCAAGAGATGGTCCTCGAAAGAAGCTAGCCTTCTCTGAATCCATTGAATATACAGCTTGTAAGGGTTATGTGGCCCCCACCCCTTCAGACCCCTCTTCTTCTACCCAGGAACCAACAGTCAGCACCATTGTCTTTGGTTCTTTTGGTAGTGATCACTGTCAGACAGAGGTTTCAGCTAACAGTTCTGCCCTGGAGAATGATCAGAGTTCGAGCGCGGAAGTTTTGGTTTCAGAACAGATTGAAAGGGCTTCCCCTGCTAATGGGCCCTCAACGACTGATGGGCCAAGCAACCCAATTGGGCCCTCTGATCGAAGACATTGCATATCGTTTCTGGCGCTGTGGGCGATGTCTTACCATGAAGCACGAAACGGCGGACTGCACAAGCAAACGTATTTGATGCCGACTCTGTTTCTGGCTCGGGCATATTGGAAAGGAGTGCCAGACAAAGAATCCACACCAAAAACGAATTTGGGTCATTAAGAAGCCAAATCCTGGTCGGATTGAGCTTGACTCCAATAAATCAACTGCCCCAGCTGACGGCGCCTCTCCAGATTCTAGCTCAAGAACTCCTGACACCTCTCCACCATCGGCTCCCCTACCAAACCCTCCTCCAACACCGAGCCCTCCGCCGCCACCAATGGCGACATATGAGCTCGACCCCGCCCGATGGGTGCCAGATGGTTTCCAGATCATCGACGGCGGCGAATCCCGCCTCCCCCGCACCCTATTCACGCCGCCGGCCGCGCCGCCGCAACGTCACGATTCGTACTGCATTGGGATTGTGGAGCCGGCTCAGCCACCAGAAGAAGAGGCGTTCCAGAGACAACAGGTTCGTAACTACATCCAGCAGCAAATTCAGAGAACTGTTGTCAGCATGCAGCCATGTTTATTTGGGTTTGGATTGTACGAGATGCGTAGCGCCTCTGCCAGGTTCACCCTTGTCAGCCATGGCCCCTATCAAATCCAGCAAAACCCTGATGTATTTGTTCACTTTGTTAATCATGATGATCGCATTGAAATCCACAAATCTGATCAAGGATACCGTAGGGGCTGGCTGATGTTTCTTGGACTGCCACTTGATTACCGCAATGAGCAAGACATAGCAGGGGCAATTTCCACTTTTGGTAGATACCACAGCTGGCACCAAGAGGACGGAACCCTAGAGAGAACATTGGTGTTTGCTTCTTTCCAGTCCCCACAGCTAGTTCCTAGAGATGTTGTATTTGATAATTACAGCAACCTGGGAGATGTCAGAGAATCCTGGACAACAGCTTGTTATTTTCTTAGTGCAGAGTTTGCTGCTGTACTTCCACCTGATGAAGACCCTATGCCACTGGATGGTAATCCACACCCTCCCCTAGGACAGCTCCAGCAAGACCTGGGGCACTTTGTGCTGCCCCCATACCCCGAGCTAGGATGGAATGGGCAGCCACTTCATGGTGCTGCACATGGTGGTAACCAAGACCATGAACAGGAGGATGAAAATATGCATGAAGATGTAGAGGAACAGGTGGAGATAAATGACTCAGGATCCATAGTTCTGAACCACTCTGAGAATTCAACCAATGTTGTTCAGCAGGGGCAGATAATTGTGAATTACATGCAGCTCCACATGCCTATTGTCCCCTTTGATCAGTTGTACAATGCTTTTTTCCCAGGTAAAGCAGTCTGTGGGTCAGCTTTGCCACCTCAGATGCAATGGGCTCGAATGTTTGAAAAAGTTCTACCAGTGATGCAGCAGAACTTGCCATCACCCATGCCTTCTGCACATATGTCCTTTATCACCACTGTGAGCTGGCCACAGGGAGACCTGCTTATTTATGGTCAGGGCCCTCAAGCTGTTGTCAGTAGTTGCACAACTGCTAGGAGGCTGCAATTGGAAGAAGTAGAGGAAAACAGAGATACTCTGGAACCCGTACAGAACTGCACCTTTATCTTCACAGGGGAAATACAAGCAACAAAGGCAGCTACCTCAAGGAAGAGGGGTAGAGTTAAAATTGATGCACCTGATGAAGCTTCTTCAGTTCGAAGGAGCACTAGAAATTCAGTGAAGAAAAATGGTTTCAAATTGGAGGCCATGAGGGACAAGCCCACCCCAATGAAGTAGAAGCCAAGGAGATCCAAGCCCATAGAGGAAGAGGGCCCAGTTACCCACACACGCCAGTCCAGATACTTCAGCAGGTGGGCCAACGCCTGGAGATACCAGAAGCAGAATTAACTGAAGATAGGCTTACAGCCCATCTATAGCAAGACAAGCCAAACAATGCTAACGATGATTAGAAGGCCCAACAGTTGTTCATGCCTTTAAGTGGAGGCTTTTGTGTTACTATTGTTCTCTTTCTTATGCTTGTTATGCTCTGAACTTGTTAAGTACCAGACTGCTTTGTTGCTGCATTGCTTGTGTTATTGTCAGTCCAGCTGGGTTTGTGTCCTGAGTCAGTATGTTGCTTTGTTTCTATGCTAATGTCATCTCAGTTTGGTCGATGCCACTTACCAGCACAATTATCTGAACTTATGCTATGTGAACCAAGAGTACTATTGCTATGTCTGGCACAGAATGAATTTCTGCTACATGTTTGCTAGATCTTGTCAACTGGTCATTCCAGTTATGTTGCTGTTCCTCTGCCAATTTTGTTTTAATGGATAGTACAACTTTTTGGTTATTAGATTGGAAAGTTCTAGACTAGAACGTCAGAGGACTAAATGATAAAGATAAAAGACTGCTTGTATATAATAAGATCGATGAGAGCCAGTGTGCTATAATCTGCCTTCAGGAAACCAAATGTGAATCTTTCGATCACTCCTTCATCAGATCTTTCTACCCAAAACGTTTCGACAAATTTGTGTTTTCCCCTTCTGTGGGAGCATCTGGAGGTATTATTGTGCTATGGAATAGTGCAATTTTTGGGGGTCAGTTGGTTGAGATCACCAGATCAGCTATTATCGTCAATTTCTCCTCCACACACACAAGTGAGGCATGGACCCTAGTCACAGTTTATGGCCCATGTAGAGGCATAGAAAGATACAACTTTGTATAATGGCTCCATGACTTAATCATACCAATGCATGAAAATTGGCTTCTTTTGGGAGATTTCAATTTCATTCGATCAGTTGACAACAGAAAAAGACCAGGGGCAGATATGAATGACATATTCATCTTTAATGAAATAATCAGTCATTTGGGCCTGCTAGAGTTGCCACTAAAAGGAAGGAGCTTCACCTGGTCAAATATGCAGGACCAGCCCCTCCTTGAACAATTGGACTGGTTTTTCACTAGTTGCTCCTGGACACTACAATACCCTAATACATTGGTACACCCTCTTGCCAAATCCACCTCAGACCATGTACCATGTGTTGTTAGCATCTCCACCTCCATACCCAAAGCACAGTTATTTCGATTTGAAAATCACTGGGTGCATCAACTAGGTTTTATCGACTTAGTGGCACAGGTTTGGAACAGACCAGTCAGAGCTAAAAATTGTGCAGGAATTGTCACAGCCAAATTAAAAAATTTGAGGTATGAACTGAAGAGATGGGGCAGAAGCTTATCACAGATAAAGATCCTTATTGAAAAATGCAATGGAGTGATACTAATCATGGATCAACTAGAAGATGACAAAGATCTGAGCATACCAGAATTCAATTTCAGGAATATTGTTAAGGCTCACCTAAAAAAGCTGCTATATATTCAATCAGAATATTGGAGGAAAAGATGCACCATGAGATGGGTGCAGCTGGGTGGTGAGAACACAAAGTTTTTTCATGCAAAAGCCACTGAAAGATACATACATAACACCATCACTCAAATCCAAAATGAGGATGGTGTCACAATGATGTATCATCATCAGAAGGCTGCTGCTTTCCTCCACAGTTTCAAGAGCAGGATGGGTGTCACCATCCCTACTGCACAACCCTCTGATCTTGCTATGTTATTGCCTGCTGTGGATGGCCTTGACCAACTTGTCCAGCCTTTTTCTGCAGAGGAGCTCGATGGCATCATCAAACACATGAAAACTGGTAAGGCTCCAGGCCCAGATGGATTCAATGGGCTTTTTCTAAAGAAATGCTGGCACATTGTGAAAGCAGATTTCACTAACCTCTGTAATGATTTCTTCTCTGGCACTGCTGCCCTCGAAAGCATAAATGGATCCTATATCACCTTGGTGCCCAAAACCCAGAGCCCAGAAACTGTTAATGATTTCAGGCCGATCTCATTGACCAATACTTGTCTAAAATTCATCACAAAACTGGTGGCAAATAGGTTACAGGAAGTGATCACAAAAACAATTCATGCCAATCAATATGGGTTCATAAAAGGGAGGACAATACATGACTGCTTAGCCTGGTCCTTTGTATTCATACACCAGTGTAAGCAATCAAAGAGGAAAATTGTAGTACTGAAAATTGACTTCGAAAAAGCCTTTGATACTGTGGATCATAATGCAATTCTACAAGTACTTAAGGCCAAGGGTTTCCTGATCTTTTCTTGAAATGGGTGAAGGAAATACTGAGTTCTGGTTCCTCATCTGTCTTGCTAAATGGGGTGCCTGGAAAACCCTTTGTTTGCAAGAGAGGTGTAAGACAAGGTGACCCTCTATCACCTCTGTTGTTTGTGGAAGGAGCTGATTTACTGCAGAGCTTGGTCAATAAAGCTTACAGAGATGGTCAGTTACATGCCCCAATTCCTGTGAGGAGAGACTATCCCATTGTTCAGTATGCAGATGACACTATTATCATCATTCCTGCAGATAAAAATGAGCTAAAGGTATTCAAGGAGATACTGCAACTGTATGCAGATTTTACTGGACTGAAAGTGAATTACCACAAATCCTCCATGATACCAATAAATGTGCCACATGCTGAAATTGATGATCTAGCTTAGTTCTTTGAATGTAAATTGGAGAGCATGCCTTTTACATACGTAGGACTGCCAATGGGTACCACACGGCCTTCAATTAGAGACCTCTCGCCACTGATGGATAGAGTAGAAAGAAGGCTTACTGCCACAACTTCTTTTCTCTCTTATGGTGATAGACTTGTCCTGGTCAACTCGGTTCTATCATCACTGCCAACATATTTCCTGCTCATTCTAGTAATTCCAGTGGGTGTTCTCGAATTGCTTGATAGAGCAAGAAGGCATTGTCTCTGGAGAAAAAAGGACAAGGAGAAAGTACACTCCCTAGCTGCTTGGAAGATGATATGCAAACCCAAAGAGAAAGGTGGCCTTAGAATAATTGATCTAAAGGTACATAACAAAGCCCTGCTACTAAAGCACCTACACAATTTTTACAACAATGATGATACACTTGGGTACAGTTGATCAGAGATACATACTATTTTGAAAGTGTCCCACATGCTGTCGTCGACTCTGGATCTTTTTGGTGGAGAGGAGTCATGTCCCTAGCGGATGATTATAGAGCAATTGCTAGATGCCACATTGGATCAGGACACACTGCCCTGTTCTGGTCTGGTACTTGGACAAATGACAGGTTGGATACAAAATTCCCTAGGCTTTTCTCTCATGCCATTGACAAGCTTTAATCTGCTCACTAGTTTCTGTCCACAAACAACTGGATTTCCTCCTTTCATAGACCTATAACAGTGGAAGCATACTCAGAGTTCCAGGAATTATAGCTGCTTTTGACAGGGATAGAAATCTCCAATGAGCCTGACAAATGGGAATGCACACTTGGGAAAGGTGCCTTCAAACCTAGCAGAGTTTATAAGCAACACTTTAGGCTCATTGATAAACATGCTCCATCTTGTTGGATCTGGAAAAGCAAATGCCAGTCGAAGCATAAGTTTTTTGCTTGGCTGCTCCTGCATGATCGCCTAAACACTAAAGATATGCTGCTAAGGCGAAAATGGAAGGTAACTGACAATCACAACTGTGTGCTCTGTCCTGCACACCAACACGAGGACTGGAGACATATTTTCTTTAATTGTGTCTTCAGTACAAGGATTTGGAATTACCTCCAAATTCCATGGCACCCTGGGTCTGTTTCTGAAGTTCTCCTTGCGGCCAGAAGAGGATATGATGGCCCCCTCTTCACTGAGATTGTGATCCTTGCTTGTTGGTGCATTTGGAAGCAAAGAAATGGGCTGATCTTCAAGAACATCAAGCCCACATTCAGGGGTTGGAAGGCTATGTTCTTCCATGAAGTAACCTTGCTTAAGTACAGGGTGAAACAGACTTTAGTTAGTTCTTTGTCATCATGGCTTGACAATTTACATTAGATGTTTACCTACTATTTGTACATACCTCTGTAATATTGTAAATATGACACCAGTGTTTTAATAAAGTGAGGCTGTGGGGGGCTCCCCTGCAGTAGAAAGTTTCAAAAAAACAAAAAAAATGTTGAGTTCATGTCTTCATTTGGAACCCCATTATCAAAGAAATATCATCACTACCCAGCCCAATACACAAGCAGCCCAAAGTAACAATACCCGCCCTCATTTTCTCGTCCAAGTCACGACGCCACCGAGCGATCCAGTGCTCACCATCATCTCTATAGGGGTGGCGTGGATGCGAACGGTGGTTGCGACGACACGACCTTGCCGATCTGCAATGTACGTGTCGGTTTCAAGGTTTTGGTTACCGGTCGGTAAATCTGGTAACCGGATATCCCGAGCACCCCGGAAAACCGATATACCGACCAAAAAATACCGAACATTTTTGAATTTAAACGATGTAATATAAAATATCTCGTTTGCTGTCATTGTAAGAAGTTGTGGCGCAGTGGTAGCAACGCCGCATGCGTCGTTGAATTCCTCGGTTTGAGTATCACAACGGTAGTAAAATAATGCAAAAAATAGGAATTGGTGGCTCTCGAACGCGCATGCTTATAAGTGGTTCGCAAAGATGGTAAGTTTAAAACTTAATAACAAGTTTTGAAAAAAATTGAATTAGATTTAATTCTTAAATTTGTTCGGTAAACGCTCATGATTTCTCGGTTACCTTCGGTAAACGCTCGTGATTTCTCGGTTACCGTGGTCGGTTCCCGACGGAAACAACAAGAAGGAGGTGCGTGTTTTTTTTTTGCTGGTGAAGAATGATTTTCGTTTCATATCAGCAGTGTTTAGAAACTATAAGGCTATTACATGGAAGATGTTCATAAACACATATATCAAATTAAAGAACTAATAATGCCTCTAGCAAGCTACTTCAACGCTGAAAGACTCGTAGAACTGGACTACAACAAACCCTATGTAGCTCAGAGTTGTCCAATATTCAATCAAGAAAGAATATGCAGATATCAGTTTACTATGCAAGCAAAAACAATTTAATATAAAATGCAAATTAAATACTTAGCCAAGAAGATATAAGTGTAGAATTGCTAGAGAAACTTTGGTATATACCGCCCTAGAGTCACACCCATTTGAGATCTGCACCACATCCAACCCACACATCATGCAACCATTGGTCTGCAGCACCTGCCCTTTAGATCAAGATTATGTTGGTAGCATGTCACTTCAAAAATTATTGTTTTATCGTTTACCTACTCGAGGACGAGTAGGAACTAAGCTTGGGGATGCTGATACGTCTCAAACGTATTTATAATTTTTGATGTTCCATGCATGTTTTATATCAATTGTCACATGTTTTATATGCACTTTATATCATATTATGACATTTATTGGACTAACCTACTAATAGTTGCCAAAGTGCACAATGTTTTTGTTGTACACTTTGATGTGTAGAAATTATCAAAATTCGGCAAAGGAAACCTTGTTGGAGTCAAATTGAGACTTTCCAGAAATCTGTCTGAAAACTATTTTCAAAGATCGTCACGTTCGGGCCTGAAGACGACGTCAAATGGAAAAAGTCTAGTCGTGAAAGTTGCCGGGAATTTTCCGGCGCACGTTTTATACAAAAGGTTCATCTCCATCGGAATTCGTATGCGGCCTGCGCAGGCCAGACAAGTCGGCTCGGCCAGGAAAATCCTGACCCGCGCCGAGGCCACGTGTGGCTGCCTCGGGAACCTTCTGAAGCTGCCCTTTGGACCATAAATAGCCCCCGCGGAGTAAACCCTAACACAATTGACGAAACTCCCGAATACATCTCTGTGCTCTGCCGCCACGAAACTCCGTTTCAGGGGTCACAAGGTCCTGTTCCGGTACCTTGCCGGGACGGGGAATTGCCCCCGGAGCCATCTCCATCGACACCACCGCCTTCATCATTGCCGCTGCTGACTCCCATGATGAGGAGGGAGTAGTTCTTCCTCGGGGCTGAGGGCTCTACCAGTAGCTATGTGGTTTATCTCTCTCTCCCATGGTGTGATCTTTATGTGATCATGAGCTTTGTAATCTAATTGAATCCATATATGTACTCTTCATTATCTTATATGCTACTCAAGTGGTTTTATTAATGTAATCTCCGGAGTCACCTTTGTCCCACGGTGCGAAGTTGACAGTGTGTGCCCCGTGTGTGGCTCTTAGGCTAAAGATAACAGGAATACTTATCATGAGTTATTATTTGCGTTGGATGTCTCTATGAAATTGCGGTGTTTGTCTAGTACCTTCTAGGGCGCTCAAGTTGACAGTGTGGGCTAACTAGACATGGGAATGCGACTTTAAGGTGTGCTTTTATAGCCCTACGCGGTGGATTGGTGTTCGTTATCCAACGAGAGAATAATTCAGAGTAGCATAGTGAAGAGGAAATACCTATGTATTCAATTATATTGTTATTGTTGAGAGTGTCCACTAGTGAAAGTATGATCCCTAGGCCTTGTTTCTAAGCATTGAAACACCGTTTACAACCAGTTCTGCTACATGTTTGCTTGCTGCCATTTTTATTTCAGATTGCAATTACCACTTATAATCATCCATATTACTTGTATTTTAATATCTCTTCGCCGAACTAGTGCACCTATACATCTGACAAGTGTATTAGGTGTGTTGGGGTCCTGGGACACAAGAGACTTCTTGCATCTTAATTGCCGGGTTGCTTGAGAGGGATATCTTTGACCTCTACCTTCCTGAGTTCGATAAACCTTGGGTGATTCACTTGAGGGAAACTTGCTGCTGTTCTACAAACCTCTGCACTTGGAGGCCCAACACTGTCTACAAGAATAGAAGCAAGCGTAGACATCAGTGAACAAATTACAACTGGGCAATTGACAAAATATTGAGCGCATAACAATCCATATATATGACATGATGATTACTATGATATTCATGTGGGCATTACGACAAAATACATAGACCGTTATCCAACAAAGTCTATGACTAATAATCCACCGCCAGGTTGTCATACCGAGTTCCCCGTTGGTATTAAGTTGCAAGCAACGGATAATTGCATTAAGTAATGTGCGTAAAGTAAACAAATGCATTAGACCTAACGGCGTACCCTTAAGCTAAGCATCGGTTATTTTATCCCTAGTGGCAACAGCACATCCACAATCTTAGAAGTTATTGTCACTCTCCCAGATTACCGGAGGCATGAACCCACTATCTAGCATAAATACTCACTCTTGGAGTTAGAAGCATCTACTTGGCCAAAGCATCTACTAGTAACGGAAAACATGCAAGATCATAAATAACATATAAGATAGATTGATAATCAACTTGACATAGTATTCAATATTCATCGAATCCCAGCAAACACAACATGTAGCATTACAATAAGATGATCTTGATCATGATAGGCGGCTCACAAGATCTAAACATGATAGCATAAAGTGGAGAGACAACCATCTAGCTACTGCCATGGACTCGTAGTCCAAGTATGAACTACTCACGCATCACTCCGGAGGTAAACATGGTGATGTAGAGCCCTCCGGTGATGATTCCCCTCTCCAGCAGGGTGCCGGGAAGAGTTCTGAACCCTCCTGAACTAGGGTTGACGGCGGCGGCGTCTCTGGAACTTTTCGTGGATAATGGCTCGGGTATCTAGGGTTTTCGCGTCGGGAGGAATAAATAGGCGAAAGGGCGGCGGCTGCGGGGCCACGAGGGCCCACACCACCCCACGGCGCGGTCGGGGGTGGGCCCGCGCGGCCCCATGGTGTGGGTGCTCGCGGCCCCCTCCGTGTCTCCTCTGGACTCCGTCTTCGTGTTGGAAAAATTGGAGGTTCTGTCCAAGTTTCGTCCAATTCCGAGAATATTTCCAGACTAGCTTTTTGGAATACAAAAACAGCAGAAACAGGAACTGGCACTGTGGCATCTTGTTAATAGGTTAGTTCCAGAAAATGCATAAAAATGCTATGAAGTGTATATAAAACATGTAACAATTGGTATAATATCAACATGGAACATCAGAAATTATAGATACGTTCGAGACGTATCAAGCATCCCCAAGCTTAGTTCTACTCGTCCTCGAGTAGGTAAAATGATAAAAACAAAATAATTTCTGAGGTGACATGCTACAATCATAATCTTGATCAAATAATACTGTAAAGCACTGTTATGAATGAAGTGATCCAGGTCAATGGTCTATAGTTTGCTAGCAAGTAGATAATGAGCAAACAACTGAATCATATAAGCAAAAACTTTTCATGAATAGTACTTTCGAGACAAGCATCAAGGAGTTTTGCATAAGAGTTAACTCATAAAGCAATAGATTCTAAGCAAAAGGTGTTTAACCAACACAAAGGAAGATTTAAGTTTCAGCAATTGCTTTCAACTTTCAACATATATATCTCATGGATATTTGTCAACACAAAGCATATAATAAGTGCAATATATGAGCATATAAAAATTGTTGCACCAAAGTTGACACTAGTGTTTGCTTCTAAGATAGAAAGAAGTAGGTAAACTGACTCAACATAAAAGTAAAAGAAAGGCCCTTCGCAGAGGGAAGCAGGGATTAAATCATGTGCTAGAGCTTTTTAAGTTTTGAAAAACATATAGAGATTGCATAAAATATTTACACACCTCCCAACCTTTGCTAACACAAGCCATGGCTAACCGAATCCTCGGGTGCCTACCATCAATCACATACCATGGAGGAGTGTCTAGTTTTGAGAGGTGTTTGTTAATTGTCAACGAATGTAGCGGATGAAAACAGTATTCTCCCTATCAAACAGACTTTTAAGAGCGGCTCCCATGAAGGACGTTATTTCTACCAGCAAGGCAGATCATCCCTCTTCTCTTTTGTTTACACATGCAGGTATTTCACTGTTTGTCATTGCTTACTGATAAATCAGGGCAAAAATGTGAAGAGAATTAAGCGGTTAAAGTTGTAATTAATTGGGACTGGGCACCCCATTTGCCAGCTCTTTTTGCAAAATTAATGGATAAGCGGATGTATATGCCACTAGTCCAGGTGTAAAGTCTGTTTGACAAGTCGAATAAAGAATAACCCACTACTTCTCATGAGCTAGTAAACATTGACACAAAAAGGATAATAAATTTTGAATATTTAAAGGTAGCACATGAAAAATTTACTTGGAATGGCAAGAAAATACCACATATAGGTAGTTATGGTGGACACATATGGCATGGATTTGGCTCAAGGTTTTGGATGCACGAGAAGCATTCCCTCTCAGTACAGAGTTTAGGCTAGCAAGGTTATTTGAAGCAAACACAGGATATCAACCGACACAGCAAGGCTTATATGAAAACATATTGCAAGCATTATAAGACTCTACACTGTCTTCCTTGTTAACTAAACCCTTTTACTAGAAAATATCTAGACCTTAGAGATACCAAACATGCAAACCAAATTTCAACGAGCTTTACGGTAGTTCTTCATTAATAGGTTTTAACTACATGATACAAAAGCTTAATCATGAACTACTTGATAACTCAAATCCAATACAGCGATCTACAAGAATATGTAAGCTTTTTCCATTATACCATCTACCACATGCAACATTTTCTGTTCCAACCAAACACCAATCAATTTATTTCAACATAAACTCTCCAAACAATTATAAGTGAAGCAAGAGAGTACTTTCTTTAAAAGAACTAACAGCTCTGAATAAGAGATGCATGAAAAACAGGAGCTAAAAGCATAGCAATAGCTAGACAAGAATACTCAACAAGTATAAGTGAAGAATAGGAGTATTCATATGAAAAAGCGGAGCGTGTCTCTCTCCCAATCAAGAATGCTGGGGTCCAATCAAGTTGACCATACGAAAAATAAAAGCACACAGACGCTCCAAGTAAAGCACATATGATGTGAAAGAATTAAAATATAGTTTCACTAGAGATGACCTGATAAGTTGCTGATGAAGAAGGGGATGCCTTGGGCATCCCCAAGCTTAGACGCTTGAGTCTTCTTGAAATTTGCTGGGGTGATCCATGGGAGCATCCCCAAGCTTAAGCTCTTCACTCTTCTTGATCACATTATATCATCCTTCTCTCTTGACCCTTGAAAACTTCCGCCACACCAAACTCAAAGTAATTCTCATTAGAGGGTTAGTGCACAATCAAAAACTCACATGTTCTATAAGGACACAAACATGACCATTACTTTAACATTAGCTACTGCCACTGATGTTATGTGAAGCTCTTCACCCTAAAAAAGAATTCCACTCAACACTAGTAAAAGAGAGAATGCGAAAAATAAAGACAGAATCTATCTAAACAGAACAGTCCGCAAAGACGAATTTTTCGAGGCACTTACGTTGCTCAGATCGAAAAACTTTAAACTAACGAAAGATGCGTATATATCTGAGGATCACGCACAAAAAATTCAGATTTAAATAATTTTTCTGTGATTTTACAGAATTAAAATGGTGAACAGCAGAAATCTGTTCCTGCGCAGAAATCCAAATCTAGCATCATCTTCCTTTGAGGCAATACTTGGCACAACAATGCGATAAAATAAAGATACAAAGGAATTGTTACAGAAGTAAACAACTCCTTGACTCAAAAAAAGAAAAATTGCAGAAATAAAATAATGGGTTGTCTCCCATAAGCGTTTTTCTTTAACGCCTTTCAGCTAGACGCAGAAAGTAAGAATCAAGTGTTTCCAAGCGATGAAGCATCAATAGAATAATTTGCTCTAACAATAGAATCAAAAGGTAACTTCATCTTCTTTCTAGGGAAGTGTTCCATACCTTTCTTGAGTGGGAATTGTTATTTAATATTCCCCTCTCTCATATCAATAATAGGACGAACTGTTCTAAGAAAAGGTCTTCCCAAAACAATAGGACAAGAAGCATTGCATTCAATATCCAAAACAACAAAATCAACAGGGACAAGGTTATTGTTAACCATTATAAAAACATCATCAACTCTCCCCAAAGGTTTCTTTGAAGTATTATCAGCAAGGTGAACATCCAAATAACAGTGCTCCAAAGGTGCTAAATCAAGCATATCATAGAGTTTCTTAGGCATAACAGAAATACTAGCACCAAGATCACATAAAGCATTGCAATCAAAATCATTCAACTTCATTTTAATGATGGGCTCCCAACCAACTTCTAACTTCCTAGGGATAGAAGCTTCATGTTTTAATTTCTCTTCCCTAACTTGCATGAGAGCATTAGTAATATGTTTAGTAAAAGCCATGTTTATAGCACTAGCATTAGGACTTCTAGCTAGCTTTTGCAAGAACTTAATTATTTCAGAAATATTGCAACCATCAAAATCAAAATCATTATTAACAAAAGTAATAGGACCATTGTCTCCCACATCTCGAAAAATTTCAGCACTTTTATCAGGAACAGTTTCAGTATTTTCAGGCAATTTTAAACGTTTTGCAACAGAAGTAGAGACATTGCCAACACCAATTATTTTACCATTGACAGTAGGAGGTTTGTTAACACTTGAGTTTACAGCATTTTTAGTAGTGGTAATAGTATAAACTCTAGCAATACTATTCTTTTTAGGAATTTCATCCTCTCTTGCCCACCAAGCATGTAAATCAGCTAACATCCTCACATTATTATCAATTTTAACTTGTACGGCATTGAGAGTTTTGCTCTCTTTAACATCATGAGGCATAGTTTTAATTTTTAACAAATCAATATCAAGAGCAAGACTATCAACTTTAGAGGTAAATGATGGCGTGTAGTTGACGGGAAAAATATTCTGCAGGAAGCTTCGTATCTTCCCCTGCTACGGCGCCAGAAAGCACTCTTGATGGCCCTTCACGTAGTTACCTGTGTGAAAAGTAAATGGGTTAGGTTGAGACTCCAAGTACAGAGTGTGTAGTAAGTGGAAGACGTGTTTTCCCCACGAGGGTGACTCGAGGGTTTAATATCGAACTCTCGGGGAATCAGTAGTGAAGATTTATCTTTCCTATCCTTCTTTTTAGTTACCTACAAAACAAAGTAAATGTTTTGGTCCTCAACCTCACCTAGTGGTTGTCAAGCACAAGGTGAGAGAATGATATCAAGATAATATGCAATGCAAACAAGAAATAAATATGCAATGGTGGTAAATAAATATGCAAGGATGGTGGTAACAATGATAAATGATATTTTTGGGTTTTATATGATGAATGCAAGATGTAAAAGTGTTTTTGTATTTTCGGATTTTTAAATGGCAGAAAATGGAAAAGTGGTAAAAGTGATTGGAAAGGTGTTTCTTATGATTAAAAATGAACCGGGGTTCATGGTTTCACAAATGCACTCTCTCTTTAATAAAGTGGTAAACAATGGAACACTAGAGTTGACATATGAGATTGCAACACAACAGTTTAATGACAAGTTATAATTATATGGGCACCACGTCCTAACATAGAGACCTTTTGGTTATTAGTCTCTCTTATACTCCACCAAGATGCGAACTAAATCATAACACCTCAGTAATTAAGATAACTCAGAGTATAGCAATAAGTATCATGACATGAAGTTAAAATAAGAACATGCTAGATCTAGTCATGGAGTAGTGGCAATGGTCACACCCAATTCTCCGGTAGCATGGTATTTATTTTTATCCCTAGTGAGGCAACAAAGTAAGATAAAACACCCAAGTGGATCGCAGAACTTTCTCTCACGTTCACTGCACTAGCCACCCCCCGTTACTCCAACTAATGCACACGTTCCCCCTCACACGCTCTCATAAACATGCTTGATCATGACAAGTAAATAAGAACGGGGTACATAATATGGATCTAGTTTCATAACCGAAACAAAACCATTGCAATCTCAAACATATATTAACTCATAAAAAGATCCACCATAAAGGTATTACATAGATGACCGTAATCATGTTCAGCAGCTCATACGGTACTAATTAGTGAAGCTCGAGAGAGAGAGATACATAAGTTACTTCCACAAACCCATGGTCCAGAGGTGGACTACTCCCTCTTCATCATGGAGACGGTGGAGAAGTCGTTGGAGAAGATGGAGACCACGCCGGCAGCGCCCCACCGGAGTTTTCCCCCTCCAATCTGCAACTCCAGGTCTCTGTTTCGGTGTTTCTGTGTTTCTGCGGCGCTCCTTCCAGAGAATGTCGGGGGACTATTTTTATAGGCGTTTTTAGGTCAAAACGGAGTCGGTGGAGGAAAGATCGACGGCAATGGAGCAAATATGATGCAAATATGACTGGAATATAAAACAGTGATATAACCCTTATATGATGCAAATATGACTGGAATATAAGTAAAAATAATGCAAAGTTCATGTATGCATTTTACATGCATCAACATCCCCAAGCTTAACCTATACTCGTCCTCGAGTATGAAGGTGATAAAACTAACATGGACTTTGCAATTTAATACTATCAATGGATATCAAAGATGATTACTATTGCTACATAGAGTCAAATGGTTCATTCTTAAAAGGGTAGCAATATGCAAGATAGTTTATGAAGTGATATCAAGTATTCAATGCAAGGATGTTCAATGATAATTCACAAAGTGTAACATAAGAGAAGAAGTACTATGGACCACAGTATGCATAATAATAAGTAAGAACATCCTATAATGGTCATAGAGTATTTGATGAAAATCTGAATATAAAAGGTGGACACTTTGGAAAGATATATATGAGTAGAGGTAAAGCATGAATAAATTTCATCTAACTTCTGAACTTCTCTACTTAAGTCAATGATTGTAATATGGTAATCCTTGGTGTCAAGCTCTCATTCCCCTATCATAGCATCTTGAATGATTAAGTTTAAAGTGAAAGCAATACGAGTAGTGTGCTTGACAAAGTACAGGTTGAAAGTCTCATGCCCCTTGAATACAAGTACCTACTCCATGTGTTACTCAACTTGGAAAACAAAGCAAGTTCAAGTTAAATATCATTGTAAGTAATAATAGTATCATTAAGAGCGTCAACTGGGGTACCTCTTGTCCCAGGATATGGAACAAGCCCATATCAAAATGACAAGACAAACAAACATAATGAACAATCTCAACACCCTTTTTATTTACCATTAGATAGCTTTTTATTGTAAGGTGTATCACAGAAGGTTCACCATAGCATGTAAGTAAATTTCCACCATGAATGATGCATGGCTTAGATTAGCGGCCCAGGCGTCTCTCTAACCATTTATACAAACTCATTTAAACTCACTTCATTTCCTCATTTATTTCACCCATGGTAAGCATCCATAAACAAAAGTACATGATATCAACTAAATGAGATGAAGTGCAATGTTGAAAGCTTGCCATGTGACAGCACATATGAGCTAACTCTCAACCAAAGACATTTGTCAAGTCCACAACATCATAATTTTAATCACAATGGGTCATATTTTATTTATGCAATGAAAGTAAAGTGTGCATCAAGTTCGAGAGAGCTATATAACCAACTTTTCCACAACAATTAACAACATAAGCATTTTCATTCAGAGGTATAGATAACACAAATATCATGATAAACATACTCGGAATAGCATAAAGCTAATAGGTAGATATGGTGGACTCACTGGAAAAACTTTGGTTGAAGGTGTTGGAAACAAGTTTTTGCTTGTTGGAATTTTTGGGCTAGCAAGAGGGAGAAAGTTGACCATCTAAATGCATGCATGAGTGTCCATAGAACTAACTAATCCATGTTAAAACAAGGTAGAATAACATTTAGCATCAAAACATGAATAAAAGATAGCTCTTGATAAAATATTTGCAAATTATTACTCATTAACAAGCTCATGAATCATGCAATTATATGTATCTTTTAAAATTAACCAACATCCCTTTTCCCAATCTTATAATAGCATCCAACATAATTCAACCCAAATTTCCAGTAGCTCTCTCATATATAAATGATAGTGTGGTGGTCTCACAAAATAAAAATCTAACCTAAACAAAAAGACGCTCCAAGTTTATGCGATAAAGTGTTTCGATCGAAAAACAGAAGTTAGACGTGTGCAAACCGAGAGTGTGTAGGTCCAGTGGGGTTGTCTTCACATCCCCAAGCTTATGGTCTTCACCATCCTTGGATAGCTCTTGGTGCATCTCCTCTAATCCCTGTGAAAAAACTTCAAAACACCGTTTCTCCCATTTCTTTTTCTGTGGGGCACATTAGTAGTGATAAACAAATAGATTTCTTGCTGCATATAATCCTTAGACAAAAATTCATATGAATGTCCAGAAATGTATAATGTTGTATGCCTACTCATAAACTCAATTGGATCAAAAAGATTCATGTTAAAAGTTCTAAGCATGCATCAAAAAATGGGACAGAATCTGTCCAAAAACAGCAGCAGCTAAACGTATTTTTCTACCCTACTTAACTTTGTCGGAAAATTCCGAAAAAATTCATGCATACAGAGGATGAAAAGTTGCTACTACAGTTTAAATATGAGCTCATTCGGAGTTACAGAATAAGAATTAAAAATCATACCGTGCACAGATTCGTGCAGGAATAATATCTCCGAACGCTATAAGCAACTTTTCAACCAAAATGAGTAAAACTTGGCACTTTATTAAAAATTCCAGAAACTAAACTAAACACTAAGTCTCTTGTTACAGCAAGAGGACACAAAGAAAATCACAAATAAAAACAACCGGGTTGCCTCCCGTAAAGCGCTTTCTTTATAGCCATATAGCTAGGCTTCTTACTTGATGTTTATTGTGGACGAAGCTCATGAGGGAGCTTGAACGATGTGCCCTCTTCCTTGGGAAGTGTTCCATACATTTCTTGTGTGGAAACTGAAACTTCACATTCCCTTCTTTTGAATCAATGATAGCACCTGTAGTACGAAGAAAAGGTCTTCCAAGAATAATTGGACTAGAGGTTTTATTCCCCATATCCATGATTAGAAAATCAACAGGCACAAATGTCATATGTAACTCTACCATAACATCACTTACTTTTCCTAAAGCATGTTTAATGGAATCATCAGCAAGTGCAAGTTCAATAGAGCATTTTTCAAGATTTTTAATTCAAGTACTTCATATAGTTCTTTAGATAAAACAGAGACACTAGATCCTAGATCAAGTATAGCATGGTGTGTCTCTTTTCCAATGGTTACTAGGACTTTGGGAATCCATATATCCCCAAGCTTAGGTGGTATCATAGCCTCTTGGTTGTACCTAGCAATCTTTTCTTTCAAGACATGATTAGCAATATAAGAACCAAAACCAGCTTGGTTAACATTAATAAGGATCACTTGCAAATTTTTGTAAGATAGATATTAATTCATGCAAGCTACAATTCTCTAAGTCAAGCAATGGTTCCTTTACTTCACTAAGCATTTTAACTTCTTCAACTTTCTTTTCTAACTCAATCAACATAAGAGATTCATCATGTTCAGTTTCGTTAACTTCTTCTTTTAATCCAACAAGTTGAGACATAAATGGCAACAAATATTCAGGATAGTTCAATAATTCATTAAGAGTTTCCTCAAAGTAAGAGGAACATTTTCAGCAATATTAATAGAATTCATTCCAACCACAGGTGGTGCTTGTGGTTTCCCTGCAGACATACTCAATAAAGTGGCTTGGTTATCAGCTAGTTTTGACAAGGCTTTGTCTAGTCCTGCAGTTTGGAGTTGTAAGCCTTTAATATCAGAACTAATAGAAGCAACAGACTTATTCAACTCTTGTATCATGGTATTATGACTAGCAACTTGTTCCATAAGAATTTTATTAGCCTCAAAATTATCATTACGTGGTGGCATAGGCTTCCAATTATTATCACTAGCATTAGGATATGGAATAGAAGGACGATTGTTGGGAACATATGGGGGTTTATTATAAGAGTTATAATTGTTGTTACCATACCCATTATTACCATAGTTCCTAATGAAGTTGACATCAATATTTTCAGGATTATTACCAACTAGTTCTTGCAAAGGCACATTTTCAATATTTTGTTTATTAATGAAAGCAAGAATAGTATCCATTTTAGATGACAAATCATTTGTTTCTTCTATGGAGTTCACTTTCTTAGAAGGATTAGGTGCTCTATCAGTATGCCATTGACTATAGTTTTGCAAAATGCTTTCCAATATGTTCTTAGCTTCTACTATAGTTTTTCCCATAAAAGCACCTCCAGCAGCAGAATCAAGAATATTTCTAGACATGTAATTTAGACCATTGTAAAAAGAGTGTAATATGGTCCATTCGTTGACCCCATGTGATGGACAAGTTCTAAGCATAAGTTTAATCCTATCCCAAGCCATAGCAACATGTTCATTTTCATTTTGCCTAAAAGAAAGAATGTTGTTTCTATTTTGCAAAATTTTAACAGGAGGATAGTATTTCTTAATGAAAGCTTCTTTTAAATCATCCCAAGTTTTAATGCTATCAATAGGTAATGAATGCAGCCACTCTTTAGCTTTTCCTCTAAGTGAGAAAGGAAATAACTTCAGTTTTAGAATATCACTTTCCACATTTTTAAATTTCTGCATGTCACATATTTCAACAAAATCATGAAGATGCATAGAGGCATCCTCCATAGCACTACCGCCAAATTGTTCCCTAGTTATCAAGTTCAACAAACTAGGACTTACTTCATAACTCTCAGCATTTATCTTAGGTGTGGCAATGGGCCTAGCAATAAATTGATCATTTGGAGTGTTTGTGTAATCACACAACTTAGTTCTTTCTCCCATTTTAGCAAGTTTTTATGTGTTTTTTAATTTTTTATGCAAAACTGAAAATAAATATGCAAGACAATGACAAAACAAGATAAATTGCTTTGAAGGTAAAGATGGATAAGATGATGCTCACGTAGGTGCAACCTCCCCAAGCTTAGGTGTTAGCACAAGTTGGTGATGAAGTTGACTTGGTGAGATATCCTTGGATAAACCGGCACCAGAAAACAGAGCTAGTGCAGGGGACCCTTGGATAAACCTTTCAGCAATGATTCCCCGGCAACGCGCCAGAAAACAGTCTTGATGGCGTGTAGTTGACGGGAAAAATATTCTGCAGGAAGCTTCGTATCTTCCCCTGCAACGGCGCCAGAAAGCACTCTTGATGGCCCTTCACGTAGTTACCTGCGTGAAAAGTAAATGGGTTAGGTTGAGACTCCAAGTGCAGAGTGTGTAGTAAGTGGAAGACGTGTTTTCCCCACGAGGGTGACTCGAGGGTTTAATATCGAACTCTCGGGGAATCAGTAGTGAAGATTTATCTTTCCTATCCTTCTTTTGGTTACCTACAAAACAAAGTAAATGTTTTGGTCCTCAACCTCACCTAGTGGTTGTCAAGCACAAGGTGTGAGAATGATATCAAGATAATATGCAATGCAAACAAGAAATAAATATGCAATGGTGGTAAATAAATATGCAAGGATGGTGGTAGCAATGATAAATGATATTTTTGGGTTTTATATGATGAATGCAAGATGTAAAAGTGTTTTTGTATTTTCGGATTTTTAAATGGCAGAAAATGGAAAAGTGGTAAAAGTGTTGGAAAGGTGTTTCTTATGATTAAAAATGGACCGGGGTTCATGGTTTCACAAATGCACTCTCTCTTTAATAAAGTGGTAGACAATGGAACACTAGAGTTGACATATGAGATTGCAACACAACAGTTTAATGACAAGTTATAATTATATGGGCATCACGTCCTAACATAGAGACCTTTTGGTTATTAGTCTCTCTTATACTCCACCAAGATGCGAACTAAATCATAACACCTCAGTAATTAAGATAACTCAGAGTATAGCAATAAGTATCATGACATGAAGTTAAAATAAGAACATGCTAGATCTAGTCATGGAGTAGTGGCAATGGTCACACCCACATCTCCGGTAGCATGGTATTTCTTTTTATCCCTAGTGAGGCAACAAAGTAAGGTAAAACACCCAAGTGGATCGCAGAACTTTCTCTCACGTTCACTGCACTAGCCACCCCCGTTACTCCAACTAATGCACACGTTCCCCCTCACACGCTCTCATAAACATGCTTGATCATGAAAAGTAAATAAGAACATGGTACATAATATGCATCTACTTTCATAACTGAAACAAAACCATTGCAATCTCAAACATATATTAACTCATAAAAAGATCCACCACAAAGGTATTACATAGATGACCGTAATCATGTTCAGCGGCTCATACGGTACTAATTAGTGAAACTCGAGAGAGAGAGATACATAAGTTACTTCCACAAACCCATAGTCCAGAGGTGGACTACTCCCTCTTCATCATGGAGACGGTGGAGAAGTCGTTGGAGAAGATGGAGACCACGCCGGCAGCGCCCCGCCGGAGTTTTCCCCCTCCAATCTGCAACTCCAGGTCTCTGTTTCGGTGTTTCTGTGTTTCTGCAACGCTCCTTCCAGAGAATGTCGGGGGACTATTTTTATAGGCGTTTTTAGGTCAAAACGGAGTCGGTGGAGGAAAGATCGACGGCAGTGGAGCAAATATGATGCAAATATGACTGGAATATAAAACAGTGATATAACCCTTATATGATGCAAATATGACTAGAATATAAGTAAAAATAATGCAAAGTTCATGTATGCATTTTACATGCATCAGCAAGAACATCGATTTACCAAACTTTTCCTCAACAGATTTATTGAAAGCAGTTTGTGTACTAATAAAATCCTTAAGCATGACTTCAAGATCAGAGGGTACACTCTTATTATTGTTGTAGGAATTACCATAAGAATTAACATAACCATTGCCACTATTAAAATGATAGGCTTATAATTGTTATTACCAAAATTATTCCTATAAGCATTGTTGTTGAAATTATTTTTAATGAAGTTCACATCAACATGCTCTTCTTGAGCAACCAAAGAAGCTAAATGAACATTATTTGGATCAACATGCATCTTTCCATTTGTAAGCATAGACATAATAGTATCAATTTTATCACTCAACGAAGGGTTTCTACAACAGAATTTACCTTCTTACCTAGTGGAGCTCTTTCGGTGTGCCATTCAGAATAATTTATGATCATATCATCAAGAAGTTTTGTTGCAGCACCCAAAGTGATGGACATAAAGGTACCTAAAGAGGCCGAATCCAATAGGTTTCTTGAAGAAAAATTTAGTCCTGCATAAAAGATTTGGATGATCATCCAAGCAGTCAGTCCATGGGTGGGACAATTCTTTACCAATGATTTCATTCTCTCCCAAGCTTGAGCAACATGCTCATTATCAAATTGTTTGAAATTCATAATGCTATTTCTCAAAGATATAATTTTAGCAGGAGGATAGTATTTTCCTATCAAAACATTTTTGCATTTAGTCCATGAATCAATACTATTTCTAGTCAAAGATAGCAACCATTCTTTAGCACGTCCTCTCAAAGAGAAAGGAAAAGTTTCAGTTTAATAATATCACCATCTACATCCTTATACTTTTGCATTTCACAAAGTTCAACAAAATTATTAAGGTGAGCAGCAGCATCATGAGTACTAACACCAGAGAATTGCTCTTTCATAACAAGATTTAAAAGTGCAGGTTTAATTTCATAGAATTCTGTGTTAGAAGCAGGTGGAGCATATGTGTACTAATGAAATCATTGTTGTTCGTGCTAGTGAAATCACACAACTTAGTGTTCTCAGGGTACTCATTTTAGCAAAATTAAAACAAAACAGAAAGGTAACAACTTGAAAATAAAAGTAACTAATTTTGTGTGTTTTTTATAAATAAAGCAAACAAGACTAAATAAAAATAAACTAAGCAATACAATAACAAAGTAAAGAGATTGGAAGCATGAAACTCCCCTTGCAGAAATCCTCTTGCTTCCCAATATGGCGTCAGAAAATATGGCGTGTGGAAGGAAGGCAAGGAGATTGCTGAACCGAAGTGCTTCTGCTCCCCGGCAACGGCGCCAGAAAATATGCTTGATTGCGTGGATCAAACGTTCGTTAGGAGACCCCAAGAGGAAGGTATGATGCAGTATAGAAGCAGTTTTCCCTCAGTATGAAACCAAGGTTTAATCGAACTAGTAGGAGCAAGAAATCACTTCGGAAGGTTATTGGTGGCGGAATATGGCATGGCGCAGCACCAGGGAATCCGGCGCCAACGTGGAATCTGCACACAACACAATCAAACTACTTTGCCCCAACGAAACAGTGAGGTTGTCAATCTCACCGGCTTGCTGAAAACAAAGGATTAAACGTATGGTGTGAAAAACAGTAGTAAATTGCAGAGAATGAAAAGGAACAATGTTTGCAGTTGGTTGTATTATCAGTGTAAAAGAATGGACTGGGGTCCACAGTTCACTAGTGGTGTCTCTCCATAACAGATAACTGACATGCTGGGTGAACAAATTACAGCTGGGCAATTGACAAAATATTGAGCGCATAACAATGCATATATATGACATGATGATTACTATGATATTCATGTGGGCATTACGACAAAATACATAGACCGTTATCCAACAAAGTCTATGGCTAATAATCCACCGCCAGGTTGTCATACCGAGTTCCCCGTTGGTATTAAGTTGCAAGCAACGGATAATTGCATTAAGTAATGTGCGTAAAGTAAACAAATCTTTAGACCTAACGGCGTACCCTTAAGCTAAGCATCGGTTATTTTATCCCTAGTGGCAACAGCACATCCACAATCTTAGAAGTTATTGTCACTCTCCCAGATTACCGGAGGCATGAACCCACTATCTAGCATAAATACTCACTCTTGGAGTTACAAGCATCTACTTGGCCAAAGCATCTACTAGTAACGGAAAGCATGCAAGATCATAAATAACATATAAGATAGATTGATAATCAAGTTGACATAGTATTCAATATTCATCGGATCCCAGCAAACACAACATGTAGCATTACAATAAGATGATCTTGATCATGATAGGCAGCTCACAAGATCTAAACATGATAGCCTAAAGTGGAGAGACAACTATCTAGCTACTGCCATGGACCCGTAGTCCAAGTATGAACTACTCACGCATCACTCCAGAGGCAGGCATGGTGATGTAGAGCCCTCCGGTGATGATTCCCCTCTCCGGCAGGGTGCCGGGAAGAGCTTCTGAACCCTCCCGAGCTAGGGTTGATGGCGGCGGCGTCTCTGGAACTTTTCGTGGATAATGGCTCGGGTATCTAGGGTTTTCGCGTCGGGAGGAATAAATAGGCGAAAGGGCGGCGGCTGCGGGGCAACGAGGGCCACACACCACCCCACGGCGCGGTTGGGGGTGGGCCCGTGCGGCCCCATGGTGTGGGTGGCTCGCGGACCCCCTCCGTGTCTCCTCTGGACTCCGTCTTCGTGTTGGAAAAATATGAGGTTCTGTCCAAGTTTCGTCCAATTCCGAGAATATTTCCAAACTAGCTTTTCTAGAATACAAAAACAGCAGAAAACAGGAACTGGCACTATGGCATCTTGTTAATATGTTAGTCCCAGAAAATGCATAAAAATGCTATGAAGTGTATATAAAACATGTAACAATTGGTATAATATCAACATGGAACATTAGAAATTATAGATACGTTTGAGACGTATCAACGGGTCATATTGTACTTTCCATTTTCTGATTCGTTGACAATTAACATACACCTCTCAAAACTTATATTTTTACTCTCTATATGATTTCAAAAACTTAAAAAAGCTCTAGCACATGATTTAATCCCTGCTTCCCTCTGCGAAAGGCCTTTCTTTTATTTTTATGTTGAGTCAGTTTTCCTACTTCTTCTATCTTCCACAAGCAAATACTAGTATCAACTTTGGTACAACAATTGTTATATGCTAGATATTGAACTTATTGTATTGCTTTGTGTTGACAATATCCATGAGATAAATATGTTGAAAGTTGAAGCAAATGCTGAAGCTTAAGTCTTCCTTTGTGTTGGTTAAATACCTTTTACTAGATTCTATTGCTTTATGAGTTAACTCTTATGTAAACCTGGGGATACAATATCTCCAAAGTACTATTCATGAAAAGTTTAGCTTGTATGATTCAGTTGTTTACTCATTATCTATTTGGTAGCAAACTATAGACCATTGACTTGGATCACTTCATTCATTTACATGTGCTTTACAATATTATATGATCAAGATTATGATGGTAGCATGTCACCTAAAAAATTATTATGTTTTATCGTTTACCTACTCGAGGACGAGCAGGAACTAAGCTTGGGGATGCTTGATACGTCTCAAACGTATCTATAATTTTTGATGTTCCATGTTGATATTATGCGAATTGTTACATGTTTTACGTACACTTCATATCATTTTTATACATTTTCTGGGACTAACCTATTAACAAGATGCCACAGTGTCAGTTCCTGTTTTCTGCTGTTTTTGTATTCCAGAAAAACTGTTCTGGAAATATTCTCGGAATTGGACGAAAATCAACGGAGGTCCCTATTTCACCGACACGTACACGGAGTCCAAAGGAGAGGCGGAGCCGAGCCACGAGGTGGCCACACAAGGGCTCGGCATGGCCAAGGGTAGGGCCACGCCCTACCCTTGTGTGGGCCCCTCGGGTGCCCTCAGCCGCCGCCCTTTCGCCTATTCATTCCTCCCGACGCGAATACCCTAAATACCCGAGCCATTATCCACGAAAAGTTCCAGAGGCGACGCCGTCGTCAACCCTAGTTCGGGAGGGTCCAGAACCTCTTCCCGGCACCCTACCGGAGAGGGGAATCATCACCGGAGGGCTCTATATCACCATGCCTGCCTCCGGAGTGATGCGTGAGTAGTTCATCTTTGGACTACGGGTCCATAGCAGTAGCTAGATGGTTCTCTCTCCACTTTGTGCTATCATGTTTACATCTTGTGAGCTGCCTAACATGATCATGATCATATTATTGTAATGCTATATGTTGTGTTTGCTGGGATCCGATGAATATTGAATACTATGATCAAGTTGATTATCAATCTATCTTTATATGTTATTTATGATCTTGCATGCTTTCCGTTACTAGTAGATGCTTTGGCCAAGTAGATGCTTGTAACTCCAAGAGTTAGTATTTATGCTAGATAGTGGGTTCATGCCTCCAGTAATCTAGGCGAGTGACAGTAACGTCTAAGATTGTGGATGTGATGTTGCCACTAGGGATAACACAACAATTCTATGTCTATGGTCATATGTATTTGTTTACATTACGCAGTTTACTTAATGCAATTATCCGTTGCTTGCAACTTAATACCAACGGGGAACACAGATGTCAACCTGATGGTGGATTATTAGTCATAGATGCAGTTGGATAACGGTCTATGTATCTTGTCATAATGCCCAAATGAATATCATAGTAGTCATCTTGTCATATATATGCATTGTCATGCGCTCAATATTTGTCAATTGCCCAGCTGTAATTTGTTTACCCAACATATTATTTATCTTTATGGAGAGACACCACTAGTGAATTGTGGACCCCGGTCCATTCCTTTACACTGATAAAACCACCAACTGCAATCATTGTTCTCTTTTACTTTCTGCAATTAAACACTGTTTTCCACACCGTACGTTTAACCCTTTGTTTTCAGCAAGCCAGGGAGATTGACAACCTTCCTGTTTCGTTGGGACAAAGTAGTTTTATTGTGTTGTGTGCAGGTTCCACGTCAACAGTCTGAATCCCTTCAGCACCATATTTTCTGGCGCCGTTGACAACCTTCTGAAGTGCTTCTGCTCCTACTGGTTCGATAACCTTGGTTTCATACTGAGGGAAACTTGCTGCTGCACTGCTTCATACCTTCCTCTTGGGGTCTCCCAACGAACGTGTGTTTCAAGTCATCATTACTCTCCAGATCCCATGAGTGATTCCATATTTGGCTTTAACAATAGTTTGCCACATCCCCGCTTCATACTCCAGTCTCAACCACGATTTGCACAAGAGACTAATATTAAAGAGCTTCGGGTCTTTAATTCCCAAACCACCTTTAGTTCTCGGTTTACTGATCAAATTCCATTTAACCATATAGTATTTCTTCTTCATGGCACAACCCTGCCAAAAGAATTTCCTGATAATTCTAGTCATATCCTCGATGAGTGTGTCATTTAGCAGATACATCGACATGTGATAAATTGCACAACTACTAACCAAAGATTGGATGAGAACAAATATTCCTCCAATTTATGAAGTATTCCCCTTCCATCCATCCGGATGCTTCCCCAATTTTTCTTTCAAGGGAACAAAATCAACCAAATGCAATCTGGTGCCACAGACAGGGACACCCAGATACTTCATTGGCCAAGTACCCGTTTGGCAGTTCAACATGCCAGCATAAAAGACACATTTCTCATCATCCTCAACAATCATAAGCACTTCACTCTTCAAAAAGTTGATTTTAAGGCCGGACATCGCCTCAAACATGTATAGGATTAGCTTCAAGTGTCTAACCTGCTCCACATCATCTTGAACAAATAGGATTGTATCGTCAGCATATTGGAAAATGGCCACTCCATATTCCACTAGATGAGGCACCAAACCAACCACCTGTCCAGCTATTTGCACTTGTTTAATCATTTTAGCCAAACTTTCTGCCGCCAGGTTAATGAGGACGGGTGAAAAAGGATCACCTTGTCTCACCCCTCTGTGACTACCAAAGTCCTTACCTCTGGTATTATTAATCTTCACACATAGAGTACCATCTGTGATAATTTCGCCAGTCAAACGACACCACAGTGGACTAAACCCTTTCTGCTGCACACATTTTGACAAGTATGCCCAGTCTACCTTATCATATGCCTTCTCGAAGTCGATTTTAAACACTACACCCTGTTGTTTCTTCCTTCTAGATTCATGAAGAATCTCATGCAAACACATAACCCAATCCATGATGTTTCTTCCTTTAATGAAAGCAGTTTGGCAGCTTGAAATCAATTTATTCATAACAAGTTCCACTCTGAGGATGACAACCTATGTAATAATTTTATATATAACTTGAAACAAACAAATAGGTCTGTAATTCTGAATACAGTCCGCATCTGGGGTTTTTTGTAACAGTATAATCATGCCAAAGTTGAGTCTATACAAACCACAATTCCCCTGATGCCAATCATCAAAGAGTTTCACAATGTCTTTCTTAATGATAGGCCAACAAGACTGATAGAACTCAACAAGAATTCCATCAGGTCCAGGAGCTTTATTTTTAACCATCATATCGATAGCATTTTAATTTCTTTTTCAGAGAACGACAAATCCAACTGAATATTATCCTCAAGTGAAGCTTTTCATCAACTGACCAAACATCTTGTTTCCTTCTCCTTTCCCGAACAACTGACGATAAAAACTAGTTGCATGAGTGAGAAGGTCCCCCGTACCTTGAATCTGCAAATCACCATCCGGCAGAGTATACATTGTGTTTTTCCTCCTTCTACCCATTGGCCACCCGGTGAAAATATGTTGTGTTAAGAGTCCCCTTGCAACAACCATCGTTCACTAGTTCGGCTATGCCAATATTTTCATCCTCCGCATATAATTCCATCAGTTTTCCCTGAATCAAGCCCTTTCTAATGCATTGTTCATTTGATAGCACACCATGTTCTTCCAAACCCTCCAGAATTTCCAACTCGGCAGATAATTCCTTTTTCAGTTTCAGCACATCCCCTCTAACATTGATTCCCCAACCTTTTAGGCTATTTTTTTACTATCTTGTGTTTCTGTTGAAAAATTGAAATGCTATCCGAGTGAGCGACCTCAGACCCCCAAGCAGATTCAACTCTTGCTAGGAAATCAGGGTGAGAAGCCCAGAATTTTTCAAATCTAAATTCCTTAACTCTTGGTTGAGCAGCTTCCCCTGTATCCACAATCAAAGGATTATGGATAGAGACAAGTCTCAAGATTTTGCGAACCATTGTGAGGGGAAAAATATTTTCCCAATCAGAGTTGATAATAATCCTGTCCAGTTTTTCCAGAGTCGGGTTCTTCTGATTATTCGACCAAGTATCCCGCCATGTCCACTTCTCTCAACCCATTCGAATTAATGATTGAGTTAAACATATCCGAGTACTTGTTCATACCATTCCCTTTGTTTTTTTCATGTGAAAACGAAGGATGTTAAAATCACCCCCAATGATTGTTGGGAGATTTAGCCTTGCGCCAACACCAGCATGAGCCTGAAGAATGTTATTTTTATCCTCATCATGCGCTGCTCCATACACCACTACAAACATGAGTTCTTTCCGAGTCTTCTTATCCAGCACATGAGCCTTGATAAAAAACCTCTCAGTGCTAGCAGTGATAATGTCAAATCTTGAGGATTTAACACCACACAGAATGCCACCGGATTTACCAATAGAAGGTGACCAGTGCCATAGATAGGTATTGTGAGGATCAAATCTACGCCACACAGAGGGTAACACATCTTTTTTCATTGTCTCCTGAAGCCCGATAAAATCAAAATCATTTTCCCGAATTAGATCCAACAACCAACAAGAAAAACCTACCTTCCCACACCCCTGCAGTTCACATACAGACCTATCATTTAAATCTTTCAGGTTTATTTCGAACCCTAGGCCCAGAAACAATCTCACTCAAAGAGTGAGATTTCTGGGTCCTACTAAGGGAAAACTGTGCCACCAAGGGACACCCCTTGAGAGATTTTATTCTTACCCGAAGCGATTTTCTTCAAATTTTTCTTAGTCTTTTTTGAAATAACAGGAGTAAACTCATCATTAGAATCACACCGAGGGTGATTCTGTTGTTCTTCTCCTTCAACATGATCAGACTCAAGCATAGAGATATCCTCATCCCCATTAGTTAACAACAAACTTTGCCACCGCGGTGGCATTTCCTGAGGTAGGAGATGGTATATGGTGATTGGTGAAGCGTTGCCACGCAGGATTATGCCATAACGAGGTAAGTTCTTCCTGTTATAATGTGGAATCCATAGTCACTCAAGGCCGTCAGCATTGTGATTAAGTCCCGCCTTTTTCTCTTCTTTCATGTAAGCATATTCCTAGCTTCTTGCCACCACTGATGCAGAGTGTCGTCGGTAGAGGGTACTACTGTTTACAGATTAGCCCATGAGTGGGACCACCTCTTTGTTTGGTGTACGCCATGTAGCCAGCATGAGCACGAGCAGCCGGTGGTGGTTGCATAGACTAGAACAGCTCGCTGCTCTGCTCGGTCGGAGCAGCAGAAAATGCGCTCGAGCGCATCATTGGAAGCCAGAAACATGGATGAGACGTCCACCCTTCCTCGCAATTCGCACCTCTGCTAGCTCCCATGCCACCGATGCTCTACATTCAAGTGATGAATACATTATCTATTATTTGTTTTGGTTCGGGTGGGCGTGCAACGCACAGCGGAGGCCTAGACATGGGGAGTGACCATAGCCGGACTGGAGGGGTAGCCTTCAACAAGGCCGACGATCTGTATAGCAAGACCAACGGCAAGAACGTTATGTATGCTCGCATACCATAAGGGACCACATCCATGGAGTAGGGGGACGACGACTTTGAATAGCCACTCCTTCGACATTGCAATCGTTCATTTTCATGGGAAGCTCTACGTCATCACCAGAGAAGATTATGGCCTATCGGATTATGGCGGCTAGGGTCGTCGGTGGCGGCTGAACTCCGGCGCATCTCGGCTGTCATTCTTCTCTGGTTTTTTTACACTACATCACTTTCGGTAGCGGCGCCAACTAATGTTCTCGATTTTCCGTCTTAGATGCGATAAGGTCTCCACCAACCTTGCCGTTCAACGCTTGGCTCAATTAACTATCTTCAAGATCCCAACTTTCCTTGATTCTTTTTTGAAGAACGATTAGTGTACCTTGCGTGAACAAAGCTGTGAATGCCTGATTACCCCCAAGAGCAAGGGATCACCGTAGCACCTCTCAATGTGGAAGTAAGGTATCGATCCGCAGGAGCAAGAAGGAAAAGTTATCTATTCCCTACAACTAAAGTGTCACGAGTTTTAGTTGATTATGCACTAAACAAGTTTAAAGAACAAGGTGGTTGATTTGATGGATGTAAGTTTAATGTAACCAAGCAAGAATGTAAAAGTGTCCCAATCCTCTTCAATGCAAGAGGACAAGACAAAGGTTTTCTCTTATAGGAACAATGGACATGGGTTCATGGGTTCACTTAATCCTCTCTCCTCATCTACTGTGATTATCATGTTATAGATAAAGTACACACAATTGTCATGTTTTAATGGTAGCTTTTATAACGGCTATATGTCCTAAAACACATAGTTGAAAGAAGTACTCATTTGTGTTGCTAGGTCACCCTCGTAAGGCTAGCGTGGTTGTTGTCACTCCCACATCATACTCTTCCTTTTTACCCCCGGATAAAGGATGTTGGGCGGTACCGTGTCACTCAATACCTATGCCGTGTCACATCGGCCATCCCGTACCCACATACATCATACTTCTTAAAGAACAATATTCTATCAAAGCATGACAAGTCATAAAAGTTCCAACACAACAGTAAATGCATAACAAATCATCTCATACCACAATATTCACCACAAAGGTATTACATAGATGACCGTAATCATGTTCAGCAGCTCATACGGTACTAATTAGTGAAGCTCAAAGAGAGGAGAGATACATAAGTTACCACAAACCCAAATCCAGGGGGTGGACTACTCCCCCTTCATCATGGAGACGGTGGAGAAGTCGTTGGAGAAGGTGGAGACCACCCCGGCAGCGCCCCGCCGGAGTTTTCCCCTCCAATCTGCAGCTCCTGATCTCCGTTTCGGTGTTTCTGTGTTTGTGCGGCGCTCCTTTCGCGAAACGTCATGGGACCTTTTTTATAGGCGTTTTTAGGTCAAACGAGGCGGTGGAGAAAGATCGACGGCTGCGGAGCCACGAGGCCCAAACGGGTGGGTCCCACGCGGACAGTACCTGGCCGCGTGGGCCACCCCCTTTTTGCCTTGCGGGCTCCGTTTGCTTGATTCCTTCGCTCCTACGTCTTCTTCCTTCCAAAATAATGACCTCTGTATTTTTCCAGAATTTTATGACGACGTTTGGGTCCCTGAAACATAAAAGGAAAGAAATAGGGTTTTCTGCCTGCGCAGGGTTAATTCCATAAAAATAGGAAACAATTATTTTATTTCCTAAAATCATTAAATAACAGTGGTATAACCCTTATATGATGCAAATATGATTAGAATATGAGTGAATAAAGTGCAAAGTTCATGTATGCATTTTACATGCATCAACATCCCCAAGCTTAACCCATGCTCGACCTCGAGTATGAAGGTGATAAAACTAACATGGACTTTGCAATTTAATACTAACAATGGATATCAAAGATGATTACAATTGCTACATAAAGTCAAATGATTCATTCTTCAAAGGAGTAGCAATATGCAAAATAGTTTATGAAGTGATATCAAGTATTCAAGACAAGGATGTTCATTGATAGTTCACAAAGTGTAACATAGTAGCAAGTAATATGGACATTCTTACTTTTGCATACATGTGGTCCATAGAGTGATGATGAAAATCTGAATATGTTTGGTGGACACTTTGGAAAGATGAATAAGTGAGTAGAGGTAAAGCATGCATAAGTTTCATCTAACCTCCAAACTCTCTACTTAAGTTAATGATTGCAATGTGGTAATACTTGGTGTCAAGCTCTCATTCCCCTATCATAGCATCTTGAATGATTATAGTTTAATGTGAGAGCAAATATGAGTAGTGTGCTTGACAAAGTAAAGGTTAGGTGTCTCATGCCCCTTGAATACAAGTACCTACACCATGATTACTCAACTTAGGAAACAAAGCAAGTTCAAGTTATATATCATTGTAAGTAATAATAGTATCATCAAGAGCGTCAACTGGGGTACCTCTTGTCCCAGGATATGGAACAAGCCCATATCAAAATGACAAGACAAACAAACAAGATGAACAACCTCAACACCCTTTTTATTTACCATTGGAATAGCTATTTATTATAAGGTGTATCACAGACGGTTCACCATAGCATGTAAGTAAATTTCCACCATGAATGATGCATGGCTTAGATTAGCGGCCCAGGCGTCTCTCTAACCATTTATACAAACTCATTTAAACTACTTCATTTCCACCTCATTTCACCATGATAGGCATCCATAAACAAAAGTACATGATATCAACTAAATGAGATGAAGGAGCATGTTGAAAGCTTTGCATGTGACAGCACATATGGGCTAACTCCCAACCTCGAACATTTATCAAGCCACTAGCATCATAATCTTAATCACAATGGGTCATGTTTTATTTATTGCAATGATAGTAAAATGTGCATCAAGTTCGTGAGAGCTATATAACCAACTTTTCCCATGGCAATCAATAACATAATCATTTTCATTCAGAGGTATAGATAACACAAATATCATGATGAACATACTCGGAATAGCATATAGCTAGTAGGTAGATATGGTGGACTCACTGGAATAACTTTGGTTGAAGGTGTTGGAAACAAGTTTTGACTTGTTGGAATGTTTGGGCTAGCAAAAGGGAGAAAGTTGACCATCTAGATGCATGCATGAGTGTCCATAGAACTAACTAATCCATGTTAAACCAAGTAAAATAACAATCAGCACCAAAACATGAATAAGTGATAGCTCTTCAAAAAGGATTTGCAAACTATTACTCATAAACAAGCTCATGAATCATGCAACTATATGTATCATTAAAAATCAACTCAAACATCCCTTTTCCCAATCTTATAAAAGCATCCAACATATTTCAACCCATATTTCCAGTAGCTCTCCCATATATAAATGATAGTGTGGTGGTCTCTCAAAGAATCAAACCAAAACAAACAAAAAGACGCTCCAAGTTTATGCGATAAAGTGTTTCGATCGAAAAACAGAAGTTGGACGTGTGCAAACCGAGAGTGTGTAGGTCCAGTGGGGTTGTCTTCACATCCCCAAGCTTATGGTCTTCACCATCCTTGGATAGCTCTTGGTGCATCTCCTCCAATCCCTGTGAAAAAACTTCAAAACACCGTTTCTCCCATTTCTTTTCTGTGGGGTGCATTAATAGTGATAAACAAATATGTTTCTTGCTGCATATAATCCTTGAACAAAAATTCATATGAGATGTCCAGAAAGTGTATAATGTTGTATGCCTACTCATAAACTCAATTGGATCAAAAAGATTCAACTTAAAAGCTCAAAGCATGCATCAAACAAAATGGGACAGAATCTGTCCAGAAAAACAGCAGCAGCAAAACGTATTTTTCTACCCTACCAAACTTTCTCGAAAAATTCCGAAAAATTCATGCATACAGAGGATGAAAAGTTGCAACTACAGTTCAAATATGAGCTCATTCGGAGTTACAGAATAAGAATTAAAAATCATACCGTGCACTGATTCGTGCAGGAATAAAATCTCCGAACGCTATAAGCAACTTTTCAAACCAAAAGGGTAAAACTTGGCACTTTATTAAAAACTCCAGAAACTAACTAGACACAAAATCTCTTGTTACAGCAAGAGGACACAAAGAAAAATCACACACAAAAATAACCGGGTTGCCTCCCGCAAAGCGCTTTCTTTATAGCCATATAGCTAGGCTTCTTACTTTTGTTTATTGAAGATGAAGCTCATGAGGGAGCTTGAACTTTGATGTTCCCCTCTTTCTTGGGAAGTGTTCCATGCATAATACCAGGGTCCCATGTTGCTCTCAAACCGATCAAAATAATAGTCAAGTTGAAACCTGGTTGAGAGAAAAATAGAACACAAAAGTAATAACAACGAAGTCTAACTTTCTTTCTATGCATTGGCATTTTGTATATGAATGAAGTTTTCCAATGCATATTAACAAAAGTTACTTGCAGCCCATAATTATTAGTAGCATAAAGAGGGTTCTCATAACCTCCTCTCTCATAATAGTTGCAAGTATAGAAGTGTATTCAACCATATAACCAATAGGATCTTCCAATTTAGATAATTTAGGCACATAAAGAGGATCATTAATTTATTTTGGAATTCATTAGCATGCTTCCCTCTTTCAAAATAGTTATTAAGATCAATATCAAGTTTATATCATGGTTGCAACAAAGATTTGGAACTAAAGATAATTGCAAACCACATAAGTATTTCTCAACATAAGCAATTTTCTCCTCTATGGTGTTATTAGGAGAATTCAGGAATAATGTAGGACTCTCATGAATGAGAGTATTGTCACAAACAGCAAGTATATCATTTTATCCTCACATAATGTAGTAACAACTTCTAAACATGGAGGATTATCAATAAGCATAGGACCATCATCTAAAGCATTATCATATAGCATTTAAGCAACACTCCTCATTATCATCAATAAGTTTACCAACAAAAGGTTTTTGAGTTTGAGTGTTACTATCACATGTTGATGGTGAAGTTGGGTGATCCAACTCTTCATTCTCCAGTTGTTCATCTTTTTAGCATCTTCTTGAGTTGCATGGGCATCCCCAAGCTTAGGTTTGTCCTCTTCTTCCTGCAAAATATTAGTTCTTTCCATGGCAGCAAGAGTTAACTTTTTACGTTTAATAGCATCTGCTCGAGAAAAGAAATCATCAGCTTCTTGTAATATTTCAAGTTCCTCAAGTGTAAATGTTGCAAGTTCCTCAGGTGTATAATCAAACAGAAAACCCATAGCAAAAGTAATGAAGAACTTACAACCAGACAAGTTTAAAGGAACCTCCCCAAGCTTAGACGATTGCAAGATATAAAACAAGTTAAAGAAACCTCCCCAAGCTTAATCTAGTGCACACAAGAATAGAAACTTAAGCGCTACGCTCCCCGGCAACGGCGCCAGAAAAGTACTTGATTACCCCCAAGAGCAAGGGATCACGTAGCACCTCTCAATGTGGAAGTAAGGTATCGATCCGCAGGAGCAAGAAGGAAAAGTTATCTATTCCCTACAACTAAAGTGTCACAAGTTTTAGTTGATTATGCACTAAACAAGTTTAAAGAACAAGGTGGTTGATTTGATGGATGGAAGTTTATGTAACCAAGCAAGAATGTAAAAGTGTCCCAATCCTCTTCAATGCAAGAGGACAAGACAAAGGTTTTCTCTTATAGGAACAATGGACATGGGTTCATGGGTTCACTTAATCCTCTCTCTCATCTACTGTGATTATCATGTTATAGATAAAGTACACACAATTGTCATGTTTTAATGGTAGCTTTTATAACGGCTATATGTCCTAAAACACATAGTTGAAAGAAGTACTCATTTGTGTTGCTAGGTCACCCTCGTAAGGCTAGCATGGTTGTTGTCACTCCCACATCATACTCTTCCTTTTTTCCCCCGGATAAAGGATGTTGGGCGGTACCGTGTCACTCAATACCTATGTCGTGTCACATCGGCCATCCCGTACCCACATACATCATACTTCTTAAAGAACAATATTCTATCAAAGCATGACAAGTCATAAAAGTTCCAACACAACAGTAAATGCATAACAAATCATCTCATACCACAATATTCACCACAAAGGTATTAGATAGATGACCATAATCATATTCAGCAGCTCATACGGTACTAATTAGTGAAGTTCAAACAGATGAGAGATACATAAGTTACCACCACAAACCCAAATCCAGGGGGTGGACTACTCCCCCTTCATCATGGAGACGGTGGAGAAGTCGTTGGAGAAGGTGGAGACCACCCCGGCATCTCCCACCGGAGTTTTCCCCCTCCAATCTGCAGCTCCTGATCTCCGTTTCGTTGTTTCTGTGTTTGTGCGGCGCTCCTTTCGCCAAATGTCATGGGACCTTTTTTATAGCCGTTTTTAGGTCAAAACGGAGCCGGTGGAGAAAGGATCGACGGCTGCGGAGCCACGAGGCCCAAACGGGTGGGTCCCACGTGGGCACAGTACCTGGCCGCGTGGGCCACCCCTTTTTGCCTTGCGGGCTCCGTTTGCTTGATTCCTTCGCTCCTACGTCTTCTTCCTTCCAAAATAATGACCTCTATATTTTTCCAGAATTTTATGACGACGTTTGGGTCCCTGAAACATAAAAGGAAAGAAATAGGGTTTTCTGCCTACGCAGGGTTAATTCCATAAAAATAGGAAACAATTGTTTTATTTCCTAAAATCATTAAATAACAATGGTATAACCCTTATATGATGCAAATATGATTAGAATATGAGTGAATAAAGTGCAAAGTTCATGTATGCATTTTACATGCATCAATGCCATATGTTCTCTATATAAAAAAATTCTTGACATTGCTAGAACCAAGCTTTTTATGCCATTTCTTACCTCCTGAATTTTCTTAGTTAGACACTATTAGGCCCCAAAATAATTTTTCATACAACAACTAGTAATACATTGTTCTTTATCTTCAGTATCAAATAATACTATTGGACACTACTCGGCTCTATATCTTCTCTTATACATCTTGGAGGACTGGGAAGATACCAGAAAGACTTAAAGTGCATGTTTACAGAGGACTAACATTGGTATCTATCTTCAATTCCAAATCGTTGAAACCATCTGCAGTGTGATGTTCCAAGCTTATGCAGACTTAGGGCATCTCCAGCCGTGCCGCACAGGAGCCCCCCAGGCCACTTTTTGGCCAAATAGCGCCGAAATTCTCCCAGCCGTGCCCCCCAGGACCTCAAATAACGCCCTTTAGCGCCGTTTTAGCGCCGGCGCACACAGGCCAAACCCAGCGCGTTGGGTTGCGCCTGGGAGGACGATTGTTTGCAAATTGGCCCACTGTCAGCCACGTAGTGGCCTCTCTCTCCTCTCTTTTGCCTAGGCTCACCATGTGCAACCGTTCTCCCTCTCTCTCTCTCTCTTTTTCTCCCACCATGCACGCCCCTCGTCGCCGAGTTCGCCCCTCGCCACCGTGCCCTCGCGCCGCCGCCCCTCCGCCGAGCTCCGCCGCCGGGAGAACCGCGCTTTTTTTTGGCTTCTTCTCACCTGCTGCTTCTCACCTGCTGCTTCTCACCCTCCGGCCGTCGTCCTCTGCACCTCTGCTCTCACCTGCTGCTCCCGCCGACGTGGCCATGTCCCGCCCGCTCACCGGCCGCGCAAGCCCGTCCGGCCATGCAGGCACGTCCGGCCGCGCAGGCCCGTCCGGCCGTGCTTGGTGGCCAGGGCTAGGTCGTCCTTGGTAGCCAGGGCGCCGTCGCGGTCGTCCGGCCGTTGCCGCACGTGCTCGCGTGCTCCGGCGTGCGGGGCGCCGACCCCTCCGGTGCCGGTCGCCATCTCCAGCCGCTCACACCGACGCGCAGGTCTGTCGAGCGTCCATCGAAGGAAGCTGAATTTCAGAGTCCATTGGAAGACATGGAAGAAGATGAGAAGGGAATTGGGGATTTCTTCTTCGGATTTTTTTTCTTTTCTTGACTTCAGCTTGAGGTGGGCTATGGCTGGGAAATTCCCCTCCCCAGGACCTTGTTTTCTGCCGGCGCAAACATTTCGGCCCCCAAAACGCGTCTTTTTTCAGCCTGGGGAGGGCTAACGACTGGAGGTGCCCTTAACAATAGCATAGCCTGCATATGTTTTCTTGATTCTTAAATATAGGTGTTGTGGAGATCAGAAATGGTATAGTGAGATCATAAATGCTATTGTCCAATTCTTTGGTACCCACACATCATACTTCAAGGAAGTTAGACATCGAAACTGAATCTGGATCATGTACCCTTAATATGAGGTCACCTACCGGAAACCAGGAACTATTAGTTGGAATCTGATTTGAGACATTGCATAGATGTATCTCCAAAAGTGCAGATTTTTGGCTCCTGAGCACCAGTCCTCCCTCCAATTTAAAAAATTCGAAAACCATAATTTAAGTTTAAAAAATTCTCAAAAAATGTCCCAGTGAAACCAATGGTATTACCCACGAACGTGCAAAAATATCAATTTTAAATACTTTGTATTTTGAGCTACATAAAAAGGACAAATGTGCGGACATGAGTATGCATATTTTCGAATCTCAAGTTCTATCAGAGTTTTTTATTTTTTGTGTAACCCATAATAGTATAAAGTATCTCAAACTAATATTTCGCAAGTTTGTGGGATACACTTTTGGCTACATCCTGATTTTTTTAGATTTTTCTGAAACTCACAAATATAATTTTTCAATTATTTCTAAAGGGAGGGAGCATTGGAGCTCGGGAGTCAAAGACACTTTCCGTATCTCAAAATGCTAAATATAGTCTTTGAAACTTAAGAGAAGGCCCTTTTTATTGGGATTTTAGTGATTTTTTTGTTTAACAAAGATAGCAAAGCATATGTATGTTTCTCAAAATTACCGTTGATTTAAACGATTCTGAAAGTATGGTTACATCTCTCAACACTGGAGCATTTGTTTGTACTATTTTTTTACAGGAAATCTATATCGGGTCATGGGTGCAGATGCACCAAATGATTAAAAAAACATTTTTCAAAATGTCAAAAAATTCAAAATAAAAATTTCAAGAATTTTACAAGACATTCTATGTTAACACAAAAAGTTTCACGAAGAAAAAACATTTTTTGTGACCCATGCAAAAAAGACAAATCCGGACGTTCCAAATGCTTTTGTACGAGACATTTTTTTTGTCATTTTTGCACAGGTCACAAGGAATATTTTTTCTCCGCGAAACTTGTTGTGCTAACACAAAATATCCCGTGTATACCCGATTTCTTTTCTAGAATTTTTTCACATATTGAAAAAACTAAAAATGTTTTACACAATGGGTACATCTGCACCCATGACCCGAAATGTCGTGTCCATTTATTAATTACAATTTTAAAAAATGTTGGGATGAGTAATACAGGACAAACAATTATTAATTACAATTTTTTATAGGCTTAGTGAGTTGTAGAAATGTGTTTAATGTTACTACGAAAATTAGTGCGGCGACACGCCGCGCACGTGTGGTGACAAAACATAAATAAATTGAATCTAAAAGTACGAAACAACTGCAAAAAAGACCGAACTTTCAGATTTGTCACGACCGGACAAAAGATATCGTGATCCATGGGACATGAGTGCAAAAGGTTGGATATTAATGGAAATAAGATGGGTGTAAAAAAAGCGCTTTATATTCTTAAAAATAGCTTGGATTTGATGCTGCATTTGGGCGTCAATGTCTACACTAATTGTCGCCACGTAGCTGAGTTTTCTTCTAACATCATTTGCATCATAGGATTAGGTATTGTATAAAAGGTTAAAGCAAAACAGGCACTACCTAAGCAGAGAATTAAATAGAGTGAAATAAAAGAAAAGCAATAGAAACAGAAACCAAAATTTGAGAATGGTGTTTATGACCACAAAATCCTTTTTGTATGTGAACTACTTACAATTTACATAAAGTCACCTATGCTATAGCTGAGTGATATAAATGTACGATGTGCAAATATGATATCTGAATTAGTACTTATGATCATACATGTATGTCACTATATGTGACCAAGTACATGGCTTCTGGAACAAATTCAGTGCACTCGTCAAGAGAATAATAGAGAGAAAATGAGAGGGGGATGTGCAATTGGTTTTGAAAGGTAGGAAATATTTAGTTTTTTTGTATGGAGTAAGTGTTGGAAGGTTATTTTATTTGGTGAATTTAGGCTTCCAAATGGAATTAATGCAGACCGTTAAGAAGTAGTTAAAAAAATATACGGAAAGTAAAAGTAAAAAAATAAAATAAGTAGTGGTATTTTGAATATAGAGAAGTGGGGAATTAAGATAACAGGATTTGCAAATAAATAAGTAATAAATCTAAAGTTTGCAAAAATAAATTTATGAAGGAAATAAAATAAAAAGTTTAAAAAATGGAGTAGGGGAAATTGAGAAAATAGGAAGTAAGCGAGCAGTCTTAGAGTCATGAAAATAAATATGTAAGGGAGGTAAAAGAAGGGAAAAAAGATATAGTAGGGGATAAATAGGGAGTAGAATAAATAAGTAATTTTGAAGTCGTCATTTGCGCGCAATGTTCGTAAAAAGAAATGTGGAAAATAAACAATAGGGGAAAGCTAAAAGGGGAGAAATCTATTAGAAGCCAAAAAAAATCCATTCATAAGGGACAGGGACTATTCATGTGTGGCCGGAAAAATAGGTAATGTTCGTAAAAAGAAGTGCGGGGAAAAAATAAGTTTAAACTATATGGGGGAGAAATATATTAGGGGGGGGAGATTGTTCAGTTGTAACAGAGGACCGATTTGCAATTTGGGGGGAAACGCGGGGACTTCGCTGCGGAAATGTTGTATTATGGGAGGACGACTCACAATTTTTGGGAAATGTGAGGACTTTTTTGCAAAAAGATGACACACGGGGTCTTTTCTGCAAAAATGTTTTACTCCGAAGGACCAATTCATAATTTTTGGGTGTCAGAATTTTTATTTTGCACGGCCTAAAATATAACAAATTTGAAGATTGGAGAGAAATATGTTTATGTCCGTAAAAACAAAAAGGTTAAAACATGAAAGTTGTTCGGAAGAATGATATTCATCTACTCGTCAAAGGAAAATTTAAACGGATGACTGAGTGCGACGAATTCCAAAATTAAATAATTTTTGCGAGTTTGGATCCAAAATTAAGGAGTTAGAGTAGTCCAAACTCGAAACCGATCACGGGAATGAAACCAACTCGTCGGCGCGCATATATTTCATGTACATATCATCACGAAAAAGGCAAAAAGAAAATATATATATTGCGCGTACCGTAGCTGTTACAGTACACGGTGCACTGTAGAAGTGCACTCAATGTCGAAGTATGGCGAAAAAGGGAGGAAAAAATGGCGCACACTGTAGCTGCTACAGTAAGGTGCACTGTAGAAGTGCGGCACCAGCGACGTGGGCAGCCGGAGTGATGGCTGAAACGGAGCGCTTTGATATATAGTATAGATATGGGCACGTAAATGTGGACTTAGAGAATATCTGCGGTGGAGGTCGTTTAGAAAATGTGAAAGAGCAAGGATACTTAGTGTTCAGACCTCATAACATCCTTTGCTATGGGCGGTGTTTACTTATCATGGTACTATTCGTGATTGGCCAGTGAACGAATTGGCGTGACCTATTCTGAGCAAGGGTATTCTGTTCCAGGTTGAACATTATTGTGTGGTCTGAACTGTGAGAAGCCACTGTAGCACTGTGTCAATGTCTCGGGAGACAAATTGAAGCAGAAGAGTCATGGAGATTATGTTTAATCCCCTTCCTTTTTGCATAGTGCTCCTTAATGTTCTATCCGATAGGATTGTGTAGTAACATTGCGCACGGTAGAAATTAAACAGTATAAGAAATATAATTTCTGTAGAAAAGTTTAATCAAGACCACTATGCTACGCCACATCAAGATTGTTTCAAAATTAAAGCACGAACTTGTAAATATGACATCTATTACACATTGAAGTTACTTACGAGAGAGTTTTTGATGACAAGGTATAGTTCTAGCTTTATCCATTAAAACAATTAAAATATGAGTATTCAGTTTACTTAAAATATTATATTAAGTATTAATATTTGCTTGATAATTAAAAACATAGATATTATTATCTAAGAATATATCCATGTCTAGTTTTCCTGTTGCAAAGCACGGGCATTCAACTAGTATCAATATATAAAAGGCAAAGATTTTGCCTTTGTTTTTTCTTTAACATCTCTACCTTTCTCTGTACACTCAGTCACTCACTATCTCCTCTCTGCCCAGATCCCTTTCTCACTCTCATTTCCTTGCTTGATCCTAGATCTTTGTATCTGATCCTATCAGGGTCATCAACGGCGCTTCGTCTCCGAGAGTGAAACTGATGCATGTGCCATCCAATACTTTTTTTCTAGAAATGGGGATGTCCCGGTCTCTGCATCGAGTGATGCACACAGCCATTTATTACAAAAATTATGAATAGTATAGTTTTACATCTCAAAATATCACAAAGAGATTGAGATAAGGCTCAACCGGACAACAAGAAACCGAAAGAAAACTACGACAGTCAACTAATATGCTGCCACGTATGTTGGGAGAAAAAAAATCATGTGCCACTGACAGGAGTCATGTGCACCCAGAAGCCATAAGCTCCCGCTGGTCCGAAGGAAGCAGGAAAGACCACAGCTGAATCCAGTGCACCGCCATATAGATAACCTGTAAGACATGAAAGTTTCTTTCTTGTTAAAAAGAAGGTTGTTCCTACAATTACAGATAGACCAACAAATAACTGAAACGCCAATACGAATCCTAGCCTTGATCTTTTTATCTACCCCATTTAACCAATTCCCAAACATATTCGAGACATTATGGGTACAAAACACAACACGCCAAACAAATTTTGCAAAAGGGCAAGCTAGAAACAAATGCTCTATAGTTTCATCTTTATGGATGTGTTATACAACTCTCCTAACCGGGGCTAGATCACCCGTTAACGGTTGTCACTTAATGCTTAATATGCTTAGCCGACTAGACGTAGTGTGCCACATGTGTGTCCTTTATTTTCCAACAAATATGACTTGGACTTTTACATAAATCTAAGTTAGAGAAGCATACCCTCTGGAAACATCTGCATAGATAATTTTCAGTTTGCTTTAGTACAATAATATTTAAATATACTAAAACACATACGTATACACTATTATTTTCTCTATGGAGCCATCCGAGTTTGTATTACTACATGACTTTTTCATACCTAGTGGAGGTCTATTTAATAAAAGTTTTTTTAATAGATAATGTGCCAAAAGAGGAACAACCAATGAATGTATTAGAAACAATGTTTTGTCTAACTAAAATATACTGCAACGACGGATGTTTGAATTGTATAGTTGGTGATATGAATTATAAAACTTAACAATATTTTTTTTATTAATTTTGTTAAATGTGATAGAAAACTATATTAGTGGAGGATTTCGAAAAGGTCTTTCTTTCCCTTTACCTTGATCTGGTTGCACGAACACCCATACTCTAATCCTAATGTTAGTCCTTAACCTTAATCTGGTGCCTACGATCACCTCGGCGCCGACACCAATTGGTCCTCCTGCCTCGACGTCCAGCACGCCAGGGCCTGTTATCCCATCAAAGGCCAGCACTCAACTGCTGCCTCCGATCACATCGGCACCGACATCAATTGATTCTCGCCGGCCCATTGCTCTCGGGGGCCGCACTAGGCTTTCCATCGCCGGTGCTTACCCACATGTCGAATAAAATGGCTCTGGTCGAGTTCCTAAAGGGAGACACCAGTTCATCTGGGAAGGATGACGATCCTTGGGATGAGTTGATGAACTTGGCAAGCAAAGCCCTTGAAATTCTGCAGATGCTCAAGACCCAATCTCTACCTGATCTAATTGAGACGATCTGGCATGTGCAAGTTACGTCAAGCTTTGTCGGTGCCATCCCTGCAGATATCCCCCCGAATACACATAAATCCTCTATCAAGGACGAATGCAAAACCGTTGTGGACTCGCCGTTTGGTCTGATGGTGGATAATTTGATCAATGGAAGATCGTTTGCTAGAGAGTTAACTTATCATGACATTTTTGTTACTGAGGGGCGATGCGCCATCAGAGTGCCTGCTCGCCATTTGGGCAAGTTAGAGAACACGAAGAAAGACATGGGCTTTATACATGGTCTCTTGGATCAGATCTCCACCGTGCCATACTGCCTCAAATTTGGATCTGGTCACCACACTGCCTCAAATTTGGTAATAATTGTTAGTTATGTCTTGGTGAAGGTTTTGGTTACCGGTTGGAAAATCTGGTTACCACCGGTAGCCGAGTTTCTCGAGTCCCCCATGATAAGGTGCTTGCCCGGTGATACAAACCTGAGACTTGCTTTGTGCGTAAAGGAGAGCCTTACCGCTAGGCTACATTGAAGGTTCTGCAAAGTTTGAGTTAAACAACTAAATAATCTGTTCTAAGAAAATTTGAATATGAAATTTGTTTTCTGAATTTTTCTGGTAACCATCGGGGATTACTCGGTTACCACGGTTTTCGGGAATCCCGAGCCCCTAAAAAAACATTTCGGGAACCAAAACCTTTGTCTCGGTCCTTGCTCAGCTTCATCTCATTGACGGATTTCATCCGTTTGTCCCCACCTCCAATTTATAGATGCTCACCTTCGTTGATGACCTCATTCGTTTCGCTCAGTGCCGACGACTCTTGCGGCTAGTTCTATGTTTGTCATGCATGGGAGATTGCAGAATTAGCTTTACCATATAAAAAATAGTCTCACCCTTTTGTGTATTACAAATGCTCAAATGCACGATCTTCTTTGTTTTTTTTACTATGACTACGGTGGGCTCTTAGAGCCAGCCTGAACTTCATTACTCAAAATATTGCCTATGAGGCTTTGCAGCCTCTACAAGATAGGTTCAAGTGAACCAGAGTTTACAGGGGGATACATGAGAGGAGAAATAAAATAAAGAACGCACAAGAGGGGGTCACTCCGAGAGAAAACTCGGAGACAGCTGAGTGATGAGAAGCTCATCACAGCCGAAGCCCTGCGATCACAAAGAGGATCCACAGGACGTGACAGCGGTGACCCAGCCACGACACTGCACCATCGACGTAATCGAACACCAACACGCATCACGCATCCGAGGCCACACAGCGCGCCGACACCACCTGTGCCGGGGGATGGCTGAAAGGTTGCGCACAGCAAGACGACGCCACGATGCCTGTGTGCCGCCGGCTGAATTTGAAGGGCATCAGAGATGCCCTCACCGCACATGGGGGTCGCCGCCATAGTCGCAGGGCATAGCACCACCGAGTGCAACCCCAACCCCATCTGGGTTCGATTACCCGAAGGGTGGGCTAGCCTAGAACACGCACGAAGACCACCCATGCCTTACACACCACAGGACTCCGACAAGGATCTGACGCGAGGGCCGAACAGCCGACAATGAGAAGCAACCACCACCACTGCCACGGCTCACCTCGCATCGGAGAGAAGACCGCATCCATGGCCGCCATCTGCATAACCATGGAGCACACCAGCATGACACTGATGGCAAGACAGAGGTGGCTCTACACCCAGCCACGACGGCCCCCCACGTAGGGAGCACGTCACCACCATGGCCGCCATCTGCGAAGCCACGGCACCAGCCCTCCCCAACGGCGCCCCGCTGCAGGAAGATGACCGAGTGTAGAGGTTGCGACCCTTGCCACCACCGGAGGACACAGCCGAGCGCCGTCAGCCGACGACGCCCCCGGAGCCGGGATCGACAGCCGGACAGCCGGGCCACAGAGCTCCGAGGACCGAGGCGGCCACGCGCATAGCCAGCGGGAGCAGCAGAGCCTCCCGGGACCGGCGCCGTGACAGGGGTGCGACGGCCCGCCAAGCCCATCGGGGCTCAGACAGGCCCTGGAGGCACGCCACCGCCGCAGCCGCGCCAGGGATGGACGGAGGCTCTGTACTGCGCTGCATCGGCCAGCAGCTGCCACACCGCCGACGCGCGGCGGGGCAGCCTGCCAGGCCCACCCAGGGCCCAGATCGGGCCTGGAGAAGCCCTGGCCAGCGCAGTGGCTGCACCCGCAGCCGCGACGGTACGGCGGCGCACGCAGGAAGGAGCGAGGCGAAGGCGGGAGGCGGCGCACGAGGGGGCGAGGGCGGGTGGCGGCGGCGGGCTTCAGGGATGACCTACCTCCATGTCGCCGGAAGAAGCCGCGCGGGAGCTATTCCCCGCCGCCCCCTTCACGGTCCCCGCGCGGCCTTTGTCCGCCGGCGGCCTCGGAGGGCGACGAGGGGAGGTGGGGGTAGGGGGAGGAGGCGGCGGCGCGGGTTAGGGTGCGCTCCCAGGTCGCCCTGGAGGAGGCGACCCGAGGAGCGAGACGAAGCCTCTCTGGATGATGTTTTCTCCCGATCTTCTTTGTTGACGTTTCAAACTCTAAGATCAGTGAATACTATAGCTTAGGCCTTAACATGCTAAAACTGATGACAAACTGTCTAATAAGTTTAGCCTGCCTAGTTAGGTATTTGGTACCACATTCTAGCCGCACAGCACATCGACCAGAAACTCTATCATGAAAACATATTGGGAGTTTGACATAGCGTACATGTTTGTGATGTTTGTACATGATACCTGTATTAAAATTTGACATTTTTCTATTGTACTTTTGGCAGTCATAAACTATAGGTCGAATTTGCTAACCTAGGTCGTCACTATCAGATTGAATTCATTATGCGCCACCTCTGTCACAGCCTCGGGACAATGCATGCTCACTTCTACCAATGGCACCACTTCGAATCTGCTCCGCGCATGAGGCACACATGGCTCGTTAAATGCATGCTTGGCACACATGTGGAGATCCGTAAAATGCCGAATTGTGTTACCATATAGTAGTAGTTAGTCTCACCCCTTATATGTGCTGCAAGTGCTAAAATGCATACTTTTTCATTGTTTCAAGAGGTGGTGGTGGTGGAGAGATTTTTTTTTGGATATTATTGATTCAGATTGCATTGCAAATATATCAATAATACAATCAATTCAATTCTGAATTTATTCGCAAAAAAAAAATCAATTCTGAATTGCAATAAGCAAGCGGGGTCTCCCAAATAGAGGTAAACTACTAGACTACGTTGAGTGATAAGCTCAATGTTTTTAAAAAAACTAATATATGGATGAAATTGCACAAGGTATCTTTGTGTTCGAAACACCAAAGCGAGTGTAATATATAGCTTAGCCCATCACATCTATTCGGTAGTCATAACAGGCTACAACTAAACCCGTAAGATAATAAGATTGAACACTTCGGTACCGATTTCTCACAACTCTATCGTGTAGCTAAATCGGCTAGAAAAAAAAACTCTAGTCTCAAAAGGCACCGACTCATTTGATATTTTTATAAAAAAATTATACATATCTTTTTGTAATGTTGACAATAGGTTTAACTTATGGGTAGAATTTCCGATATTTGTACAGATGACGTAACTTATGAGCGTTAAGCTTCGAAAAAATATTGTGCATGGCAGGTAAGCTTTGTACCCATTTATCTTAGTGTTCTTTTCTTTCGAAAAGCAGGATAACCCCAGCCTGTATCGGTTGGTGCATAATTCAAATTGAGATATTTGTACACATGACGCTTAAGTTATATTCCCCTTGTTGAAAAACATTGACACTTTAATTGGGATTGGAACAATATTGTACATGGGAGTTAAAGATTTGTGGCCCAGCCGTAAAATCCTAGCTAGATCCTCCACTGTTTTCACCGGCGTGTCGCATCCACCCAGCAGTTTCTGTTTGATAGCAATGCCGCAGCAAAGTATCGCTAGAGTTGTGGTTCCGCGTTTAGTTTATTCGCCAAAAAAAGAAGGCGATGTCACCAGGGGCGTGTTTGGTAGGCTGCATCACTTTCTCGTAGTCTTGGGGGCAGGCTTTAGGGGGCAGTGCTGAGTAGAGTCACCCCTAAAACCATATTGTGCTTGTTGTTTGGTTGCCTGCATCAAAAAACGAGAGCTCTCTTCGTGCAACACAACCAAACAACGAGCTTGTGTTTACCGATTCGGTTAGTCTCACCATTTGCTTATAGGTGTACTTACCTCTCACTATGAAGTAGCGGTAGAACGGCGAGCATGACCACGATGCGAGCGGCGGCGGCGGAGGTAGCCTGTCTGCGAGCGGCGGCAAGCAGACGGCATGGCGGCAAAGCTGGACGGTGAGAAGATGGCATGGCGGCTACGAGAGCTCGGCAAGTTAGAGCGGAGGTTGAAGAACAGGAATAGACCAAGGATAGTCTAAATACGCATCCGCCGGCGGGGGCACCTACTGCACCTACGAAGCTCGACGACGACGACACGACATGCCGATGGTAGAGTTCGACGAAGACGAGCAAGAGCAGAGGTTGAAGACACATACACCAAGAACAGTCTAAATACGTATCCTCAGATCTACCCATCTACAAGCATCGAAACACAAAACTTACAACACGATAGTCGTGCGGAATGATAAGATGAAGCTACTCCTCGAAGGAAATCGCAAACGGTCAACTGTGTGTGACAAGATCTGCAAAATTCGTCCAAAAAAGTTTCAAACAAAAACACAAAATTATGTCCACACGGTTAACGAAAGCTCAAACTGAGTCCCAGAATGGAACCGCGGCATCAAAACACATCACTTTGGTGTTCAGCTTTTTTCGAACCGAGCAATGTATCAAGAATTGGAAGAGGATAAGTGGAACAGAGAGTGAGGGGAAGAACGAGGCTGCATGAGCAGCGCTCTCTTTTGCAGCTGTGGGGCATGGCCGTCTGAAAACGGCCCATTTAGCCGTTCCTCTAGAGCCTGGCCCGAGAGTGCTTTGAGAAACGTGCTATGTAGACCCAATAGAAAAAACGAGTAAGCAAACATCAAGAGGTCGCATCTGGCGGGCCGGGCCAGCGTCGCTGCAGGCTACAAAACGCCCCAGATGACCGGACACAACGAACTGCAATCGAACAGCCGATGCGGACGGCCAGGTGCGGTTCAAACTAGGGGCATGCATGCATAGAATGAGCCACGAAACACTCCCGGCCACACGCGCGCCCCAAACGGCCGGTCGCGCGCTCGTATATACTCACAGCTCCCGCTCATTCTCGTGACCGATCGGAAACCTCCCGGCCGGACGGAGGGGATCCTACGTCGACCATGGCCACGCGCCGCACCAGCACGAGCCTCGTCCCTATCATCTCCACCTCTCTCCTCCTCTTCCTCGCCTCCGGCCCCCTCCTCGCCGTCCAGGCCGGCGTGGACGTGAACGCGACGTGCGCCAAGACGCCGCTCCCGATCTACTGCACCATGGTGCTCAACGAGGACTCCGATTCCAAGACGGCCACCGACGTGCGCGCGCTGGCGGAGATCGCCATCCGCGCGTCGGCTCGGATCGGCGCCGCGGCGGGCAGCTACGCGCGCCGCGAGCTGGACCTCGTCAAGGACAACGCGCTGTGGCAGTGCCTCGACGAGTGCGCCGAGGACATCGAGGACGCCGTGTCGCACCTCGACGACGCCGAGGGCGGGCTGGACGACGAGCACTTCAGCCTCGTCGCCGAGTTCCTCCAGCTCTCCGAGCAGGACACCTGGTCCTGCGACGAGAGCTGCCGCGACACGCCGCCGTCGCAGGTCAGGACCACCGTGCTCGCCAAGAACACAGACTTCGAGAAGATGATGAACATCACCAACGCGCTCATCAAGCTCGTCGACGGTGCTGGCGGCAAGCCTGCAGTGTCAGCACCGCTGCCGCCCAAGCCATGAACGAGATTTACAGAGTTCCTTCCAACTCATGATATGATATCCCGTGATGAATGAGCATATACCTATATACTTCATGTGTTATTAGCTAGGCTGATCGTAGTACTTATTTTAATTTTGCAAAATATGTCTGTCGTAAATAAACCGATTGGTGAAGATAGCTCTCTGCGTTGTTCTTGACGTGTGTTCCAAATAACAAGCTCTCCCGTGTACATGTGGACATGTTGTGAAATTGATACAATAGATTCACGTTCTCTCGGTCTGTTGTTGCATTCGCATCTCATACTTGAACAAAAAAGACACATAAATAAGAAAATATAGAATTGCAAAATCACAAACACTTGAATCTTAAGCTTTTGAATATTAAAATTTTAGAGCAGAAAGATTTTCGAGGTTATTTGGGGCAATGGATTTGTTTGTACGCAATATACTATAACAACATCCAAAGAAAAACCATTCATACGAGACAAAATCTTAGAAAAAACAGTTAGTAATAATTCAAACAAATATAGGACAATATAAGAAATTGTGAAAAAATAATACAATGTTATGTCAAGTTAAGTCATAAAAAACCTAGATTTGCACAAATGATTGTTTGTTTACAACCAGGCACAAAAAAAGGTGGAAGAATCTTTTCATATTTCCGAGGTATGAGAGTGAAGTGGATATGAGTGAGAGAGAGGCGTATGGCTCACTGTTGCATATGCACCTTTCATTTAAAATGCATTTTAAACGAATCTTAAAAGGTAAAAAAAAGTTGCAAAAAATTGTTCGGGCATTAAGCTTATTAGCTTTTTTTTGTTCATAAAGTCGATTCACGAAAACCGATATTTTTTGTTGCCCATGTAAAAAAGAAAAATTTATGCTAAATTAAGGCTTTTCATGAGACTATTTTTGTCTTTTTACAAGTGCCACAAAAAATGTCGATTTTTTACAAAACGACTTTGTGAACACAGAAAATGTGAAGATGTTTCGTAAAATTTTATTTTCATTCTTTTGACATTTCAAAATATGTGTTTCAAAAAGTTCAAATTTTTGCCATTTCAAAATATGTTTTCAAAGTGGATTTCACAATGGATATATCGTTGAACCATCTTGAATATGCATCACTAAATATATACTCGGGGCTCTAAGAACTTAAATTTTGAAGTATTGCTTATTTACAACATTGGTCAACATTGGTCGAATATGCAATATTATGCGTCACTTAAAGTACATATGTTTTAAATCCTTCAATTATTTTAAAAAGTAAACTTTGGTCACACAACTTTATATCAGACATTCGTGGTCCATTGCGTCAAAGGCAGTGAATTTTTTTTTGCGAATAATGGCAGTGACATATTTGACAATCCAGTTAACACACAAAAGTGTCGCAAAAGTATAAAAAACATAAATGCAATATATCAAAAAGGAAAACTGATGAACAACAGAACATTTTGTGGGACACATAAACTGTAAATATTATCGATTATATACAGGGACGCTCATACCATAACATGGATGAACGCTTCAGAAGAGAACGCTCCTCTTGCTGTGTTGCAACGAAGGAAATTAAATCGAAAACCGCGCGTTGCCCTCCCTGTTCAATGGCAAACCACTCCTGACCAGTGACCACGCGCGCCAAAACAGACACACATGCAGCCAAGTCTTGAATTCTCGATCGTCACGACTCCAAAGAGTGAGCGAATTACCTTTTAATGCCAAAATATACAGAACAACCACATATTATATTACCGACGACAGCTAGAAGAATACACAATATTCTCCAGTATTTCCACAACAACATTATATCAAAGTCAATGCATAATCAATCATAAACGACCATTTTAATGAAGTCTCAAACAAACAAAGTACATAGTCTCGTACGTAATATGACAAGTTCTTACATAGCAATCACAAATGCAAAGCTCTCAAGACAACATCAGCAGCCATTCCTTCCACACAACTGCATGGGCAGCTCCATAAGTGCATGAAATAAACGCACGCTAAGAAATTTTAGCATCATCAAAGGTGACAATCTGCAACTATATTAATTTACAACAACTAGCACTTCGAAATTTCAGCACTACATGAGCAATTCATCCAAAAGAGGCCAACTACAACATGCTACTACATGAAACAAGATCAACGCCTCGATTTCTACATCAGGTCCAACGGGTCGAAATTACAGCCATACGAAGCAAACGATCCCATGAAGTCCAATTCATCCTCGATTTCTACATCAGGTCCAACTCTTTTATGTCCGTTCGCACACAAAACCGTACAGATGGCCTCACAATGCAAGGGGAGGGGCTGGCGATGGAGGGCCAATCGATTCGTACCTACCCAGGAAAGCTGCAGCAAGTGCACCGGCCGCCGGAGCTCCTTCAATGGATCCGTACCTGCAGCAGTGAAGAAAAGGAAGATGAGAAGAGAGGGAAACATCCCAGAAGAACAAGACAACGCCGTGAGGGAGGAGCAGAGGCGGAGGGCCGTCCGGATCTGCTCCTAGCTGTGCCGCCGGTCGCCGGGAAGGAGGAGTGGGGCGGGAGGCGGGTGTAGCTCCAGCGCCGCCACATCACCGGTTAGGTGGAGCGAGCAGAGGAGAAGCGAGGAAACAGAGCGCGGCCTCTCGCGTACCTGTTCGCGATGCGAATATCACACGATGTCGAGGCTAAGGGCATCTCCACTCGTTCGCCCCCCCCCCCAGGGTTTAGTCGGGCGCCTTTTTGCGTTTGCGCCAGCGCAAACTTGGGCCTGGGGGGCGAAGTTACCACTCGTTTTGGCTCCCAGCAAAAACACACATCAACATAATTTGAAAGTTCATATTCCCGCCCCCAAAAAACAGCCATAGTTTCGGCGAATGGATCAAGCCACAGATCGGCGATCAAGTGCCGCCAGGGCGATCTGGCTGAGAATCAAGCGCCGCTGCGCCAAGAACCATGTCCTCACCTCGGGGTCCATGGTATCCGGGTCGCCTCCCGTGAGGAAAGCGAGGTCGTTGCTCCTCTTCTTCGCCGCGGTGTTGGTCTTGAGCAGGTCGATCTTGATGTCCGCCTTGGCCATGAGATCCGACCACCTGGCGTCCGCCTTTTCGTCCCTCTTAGCGGCGTGGGCCTGGGCGTCGGCGATGTACGTCTCGATCGATGCCTGAAGCTTGGCCGCAGCTGGCGCCGCGTCTCTCGCCGCTTCGGCTTTCTTGTGGCCGTTTTCAGGGCGGCCTTCAGACGCTCCAGCAGCCGGCGCGTCCGGGACGTACTTCTTGCCTTTGCCGAGGGAATGCCGAACTTGCGTCCACTTCTCACACCCCTCAAGCCGAATGAAGACGTAAAGGAACTTCAAATCGTCCTTCTCGTCGTCGCGGTACATCTCGAGCATCCGGACCATCTACACAGAGCGCCGAAATGAGCAAACCGGCGAAGGTCGGTACAGAGATCACGGCGAAAAGAAAGGTAGCTCACCTCCATCTCGAAGTTGGAGCTGCTCTTCGGCCACGCCTGGACCTCTTCTTAAATGCCATGCCACTTGTTGCAAGCTTGTTGGATGACCGCACAATGGTTCGCCATGGCCTTCTCGCCGCGCTCGGTGGCGATCATTTGGTACTCGGGATCGACGATCCGGCGCTCGTCGTACGCAGTCTTCACCCTCCGCCAGTAGTTGTCCATGTTCTGATTGGCGCCGATGATCGGGTCAAGGCTGACCGTCTTCCACGCTTCGGCGAGAAGAACATCTTCCCTGTCGGTCCACTTGATGCGAGGCTCGGTGGGCGGTTTTGGAGCCTTCGGTTCCTTCTTCTTGGCCTTGGGTTTGGCCGGTGCAGTCCCATCGCCGACGGCCGCCGGCTCGACCTCGCCGTCCTCGGTTTGCTGCGTCTCCAGTTCGCCGCCCAGGTCGGCGAGCAGCTCGGATTCCCCAACACCTTGCGAGATATATCCCGGGCTCGCCGCCGCTACCATCGAGTCGGTGGCGATGATGTCATCCATGAACGAATCGCCAGGAGCTCCGCCGAACAGGATGCGGGCGTCCTGGTTCGTGGCGAAAGGCATGGCGCGGCAAAGCGACGACGAGCACGCGTAGCCCGGCGTGCCAGCATATGGCGGAGGGGCGCAATGCGGAAAGGCCACGTTGGGGTTGAAGCCTCCATGCGGGTCACCGTCGGCGTACCCAGGGGAGCAGCGCGGCGACGCGCTCTAGCGAGGCGACGGGGATGGAGAATAGCCTGTCGGCGAGGCGACGCTGGCCCATCCGGCGAACTGGGGATGAGCCGCATAGCCGACCCTCAGCTTGGCCGGCGGAGAAGGAACAGGAGCCGTCTCCATCTCCACCTCTTCCCCCTCCTCTTCCTCCTCTTCCTCTTCTTCTTCCTCCGCTTCTTCGGCGACACCCTCGGCCAGGCGCTTGGCCCGCAGCACCTTCTCCCTCGCCCGGCGGTGCGTGTTCTCGGTCTTCTGGCGCAGCACGTCCGCCGCCCAGTCCTGCTTTGTCCAGCCCGGCGGCCTCTTCCTCGGTGCCCTTGGCTTCCGCGGCTGCTTCGTCACCTTCCCTGCGGCGGTGGCTACAACGGTGACGGCGTTGCGGGGGCCTGTGAATTTCTTGGGCGGCATGGCGGCCAGATCTGGGGGGGGGAAATGGCGGGAGCTGGCGGGGGGAGGGGATATGTGGGGGGAAATGGAGGGAAAGGCCAAAATATGGAGGGAAATCGCCGTGCCACGCCTCCAAGCCTGGCCCAGGACGCCTTTTGCCCCCCCAAGGCGGAACCCAGCGTGCTGGGTTTGGCCAGGGTGCGCCAACGCTAAAAACGGCGGTAAACAAGGTGCTGCGGGGCGACTGGGAGATTTTTCTTCGCGCCGGCGCTAAAAAGGGCATCTGGGGGCTTTGTGGTTGGGGGGAGGGGGGCGAGTGGAGATGCCGTAACCCCTCGACGTCTAGGTGCCCTTTTTTTGCCGTCCCGAGCGATGCCTAGATATCGAGTTAGAATACCTCGGCTGAATATCCAGCACATCCAAACAAGTTGAAATCTGATATTCGGGACCGGAAAGTATCGCTGAATACAAACATCCGAACGTAGCAAAGTGGGCGCAGTACACCGATCGACCATGGCCTCGGAGGCGCGTCGCACCGAGCGTACTTTTAACCTCCTCACTCTGTCCGTCTCCTTCCTCCTCTCCGTCTTGGCCACCCTCCTCGTCGCTGCCGCCCAGGGGCGGATCCAATGGGGGTGCCATGGGTGCCATGGCACCCCCTCCAAAATACAAAGTTTCAATTGCTTACTAGTATTTCAACTAATACTATGTATATTTTGGGCTAAATGTGAAGTGCATAAGCCCAATAATAAGCTTGGCACCCCCACTGATTTGAGACTAGATCCGCCACTGCTGCCGCCACCGGCGACTCCGTCAAGGACGCCTGCGCCAAGTCACCGGACCCTACATTCTGCGTGGCGTTCCTGGCGGACATCCCGGAGAGCGGCACAGCCGACGCGCCGGGCCTCGCCGAGCTAGCCATCCGCGCTGCGGCCAAGATCGGCGCCGCGGTGGGCACGGAAGCGCGCACCCAGCTGAACGTGGTCACCGTGAAGGGCCCGCAGTGGCTGTGCATGGACTCATGCGTGGCGGACGTGGAGGAGGTCGTGTCGCACCTCGACGGCGACAGGGAAAGGGCGACCACCGCCATGGAGGACGCCAAATTCAACGACGCGCGCGACTACATGGAGGCAGCGAAGAAGGACGGGGTGCCCTGGAAGCTGGAACTGCGACCTCTGCCGCTCGGGCCTCCCCGCGCCCGTCAAGACGGGACTGCTGCCCAAGGGCAACGAATTCGAGAAGGTCATGGGACTAACAGGGGCGCTCATCAGACGGGCCGCCGGGACCGGGAGCGAAGCGCCGGTGCCTGTGCCAGCGCCGTCCTCGACTCGTCGTGAGATATAATTATCCATCCGTCGCGTACGCGTAGTAATTTCTTGGTGCTCTTTTCTTTGATGGACCAAGTTTCTTGTTAGCTATATGTTCATTCGTAGTGAGTGATGTAGTTTACATCATTATTAGCTATGTGTTTTCTTTGTCATTCTTGAGATGTTTCTCAGAATTGGGGGTATATATATAATAATGAAAATACATACATGACAAATATATTCAATGCAGTTTTTCCACAACTATGAGGATCTCCCACGCTTATCATGACCGTCGATTTTGCATCTAACGAACAATACTATTGCTACTAATTAATGTATTGATAACCAAAACAATATGTTAATGCGTGGTTTTAATTTTTTTTGCAAATGCATGTACATAAATTTCTTTTTAGTACATGAATCTAAAAATTAGATTACAGGATTCCCGAAATTATTTATAATGCATTGGTATTTGAAAATTCATTGATAAGTTCTGCACGGATCATAAAGCATTTGGACATCTCATATAAGCGGGGGAAATCCCCATAGTTGTGGAGTTGCATTTCTTCAAATATATTAGGTAGGAGTTCTCTTTGTCATTTTTTAATCTTGCAGCGAATTGGTATGTGAAAGATCGAGATATGACTACTATAGGGGGTGAATAAGAGTTTATAAAAAAATCATCGTAATTGAGAATTCTAAAATAGTATTTCTTCAAGCACATAGATTATATGGTGTAAAAGTATCCAGCTTAAATAAACATATAGAGTTAATCTTATCGATTATTTGATGGTGCCGTACATTGAAACCACAGAGAGTGATGAGTTGATATATGTTTCAAATGCAGTGAAGAGTGCAAAACGTGAATAGACCATTCTTCAAGCATATATGAGTTTAGCTGAAAAACTTGCTTCAACATGATCACTAGAAATTCAGCTTATGTACTGTCGAAACAATTACTTGATGCCACCGGAGATGATCTCAAATCATCAAGACATGCATTTTCAAGCAACTGTTCAGCACTCTAACGATAGGCAGAAAGATGATCAGCATGACATAGACATGCCCCATTCGTTCACAATTACCTTATATTTTGGGTTTAGTCGAAGTCAACATTTGTAAAGTTTGACCAAATACGTTAGAAAAATGTCAAACTCCATGATATAAAATATTTGTAATATTAATCGATGTTATTTAAATCAGTGCAAATAATTTACGAATATGTTTATTGGTATTACAGTTGTTGATTTTTTTGTATATACTTTGTTAAACTTTATAAAGTTTGACTTTCAATAACCTCAAAACACGGGGGCTAATAAGAAACTGAGTGATTGTGCACCTCAAAAATACATACACCTAAGTTGGTAGGGTTGGAACTGATAGTGGATTATCTGGATTAGCCCTCATTCGTGTTCGAGTAATAGAAAATCTTCACATCCATTTTATAAACGAAAACGTGGTATTAAATTTTGAAACAAATGTAAACATTAAAATAGATATATTTGTATCTGAACAAAATTACGTATTTGGCCAATTTAAAAAATTCAGTCCTGTATGCAATACACTAACTAGATAAACTAATGAAGTGGTCAAATGTCTTTTTCCATGATTCAACTTGAAACTATATATTTTACCATCTCTCTACCATTTTGCCATGAAGTGGCATGTGCGGGGGAGGCAGGCAGGATGATCCCGGGCAGCTTCAAAATCTCCTCCATCAAGATCAGGTCTTTTCTTCTTAGAAGCAGCCGTCATTGCTGCAACAAGAGGTATGTTTGGCTGTTTAGGTAACTTAGGCTCATTCGAGAATTTGTTGCGAATGTGCCAAAGCATCCAGCTAGTAACATCCAACTTGCCTCCGTATTCGACAACATCTGTATTTGTTTGAGAAATGAAAAATAATGTGGGAAAGGCACTATTCGATCTGCATCACATCCATTTTCCACCGCTATAAGTTAGTGCATTGATTAGTTAATCCATGACGTGCATGTATATCAGCACAAATCGTTTGTAGTTTGAGGATAAGAACTTATAAGCTTGACACATTGAAGATAGTCGTCATCCAATTATGGCTTGGAGTACATCTTACATTAGTGTTGTGTAATCATTTAATTTAGAGCATATAAAATTACACTTTCCAATGTAATCATTTATTTTGTCAAGAAGGCAAAAATGTTTTTCCCAAAAAAATGGTGGACATAAAATCCGCAAAATCTTGTTGTACATATCACGTCCACACTACAGGAAGCAGGATCTACGCCGACGGCTTTTTGCCGTCGGCAAAAACCCCAAGGCCGTCGGCACAGTCCACAGCCGTCGGCATAGGTCTGTCGGCGTAGGTCCTTGTAGGCATAGGACAGATGGCCGTCGGCATAGACAAAAGCCGTTGGCATAGGACTACGCCGACGGCTTTGCCGTCGGCATAGTGTCATCGACATTTTTTTTCCAAAATTTATATATTTTTTAATTCTACTATGAAATTTCCCACATTTTTTTTAAATTTAGAAATTTCCCACTTAGTCACACACTTAATCTCAGGTCAGAGTACTTACCCTGATCAAACTTCCCATTCGATCACCCATCCTCAAATTGCTCACGCTTAACTTTTGAGTTTCTTCCAAATTAGCTTCCAAATGAGATGTTAGAACTTACTGATATTAGTATCCTATCAATCATATTAACTCCTGAGTCATAATGTTACACCTTTTATGGTTTAAATTTTGAAAATTTATTTGAATAAATAACAATGATTATGTAATAATATTTTTAAATAAATAACAATAAAATGAATTTTACTTTATTTTCTCCTTTTGACATTTAACATGGAATAATTCATATCTTTAATTCGGTAAATCAATATTTGACAAATAAAATGTCTAAGTCGATTAGCAAAAATGAGAGGAATTCAAATATGACCATATAATCTTGTGCATCACAGAAAAATTGATAAACAATTTTGAAAAATGCGAAACCTTTAAATAAATAGGCACAGCATCCATTTTGACCATTTTTCAAAAAAATAAAAGAAAGTAAAAAAATACTCACAAAATAAAATCATTTGGAATGGAGTCATTTTATGTGTACTAGTTGCTAGCAAAAACGATAAACTTGAGTTTTGATAAACATTAAAAAAAAACATTCACAAAAAGTTCTATCATCTATAGACATATATAAGTTTCGAGCCAAATGACCAAGTTATGGTCACCCCCATGCCATAGTTTGTGATAAAGTGTCCATATTTGACACATAGGTGTCTCTTGGTATGACAAACATTGTTGCCAAAAACAATTTCCAAATTATTTTTATAAATATCATTTTTCATTTTTAAGTGCCAAAAATAACTTTTTTATGAAGGAAGTACATAAAATATGTTGCAAAAGGCACCCATCTTATTTTCACAAAGAGTAGTACATATTTTATGAATAATCCCAAGTATTAGGAATTTTCACGATTTCTACCTAATTTTGCCTATTTAAATGACTTTATGTCCATTTTCCAAAAGTAATTGAAATTTGAACTACAAGTGTGTGATAGGTTGGTCTAATTTTTTTACAAAAATCATTTTTAGGTACACAAGTAGTGACTTTATCACTGAAACGTCGATAGTTTTGAAAAATGTGACCCCTTTCAGCACGGCGGCCATTTTGACCATTTATTCAAAAAAATAAAAGAAAGTGAGAAAATACTCAAAAAATGAAATTGTTAGGCATAGAGTCCTTTTATGTGTTCAAGTTGCTAGAAAAAATGATAAACTTGATTTTTGACAAACATTTCAAAAAATCTTCACAAAAAAGTCTATCATCTATAGACATGTATGTCTTTCGCGCCAAATGACCAAGTTATGGCCATCCCCGTGCCATAGTTTGTGATAATTTGTCCATATTTGACACATAGGTGTGTCTTGGTATCGCAAACATTGTTGGCAAAAACAATTTCGAAAATATTTTTATAAATATCATTTTCCATTTTTAAGTGCCAAAAATGACTTTTTTAATTAAGCAAGTACCAAAAATATGTTGCAAAAAGTCATATACATGATGAAAAAGATGATATGGATGTCATATTTGGATTCCTGTCATTTTTTAATCTATTTAGACATTTTATTTGTTAAATTTTGATTTACGGATTTAAAGATATGAATTATTTCATATTAAATGAAAAATAGAAAAAAAAATCATAGCTATGCCGACGGCTTTGCCGTCGGCGTAGCCCGGTGAACCTATGCTGACGGATTTGCCGTCGGCGTATCCCTGTGTCAAAGGGCTGTGCCGACGACGTAGCCTCTGACCGTCGGCATAGGCCGCCGTTCCTGTAGTGCCATTACAATGTGATTCCGATTGTGATTGCAATTGAATTATTTGAAAGATGATTCAGTTGATGGATTGCTGGGTACATAACTATAGATAGTCCCTATACAAACGCCTCGAAGGTGGTTTACAAAAAGTTGTGCCCGGAACTGATTAGCGATCCTAATTGACGTTTATACGACTGCAATGCCGGTAGTTGCTTAATTCAAAAGAACCACCAGTATTCTACAACATATGTATTCATTTGAGAAATGAAAAAGGATGCGGTAAAGGGACTATTCGGTCCACATCCGATCCATCTTCCACCTCTACAAGTTAGTGCATTGGCACTAGATCAATGACGTGCATGTATAGCAGCATGAATCGACAACATTGATTAGTTGGCAGTCTGATCGAGGATAAGAACTTATAAGCTCGGCACTTTGAAAATACTCATCAAGTTCTTGACTGGAGTAGTAGATCTCTTTTATTAGTAGGAGGGGCGAGGAGATGTCTTAATCCTAGTACCTTGTGTAATAATTTATTTTAAAATACTAAAAAGTTCAAGTAATTATTTATTTTTTCAACAAGAAGGCAAAAATGTATTCTCATAGCATTGGTGGACATGCATACAATCCGGCACATCTCACGTCCATTACAATGTGATTGTGATCGAAGTTGAATTATTTGAAGGATGATTCAGTTGATTGATTGTTGGGTATAGAACTATAGATAGCCCCATACAAACGCCTTTGTTTACAAAAAGTCGTGTCCCTAACTGAGGAAGATCCAACTGACGTCTTGTACTACTCCAACTGCCGGTAGTTGCTTAATTCTAAAGAACAACCGGTACGTAACGGCTGGCTGGCGGCTAAACCTAGTCAAACTGTTTACTATTATTATTAGGGGCAAGACGATGACATGTAAGCGTAACTTAGTTTTGCTAGCTACGATCGTCAACTTTGAGTTTTGGCAGTTATCATCAACTAGTTTGAATCGTTGGACTATCGCGAGGAACATCGTGGCTTCAAATTGGAGGCCTCGACTTCATGTATGTATCATAGGTTACAAAATCAGACCGGTAACCGAACAGGTCAGGTTCTCGGTTCCCGATTTACTAGTCGGACCACCGGTTCAACTGGTTCAACGGTTGGACCGGTAATTAAAAATTGTTTATTTGAGCAGTGAAACTCAAAAATGAAGAGGTCAATTAGGTTAATTTTCACAATCCAAACATCTTGCTAGAGTAGTGCAAATAGCTTAAAAACCTGGAGACATTTACGTAAGCACCGGGGTGATTAATGACTTGACCGGGCAAACCAAGGTTTCCTTTGGTTTAGCTCAAAACCACCCGGTTCATTTCCTTGTCCGATCCTACTAGCTTAACACACCGGCTGAGGCGCCGGCTCCGGTTTATTGTGATTGAACCACCGGTCCGGTCTGGTTTTTCAACGAGAGTATGTACGTTCCCACGAAATGCACGGAAACTACATACAACCCAAATTGGTGCATTATTGGCTAGTGGATTGGTGGCGTGCAGGAATGTAGAACGTACGTATCCTCGATCGATCAATGGCTTGTCATCACCGGACGTAGGCATGGCTTGGTAGGGGCTTGTTCGGGTCAACCGAGTGGTTGCCTGACTTGACTGGCGATGTTTGCCCAGCGATGGATGGGTTGGAGCATACACTTGTGATTTGTGAAAGATACCCACCGATGGTCCGACGCCTACCCGGCCGGCCCCGTTCTAGGTATATATAAGCACCCTCGGAGCAAGCTCATTCATCCTTAACACAAGACAAAAGCTAACGACTTGCTCACCAAAGCCTCATATTGTCGTCGTTCCGTTTGATCGATACATCAAGATGAACTCCCCCTCCGGCGCCTGGTCCTCCGGCCTCTTCGACCACTCCGACTACGGCCTTTGTATGAACCCTCTCTAGCTCCATCTTCATATCTTCATTGATTTTTTATTTCATGCCATACACTTGGTTTTACTTAGTTAATATTTTCCATCGTTTTCCACGAGAGAGGCGTTTTGCCTCCCGGGTGCATATGCTCCTGATATGTTTTTCAAAATAAAAAAATATGAAAACACTTCGAAAAAATCTGAAACAAATTGGACACAAAGATATACAAGGGTTCAATATTCGTGCAAAATTCAGGAAGGAAATACCATTTTATGCGGTCTGTAAAAAAAGCAATATCTGTGCTTTGAAAATTGTATTTTTAAATCTTATATCGGCCATAGATTTTGTCTTTTTTGCACAGACCACATAAAGTGTCATGTCCTTCCGAAATGTTGCACGAATGTTGAAAATTTGCATATGTTTGTGTCCAAATTTTTTGAGATTTTTTCAAAGTGTTTTCATATTTTTTAAAATTTTGAAAACTATAACATGAGTATATGCACCCGGGTGATAAAAGTGGATTTCTGGTTTTGCACCTCATCTTCACTCACATGGATCGTTTCCCTTGGTCCACACCCTTGAACAGTTAGTGAGTTCCTCAAATTGATGATTTAGGGATAGAAGCATAACCCATAAACAAAACTAGAGTGAGTATGACCAACTAGAAATTTTTCTCACCCGCTTATCTAACATAATTATACATAAAACTTAAAAACTAGCTTTACATGGTGGCGGCTTAACAGTCTCTCCTAGACTCCCACTCCAAACTCCATGGAGCTATAATCATCCACCTCTATTGGGTCTTTGCCATTGCCCGCATCGAACTCGAATGCATTGCCCTGAGTACATCGGCAAAGGACAACTACAGAGCCTTCTCTAGGTCCTTGTTATACTCATAGGCTTTGGCCTGCTACACAGAAGCAGACAAATTTTCTACGAGCTGCTAGCACATTGACATGGTGCATGTGATCTTATAGTCGGTCCAGCCTATAAATTTGGAATGGTTCTTATTAATGTCAGTATCTCAGTGAGCAAATGGTCAAAGGGCGTTTCTTCAGTTGTTTTACGAGCCTGTGTTTAAAAAGAGGAACGGTGCAAGTAAGGAACGTGAAACCATTATGTGCAAAACTAACTACTTCCTCCGTCCCCAAATAGGTGGTTTGAAAACTACATTATGAAAATATATTTAATGGTGAATCTAATTGGTATTGGTTTGGTATTATAAATATTTTTATTTTTATGTATATATTCAGTCAAACTTAAAAAATATTTACTTTTATACTCAATTTATTCGCCACCTATTTGGGGATGGAGAGAGTAATACCAAATGAGCGAAGCACAACGATATGGTACATTCATTTGATACATATGTTTTGACTTGTTGGCAGGGTGCATTACGTGCTGGTGGCCATGCATCACATTTGGGAGGGTGGCGGAGATCGTGGACAAGGGGGAGACATCATGCGCCACGAGCGGGGCACTGTATGCGGCGCTGGCGGCACTGGCGGGGAGCCAGTAGATCTACTCCTGCAACTACCGCGCCAAGCTGCGAGCCCAGTACTCGCTACCAGAGGCCCCCTGCTCCGACTGCCTCGTCCACTACTTTTGTCATCGCTGCGCGCTCCGCCAGGAGTACAGGCAGCTCAAGGCCCTCGGCTACGACCCCAACATCGGCTGGCAGCTCAACGTCGAGAGGGGCAACGGCAAAGCTCCCGGCATGCAGCAGATGGACCGCTAGATGATCAAACTCAGCGGCTTATATGGATGTCAAGGGAGGAAAGAGGGAATCCAATTGTGCTTGGTAAGTTGCTTCATAGACGCATACTAGTGCCTTGCTACTTTTATATGTGTGTTGTTTGAAGACGGGCGAGCTACATACACACGCAGCATTGCTGGCACTTTGTACTATGTGTGTTTGTGTACTTTGTACTTCGTGTTCTGTTTATTTTGTACTTCCTACTTTGTATACGTTTGTACTCCGTCATCAGTGTACTTGTAGTCTGTGTACTCTGTACTGCTTGTACTTCCAATTCGATGTACTTTGTACTCCCTGTTATATGTATTTTGTACTTACGAATTTGTTTGTATTTTCAGAATTTGTACTTCCGAATATTGTACTACCTGCTTACTACTGCTTTAAAAATGTTCACTTACAACACGTAAAGCAAAAAGAAAGCAAGAAAGGGATCGCCCGTATGATGTGCGTGAGTCGTCCTACGTGGTTGGAAAAGACTAAAACCTGGACGTACGCGTGAGCAAGCGACTGCAGTGGTCCCTTTGTGCCCTCCGCGCCCGCTCGTTCTGCTCAGCCTCCGCTCGCGAGGCTGAGAGCAACTCTATTATCTATGGACGCGTCTAGCCAGCGGCTGGCCGTTGGGTCGCTGACCCGAGCGGCAACCCTGAAAAGGAAAGTCCCTGTCCTCACGCGACAAAAACGGAAAGAAGCCATCAAGCGCACCGTCGCGAGCGAGATTTCCCCAACCTCCCTATCCCGTACTCCTCGCCGCCGGGAGGATCTCCAGCCCACCAGCACCCCTGTTCCGGTGTGGCCTGCCCGTCCTACAGCACTAGATAGAGCTCTGCCGGCCCCCATGCTAGGCGCGCGGCGGCGCCGGCCTATATTCATGCTCCGCCGTAAGGCCCTTTCCTCCTCTACGGCGGCCTCGCCTCGGCCGGGGAAGCAGCAGCCCGGTTGCGGCCGGTGGAGAAGCGGCACCGGGCCAGAATGGCGTCCCGCCGGTGGGGAATTGGAGCGCGAACCCCTGCTAGCCACGAGCGTCGTCCCAACTATCCGCACTGGCTGCCCTCCATCCTGGCCGTCAAGGACGCGTCCTCTGGATGTCCTGCGCGCCGCCGGGCCAGCCTCCCCCGTGTGTCGAGGTCGCGTCCACTGGCTGCCCTGCACGGTTGCGTCAAGGCTGCCGAGCTGGCTTCCCGTGCGTGGAGACCGCATTCTTTGGCTGCTCCGCAAGGCTGCGCCGAGCTAGCTTCCCCGTGATGCTTCGATCCCTCGCACGAAGCTGGCTCCCTCTCTCCCTTTTTTTTTTCCTGTCGATCCGTACCTATCAATCCTGGAACAGATCGGGAGTTAATTCCGTTTTGCGCAGGCCTTGGGCTTTAGGATTTTTGCCAAGCCAGACCGACACCAAAGAAACATGTTCTTTGCGTTTTCTTTTGATTTTTGCTGTTTGTGTAGAGCAGTTGTTCATTTCTGTCAGATTGTTGTCCATCAGCCCGTAGTAGTTGCTTAATCATGACAATTTGTTGTTTAGTAATTGGTCAATTACGCCATTTAATAATAGTTGCTCAATTATATTACTTTGTTGCCTAGCGGCGTAAGTAGTTGTAATTTGCCCGGCGGCACCGCGGTTAGCAAATTGTGGTACGAGTCGAAACAATTTTGTTGTATGATGAGCCAATTTGCTAAGAGCGGTAAGCAAATTTGATGCACAATGAGGTAACTTCACAACATCGATAGCCAATTCACAGCAATAAAAAGAACTTTGATATAAGCGAAGCAAGTTTGGTGTCCGTTGAGACAACTTCACGACAACAACAACAACAACAACAACAACAACAACAACAACAACAATAACAAACAAGTTTTGTGTACGATGAGACAACTTCATAATAAGGGTAAGCAATTTTCATCCACAATGAGGCAACTTCAAAACAACAGCAAGCAAACTTCACAAGAACTAAAAAAACTAGTTTGGTACGAGGCAAAGCAATTTTGAAGTATATGGAGACAACTTCACAACAATAATAAGCAACTTTGGAGTGCAACGGTCAACTTTGGTGTGCGATGGTCAAATTCGAACTGAGTGGAAAAAATACAAATGTTGCTCAACATAATGGCTGTTTGCATGAACTTTTGCAGGGTTTTGCATGCAAAGATGAAGGGGCTGGACTTGAACTTGCTTGCTGATGATGCCGAAGGGAGTTACCCACTGTTTTACACGTAGATTCCGCCGGTAGGAGGGTACAACACGCTCGAAGGCGTTGGTGATTCTCCGTTGTTAGTTGCTGGTGCTAGCATTCCTAGCAAAAATAGATTTAAATTGACTAACAACATTTTGGGGGAAAAGCAGCTAATACCATTCCTATATTCTTACATAATTGCTTGTTGCCATAAAAAAGTGAGCTATCCACGATAGCAAAATAACATGTAATTGCCCTATTTCAGTTAATAGGGAAAAAGGTAGTTTCCTATTTTAGTTATCAATGAAAAATATGCCTAACATAACCAATAAACTTGCCTCGCTGATTATTGAAATTGCCTAAAAATCTTTTTAAAAAGGCAAATCAGATTGCGAAGGCCAACAAAATGTTACATAAGCAATGATTAAAATTGTCTGAAAAACTCCAAAGTTTCCCTGAAATCACTACTTAGTTGCATGAAACACTACAAAAATGCCTAAGCAATGTTTTAAGTTGCATAAACACTCCAAAATTTTGCCTACAAAACACCACCTAGTTGCCTGAAAGCTGAAACACTACAAAAATGCCTAAGCAAGGATTTAAAATTGCATGAACACTACTTAATTGACTTAAACTATGATTAAAATTGCCTGAAACACTCCAAGGTTAGCCTAAAATCACCACTTAGTTGCATGATACAGTACAAAAATGCATAAGCAATGATTTAAGTTGTCTAAAACACTCCAAATATTGCTTGAAAACACTACTTAGTTGCCTGAAAGCTGAAACACTACAAAATGTCTGAGCAAGGATTTAAAATTGTCTGAACACTCCACCGCAAAAAAAAAATTGCCCGAACACTACTTAATTGCCTTAAACAATGATTTTCCTAAAAGACTCCAAAGTTTGCCTGAAATCACTACATAGTTGCATGAACAACTACAAAAATGCGTTAACAATGAGTTAAGTTGTCTAAACAGTCCCATTTTCTCATGAAAACACTACTTAGTTGACGGAAATACTACAAAAAGAATGCCTAAGCAAGGATTAAAATTGCCTAACCCCTAATTAAATGCCTAAGCAAGGATAGTTGCCTAGATGCATAATTGCCTAACATTACATGGTGGAGAAAAAGTTGCCAAGTTCATAGAAATAGTTGCCTACTTTGCAGTTCCTGCTCCATCCATAGTTGCCTGAGATGCCTATATGCATAATTGCCTAGTTGCGTACTACATAAGAATAGTTGCATGTTTTGCAAAATAAGAGAGCGTACCAACATAAAATAATCTGCTATGGAGCTCAAAAAATAGTTGCCTAATTTGCCAACTCGCACTGCTATGGCGCACACAAAATTGCCTAGCTAAATTGCCACACTAACCTAGAACAAGGAAATTGTACGAGCATGACATCGAAGGACCACGGGGATGCCTACATGATGAAACGATTTCAAAAATAATCTGCTGGATCCAAGGCACCTACCCTTGTTGGGTTCTTGCCCTGCATGATCAGCCATTGCTTTGTTTCTTCGAACCGAGCAAGAAAAATACAAGCCTACTTGCACAAATTAGTTGCCCCAAACACTACTTTGCCTAAAGCACCTCTAAGTTGGCCTGAAAACACTACTTAGTTGCCTAAAGCACTTCTAAGTTGACATGAAAACCCTACTTAGTTGCCTGAAAAGCAACAATCTTGTGTGCGCGAAGAGACAATTTCACAACTACGGATAAGCAACTCCACACCAATTTTTTTGTTGTTGGTAAAAGTAACTAATATACACAGTTAGGCAACAAAAATTGATAGAGTTAAGCAAGTAATATATGAGTAACCCCATAAATGAATTCGTATAATTGATCAACTATTGGAATATTTTAGGCAACAAATTGATAGAATTAAGCAACTAATTGTAATGACCCAGCACACCACTGCATGTTGTAGTGTACAAGTCGTTGACATAATACTCACAGAAGTACCATTCCGTAAATATTACATCCTTCAGAGTAGTACAACAGAAACATAGCCGGTCCAAGGTAACACTATAGGGTTACAACACTATTCAATACAAAAACTCGAGAACCTCCTTAACAAACAGAAGTAGGTCTCGTGCGAAAGAAACTCCCAAAGGACTCAAATCGAAGCACTAAGCTGGATACCAGCTCTACTTCTAACTCCTAATCCACTACTGCTGTTGTCACAGCCCTATCTATCCATTTGGAATCTCCGTGTCTGGAGTTGTGCTCCTCCATCTAGCTATAGTTGTCATGTCCACAGGCTTTGTTGTCGACGTGTCCACCGTTGCACTATGGTCGCCACGTATCCGTTGGCTAAGTAGAGGTTGATTCCTTCAGGCCCACCAGGTTGATTTGACTCCTTGTCGAAGATCTCACCAGTATTGCTATGGATTCCTGTCCTTCTTCTGCTGTCTCCAATTATCTAAGCAGGGGTCAACGGAGGAAAGAGTGAGCAACACGAGCGTTACTCAGCAAGTTCATATAATAGGAATGAGGTGTTTTATGCACTAGCTACCATCCATCCCAAAAGGTCATGGATGAACATGCATAACTTTGTAAAACATTTTTAGGAAAAGATTTATTTTATCTTCAGAAAACTATGCCCGTCATCGATTCACAGGTGCTAGGGCCTTGAGGAGCCTCCTTTCCTGCAGCGTTCGCCGTTCCTTCCTGGAACGTGGAGTAACATGTCACATTTTTACACTCTGCAGAGGTGCGTTACTTTACCCATAAGAGACCAACGCCTTGTTGCACAACCGGGCGAGTCTTTCCCGTCCACACTTCCTTTGGTGTGGGGCCCAGTCGTTGATCCAAGCCATTAGCCGTGCTTTTCCAACAACCCCGCATGCCCACCCAATTCATGCATAGCAGAATCACCCCTGGCTCTACCCCTTACGGTAGATACCTAGGCATCCCTTGCAAACCATCATAGACACCAGAGTCCGTGGGCATTAAGGGGTCCCACCCATGTGCATGTAGTCGCACTAGATCTACAGCGTACGGCTCTGGCTGCCCGTTGACATGCGAAAGGGAAAAGATCACAGATGACTTTCCCGTCCCATTCCAAGTCTCATGGTTAACGCTTCATTTTCGGCGCAAGAACGCTGACGGCATTGGTTCTTAAGTCCTAGGTAATACTTTCCCGTGCAAATGGAACCTCCACCAACCACATCATTCCATGGTTCCATCTGCCAGCCAACAATATATATATATAGCAATTCACATCATTCGAAGATAGTTTTTTTCTTTTTCATGCAATGATAAACCATAGTATTTTTCATTTACTTTGATAAACATAATCAAGTAGGACATGAGCAAGAGTGAACTTGCCTTTTTGACTGCAGGATTATGCAGCCAAGGTCTTCGTTACAATAAAGACTCCAAAATCTGGAAAAAACATCATTGGTCCGGTAAGGACTAATGTTTGAAGAAGCAATATGCTATTATGCATAAGTATGAGATGCATCGTCCTAAACCCCGTGACTAACTCTCGATGGTTGAGGGTTGTTAGAGTTTGGTGATTATTTTTAGATTTGTTTTATCTTCAAGTTCACTTCACAAGAATGATGAATTTTAAACTTTAACTACAAATACCATATTAAGCATAAGGGTAAAATAAAACAACATCATAATACTAAATGGTTATTTTGGGGTTGATCATCATCTTTATGTTTATAAAGAACATGTGAAACAATTTACATGAAATTAAAATGTATCTAAATTAGCATTTTAAATTAATTCCATATTTCAAATAATAACCAAATTGTAGTTTCAATTTTAGAATGATTCAACTTTAGTCAAACAAACATTTTATTTAGACAAACTGATAAATTTTATTTTTCTGATCATTTTGGTATATTATTTGTATTATTCTGATTTAAAACGTTTTAGTTATGAATTTTTAAGTTGTTTCCAATTTTTCTTTACTTAACCAAAATATAAACGAAAGGAAATTAAGTAGTAAATGAAGTATGTGAAACATTTATTCAAAGGAAACTTAGTGGTTCAAAGTGTTGTTGGATTTTTATTTATTTGAAGTGATTATTAAATAATAGTAGAACAATTTCATAAGCTTATAACTTTATTTTCAATATTATGAAAATAATCCTATTAATTATTTTCTTAAATAGAATATCATTTTAATTAATCATTATTGAAATTAGAATATTGCAGTTTATAATGAATACACATTTTAGAATTTAAAAGTAAGCATGTGAAGCATTTTTGAATTGAGTTAAAATACATTCCAATTAGCATTTTTATTTATCTTCATAATTAAAAGAATAAGTAAATAGTTATTTCACTTTTATAAATTCAAATTTATTCAAACACAAATTTCATTGATACAAATCTATAGATTTATTTTTGTGCATATTTTGAGGTATTGTTTGTATTTTTATGATTTAGTATGAATTAGTTATCAATTTTCAAAGTTTAAGCAATTTAAATTATTTTTGGAATATTTAAAATGAGTTGGTCCCACTTGTCATAGTTTTAATAATTACAGAAAACATTTTAGTAAATGATTAAAAATCTGACAACTGGTCCCACATGTCATATTCCTATTTATTTTTTTAAAAGAAATTCAAGAAAACTTCTGATTGGTCCGCTGACGTCAGCATGACGTCAGCAATGGAGTTGACCTCCCTGCCGAGCTCAATCCCGACGAATCGAGCGAACCAACACGAATTCAAGTGTGCATATAATAGAGCATAACGAGGCGAACTATATGGTGGTGGCGCCGCTCCGAAATGGTCGCCGGAGCTTGGCCGGAATCAAGCTCGTGCGGCGGCGGACGGTGGTGCACGGCTCGACGTCGATTGCGAGCGAATTAAACCGAATTAAAGGTACCAGGAGGTAGCACGGCTCACCACGAGCATGACGGAAGTCTCGGCGAAGCTTGGCGTGAACGGACGGCGACGCAATGGTGCTCAACATCGGCGGCCGGCGTTCAGAACGTCGACGGCGTTCTCCCTCTTCAGGCCATCCCAGCACGAGCACGAGGCACCGGAACGAAGTGGACGATGAGGCGAAACTACTAGACCCAGTGGCTGAGCTCGAGAAGGCGTAGGTCGTCGGCGATTTGAGGGCAACGGCGACGGCCGAGCGAAGCTAGGGTTAGGGTTGGAGCTTGTTTTGCTCCAGAGATAGGAAGAGAGAGCGGACGAGTGCAGAGAGGAGAGTAGAGAGCGAGATGCAGACGTCTTCGGGGTCCTTATCCGCGAGAGCAGGCACGCAGAGAGGAGGTGGCACGGCAGCATCGACATGGCGGTCTCCTCGTCCTTCTGGCAAGGAGGAAGAAGAAAGAAAAAACAAATTTACGGAAAACCCCCTAGGTTTCCGGGAAATAACAAGAACAGTATAAACAAGCCCCTGGTTTCTGTTTAAATGATTTGAGGACCTTTTTGTAACAGAAACTCTTACAGAATAGTCCTAGAATATTTAGAATTTCACAAGGAAGTTCATTTCAGTACTGAAATTTCAATATTTAGAGTATTTTGAATTCATTTAATATTTGGGAATGAATTTGTACCTATTTTGATTTATTTCCTTTTATAGTATGTGTAGATTTTTACAAATAAGTTTATTTAAAACTTAGATTTTTAATCCTTTGTGTGTTTTAAATTCACTTACACTTAAAGTGAATTTGAACATATATGGAATTATCTCTTTTTAATAAAATTTATAGTTTATGAACTCTGTTCTTATTGTGTACTTTTATAACAATTGATTTATTTTGTTATGCTTTTTATTTGTGGTTTTATATTATTTTCAAAATGCTAAGGATAGTTTCTTCCTTGTCTTCAGCTCCAGATAAATATTCAAACTTGTTCTGAGTGCCTTATTGATTCCTGGACAACATCAAATTGTTGTCCAGCAATATAACATGATTTGCTTACTGTGGTGACTACAAAGAGTATACACAGTGTTTCAATTCAAATTCATGCCAAGCACAAAATATGGCCCTAGTGGCTTTGGCTTGTGATACCTGACAATTAAATCATGTGAAAACATGATCAATTGTTTGTGGATACACAAGAGAAGATATCCTGCCTGAAGTCAGGTCTTATGGTAGGATAAATGGGTAAAATGATGAGAACAGAATCTTGCTTAATTCCATAGCTCATTCTGATGATCAAAAGGATGATATACTCCTTTGAATAAAATAGATGATCTTGTTTCTATAGAAGCAAGTTGCTAAAACAATTGCTGACTAAGTAGTCCATGTGGTTCCATTTACCACATGACCAGATTTATCTCCTCTTGAGAATGAATCTTGAATAAGCCAAATGATCATGATGAACTTGTGAACCCCTCTCTTATGAGACATATCCACACTCACATGAATTTGAGAGTTAACTCATGTGATGATTACATATGGATGATGATCATATGGTTTTATGCTTTGACTTTACTTTCTCCCTGATAATCATACTCTTGGAGAAATACCATGTATTATCTGTCCTTTTGTTTATTTGTATATGACACTCAATTGTTTGAGCATACAAAAGTGATTTGTTAACAAGGTTGCAAAGCTTATCACCCAACTACTTCTATATAACACAAACATTGGAATATCACACTATTTCTTGAGAAATTAATAAGAACATAACAGATGCAAGAATTCCCATTGTCTCAGTGATAGATTGGCATAGCACTACTATGCATATCTAATCAATCCTTCTTCATAATCTTCTTGTTGACTTTACCTCTTTTCTTGAGATGCTTCCCTGGTTGCATAACTTCAAGAAGATTAGGAGATAAGAAGTTAAGATTCACTAGATAAGGTGAAAAGATCTTTGGTAAGATTTTAGGTAATTCAATTTGTCTTTAAGACTAGAATGATTTCCATCTACTAGAGATATGTCTAACATATAAGGTTAGACAAGATGATACCTAAGAATAACTAGATTTATGTTACACTCCTGAGGTAATGTTTTGATGTAACAAGATATATTCCCACTGGGTTTAACAATTTTATCGAGTACCTCTCTACCCATAAATAGGTTTTAAGCCAAGATCATCTCAAAGTTTGTAACGCTCAAGTCGATGATCTACTTCAATTCCACCAACTCAAGTGAAACTTCAATCACTTAGTGTTTTAAAATTATTTGCGCGAAAATTCTTCGGATTTTCTGATGCATGAATGCAATGCACACTTGTGTGTCCACTCTAATTTGGGACTCTAAATCCTAGGATGTTACAGTCTCCCCTACTAAAACAAAACTTCGTCCTCGAAGTTCGCACTCACTTACGTTTCAGATTGAAGATGAGACTTATGAATAAAATAGCAGTTATCGAACTCCATGTTGATCTTTGATGGAGATAATTGGTGTATCCCCAAATCCAAAATTTCCCTTGAATCCTCATCTAACTTGGTAACGGTCAACTGCCCTTTTCATGGACTCCATCAATCCTTCTGGTAGAATCCACTCTTGGATCTCTTTTCCTGCAAACTCCTTGGATCAGGACTTTGTTTAATGCTTGTTGGTTCTACTAGTAATCGTATCAAGACTTCTCACTTAATAACTAACCTCTTATTTGGAAAATATTAAGGATTTAAATTAGTCTCACTAAGGTATATATTTTATAACTCTTTCAGAAAACCAAAACAATGTCGCAGAACCTAGTCCAATCTCATAAGGTTGACATTGAGGTTTACTACTTAGGACTAACTTAGTGGAGTCTTCTTTTTCTCGTGTCATCTGGAATCTTAATGAAACTCTCATCCTAGTGATGTAAAGTGGTAGTGTGGTCTGTACTACTAAAAGATTTTGTTAACACATTTTCTCCGTCATACTCTTGGTTAGAACCAAAGAATGACCCTTCAATAGCAAAAGTAGTTCAACAACTTAGTTTTGTTAATCTATTGACTAAAATAGTTCAACAACTTGGTTTTGTTAATCTCCACTTTGTTGAAGAGTGTTAAGAAAGAAACTTTTGCAAAATGGTTTGCAGAAAAGGTACGTTATGTCTAAATTGGTATAGGTCGTTGGACATCTAGTCAAAACTCTGCTGATATAACAACTCTTCATATGTCTGCTGCTGGATCTGATTCCTTCAATAATAATTTGAAAACAGTCAATCTCCATGTGGAAACAGCCTGCTACCATCACCGGCTAGAAATTGCCTCGTCTCTCCATGAGAGAGAGAGATGGAAACTTTCAATAATAATTTGATTGAGAAAGAAAAAGCGGAAAGTGTTTTGTGCTCCCGAGATCCAATGATTCCGGCAGTTCAAAATAAACGGATTTTTTTAATAAGTTTCAAAAAATTGAAAAAAAATCCTGGAGGTAGCTAATAGTGTATTCAATGAACGTGCCAAATTTCACCTTCAAATATTGTGTATTCTGGACTACACAAAATGACAAAATCTGATAAATTTGAAGATTTTAAAATATACATATTCATATCCACACTTTTGTCATTTTTGTGTAGTCCAGAATACAAAGTATTTGAATGTGATTTTTTACACGTTCGTTGAATACATGTTTGGCTACACATCCAGTTTTTGTTTCAGATTTTTTTAAAGTCATAAATATTTGTTTCGATTTTTTTAAACCAGTGGGAACACTACTGGAGCTCGGGAGCAAAAAAAAGCTACTCTGACGAAATAGGCCGTAGCCCCACTCTATAAATATAGCAACAACCCGATACAACCAACAGTCACGAAATGCTGGGCGGCAGCAAACAAACACCCAAAGTAAGGGGAAGAGAAGAAAAGAAGAGAAACAAAATGGAGACATAGGCGGATCGACTAAGTGACGGTGACACGCAACCACTGCGCCCTCTCCGAAGAAGTACCACCACGCTCCTAGCACTGAATCAATGAGTACCAAGCAGCACCTTTAAGAAGGAAAGCCACGCTACTGCCCGGACCAGCGCACTGGTCCTAGTGTTTCCCCCGGCAGAGAGGGAAGCGGATGAAAGGTAGCCACGACGCCCTTCAGGAAGGAAAGATGCCATCTCGGAGGCGGCACCGCGTCGGTGTCGAACAAACCGACAAGGATTTCTCCCGAAACCCCTTCCACAACCCCGGACGATCGGTAACACAGGAGCCCCGCGAGGACGAGCCTCGAAACCACCAGACTAGCCACCCACCACCATGCGCCAACGAAACCGAAGTCACCACCATCGTCATCTCACCGAAGTAGCCGTCACGAGGTCTGCAAGACGGAGGTGAGGTGTATGAAACCGGGGGCAGCAGTACCATAGCCGAGCGGGAGGGAACAACCTCCACCGCCAAAGACGGTAGTCGACCGGACGCGACAGCAGAGCACACCAGTCTCCGTCAGATCCGGCCGATCCCAGCGGGCCCGTAAAGCCCCCACGGGGCATACCAGTCCTAATAGAGTCCGGCCGGGCCCAGATCCGGGGGGATCCGGGCCCATGAAGCTCACCGTCACGCTGCAACGAGGTCAGCCGCAGTCGCCGCTGCACCTGCATCCTCCACCTCGTCTACATCTGCAAAACGCACCGCAGATCAAGCCGGCCCGCCCTGACCCAGATGGGCCCGACGGGACCAGATCTGGGCCGCATGGGCCGGCCTACGAACACCGCTGCACGTCGTCGTCCGCAGCAACACGCCGCCCCGCAGCAGGCCGTCGCCGTCGATCTGCTACCCCCGGCCAGAGCCGGGCCACCGCCGCCCGAGGTGCACCGCCACCGTAGACGAGACGCCCCGCGAGGCCACCTACGACGCGGGGAGAGGAAAGCCGCCGCCGCTGGCCCCAGCCCGAGCTGCGCTTGGCCGGCTCGCCGACGGCGGCGACAGGGAGAGGCTGTGTGTGTGGGCGGGAGAAGAGGAGCTGAGGCCGCGCCGGCCGCCGCGTGGGCGGCGCGGACGCGGCGGTTGGGGGGGAGGTAGGGAAGGAGGGGGAGGGAGCCGCGCGGCGGCGGGAGGGACGCCAGACGTGAGGTCGGCGGCGGCGGCGCCCTAAGGGACGGGGTCGGGGGAGTTCTTCAGTCTCCCATCCAGTGCGATGTGGTTCCAAAACAAAGATCTGCGGTGAGGATGCTCCCGACATCATGTCAAGTTTTTTCTGTTACTGTTCATATGGTTTTTCGAGTGTTACACCCTGCAATATCTGTACCTTTGCCGATTGTGGCACTCGGTAAACCTACGGCATTTCCAGTTTGTCAGGCATAAGCCGAGTTGAATTTCCCGAGTGTACCACTCGGCAAAGTCTCTGCATAACATTTTTGGATCATAGCTGAGTATTTTTGGTACTCGACAACAAAACATTTTCTAGTAGGGCATGTCTTTGGTGTGAGTGCGTCCGTCCCGTCTAGGTAAATTTATGCACCGAATCCCCATGCGGCTAGCTATTATACTCATGTCTTGCACAAATCCCAAATTAACTTGTCAGCCGCGGCAAGGTAATTAACAGCTTTTTTGGCGTCGCCCCCTCCAGGCGACCGAGGAGGCGAACACTAGCCACCAGCCGCCGCAGCCCCTTCCCCCCTCCTCCCTCCCTCGCCGTCCCCGGAGGCGACCGCTAGACAAATGCCGCGCGCCGCCGATGAAGGGGGCGGCGGGTGATGGCCCTTGACGTAGTTACCTGCGTCAAAAGAATATGGGTTAAGTTGAGACTCGAAGTGCAGAGTGTATAGTATAGGAAAGACGGTTTTCCCCACGAGGGGTGACTCGAGGATTTAATATCGAACTCTCGGGAATCAGTAGTGAAAGATTTATCTTCTTATCCTTCTCTTGAAAACCTACAAAACAAAGTAAATTGTTTGTGCTCTCAACCTCACCTAGTGGTTGTCAAGCACTAGGTGTGAGAATGATATGAAAAGATAATGAATGCAAAACAGTAAATAAATATGCAATGATGATAAATCAATATGCAAGGATGGTGGAAACAATGATGGATGATATTTTTGGGTTTTGTATTGTGAATGCAAGATGTAAAAGTGTTTTTATATTTTCGGATTTTTAAATGGCAGAAAATGTAAAGTGGATAAAAGTTGTTGGAATGGTGTTTCTTATGATTAAAAATGGGCCGGGGTTCATGGTTTCACAAATGCACTCTCTCTTTAATAAAGTGGTAGACAGTGGAACACTAGAATTAACATATGAGATTGCAACAAAAAGGTTACATGACAAGTTACTAATTATATGGGCATCACGTCCTAACATAGAGATCTTTTGTTTATTAATCTCTCTTATACTCCACCAAGATGCGAACTAAATCATAACACCTTAGTAATTAAGATAAATCAGAGCTCATACGGTATTACTTAGTGAAGCCCGTAATCATGTTCAGCAGCTCATACGGTACTAATTAGTGAAGATTAAGAGAGGAGAGATACATAAGTTACTTCCACAAACCCATAGTCCAGGGGTGGACTACTCCCTCTTCATCATGGAGACGATGGAGAAGTCGTTGGAGAAGATGGAGACCACGCCGGCAGCGTCCCGCCGGAGTTTTCCCCCTCCAATATGCAACTCCAGGTCTCTGTTTCGTGGTTTATATGTTTCTGCGGCGCTCCTTTCCGAAGGGCGTCGGGGACTATTTTTATAGTCGTTTTTAGGTTAAGACGGAGCCTCGGGAAAAAAGATCGACGGCAACGGAGCTCCGAGGCCCCGGATGGTGGGTCCCATGCGGCCAAGGAATCTGGCCGCGTGGGCCACCCTCTTCTGGCCCTCGGGCCTCCGTTTGTTCCCTTCTTTCGCTCCACGCTTCGTTCCTTCCAAAAACTGATGCTCGTAAATTATTAGGTCATTTGGACGTCGTTTGGGTCACTGAAACATCAAAATATAGAAAATAGGGTTTTCTGCCTGTGCAGCGTTAATTCCAGAAAAATAGGGAAACAATGAAATATTCCCAAAATCAATATAAAACAATGATATAACCCTTATATGATGCAAATATGATTAAAATATAAGTAATATAATGCAAAGTTCATGTATGCATTTTACATGCATCAACATCACCAAGCTTAACCTATACTCGTCCTCGAGTATGAAGGTGATAAAACTAACATGGACTTTGCAATTTAATATTATCAAAGGATATCAAAGATGATTACTATTGCTACATAGAGTCAAATGATTCATTCTTCAAAGGAGTAGTAATATACAAGATAGATTATGAAGTGATATCAAATATTCAATGTAAGGATGGTCAATGATAATTTACGAAGTGTAACATAGAAGAAAGTACTATGGACCAAATGTATGCATAATGAAAAGTAAAAACATCCTATAATGGTCATAGAGTATTCTTATAAATCTGAATATAAAAGGTGGACACTTTGAAAAGATATATAAATGAGTAGAGGTAAAACATGAATAAGTTTCATCTAACTTCCAAATGCTTCTACTTAAGTTATTGTTTGCAATGTGGTATTCATTGGTGTCAAGCTCTCATTACCCCTATCATAGCATCTTGAATGGTTAAAGTTTAAAATGAAATCAAATATGAGTAGTATGCTTGACAAAGTATGGGTTGAATGTCTCATGCCCCGTGAATACGAGTACCTACACCATGGTGTTACTCAACTTGGGACACAAAAGCAAGTTCAAGTTAAGGTCATTGTAATTAATATAATAGCGTCATCAAGAGCGTCAACTGGGGTACCTCTTGTCGCAGGACATGGAAGAAGCCCATGTCAAAATGACAAGACAAACAATCAAAATAAACAATCTCCACACCCTTTTTATTTACTATTGGTATAGCTTTTTATTGTGGGGTGCATCACTGAAGGTTCACCATAGCATGTAAGTAAATTTCCATCATGAATGATGCATGGCTTAGATTAGTGGCACAGGCGTCTCTCTAGCCATTTATACAAACTCATTAAACTCACTAAGTTTCCACATTTATTTGGCACCATGATAAGCATCCATAAACAAAAATACATGATATCAACAAAATATAAAGAGCACGTTGAAAGCTTGCCAAGTGACAGCACATATGAGCTAACTCCCAACCAAGACTCTTGTCAAGCTCACAACTTTATAATTTTAATCACAATGGGTCATGTTTATTAAGTGCAATAAAAGTAAGGTGTGCATCAAGTTCGTGAGAGCTCTTTAATCAACCTTTCCCATAACAATCAATAACATAAGCATTTTAATTCAGAAGTATAGATAATACAAAATAATATGATAAACATGCTCGAAATAGCATAAGAAGCCTAGGAGGGCCAACCGAGCGAAGCTCTTTTTTTTGCCGTGCCGTGAAGTGCAATTTTCTCGTATGCGTTTTAGAGAGGTTGTCGAAAAAAAAAGATCTATAGAGATTCCCCATCTATATCCAATCGAGAATAGAAGCGACTCGCTTCCGGCGTCGGCTTGTAGTCTCTGCATTCGGCACACGCACGCGCCCGCCGCTAATAGGTAGATATGGTGGACTCACTGAAAAACTTTGGTTGAAGGTGTTGGAAAACAAGTTTTTACTTGTTGGAATTTTGGGCTAGCAAGAGGGAGAAAGTTGACCGTCTAAATGCATGCATAAGTGTCCATAGAACTAACCAATCCATGTTAAACAAAGTAAAGTAACATTCAGCATCAAAACATGAATAAAAGATAGCTCTTGATAAAACACTTGCAAATTAATATTCATTAAAAGCATATGAATCATGCAACTATATGTATCTTTTTGAATCAACTCAAACATCCCTTTCCCAATCTTTTTAATAGCATCCAACTTAATTCAACCCAAATTTCCAGTAGCTCTCTCATATATAAATGATAGTGGTGGTCTCAAGACAAACAAAAATCAAACCGAAATAAAAAGCAAATAAAAGACGCTCCAAGTTTATGCGATAAAGTGCATTGATCGAAAAACAGAAGTTAGACGTGTGCAAACCGAGAGTGTGTTGGTCCAGTGGGGTTGTCTTCACATCCCCAAGCTTATGGTCTTCACCATCCTTGGATAGCTCTTGGTGCATCTCCTCTAATCCCTGTGAAAAAACTTCAAAACACCGTTTCTCCCATTTCTTTTCTGTGGGGTGACATTAGTAGTGATAGACAAATGAATTACTTGCTGCATAAAATCCTTAAACAAAAATTCATATGAATGTCCAGAAAGTGTATAATGTTGTATGCCTACTTATAAACTCAATTGGATAAAAAAGATTCAAGTTAAAAGTTCAAAGAATGCATCAAACAAAATGGGACAGAATCTGTCCAGAAAAACAGCAGCAGCAAAACGTATTTTTCTACCCTACTTAAATATGTCGAAAAATTCTGAAAATTCATGCTTACAGAGGATGAAAAGTTGCAACTACAGTTCAAATATCAGCTCATTCGGAGTTACAGAATAGGAATTAAAAATCATACCGTGCACAGATTCGTGCTGGAATAAAATCTCCGAATGCAAATAGCAACTTTTTCAAACCAAAATAGGTAAAACTTGGCACTTTATTAAAAATTCCAGAAACAAAACTAAAAACTAAGTCTCTTGTTACAGCAAGAGGACACAAAGAAAATCAAAAATAAAAACAACCGGGTTGCCTCCCGTAAAGCGCTTTCTTTATAGCCATGTAGCTAGGCTTCTTACTTGATATTTATTGTGGACGAAGCTCATGAGGGAGCTTGAACTTTGATGTGTCCCTCTTCCTTGGGAAGTGTTCCATGCACTTCTTGTGTGGAAACTGAAACTTCACATTCCCTTCTTTTGAATCAATGATAGCACCTGTGGTACGAAGAAAAGGTCTTCCAAGAATAATTGGACTAGAGGTTTTATTCCCCATATCCATGATTAGAAAATCAACAGGTACAAATGTCATATGCAACTCTACCATAACATCACTTACTTTTCCTAAAGCATGTTTAATGGAATCATCAGCAAGTGCAAGTTCAATAGAGCATTTTTCAAGATTCTTTAATTCAAGAACTTCATATAATTCTTTAGATAAAACAGAGACACTAGATCCTAGATCTAATATAGCATGGTGTGTCTCTTTTCCAATGGTTACTAGTACTTTGGGAATCCATATATCCCCAAGCTTAGGTGGTATCATAGCTTCTTGGTTGTACCTAGCAATCTTTTCTTTTAAAACATGATTAGCAATATAAGAACCAAAACCTGCTTGGTTAACATTAATGGAAGGATCACTTGCAAATTTTTGTAAGATAGATATTAATTCATGCAAGCTACAATTCTCTAAGTCAAGTAATGGTTCCTTGACTTCACTAAGCATTTTAACTTCCTCAACTTTTCTCTCTTTCATTACCATAATAGTTTCCTTAGCAATTCTCTCTTGCTCATGAATATGTTCCCAAGATTTATTTATAACCTCTTGACAATATTTAATTGTTTCCTCATGTTTTTGAGCTATAATGGTGTTCTTTAATGAGGAAACTTCCTTAGTGAGCTGATCTACCCTTTCAAACAAAGAGTCTTGTTTTTCAAACTTAGATATAAATTCCTTATTAAGCTCCTTTTGAGTAGATATAAATGATCTAATGGTGTTTTCCAAATCACTAGAAACATTACTACTAGTGGTATATTTGTTTGGCACATATGGGGTTTATTATAGGAATTATAATTGTTGTTACCATACCCATTATTACCATAGTTCCTAATGAAGTTAACATCAACATTTTCAGGATTATTACCAACTAGTTCTTGCAAAGGCACATTTTCAATATTTTGTTTATTAATGAAAGCAAGAATAGTGTCCATTTTAGATGACAAATCATTTGTTTCTTCTATGGAGTTTACTTTCTTAGATGGATTAGGTGCTCTATCAGTATGCCATTGACTATAGTTTTGCAAAATACTTTCCAATATGTTCTTAGCTTCTACTATAGTTTTTCCCATAAAAGCCCCTCCAGCAGCGGAATCAAGAATATTTCTAGACATGTAATTTAGACCATTGTAAAAAGAGTGTAATATGGTCCATTCATTGACCCCATGTGATGGACAAGTTCTAAGCATAAGTTTTATCCTATCCCAAGCCATGGCAACATGTTCATTTTCATTTTGCCTAAAAGAAAGAATATTGTTTCTATTTTGCAAAATTTTAACAGGAGGATAATATTTCTTAATGAAAGCTTCTTTTAGATCATCCCAAGAATTAATGCTACCAGTAGGTAATGAATGCAACCACTCTTTAGCTTTTCCTCTAAGTGAGAAAGGAAATAACTTCAGTTTTAGAATATCACTTTCCACATTTTTAAATTTTGCATGTCACATATTTCAACAAAATCATGAAGATGCATAGAGGCATCCTCCATAGCACTACCGCCAAATTGTTCCCTAGTTATCAAGTTCAACAAACTAGGACTTACTT